>OZ024776.1:10995007-11632507 GCA_964017025.1 Stenichneumon culpator | reverse complement strand
CAGATAATGCAGTTCGAAAGTTTGTGGTTATGACTTTTGCATGGAGGAAAATATATTGTATCGAAGTAAAATACTGATTTTGGGTACCAGTTACATTTTTTTTTCGTCGGAGTATATTTATTAAATGAGTATGTTTAATAAATCTGCGATCCTTTGCAAAATACGATAGAGTTACGGCCCTTCTGAAAACTGAGTTGAAAATTATCGAATTTGCTCTTTTTGGAGTAATTGAATTGTCGAGTACAAAATAGAAAGGATAAAAAAGTTTAATTGAAACAAAGCTTCTTCTATGAGGAATCTTTGCCCTCTTCCCTATACCAACCAACGGATTAAAATGTAGCTCGAAGAGGATGCAAGGGTATGGAGAAACTCTTTAGTGCGATAACTATTTACGCTGCGGAACGAGTCTCATTAACGGATACGATTTTTTCGCAAGATATAATCGAGAGTACATTGGTACAACGATCAAACTCCAACGTCCAATAGCTGTCTGAGACCAGGGTATCGATACGCATTCCCGCGTAAACATTTAGTGTTATGTTTGATGTTATGAACGTGGTATCAATATACCAATTACGGGATGTCTGGCTCGTGGCTTTCGTAACTTCCACGAGGTCCGGCGATATCTATCTCATTTATTAGACGACTATAGGCGAAAACGTCTTCGCAGAAATAACATAACGACGAAAGAGAAATATATATATATTTTTAAACTCCATTGCAGATACTATCTGGAGTTCCATAGTATCCGACATCGATTAATTAGTCTGTATTGGATATATCTTGCATGATTAAATTTCTTACTCGAATAACAATTTAGCTTGCAAAGACAAAACTTTTTATGGTCTCTTCTCAAAAGACTACATATTTTAAAAAATGTCTTCGAAAATTAATGAACGGTACTGGAAGCGTTTTTTCATAGACTGTTTCTGAAATTTCAAGCACGTGTGCGTTGCAATTTTTAGAGTAAGATTTTTATCATTAATGAAAATTTTTGTAAAATTCAGCCAAAAAATGTGTAATTTCCATATCTGGTATTTTTATTTTGCAAAAAAGTACATTAATGTTCAATTAATGTAAGTAATGTAAGCAAATTTCAAGCTCCGGTACATTAAATTTGCAAATTATTTTTATTGTAAGCATAATTCATCAAAATTCCTTATTAAAAAAAACCTCACCGTTTGGACCCGGGGGGTCGATAGATAAGGCCGCGACACAACTACGTATGAGATTTCAATGGCTCGCTTTGTACATTAGCCTCGATAAGTGACGAACCGACAGACAGAAAAATTGATACACACGAGGATTGCGTTACGTCTTTATTTTATAATACTTTGCACCCACAAGAGATAACGAATCGTGGGCTGGTCTTCCCCTTCCATTAGTTTCCTTTCCTTAAACGGATCTTTAACCAATAGGATCCAGCCAATACATCTCGTAATGTAGGGAATTATAATTCAAGACCAACGATTCACTCGATCGTGGCCGCGCCCCCCAGACGAGAATTGCGTATGTTTTGATTTTTTAATTTATTTTTTCCAGGGAATGTTTATTATCGACATGAAAATAGCGACACATATGTGTATTCGCAAGTTGTTTTGATCATTTTTAAGGGTACTCCACCTCGTCATATACGAGACGAGTCGCTAGCCGAGGCTGTAGTGATCGTGCTGTTTTCGTCCGGTGTACTTGGTCCATGTGAACCAGAGGAAGAACTGCACGCTTTTTTTTTAAACAATAAGCTTCGCGCTTCGGAAACTTAAATATATTTAATTTTTATAAAACGGTCGGAGCGCCTAGGCGAGATTGAAAAATAATAATATAAAATTCTCAAGAGAAATTAAGAAACAAAGATACAAAATGATTTTGACGGCAATTATATTGATTCTATTGCCCGTGTTGGGCTTGTGCTTCGTCCACTGGAGCGTTCGAGGTGGTAGAAGGGGCAAACTAATCGACAAAATTCCTGGTCCACCGGCTCTTCCGTTTTTGGGGAACATTATGAGTTTCTTGGGACCGCTAGGTGAGACATTTGTTTATTACCAAATTTATTCGGTCACTTTATAACAAGGCTGCAACAGAGTCAAACCATTTGTCCTTATGATAAGTATGTATGGTAACGCTATTAAAGCGGCAAATACGTTCAGAATTCTGATATGATTATTAACAACGTCGTTATTGTCGATTGCACCAAACATGTATTGTTTGCTTCTGCATACGATTGAGAGAAAACGACTGAAAATTTCTTTACTGACCATGGGACAACTATTGTTCCCAATTTTCTACCCTATAAACGGAACCCAAGAAAAATTATTGATAAAAAATTCAGACATTGGCGTGAAAAAAATAAAATCGTGTTATTTATGGGTATGAAATAAAGAAATTTATGTATTTTACATTATTCATGAGGTTTCGTTTGGAAACCGTCATACGCATTTAGCTTTATTTAAAATTTGATGTGGATATAATGTAATCGATTGTAATTTTTGCCAATTTCATACTAAACATGGCGAGAAAATATTTTCAATGTGTCAACTATACATATATGCAAACCAAAACAAGAAACAATTTTTTCAATATTTCAAACGTCTCGGCTCCCCTTAAGATATCGTGATTTTACCAATTTTCTGAATATTTTAGAGGAAGTCCGACTGAAAATGCGAAAGTTGAACGCGGACTACTATCCTATATTTAAACTTTGGAGCGTGAAGGATGTGATGATTAACATTCGACACCCGGACGACGCGGAAGTATGTAATTTTTTTTTCTAGTCATAACTTGCGTCTGCATACAACGACTCAACTTTTAATAGCGCTGTTTAATCAACCCCATATACACATAAAATGTTGCATTTACAACAGATTCTCCTGTCAAGCACGAAACACATAGAAAAAGGTGTGCTCTACAAATTCATGCATCCTTGGTTTGGTACAGGACTTCTCACGAGTACAGGTGAAGCTTCTATCGTAAATGGATTATAACTTAAGTTTAAGACATTGAACTTCACAAAGTCCCAATACAAATCGTAGGTACAAAATGGCGCGCTCGTAGAAGAATTCTCACTCCGGCATTTCACTTCAACGTTCTTCAAGAGTTCGTCGAGATATTCATCGAGCAGGGTGAAAAGATGGTCGAGTCTCTAAAAACCGGCGGAGAAACAGTGCAAGATCTTAACGTGCTTCTCACAAAATTTACCCTCAACTCAATATGCGGTACGATTTTCATAAATTCTCGAATGATCACTCGGATATGTCGTTCGATCATAGATTTTGACGACATTTTTGACGAGATTAATTTCTTTAGAAACTGCAATGGGAACTCCACTCCAGGATTCTGACGAGGAGCAGAAAAATTTTAGGGAAGCCGTTTTCGACATGGGTACACTTATTATTCACAGGTAAGAACAGACATGAATTGAAGAAAAAAAAATTAATAGTGTTAAAAAAAAAGTTAAGACTCGGTGAATTTATGAATTTCAGAATTTTAAGGCCATGGATTCAATACGACTGGATGTTCTATCTCACGTCCAGCGGTCGTCGTCAGACCAAAGCTCTCAAAGTGCTTCACGGTTTTTCCACAAAAGTGTGTACTCACATTTAAGAGTATAGTATTCGATGTAACGATGTATCAGCGAATAAAATAACTGCAATTAATCGAATGTTCTACCAGATAATAGAAGACCGAAAAAAATATCACGAAGAGACTGGCGGTGAATACTTGAAAGGCATTACTTCGAAGAAAGAAACAACGGTTCATGACGATGGGCTCTATGCGAGTGAGTTGTGCAAAGACCTTAATAATTCACCCGTAATAAATATTGTATATAATATAACATAACGTATGAGAGGCGGTTAACTATTTAACCGTCACAAGAAAAGAATCATGCAAGTCTCATGAATTTGCAGCAAAAAAGAAACGGCTGGCTATGCTCGACCTACTGATCGCCGCTTGGAGGGAAGGAGCTATGATCGACGATGCTGGAATTCGTGAGGAAGTCGACACCTTTATTTTCGAGGTGCACCAATGGAAAATATAATAAAAAAGCTAATTTAAAATAAAAAACGTAATATCGATATACATAATTATTTTTTACAGGGCCACGACACCACTGCTGTGGGCATGATGTTCGCTTTGGCACTTCTCGCTGAGCATAAGAACATTCAGGTATGAGCGCTTACACTTTCGATAGAGCGATACATTTTGACATTTTGTATAAATTTATTGTCGATAAGTGTTGTCCCGCCGCATATTTAAATAACGCCTTCAATCTCGTAGGATCGTGCACGAGCCGAGGTGGATGCAGTATTGGACGAGAACGGTGGAAAAATGGGCATGGCGGAAATTCAAAAATTCTCATATCTCGAACGTTGCATCAAAGAATCGCTTAGATTGTATCCGAGCGTACCGTTCATCTCGCGAACCATTCGCGAAGATTTGCAGCTAAGTGAGTTAACGTTTGTCGATGTTAAGATACTAGTTATGTAATAACTTTTCATCGCCTTAATGTCATGAATACTCAGCATATTCATTTTGTTTCAGAGAATTATCTCGTGCCGGGAGGTTCATTGATAAGCCTTCACATATTTGATCTTCATCGTGATCCCAATTATTGGCCAAACCCGCTCGTCTATGACCCGGACAGATTTTTGCCGGAAAGATTTCAAGGACGTCATCCGTACTCTTACATACCGTTCAGTGCGGGTTCGAGAAATTGCATCGGTATTTACCTAACTTCGCATTTAATTAATCCTGGGACGAATGAGTAGGTACAAAATGATTCCATGATTTCATGATTACAGGTCAAAGATTTGCGATGTTGGAACTAAAAGCATTGATCGGACACTTGTTGTACAATTTCCATCTCGAACCCATCGAAATTGCGTCTGAGGTACGCCTCTTACCTGATTTGGTACTGAGATCCGCGCATCCCGTTCGCGTCAAGTTTGTTCCAATAGAAAAGTAATCTTTTCCGCATACAACCATTCGGATGTGATATTTTGTGACCCGCCAAAACTTTAATTGTAATCTAATATATATTGTCGAAAGTTGTTTGTTTGACTCAGTTTTCATGTGTTCAGGGGACCCCTTTATGGGCCCTCCAGATCCTGATTATTTTAAGTTTCCATTCTCGCCATCCCCGTTATTTCCCTACTATACCCTATTATACGATTCTCTTTCTATTCTGTGCCATCGGTGAGTCGTACATAATAATGCGGTGGACAACTACGCGGCGCATTATCGTCGTATGAAGAATAAAAAAATCATGTTTCGACAGAAAGTTCCAGTCGAACTTCCAGAACTTCCAGAATCGAAGTTCCAGACACTTCCAGTCGAAAAATGAGATCTTCAAACAGAAAGTTACGTATAATCTACACAAGGGTGCGAAGCGCCCGACCAACAACAGTCTGCTAGTAAACCATAGAACAGTCTTTTTATTTTTGGACAGCAATAGTTTATGTGAACTCCATAGGGTCTCGTATTACCCATGCTTGGATTTCGGAGAATTGAATAAAATTAATAATAATACATGTTGGTTCATTTTAAATGTTACGTAACAATGACTATTTTGAAATAGTCATTGCTACGTAACATTTAAAATGAACCAACTTGAACCAATTGAACTTGGAATAACAATTATTGAAATTGATTTCAATAATTGCTATTCCAAGTGTAAGACGGTCATTCATGAGGATCAACCGGTTTTTACTTGTGAAAAATATTTCATAACACGTTGCGAAACACGTTCATCACGGATTGATAGCCCCAAGAGTGGAAGTGCAAGAATATGCAGTCATTCGCGCCGGATAGTCCGTCGATAGTGTTTGCGACGGATAGCATGATCGAGACACTCCGAACGATCAGATTGTAGTCCACTTGCGTTTACCAACCGTGAGCGTACGGCGGATGAGAAGACTCTTATTACGCGACAAACAAAACTGTTAGAATGATATTCGTACTGATTTTACTGACTCTCGCGGCTTTATCCTTATATTATCATCTTCATTGGATCAGACCAACTTCGGTCCTCCTTAGAAAAATGCCGGGACCGCCGATACTACCGATTATCGGCAACGTGTTCGATTATCTACTTCCACAAGGTAAGTGTGCATTGTGATGTAACCGCGGTACTACTTCAATGTGTAACGTGTACATTTAATACGATACGTAAGGTCTCATTAACATTATATTGCAGCTGACTTGTGGGATCTTGTACATAAGCTGAATGATGATTATTACCCAATATATAAACTCCAGTATTTCCATTGGTTTATCGTAAATATTCGGCACCCTGACGACATCGAGGTGAAGTAAAATGTTTGTTTTAAATGTCTTAAAATGCGTAATAATATAAAATTTCTTTTTTTTTCACTGCTGTTAATGAGGCATTCTTGCTCTAACTGTTTGAATGAAAATTTTCGGGCAGGTATTAAATTTGAACCAACGACTTTCTCTCGTCAGTGACTAAAATGCTGTATCACTGCAATTTCAATCTCAACGTAATCACTTTATTAATCGCAGGCTCTTTTAACAAGTCCCAGGCACATAACGAAGAGCTTAATCTACGATTTTCTTCATCCTTGGTTCAAAACGGGTCTTCTCACGAGTACAGGTCTGCCCATTATTGAGAATTGGAATTTGCAACGTTCAAATAATTGAATAAATAATAATTTAATCGTGAACTTGCAGGAAGTAAGTGGCACAAGAGACGTAAGATTCTTACACCAGCTTTCCACTCAGATATCATGCGCAAATTCGTAAACATATTCGATAAGGAAGGTAAACGAATGGTTCGAGACCTTAGAGATGCCGAGGGCAATAACGAATACAATGTTTTAACCTTGGTCACAAAGTATACCTTGAATACTATATGCGGCAAGTAACATTATCTACATTTGATGCATTAGCCAAAAAGAAATGGCTAGATCGCACAAACATTACATTTGCGAAAACATGCGAAATGTGCGGGTATGTTCACTAATTTTACCCTGTCCGATAAAAATTTAGAAACCGCAATGGGTACATCGCTTGAAGAGATGACAACGTTCCATAGTAAATACAGAAAGGCTGTCCACGACATGGGTGAATTTATGATTCATAGGCACGTTGTAATGACCAGTATTTTTCGGCGATTCAATGCATTATATACTTAATTAAATAATCGTTTCCTTCAACTTGTGAACTAGGCTGCTGAGACCGTGGGTTTATAACAGCTTCGTGTTCAATCTTACACCAACTGGACGAAAACAAAATAAAGCGTTGCAGATTATTCATGGTTTCTCCACTAAGGTTAGGGTTACAGCGATTCTTCATAGTTCGCTTCAAGAGTTTCGTTTTTTGTTCTCTTTTAAATAAATATTCAAAAAAAATGTTTCCAATGCCGCAGATTATTCATGAGCGTCAGCAGTATCACGAAGATACCGGTGGAATTTATTTAAATAACGATGCTAATTCAGCGATTTACTCAGAGTCGAAGCAACGACTCGCGATGCTCGATCTTTTAATTGCGTCGATGAAAAAAGGAGAAATAGACGAGGCAGGAATCAGAGAAGAAGTCGATACATTTATGTTCGAGGTAAAAATGGAGCGATCATAGTCGGATAACTACTTGTTAGGAATTATGATGAATCATAATTTTTTATTCATAGGGTCACGACACCTCTGCAATGGGTATGTCTTTTGCGCTATTACTCCTAGCCACGCATAAGGACATCCAGGTAAAAAAAGCGCCGGTCGATTATCTAATTGTTCAAGTTTTATTGCAATGGTGGTTAATTTCAGCAACGCGCCCGAGAAGAGATTGACGCGGTGCTCGATAAGAGCGGTGGTAAAATGGATATCGCTGTGATTCAACAATTCACATATCTCGACCGTTGCCTCAAAGAGTCACTTCGATTGTATCCGAGTGTCCCCCTCATATCGCGGTATATCGGAGAGGATTTGCCACTGAGTAAGTGGATTCTGTGCATTAAAAAAAAACAGATCATCGAGTCTTTATTTGATCAATGGTGTTGTTTTTGTACATTTTTTTTCAGAAAACTACGTAATACCGGCAGGAACGATAACTCACATACACATATACGATGTTCATCGAGACCCAAATTTCTGGCCGGATCCTCACACCTTCGATCCGGACAGGTTTTTACCTGAACGAGTAGTCGGACGTCATCCCTTCTCGTACATACCGTTCAGTGCTGGGCAGCGAAATTGCATTGGTAACAGTTCATCCAAAGGTTGAACGATATAAACGCAGCGATATATCTGAACACTTAGTATTTTATTTAACAGGACAAAAATTTGCGATGCTCGAAGTTAAAGCAATGACTGCTCACTTATTGCACAATTTTTACCTTGAGCCGATAGACTTGGTGTCAAAAGTTCGATTGCTGCCGGACCTCGTATTGCGGTCCACGGATCCGATACGCATCAGGTTTGTACCGAGATAAATGTGATCAATTCGTAACGATCTGGCCTTTTTTTGTTCAGTATTAAATAGGATGTTTCAAATGTACACCAGAACTAACAATACAACGAAAATCGTTTTTACATTATATCATCGGAATTTAAAAGTGCACGCATGCACTATATAAAAGTGTGTCTAAAATGATCTTTAAAATAAAAATTGTATGGGTAAAAAGATTGATATTTTTTCTTATCGTTGGAAAGAAGTGTGTATTTTATAAATGTGTCGGACGTCATACTCGGTCCACCCGACAAATTTCGGCAAAGTGTTGGTCTCCTACTTTCTGGGGACGTCGAGTACGACGGACGAGGCTGCGAGCCTCGGAGTCGAAAAGAAAGAGCTATCATTCTAAGATAAGTGTCGAATTGTATTTTAATTATACGATAGAGCTTCTTCTTAGCTACATTGTGAAAAAATTGAAAGATTTGTTCAATTCATTGTATTTTGTTCATTATGACGGGTGTATTGATGTGACTTGGGTGAGTGAGAACAATGTTGTATCGATTTATATGTATTGATTTGTTTTGTCCCACCAAAGATTATGGCCGGATAAATAATACCTAATTGAAAACGTAATTTCATCAGGTGATGGCTGAGAAAAAGTCAGAAACAAATGATTATTATCATTTTATTCCATTAAATTGCGCTCAGAGTTTGTCGCTGAATTTTGTCGTATATAGATTGTGGTGCGGAAACTGGTGCGGGAAAAATCCGGAATAGTTATTTTTATGGCAAGGGAGTAGAAAGGGAGTCCTTGACGAGTGTGCAAATGCTGCACGAGCCGAAGGCGAGTGCGGCATTCACACGAGTCAGAACTCCCTTTTCTACTCCCATGCCATTCACATAATTTTTCCTAACAAATTCACGAAAATCACCTTTTTTCGATCCCGTAAAGTGTGCGTAGAAAGACACTTTTCCGCACTAGTGCTGGAAAAAATACCATATTGGGTTTGTACGCATGCGCAGTATTTTTCCCGCACGCCATGCGACAAAGTGCGTTTCGGCGCAACACTTCACACCAACCGAAAACGAGATTTTATGTGCACGAGTTAGGAAAAAATCGGTTTGTTACACAGGCGAGAAAAATCGATCAATCTCGCGCTCGTGTGAAGCGCCGCATTCGCCTTCGGCTCGTGCGTCACTGCACACTCGTGGAGAACGATCGATTTTTCTTGTAACGAAGATAACTATTCCAAGTATACATTGGTGGTGGGTGGGGATCAACTGGTTTCTACTCGCGAGAAATACTTTGTAACTTTTTGCGAAGTATAGTCGTCAAAGATTAACGGCACAAAAGTGGTAGAGGAAAAACATGCAGTCAGTCGAATCGGATAATCCGTCAAGAGTGTTTGCAACAGATCGCCTGGCCGACACAGTTTAGACTAGTATTTTCAGTTTAGATTGTAGTATTTTTCTTGTTAACCAAGCGTGCGTATTCGGTCGATGCGAACACTCTTCTTTCGCGACGAACAAAACGGTCACCATGATATTCGTACTGATTTTACTGACGTTCGCGACGTTATCTTTATTATATTATCTTCATTGGAACAGCCGAAATTCGGTCCTCCTCAGAAAAATTCCGGGACCGCCGGGACTACCAATTATCGGCAACCTGTTAGATTTCCAGGTTCCGCAAGGTAATTATGATGCAAACGTACATTGTGATGTAAACGCGGTACTACTTCCATGTGGAACGTTTATATTTATTACGATACGAAAATGTCTCATTATCATTATATTGTAGCTGACATATGGGATGTTGTACATAGGGCGAATGACGATTATTACCCGATATATAGAATTGAGATTCTCTTTTGGTCTGTCATAAATCTTCGGCACCCCGACGACGCCGAGGTGACGTAAAAAGTTTATTTTAAAAATCTTGAAATGCGTGATAATATAAAGTTACTGCTGCTTCTGAGGCAGTTTCGTTCTCACTATTTGAATAACAGCTTTCGGGCAGATACGAAATTTGAACCGATGTTTTATGCCTCATCATTAGCTATAAAACGCTGCGTCATTACAATTTCAATCTCTCCATAACATGTTTATTCATAGCAGGCTCTATTAACTAGTCCCAGACACATAACAAAGAGCAAGATCTACGATTTTCTTCATCCTTGGTTCCAAACGGGTCTTCTCACGAGCACAGGTCGGGTTACTATTTAGAATCGTAATTTGAAACGTTCAATTAATTGAATAAATACAAATTTTATCGTGCGCTTGCAGGAAGTAAGTGGCACACGAGACGGAAGATTCTTACTCCAGCTTTCCACTCAAATATCATGCGAGAATTCGTAAACATATTCAACAAGGAAGGTGAACGTATGGTTCGAGACCTTCAAGATGCCGAGGACAGGAATGAATGCGATCTTTTACCCTTTATTACGAAGTACACGTTGAATACTATATGCGGCAAGTACCATTATCTACATTTGATGCATTAACGAAAAAAATATCGCTAGATCGTACGAACATGACATTTGCGAAAACATGAGAGACGGGCGAGGCATGTTCACTAATTTCACCGTTCGATAAACATTTAGAAACGGCAATGGGTACATCGCTAGAAGAGATGGCAACGTTCCATAATAAATACAGAAAGTCTGTTCACGAGATGGGTGAATTATTGCTTCATAGGCACGTTGTAATAACCAATATCTTTCGGCCAAGCATCATATACTTAATTTAAATATCGTATCGTTAAACTTGTGAACCAGGCTGCTGAGACCGTGGCTTCATAACCAGTTCTTGTTCAACCTGTCGCCAAGTGGACGAAAACACAATAAAGCCTTAGAGATTATTCATGGATTTTCCGAGAAGGTTACGGTCACAACTATTCTTAATAGCTCGCTAGAAGTTTCGTTTTTTATTCCCTTTTAAATAAATATTGTGTCTCGTGGTTCTGTGTTTCCATTCCCGCAGATTATTCATGAGCGTCAGCAGTATCACGAAGATACCGGTGGAGTTTACTTAAATAACGATGCCAATTCGGCAATTTACTCAGAGTCGAAGAAACGACTCGCGATGCTCGATCTCTTAATTGCGTCGATGAAGAAAGGCGAAATAAACGAGGCGGGAATCAGAGAAGAAGTCGATACATTTATGTTCGAGGTAAAATACCGAGTGATCGTGATTGAATAACTGCTAGTTCATTATCATAATGAATCATAATGGCTTATTCGTAGGGTCACGACACCTCTGCAATGGGAATGTGTTTTGCGCTGTTACTTTTAGCCGAGCATAAAGACGTTCAGGTAAAGAAGCGCCGGTCGATTATCTAATTGTTGAAGTTGAAGTATGGCAATGGTGGTTAATTTCAGCAACGCGCCCGCGAAGAGATCGACGCAGTGCTTGATAAGAGCGATGGTAAAATGGATACCGCTGTGATTCAACAATTCACATACCTCGACCGTTGTCTCAAAGAGTCACTTCGATTGTATCCGAGTGTCCCCTTCATATCGCGGCATGTCGGAGAGGATTTGTGTCTGAGTAAGTGTATTCGTTGCATTAAAAAAATCAGATTATCGAGTCTTTATTTGATCAATGGTGTTGTTTTTGTACATTTTTTTAGAAAACTACGTAATACCGGCAGGAACGATAACCCACATACACATATACGACCTTCATCGAGACCCAAATTTTTGGCCGGATCCTCACACCTTCGATCCGGACAGGTTTTTACCTGAACGAGTAGTCGGACGTCATCCCTTCTCGTACATACCGTTCAGTGCTGGACAGCGCAATTGCATTGGTAACAGTTCATCCGAAGGTTCAACGACATAAACGCAGCGATATATCTGAACACTTAGTATTTTATTTAACAGGACAAAAATTTGCGATGCTCGAAGTTAAAGCAATGACTGCTCACTTATTGCACAATTTTTACCTTGAGCCAATAGACTTGGCGTCAAAAGTTCGATTGCTGCCGGACCTCGTATTGCGGCCCACGCATCCGATACGCATCAGGTTTGTACCGAGATAAATGTGATCAATTCGTAACGATCTGGCCTTTTTTTGCGGATTTATTGTGTTCAGTATTAAATAGGATGTTTCAAATGTACACCAGAACTAACAATACAACGAAAATCGTTTTCACATTATATCATCGGAATTTAAAAGTGCACGCATACACTATATAAAAGTGCGTCTAAAATAATCTTTAAAATAAAAATTGTATGGAACAAAAAGATTGATATTTTTTCTTATCTTCGGAAATAAATGTGAATTTTATATGTGTCTGACGTCATACTCGGTCCACCCGACAAATTTCGGCAAGGTGTCGGTCTCTTTCTCTCTGGGGACGTCGAGTACGACGGACGAGGCTGCGAGCCTCGGAGTCGAAAAGAAAGAGCCATCGTTCGAAGATAAGTGTCGAATTGTATTTTAATCATACGATATATCTTCTTCTTAGCTACATTGGGAAAAAATTGAAAGATTCGTTCAATTCATTGTATTTTGTTCATTATGACGGGTGTATTGATGTGACTTGGGTGAGTGAGAACAATGTTGTATCGATTTATATGTATTGATTTGTTTTGTCCCACCAAAGATTATGGCCGGACAATCAAATACCTAATTGAAAACGTAATTTCATCAGGTGATGGCTGAGAAAAGTCAGAAACAAATGATTATTATTATTTTATTCCATTAAATTGCGCTCAGAATTTGTCGCTGAATTTTGTCGTATATAGATATATTTTTCTTTCTTATTATATTTAATTGACTTACCGATCTTTGGCTACAGCTATATTAATTGTTTCTTGAAGGTGTAATCTTTACGTGAGTCAAGGACATTTTCTAACCTCATTCGCTTATATTTATCGTCACTTCGATATAACAGCCTACGATTTTTATATATTAGTAATTGTATATGAAGCTTCTATTCATGTAAAGCGATACAGTGATTGGTGATTCCTGGTTACTAAAGTTAATAGACATAAACCAGCTTATGGCTACAAACACAGCTCCATTTAACAACACCGTTATAATGTCATTCCGCATGGCAGACATCCGAAAATTCTCATATCTGAAACGTTGCATCAATGAATCGCTTCAATTGTATCATTCGATTGTCACAACGCTATGCATTGTTGTGGTAAGCAAAAAAAATTCAACAAGAAATACATTACTTCCGGTTTGAAAATCTCATTTTCCGACCAGAAGTAACGTCATACCCGAAATATGTCACTTGCGGTTTGAACACCTAATTTTTTGACTGGAAGTGACGTATTTTCTGTATGACGTCATTTCCGGTTAAAGAATGAAATGTTCAAAATTGAAGTGTCGAACTTTTTATATGACGTTACTTTCGGTCAAAAAATGAATGTTCAAACTACAATTAACGTATGTCGGGCGAATCTCTGGAAATCTAAACGAAGGCACGAAGCGCGCGAACAACAACAACCTTCTAGTCAATCATAGAACGATATTCTTATGTTAGGATACCTTATCTGCACTATATAGGGTCTAATACGACTCATGCTTGGATTCCGTACAATGGTATGACATTAATATTATTTATTTTGGTATATATTTTATTTATATAATACATGCTCGTACATTATTATAAATATATTACGTATCAGCAGAATTAAGATCGTAGTAGCAACAGCTCTGTCTATGAAGACCTTCTCACTCTAATGACTTTTCCGTTTTTTTTCCGCACTAGGGCGGGAAATAACCGAAATAGTTATTTGTATGGCAAGGGCATAGAAGGGGAGTCCTTGACGAGTGTTAAAATGCATTAATACGACATTCATACGGCATTCACACGAGTCAGAACTCCCTTTTCTACTCCCATGCCATTCACATAATTTTTCCTAACAAATTCACGAAAATCAGCTTTTTTCGTTCCCGTAAAGTGTGCGTAGAAAGGCACTTTTCCGCACTAGTGCTGGAAAAAATACCATATTGGGTTTGTACGCATGCGCAGTATTTTTCCCGCACGCCATGGGAAAAAGTGCCTTTCTGCGCAACACTTCACACGAACGGAAAACGAGATTTAATGTGCATGAGTTAGGAAAAATCGGTTCGTGACACGGGCGAGAAAAATCGATATCTCTCGCACTCGTGTGAAGCGCCTCACTCGCCTTCGGCTCGTGCGGCACGTCACACTCGTCGAGACCGATCGATTTTTCTTGTAACGAAGATAACTATTCCAAGTATACATTAGTGGTGGGTAGGGATCAACCGGTTTCTACACGCGAGAAATACTTTGTAACTTTTTGCGAAGTATAGTCGTCACAGATTCACGGCACAAAAACTGGTAGAGGAAAAACTTGCAGTCAGTCGAATCACATAATCCGTCAAGAGTGTTTGCAACAGATCGCCTGGCCGACACAGTCCAGACGATCGGATTGTAGTATTTTCTTGTTCACCAAGCGTGCGTGTACGGTCGATGCGAACACTCTTCTTTCGCGACGAACAAAACGGTCACCATGATATTCGTACTGATTTTACTGACGTTCGTGACGTTATCTTTATTACATTATCTTCATTGGAACAGCCGAAATTCGGTCCTCCTCAGAAAAATTCCGGGACCGCCGGGACTACCGATTATCGGCAACCTGTTAGATTTCCAGGTTCCGCAAGGTAATTGTGATGCAATCGTACATTGTGATGTAACCGCGGTACTACTTCCACGTGGAACGTTTATATTTTTTACGATACGAAATGTCTCATTAACATTATATTGTAGCTGACATATGGGATGTTGTACATAGGGCGAATGACGATTATTACCCGATATATAAAATCCAGATTCTCTATCGGTCTGTCATAAATCTTCGGCACCCCGACGACGCCGAGGTGAAGTACAAAGTTTATTTTAAAAATCTTGAAATGCGTAATAATATAAAGCTTCTTTTTTATTACTGCTGCTTATGACGCAGTTTCGTTCTCACTATTTGAATAAAAGCTTTCGGGCAGATACGAAATTTGAACCGATGTTTTTTGCCTCATCATTGGCTACGAAACGCTGCGTCACTGCAATTTCAATCTCTCCGTAACATGTTTATTCATCGCAGGCTCTATTAACAAGTCCCAGACACATAACAAAGAGCCAGCTCTATGATTTTCTTCATCCTTGGTTCCAAACGGGTCTTCTCACGAGCACAGGTCGGGTTATTATTTAGAATTGTAATTTGAAATCAATTAATTGAATAAATATAAATTTTATCGTGCGCTTGCAGGAAGTAAGTGGCACACGAGACGGAAGATTCTTACTCCAGCTTTCCACTCAAATATCATGCGCGAATTCGTAAACATATTCAACAAGGAAGGTGAACGTATGGTTCGAGACCTTCAAGATGGCGAGGGCAAGAATGAATGCGATCTTTTACCCTTTATTACGAAGTACACGTTAAATACTATATGCGGCAAGTACCATTATCTACATTTGATGCATTAACGACATTTGCGAAAACATGAGAAAGGGGTGGGGCATGTTCACTAATTTCACCGTTCGATTAACATCTAGAAACGGCAATGGGTACATCGCTAGAAGAGATGGCAACGTTCCATAATAAATACAGAAAGTCTGTTCACGAGATGGGTGAATTAATGCTTCATAGGCACGTTGTAATAACCAATATCTTTCGGCGAAGCATCATATACTTAATTTAAATATCGTATCGTTAAACTTGTGAACCAGGCTGATGAGACCGTGGCTTCATAACCAGTTCGTGTTCAACCTGTCGCCAACTGGACGAAAACACAATAAAACCTTAGAGATTATTCATGGATTTTCCACGAAGGTTACGGTCACAACGATTCTTCATAGCTCGCTAGAAGTTTCGTTTTTTATTCTCTTTTAAATAAATATTGTGTCTCGTGTTTCTGTGTTTCCATTCCCGCAGATTATTCATGAGCGTCAGCAGTATCACGAAGATACCGGTGGAATTTACTTAAATAACGATGCCAATTCGGCAATTTACTCAGAGTCGAAGAAACGACTCGCGATGCTCGATCTCTTAATTGCGTCGATGAAGAAAGGCGAAATAGACGAGGCGGGAATCAGAGAAGAAGTCGATACATTTATGTTCGAGGTGAAATATCGAGTGATCATGATCGAATAACTGCTAGTTCATTATCATAATGAATCATAATGGCTTATTCGTAGGGTCACGACACCTCTGCAATGGGCATGTGTTTTGCGCTGTTACTTTTAGCCGAGCATAAAGACGTTCAGGTAAAGAAGCGCCGTTCGATTATCTAATTGTTCAAGTTGCAGTATTGCAATGGTGGTTAATTTCAGCAACGCGCCCGAGAAGAGATTGACGCGGTGCTTGATAAGAGCGATGGTAAAATGGATACCGCTGTGATTCAACAATTCGCATACCTCGACCGTTGCCTCAAAGAGTCACTTCGATTGTATCCAAGTGTCCCCTTAATATCGCGGCATCTCGGAGAAGATTTGTGTTTGAGTAAGTGTATTCGTTGCATTAAAAAAAATCAGATTATCGAGTCTTTATTTGATCAATGGTGTTGTTTTTGTACATTTTTTTAGAAAACTACGTAATACCGGCAGGAACGATAACCCACATACACATATACGATCTTCATCGAGACCCAAATTTTTGGCCGGATCCTCACACCTTTGATCCGGACAGATTTTTACCCGAACGAGTAGTGGGACGGCACCCGTTCTCGTACATACCGTTCAGTGCTGGACAGCGCAATTGCATTGGTAACAGTTCATCCGAAGGTTGAACGATATTAACGCAGCGATATATCTGAACACTTACTATTTTATTTAACAGGACAAAAATTTGCGATGCTTGAACTTAAAACAATGATGGCTCACTTATTGCGCAATTTTTACTTCGAGCCAATAGATTTGGCATCAAAAGTTCGATTGCTGCCAGACCTCGTATTGAGACCCACGCATCCAATACACATCAGGTTTGTACCGAGATAAGTGCGATCGATTCGTAACGATCTACGCGTTTATTTTTAATGGATTTGGTGTGTACAATATTCAATAGGATCTTTCGAATGTACACTCGAATTAACAATACAACCTCTACGGAGTTCTCTATAAGAATTCCTTTACATATTATATCACCGTAATTTAAAAGTGTATGTATACATTGTGTAAAAGTATGTCGAAAATTGACTTCAAAATAAAAATTGCATGGGACAGAAAGATTGTTATTTTTTTATATTTTCACAAAACAAATGTATATTTGTTCCACAACAGAGCTTGTATTTATCGTAATGTCTTTACATCACCTAACTATATAGATATTTTTTTTATATATGTGTTCCATCTGTACGGGGTCTTCCCCCTTTTACACACCCCACCTCCCTCCCGGCTTGTGTCCGTAGCCGACTTACCCCCTTACTGTGTCGCATTCGCACAAGAGCATAGGAAAATTGTGGATAACCTGGCCATACACAGACGGCTCTTTCGCCAGAGATTGGCGTTCCTACAGGGTAATCACCAATCTGCGAAAAAAATTGCCTCCCGCTTCACGATTCGATGCGCAAGCCAGTGCGCGGCTATAGGCGGTCACCCATCCAAGTACTGACCGCGAGCCACTGCTTGACTTTGGGGACCGCCAAGCCACAGACCAACCGCGCACCTATCGCTGTCGGTCATCAGCCAACTACTTTTTGTTCAAGTGTATACGAAGCTTCTACTCATATAAAACGATACAGTGATTCGTGATTTCAAGTTAGTAAAACTAATAGACGTAAACAGCGTATGATTGCAAACGCTGCTCCATTTAACAACACCCTCGTAACGTAATGGCGCTCAACTTTGCATTTTCTAGCCTGTTTCGTAGCATAATAAAAGAATAACACAAAAATGACGATTACGTTTCAATCGAAAGAAGAATCATGACTGTCGCATTTTGCGCTCAAACATGACACAAGACTCCTCGAGCGGGAGTAAATTCACTTATCGTTACGTGGGAATTCCTGAACGACAGTCTCGAACCTGATAAAATCTGGAGTTTTCACTTAACAGAACCATTTTTTTCACGATGTTTCATAAATTTCTTACAGTTTTTCACAAATTTCCACATTATTATATTTTGTTTTCTTCGTTCCTTGTCCTTCGTATATTTCAAGAAACTATCCTTCCGTTCGATAGTAGAAGTGCGAGTGTTACATCCGAGCGAGTAAATAATGACTTTACTCGGTGACGATCATAAATCGATTGGTCTCTCTTTCGGGTCAAGGCGTTAGCCCTTTACCTAGGGACGGAGACCTCGTCGTAGTGCTGCGGATTGACGAAGCATCGTTGACGGATGGATGTGGGGAGCCTCTGAGAAACTGTCAGTAGGCACGGTGGCACGTGCAAATAAATGTTTTTACATGGTGGGGTTTAAATTGAGATACTCACAATGTATTATAGGTTAATGGCGATAATAAATACTTCGATATTACTGAGGCAATTTCCTCTTTATGTAAATGGTAGCGAGCTCCGACTATTGACGGAGAGCTCCAATTACTGTCGGAGTACTCTGCCACGCAGGGCGAGAGCCTTGCGAGCAGAGCTTTGCGCGCTCTTCAAAGATTCTGGTGGTGTTGCTGCTTCGCTCGTCGTAGAATAACTGATTTGATTCGGGATTTGGTCGCGTATTTATACTGGATTTGACCCTATATTAGTGCCGCTATTCGTAGTTAAAAATAGATCCTAGAGAGTAAACAAGTTTTAAAATAAATTATTTCGGGGACCGGAAGAAGTGGAAGAGTTTAGTATTTTAAAAGGAAGGGAATTTAGAGAGCAGAGCGTGTTAGGGAAATTAGGGGAAAAGGCCATAAATCTCGGCGTGGCAAGCGCGAGGGA
Source organism: Stenichneumon culpator (assembly GCA_964017025.1). Taxonomy (NCBI): domain Eukaryota; kingdom Metazoa; phylum Arthropoda; class Insecta; order Hymenoptera; family Ichneumonidae; genus Stenichneumon; species Stenichneumon culpator. The sequence goes on along the minus strand of OZ024776.1, from coordinate 11,613,245 downwards.
GTCGGACGGTACACGTGTGCGTTCGTGTGAGAGATGCAGGAGACCCTCGGTGGCAGTGCATCGTTGTGTTGCCAGTGTTATCAGGGTTCACATGTGAATTACAGAATTCGTTGAGGAATTGAAGTTAAGAATTCGTGAGAGGAATTACGTAGGACATAACACAAGCCAGTTTTTAACTTTAAGCGGTCATCCATGCAAATACTGACAGCGAATAGTCGATAATCATATATCTCAGTATGCGCGGATCCGTTAAGATCGTAACTAGCCGCGTTGGTAAGCTTGGCTCCGAATTATATTGTAAGAGCGTCGTTGAAATTCCGATCGGATACTTCGTCCGATCCGAGATAATTGAGAGCAAAGATTTACTTTCGGCATATTGGAGTATAACTACTTGGTAGCGTATCGTTTAAAAGCCGCTTACAGAACATCGTTTTTTTTATTACTGAGTAGTACCGATCATAAAAGGTCTGATAAAAAGTCTGATAAAAGGTCTGATCATAAAAGGTTTTATACTGAGTAGTACCGGTCATAAAAGGTCCGACCCCCTCAAACAAATATCGTCGCTGCACCAGCACGACGAATATCGGCGATCAACGCGGAATACGATGGAACACGCCGGTAGGACGGATAGGTTTTTCACGCGAGCTGCCCCTCTTTGCTCCACAACTCTGTTCTCTACCCTATCAATTCTCTACATCACTGTCTGTACACGCACAATCCTACACACTTAGCCGAGTATCTCTTAGCCGAGCATAAAAACGTCCAGGTAAAGGAGGGCCGGTCGATTATCTAATTGTTCAAGTTGTAGTATATTGCATTGGTGGTTAATTTCAGCAACGCGCCCGAGAAGAGATTGACGCGGTGCTCGATAAGAGAGTGATGACGAACATGAATGCCGCTGTGATTCCTTGAGCGACGAACATGCATGCCGCTGTGATTCAACAATTTACATACCTCCACCGTTGCGTCAGAGTCACTTCGATTGTATCCGAGTGTCCCCTTCATATCGCGGTATATCGGAGAGGATTTGCCGCTGAGTAAGTGGATTCTTTGCATTCAAAAAATCAGATTATCGAGTCTTTATTTGATCAATGGTGTTGTTTTTGTACATTTTTTTTGAAAAGTACGTAATACCGGCAGGAACGATAACCCACATACATATATACGATCTTCATCGAGACCCAAATTTCTGGCCGGATTCTTACACCTTCGATCCGGACAGATTTTTACCCGAACGAGTACTGGGACGGCACCCCTTCTCGTACATACCGTTCAGTGCTGGACAGCGCAATTGCATTGGTAACAGTTCATCCGAAGGTAGAACGATATTAACGCAGCGATATATCTGAACCCTTACTATTTTATTCAACAGGACAAAAATTTGCGATGCTTGAACTTAAAACAATGATGGCTCCCTTATTGCGCAATTTTTACTTCGAGCCAATAGATTTGGCATCAAAAGTTCGATTGCTGCCAGACCTCGTATTGAGACCCACGCATCCAATACGCGTCAGGTTTGTACCGAGATAAGTGTGATCGATTCATAACGATCTGGGCGTTCATTTTTAACGGATTTGGTGTGTAGAATATTCATTAGGATCTTTCGAAAGTACACCTGAACTAACAATACAACATCCGCGGAGTTCTATCTATACGACAATCCCTGTGACATGTTATATCGTCACAATTTAAAAGTGTATGTATACATTATGTAAAGGTGTGCCAAAAATTAATTTAAAAATAAAAAATTGCATGGGACAAAAAATTGTTATTTTCTTTTCTTATCTTCGCAAAACAAATATGTATTTTTTCACAACAGAGCTTGCATTTATCGTAATTTCTTTACATCAGCCAACTATTTTTTTTATTATTGTATACGAAGCTTCTATTCATATAAAACGATACAGTGATTGATGATTCCTGGTTAGTAAAGCTAATAGACGTAAACAGTGTATGATTGCAAACGCTGCTCCATTCAACAACACCCTTGTAACGTAATTGCGCTTAACTTTCTATTTTCTAGCCTGTTTCATAGAATAATAAAAGAAGAAAAGAAAAATGACGATAACATTTCAGCTGAAAGAAGAATCATGACTGTCTCATTTCGTGCGTTAAAATATGCCACAAGCCTCCTCGAGCGAGAGCAAATTCGCTAATATGTACGAGAGAATTCCCGAGTGACAGCCGTCTACATCCGAACCCGATGAAATCGGGAGTTTTTGGGCAATGAAGTTTTAAGGACCCGGTGTACCACATTTCGAAACACGTAATAAAGGAAATTAAGAAACAAGAATTACTAATACGGCCATATAAAAAATAGAGAGCAAACGTTTCAACAGTTCTACCGTTGTATTAAAAGTCACTTCATCTTCTTCGCTGCACTATACGCGTGACACGCGAAAATATTTTAGGAACAATATTTGGACACGACGTATAGCCACGGCCCAACGGGGAAGCATCTTTGGCGATACTAGATTTTGGTATTTTTGCATGGTAAAGATATATTACGCGTTATCTTTTTCTTTAATTTCTTTACCGCTCCCCTCTCGTTTCGTGTTTTTTTTTGTCCTCGTGATAACGCATGAGTTTCTTGCAAACGGTCGCAGGAAAAAAGTTCAGCAGAAGTAATCGGACTGTAATTACCCAGATAGAAAAATTACGGCACGGCAACGGAACGGTGGCGGTACCAATGGTACGATACCCGTTTGACGGCACGTTTTTCTATCTGGGTATGGATAATAAGCATTACGCGACACGATACACTTATTTCTCGATAATTATTAAGATTCGTATTAAGCGTTAGGCAATGGAAGTTGGATATTTCCCGACATCTGCCCTCTGACACTACTCTTGGAGATCGAACATTATTACGTCATTGCGCGCATTTGTTCATTGTCATGTCCGGTATTCTTGTTTGATAATTGTGAGGAATAAAAAAATAGTCATTAAAATCCGGGCAATTTCTGTTACAAAACGCTCGATTAGGTAATACCAATTGCTCGATGCATCGTATCGATATGACGCAAATAAGTTAGTAATTTTTTCGCATGTCGCATCGAGGCCACACACGAACGTACTAAGATTTCGAATTGAATGCAAGAATATCAACAATGATCACCTTCGTATGCGTGGCGAGGGTATTATTATTATTATTATTTTCTTCATCACCAAGCGGTCGTCGATTAATCGATTAATTTTAAATCTCATTCACACCGGTAGAGTGCTGCATCCCAAAGAAATTTTTGCTTTTTCGTTTTTCCATCTACTTCGTCTAACACTATATTACATCACAATCCAAAATAATATTACGTTTACAATAATTAAAAAATAACATCCTGCATGCTTTCGGTTTACACTCTGTATACGCTAACGCTGTGAAACGATAGGGTAGTATATTCAACACAAGCATAAATAAATATGATTATTATATTAGGAGCCATATTTTTTTGTTGTTATTATATAAAGAAGAACAACACTTTGGTGGTTTACTTTTTGCGAAGGTAAAAAGTTTTACCTTCAGTTAATTTCATATAGTGTAACATAGCTGAAACGCTGTTTCAGGGCTCGTACATATTAATTATTTTTGTTCACTCCTTACATAAAACTGTATCTGTCTAAAGGCAGGGCAATCAAGATCTGTTCGTAGAAAATAGAGAAGAGATAACTGGAGCGCCACTGAGTGGCTGTTTTTTAAATATAAATCAGTATCGATCGTTTTATTTTTGTTTTTTTCTCAGTCTTATGGGAAACTACTCTGAATACACTAGAAACGAAGATATCGCGGATACCAAACGACAGGAGACATCGCTCGTCGAGTTTACCCAAGATAATGTTACAGTCTTGTAGCATTGGGTGCGATATCGTTGCCGATTTCGAATGCTCGAAATATATATATATTCAGAATTGTTAAACACGAGCGAACTTTTTCTTTCCCGCGTTTCATTTTTAAGGCACGAGCGCTCAACCAATTGTCGACGTCTCGATGAATTTCCGATTGTGCATGGACTGGTGGATATTCGAAAATTGTACAAAAAAAAAAGGAAGAAAAATTGTACTGCCCAAGTGCGTGGAAACAGAGTGTAAGGCACTGTTGCTAATATTGTGTCTGGACAGACATATTAAAAACACCGGTAAGGATTATTCGTGTCTCTTGATATCGTTCGTAGATCGAACCTTAATTCCAAAGTATGAGAAAAGGTGGGTCCGCGAGAGAGGGCAACGAAATCCTTTGAATCCTCGATAAATGTTACTTTGGTAATGACTAGGTCTCACTAACGCTACACTATATGTCGTCCATATATGCTTATTATGGCGTGTGATCGGCTCGTGTGGGGGGGGGGGGCTTAAAGTCATTGAAACATAAATGTCACTAATAGTAATTTTAAGGAAAAAAACTAGCTGTAGATTATGGCTTCGTTTAACCTCGGAGCGCGGTGTTCAACGCAACGGGTATATTTACACACTGCGGCAAGACGATCTATCGCGTCAAATGGAAAACTATCGAAAGTAGACGTCGATTATACCCCAATGAGCAACGAGATTACGATTTTTCAAAACTTTAGTCTCAAACAACGTTTGTCAGTGTCTCCATAGGGGAAGTAACAATTAATTTTTTCGACTACTTAACGAGATTCGGTGTTTCAAAAATGCATACATCGTCAAAAATTCTCCCTTACGTGCGGGCATGAAAACGTCGGGAGATCGTGCGTTTTACAGTTTCAATCTTCGCGCGAGAGACACGAGAAATAGACTCTTCAATGAGTTTAAAGAAATCGTTTTTCCCGCCGCCCAATGAATTTCTGACGACCAGTTCGAATGGACGGTCTTCCAGCGACGACGAGCGAAAAACATCGATTTATAGGGATGATCCTTAAAACTGAATACGATAGTTGCTGGGCCGAGGTATTGACCTTGCCTTGGTAGGTGAAAGGGACGAAGTGGAGGCTTCGCTGCTCGCGGTCCCGCCCGAATCCCGGCCACCGCTCTTGCTGCTCAAAGTGCTACCGGTGCTGAGTCCTCGTGAATTTCCTGCCTGCTTTCGCATCGTCGCTTTGGCATCGCCGTCGCTGAGTCTTCCGTATTCGCCGATTCTACGAGTCGGTGGCGGTATCAGAGATCGACCCTGAGTCTCCCTGTGCTTCACATCGCCAATCGCGACTTTTTTTGTGTTCCGTTCGTTCTCGCCGAGACGCTCGTACTCGCTGCTCGTAATCGATGCCTTCTTCAACGAGTTGCTCTGCAAAAACGTTGTCTCGACGCCACCGATGGATTTCTTTCTGCGCTGACTCTTGGTGACCAATCGGCCGTACTCCAGGCCGCAGTTCGACGAGTCGCGGGCCTTTATCGCTGTGTCGATTACCGGACCGGGATCGGATTTCTTGCGGGCCTCCGTGTCGCTCAATCGGCAGTAACGCGAATTTATCGACTTCAGAGTCCTCGGTGGTCGTGGAAGAGAACTCGGTGGCAAACTACCCGCTCTGCGCGGCTCGCCCTCCTGCATTCGCTGCCTCTGCGAACTTCTCCCTTGCTTCTCGAGGAGCATCATGTCCTCGGGCTTACCATCGGACAAACGTGAAACCGTACCTTTGAATCTAGCTGACGAAGCCGGGAACTCCATGATACCCCCGGAAGCTTCGCCTCCTGAATCGTCCAACAGACGACTCTTGCTCGACGCAGTACTGGAACTACCTGTGCTATCTACACCCGCCAATAATGGCTTGGGTATTTTTCCTTTTCTCGACGCAGTGCCTGGATTAGAGAATCCTGGAAAACAGCAAAGTGCCCGCTGAAAAAAAGAGAGAAAAACGCCTGCGTTGGAGAAGGAATAATCGAGGATATGGAGAAATCTTTTTTTTGGATTAGTGCTCGCCAACAACAGAGCATGCGCACTCGGGGATTTTGTTTGTATTTTTTTTTTTTTTGGTAAGGATATTGTATTTGGGGAGGTATTGGAATTAGTTGGATCACTCGAAAAATGAAGACGTATTAATCACATCAAAAATCCAAGTCTGTTATCTATATCTATTAATATATGTATATTTGTTGTTGTTTCTTTTCTCAAACTTTTTAACATAAAACATGAGAACGAATGATAAGAGTAATCGTAGGGAAGCGATGTGATTCTCGTTATTCGCCCGGATTTGTGCGACGAATCGATCGGAGTTTAAAATGAAATCTTTCTCCTCAATAGAATTTGTGCAGTCGAACTCGAATGCTACTGACATTTCGATTGCCACTTCGTCGCAATCGCATCTTCGCTCGATACACACGACTCAGTAGTTTCAAGACGAAAAAAAATTAACCACTCGCTTCCCAGGAACGATTCGGCTATTCGTATTTTAAAATTGGCTGCGTAGATTTACCGCACGCGAAAAAAGAAGAAATCAATTAAAACTCGTGTTAGAATACGTGACGGTCTATATATTATGTTATATAAGAAGAAAAATGCACACACACGCACACAATAAGTGAGTGATCTTGAGAGTAGGTAACGTTGAAATCATTTTTTTTTTAATGAACGAATGAATCGTTTTTTTTCATAAATAAACAGATGCGTTGCATATCGCATTTTTTGTGAGCGTTCCAAAACTGAGATTCCTGCTCTCAAGATACCGGGAAAAATTAGGTCACGCCCGGCGTCATTATGAAGTTAAGAGAAAAAATACCTGTTGCTGAATGTTTTGCATAACTTTGATGGGCTGCAAATATCTAATAAGTATCGCTCGAGGTGATTGTATTACAAGAAACGACTGATCTTACCGCAAAATATTTTCGTTTAAAGTATAAGAAAATAAAAAAAGAGAATGTATTATAGTTCTACGATAATAAAGTGTGCCGTGATCATTGTGTGGAAACGATTTTGGATAGGAACTGACGCTTTTCGAAAAAAAAGAAAGAAGGAATCGTATGTTTTCTACTACACTGTGGATATTCTGCCTACCTTGCTGAGTAGTTGGGAATCTAGTTCTTTCAGCTGATCGTCGAGACTCTTATTTGTTTGCTCAAAACTACCCTGTTTTCTATACTTGTAACTGTCCGTTACTCCGTATGAGCCTGTACTCCCATATCCACTCGCACCGCCCAAAACACTGCTCACTGTTGGCAGAACAAACATATGGGAGATCGTTAAAAAAATCTTCTTTCTCCCTTCTGTTATCCATGATACGAGTGCGGTAAAGCAAATATTATACGCCGGCTGTGAAGTGGCTCGCACATCACAGTCTTCGTGGAATGCTTCCTAGACCGCATTAGTACCGCATAATATTTTACTTTTGTCTGTGCGAAAATGACAGTTTTACGTAAAAGCCCCATTTTCATATGTACCATAAATTGTATCGCAATTTTACCATATAATTTTGTATGACACTCGTGCGAAATAGTTATTTGTATGGCAAGGGCGTAGAAAGGGAGTTCTTGACGAGTGTGAAAATGCGGTACGAGCCGTAAGCGAGTGCGGCATTTACGCGAGTCAGAACTCCCTTTTCTACTCCTATGCCATTCCATAATTTTTCCTCACAAATTCACGAAAATCACGCTTTTCGTTCCCGTGTAGTGTGCGTAGAAAGGCACTTTTTCGAACTAGTGCTGGAAAAATACCATATTGGGTTTGTACGCATGCGCAGTATTTTCCCGCACGCGATTGGAAAAAGTGCGTTTCTGCGTACCCTTCACAGGAACGGAAAGCAGGATTTTACATGCATGCGTTAAAAAATAGTACATTAATCCACGAGGGCGAAAAACGTTTTTCTAACGAGTGTAAGTTTGTAGCACGAGTCAAAGACGGGTGCTGCAAACTCACACTCGTTAGAAAAACGTTTTTCGCCCTTGTGGAGTAATGTACTATTTCTTAACTCATGTTATTGCAACACTCGCCTTCGACATGTACTGCAAAGTCACACTCATCGTAAAAAGTTTATCGCATTGGTAGTGCCACAAACTTTTTATGACAGGTCCGAGTTTGCAGCACGAGCCGAACGAGATTGTTGCAATCATACGCGTTAAGAAAAAGTTTTTCGCACGAATATCGTATCGAGGTTTATTTCACAAGGTGTGAAAATGACTAAACTGCCATTTTCGCACCAAGTGAAGTAAAGTAAGTTTGCGTGCGAGAAGTAAAATCGGACCGATCGGCGCATGCGCTGTGTCATAACAGTACGCCTTGCGATAAAGCGCCATTTACGGCATTCTCGGCAGGGACGAGAAGTAGCACTTCTCAAACATGTGTTGCAAAAAAAATTCTTATCGTTGCTGCTTACCGAGTTCCGGTGTACCCGTGAGACCGGTGTGATCAGCCGACGTACTAGAGTGAGACGAATGCGCAGCAGGATAACTTCCCACACCGCTGCTGCTGCTACTGTCTTTATCGTATGTGTGCTTCTGGAGGACTCGAATCATCGCGTCCCTTTCGGCCAGCTTCGACTCGAGATCTTTCATTCTTCGCAACGGGAAAAAAATAAACAATAGAAATACATACTCAACGAATTTCACGAAGATTCTCAAGTTATAAAAAATTTCTACATACCTAGATTCAAGGTCAGCTAATTTTTTTTGTGCAGCATGGACTTCGTCCATGTGACGCATTTTTTCAGATCGAGCCTCCGCAATTAGTTTCTCGGCATCCTGACTGGTCTTCTCCAAGGCAGCAATTTTGGCATCCCTGATAATAATCGTCTTATGTATATTTTTGAATGTTTTTGTTCTTTTGCTTGTCCTAATTTTAAAGAATCCCGTGGCTTCCTCTAGGGAGCCTCCAAGTTCTGATTATTCTAAAGCCCCCGAATAATTATTGCCCTATTATATTATGCCGCTGTTGTACTAGCAACCTGTTTAATTGGTTGTAAAAGCTCGAATAGTGCATTTCGTGCTTCACATTTTTTCGAATCGCTGAAAATCTTTGTATCGCTCCGTCATGGTGTTTATAACGATTTCGTCGGCCAAACAAATTCGCCGTTGGTACATAATTATCGAAAAATCGAGGAGTTTTATTCGCATTAATGTTATTTATTGTTGGCTCACGAAAATGGCGATTTTTCAATCGCCGGAAAAATTCGACATTTAACGGCTTCGCGCATGCGCAGGATCCTGCACAAAGCCCTTGACGACGGTTGCTACGGAAATCAGCAAGTCGAGGCAGCAATTCTTGGAAGGACCGAACAATTTAACGGTCATAGCAACGGTTGCTAGGGAAATCAACAAGATTTAACGGTCCCGCGAACGGTTGCTATGGTAGTCGACAAGTGGAGCAAGTCTCGGTGGGAAGAGGCAAAATAATTAACGGTCACTGCGACGGTTGAGATAAGCGCCCCAATGACCGGTCCAAGCGTGCGCGCAAAAGAGATGAAAATACGATTTTTCACGCATGTCCGGGGACTGCGACTGCCCCCTTAGGTGTTTGGCCATCGGTACTTTTACCTTACTAGGCAAATCAACATATCGACGAACCCATTCTGGGAAATAGCGCGAAATTTAACGGTCGCAGGTACTCGCAAGTGCGGGTAAGAGCGTTTTTGTTTTTCAGTTTCGGAAGAGTAGAAAGCGCGATAGTTGTGAAGCTGGCTTGGCGCGCAAACAAAGCAGCGGCTCTTTGAAACGGCCTTAACTAGTCGTTCGGTTGTGATTCGAGAAAGTGTGTGCCGGTATACCGAAAGTTACAAGCGCGACGGGACTGCTTCTCTATTACTGTTTGTTTACAAAATTATTTTTAAAAAAATTACAAAAACGGTATTTGACTTTCTCGTTGAGTGAATTAAACTTCGCCTGGAACCTCGCTCGCTACGGACGATCTCGACGCTGCCGCTTTGTTTTTGTTTCCCCATCGATCAACATGCATCGCAACAGCTGCTGGTGAGTTTGCCCATCGTGCGCGCGCGAATATTTATTTAATGACATTTTTTTTAAGTTATAAAAATTTTCGTTTTCTTAATTAATTAAAAAATGATTTAAATGTCGCAAACTTTTTTTGAACCCAAGGTCACTAACAACCTGCAGATTCAGATATAACCGCGCCGCACCTCGGATTCACAGTCGGAATGGATAAGACATGATTGATATTTATAAAATACTTTTCTTTTAGCCAAAGCTACGGAACGTTCCGTGGCAACGGCTCGGATAATAATCCATGATTGATTATTAATCGATCATTGATTGTTATTATCAATCAATAACCCGTCCGTTACCTATCGGCGAAAGCGCGAAATACTCACTTGGGAAGACTCGCCGCATCTATCGCAGCTTGTCGCAGAGCGCTCTCTTCGAGATATCGTTGTTCCCACTTGGCGACGTCGCCCTCCAACGACATTATTTTCTCCTCCCTCTCGCGTAATCTTCGTTTCAATTCGGGCATCGTTTCGCCGTTCGTCGACATATCACTTCCGTTTGCACCGCCGCTTCCGCCCTCTCGCAATTCTCGCTCGAGCTGACCTCTCAATTGTCGCTCGGTCTCCTCTCGCCTGTCGCTCGATGCTTGAAGAGACGACAGTGCGCGTTGCAATTGTCCAACTCTCTCCACGTACACTTGCTTCTTACGACTCTGAAATAAATAAAAAAGTTATATTGTAACGGTCCAGAATTTATCGCGGCCGGTAAAAAGTCTGTACGAAATTCAAGGACATTCAAGGACAATTTCGAGTACATTTCCAGGTTGTGTTGGGACATTTATAAAAAAATGTATATATCCATATCGCACGCGACGCAAGAAATAACACTTAGTCCGATAATAGCTTTTGTTCGCGTTGGGAAATAAAAATTCAAGGACATAAGGTGAAATTTAAGGGCAGTTTCACGATTTCAAGGTCTTTAAGAACCGCTGGACACCCTGAGCATTACACATATATAGGCAACTCGAATGATGGAAAAACATAAGTGACGATAGCGCGGTGGTTGGCGCTGTTAATTAGGAACCGACGAACCCGGATTGCAATCCGGCGAGCACCATATTTTTCCGTCATTCAAATTTGGACCAGCCGTCACATCATCAGTCACGACCAATCCCGAGTCTCCTCTAGGTTGTTACATATTCATCAAAAAACACTCGACTTCGCGATCGTACTGTTCAGAACGATGTCAAGAGTGAGGATTTTTCTGTGAAAGTATAACGGGTCGAAGTACCTCTTCTTCCAAGCGTACGACGTTTCCTTGTGCGTTGGTCAATGCGGTGTCCAAAATGTCTATGTGAGTGCGTTGTTCCTGCAGAGTAGCTCGCTGAGCCGCAAGTTCGATTTCCTGTCTCTCCTTGGCCGCTGCCAATTCTTTGTCTGGACAAAAAAAAAAACAATATTCAACAAATTAGTCCAGCGAAGCGTCCTCAATTTTTTTCGTTAATAATGAGGCGCTGAAGGCCCCTACTGGAAATAGATAATTATCGACTTACTTTGAGTGATGAGTTGTCCGATAAGCAGCTCCCGCTGCGTCAACTCCTTGCGCATTGACTCGACGATCGGAGGATTGTCCGATCGGGAGGACATCAAATCGATTTGGTCTCTCAGCGCTCGATTGAGCTCGGTCAATCGTCTGCAATCGTTCTGAAGCCTTAGCCTCGCCGCGCGCTCGAGTTTCTCACGACGTTCGCACGAGGCCGCCAATTCCTCGTGGGCTCGATGAACCTTCGATATTTCGAGCTCTAACTTTTGCGACTTTGCAACTTTGTTGTAACATCGCTCCAATTCGAGTTTCAGAGCGCTGTTTTCCTGTATAACTATCTGAACCATTTCCGACGGTGGCCATATTTCGCCCACCGTTGTCTCAACTTCCTCTCGACCTTTCGTTTGCGGCCTGGAACGATCGATAAACAAAATCAGCATTCAATGAGTCGGTAGGGTGGTCGGTGCATGGACATTTATCAACGCATAAATTTGCACGATAAGACGAAGAAAAATAATAACGTGATAACAATACCGAGGGGACGTAGCGCGTAGATCGTAGCTGTCGAGATCCAGTTTTCCGATTCTAGACAAATCCGGCTGTGATCTTGAGAGCGTAAGCTTCTCCGTCGGGCCGAGTAGCCTGTGCTTACTTTTCAACGGCAACAACGTCGTGGTGTACGAAGGGGGCGGTCTGTCGGCGAATTCGTTGCAATTTTGCTTTCCTCGATCATTCTCTCGCATCCTCATTTCCAAGTTGCTTCCGTTGTTTGGAATCTTTCCGTAAGCCGGTACTTTCACTTCTTTCGCAAGATGTTTCAGGACCTATATTATACAATTGATACCAGCATATTAGTTAGCAAATCATAAATTGCAAGGGTAACAAAATCATAGGATTGTACACTCAGTCAAGTGGTTATGACCATGAAAATATCTGCATCAGACTAATTTCATCAATATAACGGCCGTGTTTCGCATTGCATAAACTTCGCTCAGCGAAATTCACAGCGAAGATAAAATTCTACAAGTGAAACATTTTTTTTTATTTACATCGGTGCAAAAATGCCATTATTACGCCTTGTGAAGTGAAACTTTGTACGATACTCGGGTGACAAACTTTTTGTTAACCCGTGTGATTGCAACACTGGTCAGAAAAAGTTTTATCGCATTAGTATCGTAAACGACAATTTTTTTTTTTTTTTCTAAAGCGGAGCATTCACACAGATTTGTCAAAGATGAAATTTGATGTCACGCGAATATTTTCAAGGTCACGAGGAGTTCCTACCTGAGACTGACTGAGATAATCGTCGGGAATGTCAGTTATTTCCTGACAACCGCTATTACTGGATTGATCGCAATAACGATCCTCGTGTGCCAGGCTCGACAGCGATTGCATTGTCGGACTATTTGAATGCCCTTTGCCTCCACCTTCGCAATACAAATAGCCCATATCACCGTGATCTCGTACTATTCCAGACAACCTGATTGATTAAAGCGTCGATTAATGAACATAAATCAAACCCATTACCGCTCGCGGTAAAAAAAAAACAACGTTTTTATTACACGTAGAAAAACAATGTACTCACCGTCCAGACGGTGACCAAGCATTCTCGTCGTTCGCATTGTGAATGATAAGGGTATTGTACGAGCTCGTCGATACATCGAGGCTACTTCTGTTAGATCCAACACTGGTTCGATTACTCAAATTGTCCTTTAAGCTATTTCTATTAGAACCGTTTATACTGTCTTTGAGACTGTTTCGATTTGATCCATTCAGACTCTCCTTCAAGCTATTTCGATTAGATCCATTCAGGCTTTCCTTCAGGCTGTTTCTGTTGTGGATATTACCCTGAGAACAAAAACATTGTAATTTCATTTTACCTGATAAAGTTTTACAAGATTTAATCATATGCATAAAATAAGAATTTACTAAAAAGCTTGAATAAATTACTTATTGCAGCTTTTTATTGAATTTTTGTTTGTTTCTTGTTTGTTGAATTGTTGTTTGATTATTGAATCAAACAACAATTGTTGAATGATTGTTAAATGTTTGTGTGAATGCATATTGAATGTTTGTTTATTTCGGTGAAAAATCTTAATATTAGTTTTCATAAATTACTGGCTCACCTGAATATTTGGTATGTTTTCTTTGTGACTGGAGGACCTGGACGGGCTCTGTTGCTGATTTTCCTGGCCCTGCGGCTCTTGCCGAGCCATGTGTCTTATGACGTATCGTTCTTCGTTGCTCAGATTTTCGTTCGAGGTCGAGACATCTGTGTCGCTTCCGCTCAAACTCTGAGGCAATCCACCTAATCCAACATTCACAAAGCACACAGTTTACCCTAGTTCACATTAGGTTTAAGAAACAAGCTTGACCGTACAACGTTCGATCAGGAGCAATCGAAAACCTACCTTGAGCTGATAATTGCTTTCTCTGAATATTGTTTGTCGAGAATGGCAAAAATCTACCGGTTTGCTGAAGCGAACTCATGTTGTCGCTCGATCATTTAGGATTTACTTCGACGACTTGCTTGTCTAGAAAGAAAAAAAGAAACAAAAATTAACAAATATATGTATTAAACAAACTTATACGACAATCGATCGAAAAGTGAATCACTAATGTTCAGTTGTGCAGGTTATCTTCGATCAATTTTGCGTTGTAAAATAAAAATAGACGATCCCAATAAGTTTCGCGACAATACCGAAATCCGCATCGCATTCTCCGTTCGCGGACTCGCGAGCGAACGATAAGTTTCTCCCCGCGAGTTCCATGTACGAGTGTTAGTCATACCAGAAAAAAAAAAAACGTATTTTTTCGGGACAAAATTCGGAATCGTAGATTCCAGCTCGAATGTGACCTATCGCGCGGTGGCCGCGAGTGAAACAAGGGACACGATCGAGATCGAGGAGAGGAGGACGGAGCGAACTCTGAACAGTCAGCATTGAATCAGAGAGTTGCTCTGACAGAGGTGTCAACACTAAGGAATGTCGATACCGTGCAGAGAGCACGAGATTTTTCGCTGCTCGATCATCTCGCGTCTTGTTGTTGAGAGAATCGTATCCGTGAAAATCGTCGACTTAAGTTGTCGTACAGCGCGCACAGTCTCGAGCAAGGGGGGAAACAGTTTTCCCACGTAGGCACTGTATTTTTACAAGGTCCCGACGTTGGGATGCTGCACAAATAAACAAAAGGACACCGAGCTGCGCATTTGCCGATGTGGGACCGATGAGAATTTTAACGCGTATAGACGACGATACGGCGATTCACGGCCGTGACAACTTTGTTGTTCACTTACTCGCGTGCTCCGAGGATGCTCGAGAGAGGTACGACAAAATCGTAACTATTTTTAATAAATTAGTACACTTTACTCCTCGGTGAAGGAGAAATAAAAATTGTTGGTTCGCGCATTCCTCGTCAGGCGGCGACACGTCCAAAAACGGGGGCACTCTCGCGACCACTTCTTTTTTCATATCCTTCAAGAGAAGACAAACGAACTTGGAGAGAGCAGGCGTATTAAGGCTGTGTATTGTACTAGGTAGATCGATGCAGGTGAAAGGTCCGGATGAATTTCGGGGGTCATGCTCCGGAGAGAGATACGGTAAACGTGTTTATTTAATGGTATTACGTTTGTGAGAGTCGATGAGCTGTCGGAACACGCACTACAGATGAGCGGAGCAATGGCGCGAGAAGAGCCAGGCATGATACAACTATACTGGCGGGCTGCAAAGAGTGAAAACCGAAAAGGAAAAGGGGCGGAACATTGGTCTGGGCGATGGGGAAGCAAAGCGAACCATAACCATTTCGGCGATGCAAGCTGCGTATCAGCTGCTCTGCTACATGCGTCGAGCGGCGGCCCAACTTTTCTTCTCAAACCTACACAATCTTTCCGATTCTACACAAGCACCGAGCATTTATCCTACGCAATTCACATTTCTACACATCGACGATTCTGGTTTTGTGAATTTACCGGTTAAGTTACCGGTTATTTAAGTTACTACAGTGCTACCAACACGCGCAGTCGAACTTTCAACTTTTATTTGAAAAAATGTCTAAGTTATTGCGGATCATTTAATCAACGTTCTATTTCTTCGATGAAAGATTCCTGGTGACATACGATCCTTATTCCTTGGAAGCTGATTGAGCTTCCAAGGATTGAGGATTGGTTAATTTGTTATTCGCTAAAAATAATGTAATATGATCGAACGTTAAACATAGTGTTTGCAATATTTACAATAACGACGCTATGGGTAATGAACGCGTCAAGTCAAGATACATTTATAAGGCATTGACTAAATAAGCCTTGTTTGAAGCGGGAACAGCGTAAGAAAGAGTTTGGAACATGCGATTTGCGCCGGATTCGGTAGTGCCAAACACAGAATAAGTTACCGTCGGTAAAATACGTTGGTAGCCGCGGTTAATTAACCAGTTATTTACCGACATGTATACATACATTTTTGAGCCAAAGGAGTGACCACCAAACATTTTAATTATATTATTCTCGATCGGTAAACAATTCCGTGTCGATTGAGCCCTATTTGAAGTAATTTGAAGAATAAAAATAATGTTTGGCCAACTTTGGACATTATTTCTTTTTTTAATTATTGTAATTGTAATTTAGCTTTTGGCCACCAAATGCTTTAAGCTGACTACCAAATAGCACCAAACGACCACCGGCCCAACGATATAAAGTTGCACATATTTTTATTAAAGTTGAAGGGCTAAGTTTGTAGAGCTCGATTTTACAAACGACGGCGATTCAGCGATTGAAGTTTTCCTACATCCCAGTTGACGGCGTCCCTGATTGGCCACGCTTTTCGCCGACTCATCACTGCGGCCAATCAGGTTGCGCAGAAGCCGCGGCCGTATTGGTCACTTTACCAGAAAAAGTAGCAACTATCTTAGTTCAACCAAAGATTCTTTGGTTCAACGGTCAATTCCCGATCGCTACTTACAAACGTTAAAAAGAGCGGCTGCATAACCTGCGACACCCTCCTAGATGGGTCTCGGCTTGTTCCCTTAACCGGTCATTTATACATTTGCAAAGTGCCTTTTTGACAGCAGCTTGTACATCGTTATTATGACAGAAACACAGCAAAAGACGAAATGCATAACTCTCAAAGGTTCAGCGGAGTTAGTTCGAAAATATTTGCGTAAGTTCATTTTGCTTTGCCGCACGATATTTATGAATTCGATCGTTTACGATTTCAATTCAAAGTACCTTTTGTTATTGTTTTATTTTTTTTGCAGTCTACGGAATCAACAGCATTCTCTACCAGAGAGGAATTTATCCGCCCGAAACTTTCGAGCCAGCTGAGCACTTTGGCTTGTTTTTTCTTATGTCCACCGACGATAAGATCAAGTCTTTTCTGGATACGGTTCTGGGACAAGTGCAGGATTGGCTTGTGGAGAGAAAGGTCCAGCAAGTCACTCTCGTCATCACTAATGTAAATACGAAGGAGGTGCTTGAGAAATGGGACTTCAAAGTGGATTACGAAGGTCAGACAAAGAACGGAGCAGGCGACACCAATGGCGTTTCTGCCCTGCCGGATGTTGGAACCAAAGACGTAAAGACTATACAGAAAGAGATTCGCGAGGTCATCAGACAAATCACTGGTAAATTGCATTTACGACGGATCATCGATTGGGTTCAAATAATTAATTTATGGTTTCATTTTTGTTATTTTTCAGGAACGGTAAGTTTTTTGCCATTGTTGGATTGTCTCTGCTCGTTCGACATTCTAACGTACACGGTGCCCGATTGCGGTATCCCAAAAGAGTGGGACGAAACACAGCCCGTCTTCATTGCCAATAGCCAGGAGGTTCAACTTAGATCGTTCTCGACTTCCATACACAAAATGGACACCATAGTTAGCTACAAGAATACCTGAATTTCATGTTAACGTGAATATATTCGTTGGACGCTCACCTGCTGCCTTGGTCACAAATCAGTTCTTGTAAATACCATGGAAAATATTAATCCTGATCCGATAGCCGAATTGAAACTTTCTGATTTTGAACGGCGGCCGACCAAAGAATATCTCACGATTCATCTACATTTTACAATTTATCATTTAAGGAGTTGAATGTCACGCGTATCGTCGCGATTCCAAGCGAAACATTTTTTATAAATATTTTTCTAAATAAAAACACTTTTTTACCACTATGTTTGCTGGTAATTATGACTGCACGTCCTGTAAGTCAGAAAACGTGGAATGCCTGAGGTTCGCAATTTTTAACATTAACCTTCTTGTAAATACCATGAAAAATATTACTCTTGATCCAATAGCTGAAATTATTTTATTTATTTTGAATTTAATTGAAACTTTTTGATTTTGAACGGCGGCCCACCAAAGAATATCTCACGACACATTATTCTTTAAGAAAGCAAATGTTACCCTTATCGTCGTGATACCGAGCGAAAAACTTTTAAAAAAATATTTTTATAAATATAAACAGTTTTTATTACTATGCTTGCGGACAATTACAACTACGCTCGTCCATGAAGTTAAAAACGTAGAATGACCCGAGGATCGAAATTTTAACTGATCTTTTTTTCTTTTATTATAACATAATTGACCATTACATTTAACACAGGAATTATGGTATTTTACATTACGGCGAAGCAAATAGGACTAGAATGAATAATCTTTTTGCCTAAATTATCCGTGTACAAAATTGTACGTCACGATATCTTTTTTTTTCATAACCAGGCATTACATTCGACGTTAGCTTTTACTCTCGACGTCGGCACAATTGTAGTAACGGACGAGAATCATAAACAAATGAGATTATTGCGATAATCGGCAGTACTTGGGTGAATTGCAACGTTTCAGCCATTTGACGCCTATTAAATCGCGATCGTCGCGAACTAAATGATCTCAATTTTGCAATCTACAAGACGGCCGTACAGATCGTACGCTCGTATTGAATATTGCGCTTCCAAATCATTCGAAACCATGCTTATCATTTCTTCTCGTAGAATAATTTTTCAATAGCTTGATCTACAATAATAAAAATAATAATGATAACACGACGAGAGCACAGCGTCAACTTTATAATGTCTGCTTTTTCGTAAAAGTCATCGTCACAAATAGTACCAGGCTCCAGATTGGACTCGTCGCTTCCTTACGCGTGATTCGAAGAAAATCGCTAGGAAACATTGATAGTTATCCGTTACCTACGCGAGTATTTGTAAATTTTTCGTTTGTTTTTTAGTCCCTTTACAATAATTTCACTATTAGTACCGCGTGCCGCTAGAATATTAGCTTTAGACCATAGTGCACTTTATATATTTTTTTTGTTCCACTCGGTTAATTAGCAAAATCGCGTGGTGCGATCTTTTGCACGCTCACAGTCGTTACACAGTTAATGTAATAGTCACTGGCGTCTTCGGCGGTTCCGATCGATGAACGCTTCGATGATGCGGTGATCACCTCTGCGTCGAGTTTCTAGTTTACTTCGTTTTTCTTTTCTTTTTTTTCTGTATTACAGTATAATCGACGTCCGCTTATTTCTCGCACACTCATTTCCCTGAATACTTTCATTCGGGTCGGGGTGTAGGTTCACACACTATGTGTAAGGGGGAATAATACACGCTACCATCCATTAACGGAAGATATCTAGTGCGATCGAGCCCGCGACAACATACCTCGGAAATATAAAAAACTTCGGTGATTTTATATCTCGTATAAATTCTAACACTAAAGCGGTTCTTTGTCAACAGTTTTCATAACAATTACCGAACGTATATTTACAAGGAATTAAGAATGTAATCGCCCTCTCGAAAGACGTGGTGATTCGAAACTGTAACTTTGCTTACGCGTTGATGATATTGATTAATATCTACATTGGCGCATCCTGCAAATCAGAGATGGTCTTTGGGATCGACCGAGCAGACAAACTGCCAAATGTTTTTACTATTGCCAAATCTTATTTTCTCGCTTTTGCGCTAATTTTTTTTATTGAGACCCTCCTTAATCAGATTTGAGGGGGTTCGAGCGCTTCACATTAGTCAAACTGGTGCTACATTTTTTAAATCGTTCATGCAATATTTTATGCATCTGTTGATTATTGTGGACGGTTATTTGTATTAGAGCAGATGTTTTTAACTTAGAAAAACATTAATTGCAATGGATTTACAAAAATATTAACTGTTTTGTGCTAACTTTCAAAACGGAGTATATTCGTTCAGTTTTTTCAAAGAATGATCCGTAATTTTTGCTCGATTCTGATGTCTCACGGCTCATTCTCTTCCTTGAAAGATACTTAACGAATTCACCGTCTAGAGATATTCGATTGTGTTTTTCGTTTAAAAATTATAGCATTTTTTTACGAAGGAATTTCGTCGATGAATAAACAAAAGGCTTTCATTCTCGAACGGAAAATATGATCGGTTATCTAGAATTCGTACAGCATCTGTCAAGGAAAAAAATTAACCGTATTTCATCAAAATTGAAAAAAAAATTACGGATTATTCATTGCAAAACTGAACAAAGAAGTACTTTTTCAAAAATTAGGAAAAACCAGTTAATATTTTTGCGAATCCATTGCGATTAATGTTTTTCTACGTTAAGGAATTCTGCTGTATTACCAATAACCATCCGCTATAATCAACAGATGCGTAAAAGTTTGTATAAACAACTTTAAAAATGTAGCACTAATTCTACTAGCGTGAATCGCTCCAACCTCCTTAAAATCGGTTGGATGTGAAACACAAATCTTTCTACATTCTGCAAAGTGGCTAGCATTCCGAAGCGGGTCGTCGGCACTCGCATCTCGCGCGATAGTATTTCGTTACACAACTATTGGAAAAGAAAAGAGAATCTTGTAATATCGTACAAAGGCGTTGTCTTTTTCTTCCAAGTAAAAAAAAAAAGATCAAACAAGTAACGCGAAAGAATATACAGTATATTACAGTAGCGCTTATCTCAATAAGTGGTCGGATATTGACGTGGGGTTTTAGTTCTGGAATGGCAAATCCGTATTCGCTAATTTTTGGTTTTTTTTTTGGTTACTTTAAACCACGAATCGTCCGGGTTAATCGGCGATAGTTGCGTAGAGTCACGACACGAAAAAATTTACCAATCATTCGTACACACATCATTTCGACGACATTACGTTTTACATAAAATAACACTAAAATTAGTAATAACAATATAGTTAATAATAGGTATAATGGAATAACGATCCTGCAGTATCGTGCGCTGCACCGTTTGGTAGGGTAAATAGCGGTAATTGTGACACGAAATGGCAAAGTTGAGTGTGTCCTTCTTCCTCCTTTTTTTTAAGTGAGCAAATAGAAATGTTGATTTTATTTAAATGATAAATACTTTAAAATTAATAATTAAGTCAGTCTTTCTTTTCTCCCGAGTCATCGCTTCATTGGTGATTTTATTTATTTTTTCACAATTATCGTAACTCCTTTACAGGAAGGAAAAAAGGCATAAATTTAAATGTGTTTAATGGGAAAGAATGAAAAATAATGGTGTGATAATTAAATGTACTTTATGACTGTAACTTCATCGTCACGATCACCCGAGTCGACCCTACAAATTTTTCGCAGTTTTTATTCTATTTCGTTATTTCACTATACCAAAAATTTCGATCGAACGTTTACACATCGTGTCTCAATCACTCGAGGATAATTTTACGAATATTTCAATATATTAATTTCAATAATCCCTATAATTCTTTATACAAACCTACTTAGAAGTAATATTAGTTGTATGTTCGTTTTAGTCGCAGTGCCTCGAGTGTACGGTCGATTTCTGGAGTAGCCGTACACAATGGCAAATGAACAATTTATGCACAAAATATCATAAAATACATTTTTTTTTTCTTACACAATTAGATTCCGAGGTCGTTCTTTCGTTCAACATTTCACGAACCAATTCATTTCGTGTGTCGCGCGGAATAAAAAAGATATTAAAAACAAAAAAATTCCAACGCTTTTAATTGCCTCGCCTGTAAGCCGTTTCGACCCGTTAGGAGGAACAGCGAGGATCGGAGTGACGTGCCATGCCGCCCCGTTGAACGGAAGGACGATCCCGTGACGCGGATTTATGACTTTCATTAAAAATCGTTCGATAGGTGGTCGAAGTAGGAGACACTGAACGAAAAAAATTGCGGCACTAGTAAGCTTGCACGGACATCATACGCTACAAGTTAGTCTTTTGTTATCGTATCTCGCCGATCGAGTTGCGTATATCGATTTAATATACTTCCTCCCGTCGCGTATTTCGTACATATATTCATCACCTTATATTCATCGATTATCTAATTAATTGGAATGGCAAATGGGGTCTCATTTTTCCGACTCGTCGTTGGATGGGATTTAACAAAAAAATTTAAGGAGAGTCGACAAGGAGGCGTGAGAAAGATTGGAGGAGGGTTTTGGGTGGTGTGTTGGGTGTGTTTAAATCAAGCAATATTCAGGAGCATTCCCAATTACGCTGGACGAACCGAAGGCACGCATGATTTTCTTGAGGAAAATCAATTTTATCTCACAACCTCTCGCCACTGGCCGGTCTCGTTCATAGCCGAACCGCTCACGAGCCCGTCTCGAATTGACAGCTGAATTCGTACTGATAAGATATCCTGCTCTGACGGTGATTTTTTTTTTAAGATCGAACCCGCTAATTAACGAAGTAAATGTTTTTCTTTCTACAAGAAAGAAAATTAGGGTAAGTAGGGGTGATTTGGTCGTAATATTTTTGAAGGGAAGAAACGAATGGCGCTAGCGTTTGCACAGTTTTTAGTATATGTGCATACAATATGATTGTATCGACAATTATAAGATTGTATGTGCAAGGGTCAGTAGGATATGCCATATGGCCCGCAATTTCCGGGTGATATGGCCAGTACAATCATTTTCTTTTTACTTTGGCATTTGAAAGATTTGACGGAGGTAATTATTGACGATCTGTAGTTGGTGTAGACAACATAAAATATACTGAGACATGTTTTGTGCGATCCCTCTATGCTTCTTTAGGCCTAATCGACTACCATTATTACGATGGCCATATCACCCGTAGTGTCCGAGTGATATGGCCGATCGCCAGTATTTATTTATAGAATTGCAGCCCCATAAATAAATACTTGCGATCGGCCATATCATCCAGACACGACCCGTGATACGGCCGATCGCAAGTATTTATTTATAGAGCTGCAACTAAATCACGCATCCAAAATATCGAAAGTTCGGGGTGAAATACTTCAGTTCACCCAGACACGACCCGTGATACGGCCGATCGCAAGTATTTATTTATAGAGCTGCAACTAAATCACGCATCCGAAATATCGAAAGTTCGGGGTGAAATACTTCAGTTCGGTGTTCCTAGAGTTGGTTACGACCTCCAATTTTCATTGATTAAAAAACCATTGGTATATCACCCCGATTTACTCAATAATAAATGACTGGTCTCGTCCGGAAGAAGACAAATTCGACATTCGATTGTCATCGTCGTCCCTGCGGAGACGTAATCGAGTTTAGCAGTTTATCGAATCCCCAATGGCTTATCGATATCGTATGAATAACAAATGTGACAGTGGCTCGTACGAATCGAATACCAAATCCCAGATGCAACGTTGACGGAAAACGGAAAAAAAAACAATCGCAAAAGTAGGCGCGTCAGTCTGTGACGACCGGGCGGAGACTTCGGAGGATTGGTCGTTGCCGATGATGTGACGGTTGGTCCAAATTTCAATGATAGAGAATCATGTTGATCGCCGGGATTCAAACCTGGGTTGGTTGGCCTAAATGAGAGCGCTTCAAGCACTGCGCTAACGTCACTCATTTTTTCCCATCATTCGAATTGTCTACATATATGTACACTGAGAGAAGAATCTGATTGAAATTGATGAAGGACTGATAGAAATTACCGTAAGTCTTGTAAAAACTGTAGGCCTGATGGTCTGATTTGGTGGTCAATATTCGTATTGCACTTAACGCATTGTGTTAGAAAATATGGTAATTTTCGCTATCGAAGATATTGTCCGAAAATCACCGAATTTTTGCTAAAATATTAAGTACTTCGCACTAGAAAATACAGTAATTGGTGCCTTCGTGATCGCGAACAGTTTGTCTTAGGTTTTGTATGTTATACCGTCATATCATGTCGACCAAATTTTTTTTTATGTATACATACATAAAAACAAAATGAATCGACGGAATTCTCAGTTTTAATTCTCAGAATCCTAAGTTTTAATCCACGAAATTCTTAGTATTATCCACAAAATTCTTAGTCGGATACGCAAAATTTTGCCAACCCGCCTTCCGAAAAAAAAATTATCAAACGGGTTGGCTAAAAGTTGCTGGCCCTTGTGAGAATTTCACATATCGCTGATATTGGCGCTGTTGTACAGTGTTACCTCGTCGAAAATGACCATATGACTTGGTAGTTTATCCGAGATCCTTCTCTTAGTGTAGAAAATTATGTTGATCGGATCACTCGGTTCCTATACCGCGCTAAGGTCACCCATATTTTTCCACCATTCGGGTTGTCCACATCAGAGCCGAGCCAATACACTAAGTACTTGAAGTGCGTATTGAAGCATCAAGTACTGAGTCGGCGGGCAGTACTCAGAACATCAGCAATTCAGTTCCGCCAGTGCTCAATACGTCAGTACTTAAGAACTACCCAGCGCTCAGTACTTCAAATACCTGCTACTTCAATATGTATTTCAAGTACTTAGGACATTTACCCGGTTCGGGTCTACATGCATGTAATATTGGACCGTCACGAATCGTACGTAAGACGGCTTGTCAGAGCAGGATAATCGTTACCACAGTCTCGTACGATATCGTTTCAGAGACATTAAATTCAGTCGAAGAAGTGCATTCGACATAGCCAATGCGATTACGCAAAGCGCCGCAAGAAGTTCCAAGCTCAACGATCTCGTATCCCGTGGCAGTATCGCGAGTAGAAATGTCCCGCATTGGTCAGACACTCGCGCGATCAAGTTTCCATCGCTGATCGCGGTGTGGTCAGCATCGCCTCTATCTCGCAGTAACTGCAACAACAACAAAACTTCATTAACTCACAGTCGAATTCTCCGAAGTTTCAGAAAAAGCTTTCAGAGGGAGCGAATTTCGATAAGAGTATCGTCGGCGAAGCGGAGGAAAAGTTGCGAAAGATCGTATAGATATACCTCGGGGTACCCGCGTGCATCGATCACGAATATTACTAGAGTATCCGGTAAAAGTGAAAAAAAAGAAGTTAATGGACGAAGCACCGGATCAACAGAAATTCCACCCACCCTCGCCCCTCCGGCCATTACTTCATCTTTTATTCTTAACCGTTTGGCTTTCACGGTACAGCTATTCGAGATAATAGAATATCTCGTGCTTCTGCTTCCTCTTTACGGTTCTTTTGTTATTCCCCTCCTTTATCCGGGAGGTTGCCTCCGCCCTTAACGGCAACAGTGTACCGGGGTTAATGGAATCGACGTACCCGCGATGGTTTACTATCGTCTTTACATTAACGAGGAAAGGCCAAATGGCGAATTCCGCTTTACCGTCCCGCGTGCTGGCTCTCCTCCGGCTACGGTTATTCTTACCATTTCTACCCTTCTTATGAGGACGCTCTTCGCGAAAAGTTCCCGCATTCGGCGCAAGCCCTTCAAACTCCTCCAGCCCTCCCACCGGTCCCATAAAGGATATCCGGGGCGAGCACTGCGAACACTCACGTATGTACGAATACCAGGAAAAAGTACTGATAGTTAAACGGACGAGTATGAGAATACTACTTTGGCTTCTTCCATTCGGTTCACTGTTGGCGGACACGCTTCGCTTCTACTCCCACTTGCGCAACTAGCTTTACCGCACGACGCTGCATGACTGTGCAAGACCGTACGGACCTCTCCCGAGAGTATCCATACCGATTACCGGGGAAGATCTCGAGAACTCGTGCACGTCCTGCTTATTTACCGTCCAGACGGTACGCAATAAGGTTCCCACCGGGTGATATTTACGCGACGTACGCTCCCCGATTACATAGAACGCTCTTGATCCTTGGACCGCAGCGCAACTAGGCGGTAAGATTAAATCCGCGTCTCGCAATAATTAAAGAGCGTCTAATTTGTGACACACCGAGAGGCGCTTCTTACCGTGGGCCGAATCGTCTTCCGCGAAATTAAGGTGAACAAAATACTGGACATCAAGTATGCGACGGAGACGCCTTGGAATGAAGGGAGTTCAATCGTGGATGGGCGCGCTAGCACATATGAATACGTTGCACAACATTTTTTTTACATAACTTCGCATCACTGTTTGATACTTCACAGTTAAACAGGAAGCATTTTCAACGTACTTTAATTTTCCTACACCGCATACCGGCTAGGCGAGCTGAATGCACGTAATTACATGCGTTCACAAAAATTCTGGCTCCATGAGCAAAAGTAGAGCGGTGGTTGAAGTCACATGCTGAATCGCAGGTATGTTCAGTCGTTTGCTCGACTTACAGGACATTTGCGCACCCCCCGATGCGAGGCAATATGAGTTCGACCTGGTTCTAGCAATTAGAGCCGCGGCTACTTAACGTCGTCGGCCTTGCGTAGGGTCGTCGGTGTACCGATGAAGTAGCCGCGAAAGTGTCCATTCACTGGTCCTGTCCATTCATTAGCTGGTTTACCCGACAATCATCGGTGTACGTTTGCTAATGTAGCCAGAATTTTTGTGTAAGATCGGAAACATGCGCTTTCTGCTCGTGTAGGGGGAATGCGGTGTAGATAAGTGACGAATTACCAACGGAAGTCCGTTGGAAATATTAATGTCAGTGAAGCATTGAACAATGACGCAAACACCTTTAAAGAAATGACGATGCAAGGGTACGATTGTACGCTCGTACGATTGTACGCAAGTGTACGATTGAACGCCGTTCATTTGAAGGCGCCACTTGCTTTCCCACGATGCTGTGCGAATATTTACGCAATTACATAAATTTGGAAGAGAAACAAAAAAAAGACTAGAGTTGAAAAGATGCCAGAATCGAGTTTTCCTTTCATGTACTTCGAAGGAAAAAACACAATAAAAAAAAAATGCATGCAATCACGAGGACCATGTACTCCGCCTCGCCTCCGCTATGTAAAACTATACGCCATATACACATATTTACCGAGAAACGTTGCTGATCCTCGATAAGCCCGGCGTACGTCGGTGGGCCAGGGCGGCTGATCTCTCCTGCGCGCCGCATCCGGTTTCTCTTCCTCGCCGCCCCATCCGACCATCGGCCACGGTCTGAGTCGCCGGCCGTAGCGAAGAGGAGCCAGAGTACGCTGGAAAAGTTTTCCTGGCACAGCCCGGATCACGATGCGGCGATGCTGCTTCTGCTTCCCGCGATGTCCGAATTTGGTCGATGTACCTCGGGCGGTCCGATTTACCACGAGGCTTCGGCTTAGCGGAATCCCGATGCTGGTCTGTTGCTGGGTGGCGAACCGGACTGGCATTGCCAAAGGCTTCTACACGCTCCTCCCCGTCGCCGTCCCTCGGGATTCCTGCAAGAGTCCGTTCGAGAGTGTCACGAGCACTGGATTATTACTCGGACTAGCCGTTCCCGCCCGGGCTAATTCTCCTCGCGGCCGAGAGAGCTTCGCTCGCTAGTTCGCGAGAGGTTAATCGGGGACGACGAGTGGTCGGCGGTTCGGGCTTGCATAAGGGCGAGACGGCCGGTTGGGACTCTCCCGTGCGCGGGAGGAAGATGCGACCCGGTCCTGCCGTCGCGCGGCGCGGGGAGAGCCCGAACGCATAACCACGGGAGACTCGAATTACCCCGAACCATTAAGTTTATCTCGGCACCGTGGCGAGAAATTCGTCGCCAAGTCCCGCAGGCCACTCGCCAAGTTTGTTATACCTGTGGAGGGCCGAGCGCCGGTTACATGATTTCGCTATGTGCCATTCACGTGGCACAGCGTTATTATACCTATACCCGGGGCTATAAGGATACGCCTTGCTTTTCTCTCCGTTTCTCACTTTCGGTCGGGTTTTACTGGGCCGCTCCCTCCCCACTCCACCGGTCTTTGGGAACGATTAGGAAACGGCTAACGAGCTTTCGCGGACCCGAACGACCCGGCGCGGTGAACACCAAACGCTGCCCGACTCTTCTTACTCTCGTTATCGCTCGGGCGATAAATTTTTCATCCGAAAGTTGTACCACCGAAGGCGATGGCTGTGTGGAACGGTGCGAGCGTGGATACTGAGAAAAGGCGAAATGCGTTGAGGAATAGTCTGGAGCAATAGATCATTTGGGGATGTAGATTCGTGGATGTACACGAAGATCGGTCGAATGAAACTTGTAGATATCTTAGGCCGTTTCACGTAAACACAGAGTATCGGAGGTGCATCGCCTCCGGTTTGGAAATGTCATTTTTCGACTGGGAGTGACCCGGAAATGCGCTACTTCCGGTCGAATAATGAGATTTTAAAATCGAACGTGATGCACCTCCGTTGTGACGTACGGTCGAAAAATCAATTTCCCAAACTGGAAGTGAGGTGTTCCAGTATGACGTTACTTACGGTCGGAAAATCAATTTTTCAAACCGGAAGTGAGGTGTTCCCGTATGACGTTACTTACGGTCAAAAAATCAATTTTTCAAACCGGAAGTGAGGTTCACGTATGACGTTACTTTCGGTCAACGACAGAGACTTTCAAACTCGAAGCGACGTCATACCGAAAATACATCGCTTCCGGTCGAATAATGAGATTTTCAAACCGGAAATGACGTATTTCGGGTATGACGTTACTTCCGGTTGAAAAATGAGTTTTTCAAACCAGAAGTGAGGTTTTCCCGTATGACGTCACTTCACTGAGAAAAAGAAATGGTTGGATTAAGCAAACGCGCGGTGAGACACGTTCAAAGGGTGTATTTGCTTGGTACAACAAAAATGTTTGCCTCAATCGAAAAATTTTGAATAAATTGAGGCAAATAATCTTTTAACAAAACAATGCTTTTTCTATACCAAACAAACAGCAGTTTTGAACGTATGTCACCGCGACTTTTGGTTAATCCAGCCAATTTCGTTTCTCAGTGTTCCGGTCAAAAACTGAGTTAGTCAAACTGGAAATACGTCGCTTCCGGTCGAAAAATGAGATTTTCAAACCGGAAGTGATGTATTTACCGTATGACGTAACTTCCCGTCGAAAAATTAGATTTCCAAACCGGAAGTGATGTATTTACTGTATGACGTCGGCGAGAAAGAGGCTCTTGTGACCGAATATATATGAAAGGAGATTTGGTTAAGGACGCACGCGTGCGCTTCGTTGCCACGCTAATTTCGCTTACGAATTTGCTGCAATTCAAATGTTATACAATGACCGATTTTACTTCATCACGAGAGACGGCGGTGGATGGAGCCGAGTGGGGAATATGCTAACGCGAGGTCGACGTCTCGTTTCGCGGTGCATCGTCCTGTCGTACGGGCTCGCGGGGCGGTTAGTTCTCTCTTTCGCGTATAATTATATCGTAACGAACTTACCTCGGTGGTGAGGCGGGGCTGAAGCGTTGTGCGAGACGCCACTCGGCGGTTGCGTCTGCCTGTGCGTCCGTGGAAACTCGGAAGCTCCGATAAGCAGCGTTGAAATAAGAATACAAACGCAGTGGAATTGGGAGAAACCAAATGGGAAAACCGGTAACGAGGGAGGGTGGGAGATAAAACGGCGAATTAGTGGATGCAAAGTATTTGGGATAAAACGGCGAATGAGTGGAAGCAAAATATTTGGGATAAAACGGCGAATGAGTGGAAGCAAAATATTTGGGATAAAACGGATTCTTATCTGGAAGGGTAAATTCGGAAGTGGGACAATGTAACGGGAGAAATTCTCTATGGGGAAACGGTAGAACGCGCGAAACGTTCCTCGATGTGAGCGGAAGTGTACGGGGGGGACACGAGTATCTCGGGTTAGGCTACAATAAAACAAAACACGATGAATGTCCCGATGTGCAAGCTGGAAGCATAAAGAGAGGAACGAGAATGAGAGCCACGGCGATTTCACCGGTACGTTTCGCTCCCGGCGTTTTCTCGCGACTACCGGCTTATATACTCTGTTTCGGTATAGCAGCGAATGCTTTAACGCCTGACAGGCGTCTAGCTCGGGGCTTTCGCTTGGTCGTTAAACTCGTCTGTACTTGGACGATGTTGCGTTAGTGCCGAACGAGCGAAACGTTGAAATTAATAAAGTTAACGACGAGCTCTTGGATCTATCGTGTGATTAAAAAAGAGAGAAATGCGAAAGGATCTTTTAGCGATATTGTAGCTTGATTTGCTGCAATTTAACCGAACTTACTTCCTTTATGCTTGTATGGATTTTATTGTAATTTTGTAGTCGAAAGAAATCTGCAAAACGTACGAGAACCTTCTCCGCTTCACTCGGTGCGAAATTCGCAGTTTTACGCACGCTTTACGTGCTTAGTTTTACGTTCGCAAAATCCCCATTTTCACACCTCATGAAGTGAAATTTGGTACGATACTCGTACGAAAAACACTCGTCAGAAAAGTTTGATCGCACTAGTATCGTAAATTTCTATTATGACACTCGGTGCGAAAATGGACGTTTAATGCACGCCCCGCGTGCACAAAACTTCCATTTGCACACCTCGTGAAGTAAAGATTCGTACGAAACACGTGCGATAAAACTTCTTCTGACTCGTGTGATAGCAGCACTCGTCTTCGGCTTGTGCTACAAAGTCACACTCGTAAACTACTAATTATGTTACGAAAAAAGGTGTAAACTAATTTGTACACGTTTTCCTCATTTATTACAAAATTTTGCGCGTAGCTTCCTCAACGAGAACTCAAAATCGATCAACGAACTTTCTCACAGAGAAAGCTATGCCCAATTTCATTTTTTTTTCTTTACCTTGACAGTGCCGCTAGATGCGCTAGAAGCGGGCGAGGGTCACGTCCTCGGCGAACGAAGAGAACTTATCCATATCTTGATTGCGCATCAAGACAGCAGGGTAGGCAAGCGGCAAGAAGAGACACAAACATGTAGTGAAGGCTTCGAACCCAAGACAATGTTAGTCACGTTACAATACACAGTAAAAAAGATTTGTATATTCAACAAATTTTTTTTATCCACAAACCTCCACAATTATTTTGTTGTTAACTTCACAAATAAATATTCGTAAAATCGACAGACATTGTTGTAAAATCGACAAGATTTTTTTTTGTAAAATTAACATGAAAAGAATTTTTTACGTTTGTGGACAAGAAACGTTGTTAGCTATTTTTACTGTGTAAGTTGTTGTCTAAGTGGAGGACAAGACGAGAGAACGTCTAGAAATCTTTTATACTCGATATAAGTCGCGAAAGATACGCGAAGTCGCGAAAGCTCTGCATTCACAAACTCTCGCCCCGTCTCTATTTCTCTCGTATTATTGGGTTGGCTCGGGTTTCTCACCCTCGTACTACGTACACGACGAGTCACAATCTCCGCTGCGCGTGCACACTCGTGCGTTTACTTCTCTCGCTCGTCGCTCGGATAAGTCTGGACCGTAAAAGAGAGCGAGCGGGAATGAGAGAGTGAGCGATCACAATTATTTTGTTAACTTCACAAATAAATATTCGTAAAATAGATAAACATTGTTCTAAAATCGACAAGATTTTTTTTTTTGGTAAAATTAACATGAAAAGAATTGTCTACGTTTGTGGACAAGAAACGTTGTAAGCTATTTTTACTGTGTAAATTGTCGCCTAAGTGGAGGACAAGACGAGAGAACGCCTAGAAATCTTTTATACTCGACATAAGTCGCGAAAACTCTGCATTCACAAACTCTCGCCCCGTCTCTACTTCTCTCGTATTATTTCGTTGGCTTGGGTTTCTCTCGCTCGTCGCTCGGATAAGTCCGAACCGCAAAAGAGAGCGAGCGGGAATGAGAGAGTGAGCGATCACAATCATTTTGTTAACTTCACAAATAAATATTCGTAAAATAAACAGACATTGTTCTAAAATCGACAAGATTTTTTTTTTGGTACAATTAACATGAAAACAATTGTCTACGTTTGTGGACAAGAACCGTTGTTACCTATTTTTACTGTCTAAGTTGTCGCCTAAGTGGAGGACAAGACGAGAGAACGCCTAGAAATCTTTTATACTCGATATAAGTCGCGAAAGCTCTGCATTCACAAACTCTCGCCCCGTCTCTATTTCTCTCGTATTATTGGGTTGGCTCGGGTTTCTCACCCTCGTACTACGTAAACGACGAGCCACAATCTCCGCTCCGCGTGCACACTCGTGCGTTTACTTCTCTCGCTCGTCGCTCGGATAAGTCTGGACCGCAAAAGAGAGCGAGCGGGAATGAGGTACGCGGGAATAGGCGAAAGCAAGAACGAGTTAGAGTTCGAGTCGCCCGAGGGCCAGCCTCCAGTTCTATTTCCGTCACTCGTGAATCATCCGCGCTCACCTATCTTCCGCGCCGGTGTCACACCGCCGAAACTCGCGGCTCTCTCGCGCTGCTCCCGTTAGAAATATCACTGGGCCATTATACCTGTACGTTTAGTTTCTGCCGCACGTTCCACTGACACTCACCATTCTGCCCCGCTACCTAACGCTTCCCTTGATTTATCATTTTTTTTTTTGATCGCAGAGAAGTTCCCTGAAAAATATTATTCGAACGTCGTTTCGATAATTAATTTATCGAAATTTTCACGCTGCAGGTCGAAAGAGCTTTCGTATTGAATTATTCGACTCCTGTCCGAGAAACTCGACGCTTTTGGGTTTTCGGAGCTTGGAACTGCAGACCGAGCTGTGAATGGCATGCGGTATTTTTTATTTTATTTTATTTTAACCCTGCGACTCATGACTGGGGTCCGAATGCACCCCACGCGAACGCGAAAAAATTTTGTCAAAAAAGTGACAAACTGTTTTGTTCAGGTTTGAATGCACAAACCTGTCCATTTATTTCCTATGTCATCAACAATTCTAGTTTGTACTTTTGTTCGCAAAATTAGCTCCGGATGGTACGTTCGAAAAATTAACAAATAAAAATTGTAGAGGTTTGTGGGCAATACATTGTTGTAAAAAGCACAAACTTTTTTTTACTGTGTGCGCAAAGTTTATTCGTTGGACGATTCGTACACTGAGAAAAAAAAATTGTCGGATTAAAAAAAAGTCGCGGGTCGTCAGTTCAAAGCTTAAAACTCAAAGTTATTTGTGTTTGGTACAAATAAAGCATTGTTCTGTTAAACGATTATTTGCTTCAATCGATTAAAGATTTGTCGATACAGACATTTTTTGTACCAACACTTAATTCACTTAACACTTAATTCAATAATTTAATCAAAAAATTTATTTTTCTTAGTGTATTGCCGGGAATTATCCGATGGGATTTTCGCGCTGCGCATCGATCTCTGTATCAAGTTTGTAATGCAGGTCTATTCGTGTATTCAGATCTTCCAACCATTCTGCCCGGCTGTCCACCGTTACCTTAATTTAGCATTCTTTTTTCGCAGACAACTATGCTAAAAAAAAATTCAACGTCATTTCGCTAATTAATTAATTAAATATTCACGCGATCCTCGAAACACGGGTTTGACACATTGAATTACTCCGTTCCTATCCGAGAACGCCGACGCTTTGGGATATTCGAAGCTCAGAATTGCTGAGCAAGCTGCGAATAACACGGTATTTTCATTTTTTTTTAATTACTTGAACACTTCGATACGTGAAGTTTATTCAATGATCGATTCGCATTGCCGAATATTGTCCGAAGAGACTTTGCTGAAAAAAAATTATCTAACGTCGTTTCGATAATGAATTAATGAAATTTTCACGCGATACCTCGAAACACGGGGTTGTCACATTGAATTATTCCGTTCCTAAGCGTTCCGAGAACGCCGACGTTTTGGGATATTCGAAGCTCAGAATTGCTGAGCAAGCTGAGAATAACACGGTATTTTCATTTTTTTTTAATTACCTGAACACTTCGATACGTGAAGTTTATTCAATGATCGATTCGCATTGCCGAATATTGTCCGAAGAGACTTTGCTAAAAAAAATTATTCAACGTCGTTTCGATAATTATTACATCAAATTTTCACGTGGTACCTGGAAAGACGGTTTTTCATATTGAATTATTCTATATTTTGCTATTATTCTGCTATTCGAGGACGTTGACGCTGTGGGATATTCAGAGCTTATAACTGTTTACCTAGCTGCGAATAACAGCACTACAAAAATTAGGTTTTTGTAGTCAATTGATATAAGTATGAAAACCTAATTTGCTTTTGCTCGTCGTATTAATCGTTTTGGTGAAAACAGGGAAGGCGGTTTGTTACCGACCGAGTCTGTAACACATGCCCTTAAAGCTCACTCATTGGCTGATTCGTAATTGCCGCGAATTATCCAAATGATCTCATCGTCTACCCAGCTCTCTACCAAGTTCGTGATAGTGGTCTACTCGTGTATTCAGATATTCCCACCGAATATCCACGATAACGAAGCCAAGCTTCCGAGAAGCTACATTTTCGATGTACATACCTCGTACGCTCACGCGCCCGATCCTAAGCGAGCAATCACGCGAGAGGGGTGAGAAGAACGCGAAGCCATTGGTGACGGGGGTTTCGATAATTAATCAATCAATTTTTCACGCGATATCTCGAAAAACTGAGTTTTAACATTGGATTCTTCCTAGCCGAGAAGCTTAATGCTTTGGGATATCCGAACCATAAAACTGCTGCACTGATAAAAAAGTACATTTGCATCAACTAAGATTCGGGCAGGTACGTTCAAATAAATATTTAATTCATCGAACAAAATATTTCAATGACTCAAAAATATTTTGTCGAAATCACCCAACAAATTGTTGAACCAACCAATTTTTCTAGCTTTACCATCAAAATATTTAGTTGATCGTCCCTGCCCGAATCTTAGTTGATTCAACAATATTTTTTTATCAATGTAAGCTGCGAATAACAGAATAAAAAAAAATATATATATTACAGAACACTTTGATAGTCAAAGTTCACTCATCGGCCGATTCGTTTTGGCGAGAATTATTCGAAGGGATTATCTCATCGTCTATCCAGCTTTGTACCCCGTTTGTGATACCGGTCTGCTCGTGTATTCAGATCTTCCCACCGATAACGAAGCCAAGCTTCCGTGAAGCTATATTTTCGGTGTACATACCTCGTACGCTCACTCGCCCGATCCTAAACGAGCAATCGTGTGGGAGGGGTGAGAAGGACGCGGAGCGATTGGTAACGTGGTGGGGTTCTCGACGTCGAGGGTGTGCACCACACGGACACAGGGTAATACGGTATCAGACTAGATTTCACGGCTGATCGAAGGTTCTGTGCCCGGCCGGACTGTAGACAATTTCCCAAAGGGCTTCTGCGCACGATATAATGGGCGAGCGATGGTAACTATCTACTGTCTCGCATTTCGATGTAGGCTACCGACGGGCAGGCAAGAGGAAGTTTCTCGCTGCGGATGCCCCTCCGATGAACGTTACCTACCCAGCAATTTTCCTCCGCCAAAGTACCGAGAGACACGGTTAGTTGAAAATTCGTCGTGAAACTAATTGCGACGGGTGAATCGGGGCGAGGGGCAGGGCCTGCATCGTATTTACTCTGACCCCTTGAGCCCAATTACTGAGGGCTTCGATAACAAGCTGTCAATATTAGGCCCGCAGGTCGGTGTTGAGTCAACATTAGGGATACGGCCCGTATTACAGAGATAAAAAAAGGCATAAAATATTTAAACGTCTGCAAGAAGGTGCACCTACACTTTGTGCTGAAAGTGTTGGTGCAGCACGAGAGTTTCTTGCGTCTTGAAGACAGCGAGAAATTATATTGTGCTCGTTGTTTGCATTAAAATCGTGCTTTGGTACAATTGATGCACACCAAGAAAAAATCATTTATTTCACGGGCGCCCCGCAAATAAATATTGATTTCGTTTAAACAAACATTTATTTGATTCAAATAAATATTGATTTAAATCAATTTAAATAAATTATTTTTCTGGGTGCAAATGAGAATTATTAATTACTTGACCGTTTAAGCCCAATTACTGAGGGCTTCGACAAGAAGCTGTCAATATTAGGCCCGCAGGTCGGTGTTGAGTCAACATTAGGGATACGGCCCGTATTACAGAGATAAAAAAAGGCATAAAATATTTAAACGTCTGCAAGAAGGTGCACCTACACTTTGTGCTGATAGTGTTCGTGCAGCCCGAGAGTTTCTTGCGTCTTGAAGACAGCGAGAAATTATATTGTGCTCGTTTTCTGCATTAAAATCGTGCTTTGGTACAATTGATGCACACCAAGAAAAAATCATTTATTTCACGGGCGCTCCGCAAATAAATATTTATTTCGTTTAAACAAACATTTATTTGATTCAAATAAATATTGATTTAAATCAATTTAAATAAATTATTTTTCTGGGTGCAAATGAGAATTATTAATTACTTGACCGTTTAAGCCCAATTACTGACGGCTTCGACACGAAGCTGTCAGTATTCAACATTAGAACTGTAAAGTAAACTGTAAAAACTGTAAAATAAGTAAATCATTAGAACTAAAGTAATTTTGTAGCAAAATCGAAGTAAGTTATTAAAAGTACAGGATTTCTAAAGTATTCTATATGTAAATTTATCATCAAAATTGTACATGACGTTTAATATGTCACTTTAGGCATAAAAACTTTCAGTATGCATACATTAAATTTTATTACACGAATCTTCTTAGTCTTCCCGAACTTTTCGCATGAATCTGTTCCATCCCGGTACGTAAGTCGAAGTGGGAATCGCTTCTTGCAGAGGTTTAACTAGTAGTAATTTCATTTACCAACAACACTTTGCATGGTACCGACATTGACACATTTGGAAAATCATCTGCAATACATCGGTAAAGAAAATTAAATAATTACACCTCCGCACGAAGCAAGCGTGCTGGGATGGAACATTTGGATTATTGGAATGGATCTATGCTGAAAGCGCGGGCAAAGCAGTGTTCATTGCGTCTCGAACACGGCTCGAAATCACATCGTCCTCCTTTCTACATTCAAATCATGCTTCGGTACAGTAACGCAAATGAGAATTATTAGACATCTCCGGAAATTTTGCAACCCTATCGCGTTTGTCATGTCCACGGTAAAATATTCCGCGGCTAACCGGGACGATATTAATCCCACCACCGTTCGCAACCTACGCCGGTTCGGCCTCGCCGTTGGTTGGGGAAACGTCTCGAGAGAATTGTCGAAACATAGACTAAGAGCGAGTTTTAGCGTCGCTGTGGCGCACTGGTGGATTCGGTCCACCGACTCTACTGGCAAGTCGTTATGGTTTAATGCGTCGGGCGCCATCGTAATGTGAATTCATTGCTGCATGGCGGACGCTGGCGGAACGGCGAGGAGAGTCGTCAGGGCAGCCTCTCGTGTAAACATCGGTTACGAGTTTCGGGAGCGGAGATAGAGAAAGCGCGAGGCTGGATGAGCCGAAAAGCGACGATCGTGGACCAACGGGAGACGCTTGTACAGACGATTTTGGCGAGACGGGGGATGATTCGCCCGCTGGCGGCACCTT
Organism: Stenichneumon culpator; assembly: GCA_964017025.1. NCBI lineage: Eukaryota > Metazoa > Arthropoda > Insecta > Hymenoptera > Ichneumonidae > Stenichneumon > Stenichneumon culpator. The sequence continues at coordinate 11,576,373 of OZ024776.1, read as the reverse complement.
CAACGGCGACGCGGTATAGTTCGGCATGTCACCAGGGGCTTCTTTGATTAAAGCCATTAAAGGACTCCCACCGCTTCGTCGGGATCTTCGCAATCGTCGTTCAGACCCATCGTTATTTACCCGTTCAACGGAAATGGTTGTCTCGCGATAATCGTGATTTAGTTCCGACGGGAATTACCCAATGCAACGAGTTGTAAATTCCCGAATGCATACGGCCATTCACGATGCATTATCACCCACGCGAAGACGAGCGGCTGTATGTGTGCCAACTGTACGGGGTCCTTCCCCTTTTACACAACCCACCTCCCCCCCCCGGATTGCGTCCGCAGCCGACTTACGCCCTTACTGTGTCGCATTCGCACAAGAGCACAGGGAAACTGCGGAAAACCTGGCCGTACACGGACGGCTCTTTCCCCAGAGATTGGCGTTCCTACAGGGATCACCAATCTACGAGAAAACTGCCTCCCGCTCCACGATTCGATGCGCAAGCCAGCGTGCGGTTAGGCGGTCACCCATCCAAGTACCGACCGCGAGCGGTACTGCTTGACTTTAAGGACCGCCAGAGTCAGACACCAACCGCGCACCTATCGCTGTCGGTGATGAGCGGCTGTATTTATGTTTTTTCTGGTGTTGCCATTTGTTGCAAGATGGATTGTACCAGATTTATCTTTGGCAGTCTATACATTTTTTTTTTTGTCAGGTTGGAGCTTTTCGGATTCCCAGGTGCGGTTTTGGATCCGGGCTGACGTCGGACCAACCGTGACGGCCTCAGTTAGAAAGTCGACCCGACTATGAGCGCCGATGTAGGTTTGACGACCACTTAACGTGGGGATGACAGCTCAACGGTAGCAAAGGACGTTGGCCCAATATCGGCTGACGATGTCCAGCCAACGTTTGAATAAAAAATATTGATACGCAATAAAAACATATTTTTATCGACGTGCGTGACTCTTACATTGCTTTTATGAAACTCGTGCATGAAAAGTGCTACTTTTCGTGCCTGTCGAGAGTGGCGTAAGTGGCGCTTTACAGCCACACTGTAAAAAATGTTATGAAAATTACAACACGCTTAATATACAAAGTTATATGAAATATACAACCTCGGTATAATTGGAATTCATATACATTGTATTTGAATTTTTATTATTTAATCTTAAATGCAATACCTGCATATTGAAATTACCGGCGATGGCATTGAAAATTAAGACATCCGTATATGAAAATTATGTTATCATTACAAATATTATACAAATAATATTGTTTGTATAATATTTGTGACGCAATTTTCTTACATACTTGTCAATGAAATTTCATATACTGTATATGCATAAAACTTCATATACATTTATGAATTTTTTACAGCGCAAGTGCACCGTAAATACCCAGCGCATGCGCACATTGGACCGATTTTACTTAATCGCACGCTTTGCGCTCTTCACGCATGTATCTCGTAATTTACGCCCGCTTCTCGTACAAATTGAAGAAAAAAAAAACAGATCGTTTATAAATATTTTCTGTCGAACATTGGCTGAACATCGTTAGCAGCCACTGGGCTAAAGTTGTTCGAAGTCGTGAGCGAACCGCCACTTGACATCGTCGAACACACATCATCCCGCCTGCGCCGGCTTAACTCTGGTAGGCAGCGTCTTACCTATGTGGTTATCAATCGACGTTTAGCTAATGCTGGGCATTAGTCGAGATCCGATCATCCACTGCCGACCTGCCGACCGACCGCCAACCAATTGGGTTACGGTAGATTAGAATGTAACACTCAAGTACGATGGAAAATAATCTGGTAGTCCATCTTGATAAATTTGCCTCCGACTCCCTCTGTTAAATATGCAAAACGACTTCGTTATCCGCGTAAACCGGAATAACTTTGGATGTAAAAAGTTTTCTTACCGCGATGGGGAGTGTGGGCAACGTCGAGGACGCTGGCAACCTTGGCGGTGGTGTTACCGCTTTGTTTTCATTGAATTAAAATGTTAATTTAATAGGGAAAGCGCGGGTCATCCCCGATGGTCGACTTCGAAGCGCCGTCACTCTCCCACGGCGAAGCAAGAAGTTTTTGCGCGAAGGACTTGGGCGCCTCTTTTCCCGACACTCTTTAGTTATTCGCCCGTTTCAACTCTGTGAGTGAGCAGTTTTTTTCGCCTCATCGAGCAGTTACTCAACCAGAGCGGAGCGACGCAGCGATTCCTGGAACTTCTTTCTTGTACCGATCAATGAAAATCTTTTAAAAAATCTATCCACTCGCCGGTTGTGTTGGTTTTACACAGAACCTTAAGTCGCGCGACGTTTCGGCGAAACGATCGGGAAATATTGGATTTTTTTATATTCCTGGGGACTGTGTTTGAGTTTGACTTACGATCTCGATGTCATGATTCTTCAACAACTTCTTAACCCTTTGTGGTCACACACATTTCACCGATCTCGACGGTCACACTAGGTCGATTCCACCCGGTCCATTTTTGAAACAGTATTGTGAGCAAACTATCGGTCGGAAGAATCTTAAAAAATTACAGAACATCCTTAAACATTCTAGTTGATGTACGAACATTTTTTAAATGAGAAATCAAACGGTAACATATTCAAAACAATGCATAAAGAAGAATAAACGGAAAAAATTTTTTTTCACTACACAAATCATAACTCCGTGATTTTTTTTATATTTTTGCCTAAAATTTGAACCTGATGCTCCTTAGATATAGTAAGGTGGTCCTCAGGAGGATTCTATCTACCTAACGTCCAGCGTGACGTCGTAGTCACCTTGGATTCTACCCAGGGTGACTACGAAGGGTTAAACTAAGAGTAAAGCCTCTCCGGCAAACGCGGGCGGAGAAAAATGGTACACAGTTGGCTGTGACCGGCGAGCAGTTTTGTCGCCTCATTGAGGAGTTCCGCAACCCAAAGTGTGGCAATACAGCGATCTCCAGAAGCTCTTTCTTTTACCGATCAATGAAAAATCTAAAAAATGTAGCTACTTGTCCGTCGATTTTAGATAGAACTTAAATCACGCGATATTTCGTCGGAACGATCGGGAAATATTTAACATCTTATTTTCCCCTGGGCTGCGTTTCAGCGGACGGAGAAAACTGTTACACAGTTGGCTGCGACCGGCGAGCAGTTTTGTCGCCTCATTGAGGAGTTCCGCAACCCAAAGTGTGGCAATAAAGCGATCTTCAGAAACTCTTTCTTTTACCGATCAATGAAAATCTAAAAAATGTAGCTACTTGTCCGTCGATTTTACATAGAACTTAAATCACGCGATATTTCGTCGGAACGATCGGGAAATATTTGTCATCTTATTTTTCCCTGGGCTGCGTTTGAACGGACCGATGATCCCGATGTTCCGATTCTTCCACAACTTTTTAAACTAAGAGCAAAGCCGCACCGGGATACACGGTCGGAGAAAACTGGTACATATAGTTGGCCGTGACCAGTTTCGCACCGCGCCCTAGCTCGAAGCTCCTGCTTTTTCCCCCCTGAAGAAAGTAAGAAGAGAGCAAAACATCGCGAGAGGACGGACAAACAAGTGTGAGCTTTCGCCCATCCCTTTCGTTCCTCGTTCTCCGTACCGTGAGAGACGAGAGATCAATTCGACGACGAAGCCGCTCTCTCGCACCGCTTCTTTCTATTTTTCTTGGCCAAAGTTAAACACGGCCCGCGTCTCGACGTCATTCGGTGCTTCTAGCTCTTTCTGGCTCTTTTCGTTCCTAGTTTCTACTGGCTGTGTTACTGTCGACTGCTCCGGAGAGGAATGCAGGCGGGCGGGCTACGCGAGCGCGAAAACTTGCCGGCTTTTCCCTCCGAAGTTACGGCAGTTCAGAGGGAGGAAAAGATCAACGAAGCACCCGCGTGTTCTACGGCGTAACTTTATCGCTTTATAACTTTTTCCACCTCGAGAAATCTTCCGCCATGCCGAAGAGAGGCGGCCATCCCTGGTTCGCGCAGCAGTGCCGTGCAGCCACTTGTGACGCTTCCAGTTCATCCTCAATTTCGCCTCGAATGCACGCACACGCGCACGCACACGCGGGCTTACAAAGCTACGTAGAATCCTACACACAGGTAAATACCTAATTGTACGACTCTCAAGTGCTTTTCGAATTCGCGTGATAAGTATCGAAAGCAGATAAAGTTGAATTAAACTCCGATCCATGAGTAAGCTCAGCAACCTTCGATAGAATCATCTCAAGCGCGAATTTCTGCGTGTCTCGTTTGCCGGAAAAGGGATGAATGCATTACAACTTTCATCCGACGCAGCTTCCCCCGAGCTTGATCCTATTCGAATCGTTTCTTAATTAATACGGATTCATAAAGCTCTGTTGGTCGATCTTAAATTTTGCCTCTCGTAATTAAACCTCGCTGATGGCTTTCCTCCCACCGCCCATTCTATTTACCAATAGCAAATCCAGCATGAAATATTCGCAGTGGTGCCAGCGCGAATGCCAGCGTTCGAAACTACACAGAAACTCACCGTGAGTGGAATAACATATTCAACGAACGCCGGAAGGTTGGGGGACCAAAAAAAAATTGGTTTGCCGAAAAATACCGGATAGTTTACCTACGCCAAAAAATACCGGGTAGCTTACCCGCGCGATGCGTAAAAAAAGCGCACGGCAGAACCGTCCATTGAAAGCGAAAAAATAAAAGGATTTCGAACACACGTCGAGTGTACATTTGAATTTGAAAAAAAAAAAATCAAATAAAAACAATAATCCCTCGTTAGAGTCGCAGAAATAAAATAGCGCGGTGGCGTGGGAGTCGCTCGGTCCATCGATGCTGCACATTGTATACGTCGTAACACACGCAATCAATGAAGTACATTGCCATCCGCGTTGATCGACGTGGAATTGTTTTTATCGCTTTTAATCGGAACAGCCCTGTCTAGATCAGCGAGAATACGGTTAAAACCCGATTATCGGACGAGTGGCCAATCAACCCTTTTATCCGATTTCAGCGACGATGCGATCGGTATATACAGGGACGATGTGTGTGAAGGAGCAATACCAGCGTAAAATACAGGTATACGCCGGTGGAACAACACGTGAGGAGTATGAGTACGGAATAAACGCGGGTTTGTCACACGGGTGTACCGTCGAAGCAGGCTGGACGGACGAGTGGACCACTACTAGCTGCTACTGCCGCTGCCATCGAAAATTCTCTCTGATTCAACTGCAATTGATTAGTGTCCGCGTCCACTCCACTAGTGACGTCCCGTATTTATGCAACCCACCTCGTCGTTACTGCGTGATTTCGCGTTTGCGTGCCCACTGAGTGCACTGGCTCGTGAAGGGCGCGGGGGGGGGGGGGGGGGTTGGGCGAAGAATTTCGAAAATTATTCGCACCGCCCTCAATGCAAACGATGATGGATATCGACTTGACCTGCGCGGAACGATAACAAGATTTCTCGTTAGATTTCGAGCGTGACGCATTCTCTTTTCGATGAGACATTCAAATTTTGTTATATATTGTAAATGAATGAAGTAATTGGATAATTTCTCATTGAATTTTTGGAAGGTGTCGAAATGGACATTTTTAATGGGAATTCTGACGGCCCTGCATTGCGTATAAGAGGACGACTTGCATGAGATAAATATTTTCAGGATAGCGCGCGTTACTCACACTGAAACAAATAGTATATTGTGGAACAAGGGTCGAAAGTTGGCGATTGCGACGAGTGCGAGGTTTGTTGCCTGAGCGAAGCGAAGGCTGAAATCACACGAGTCGCAATCATCAATTCGATCCTTCTTGCACATCATATTTTTCGTAACGAGTGCATGAATCTGCGGCACTTGGAATGACAGTCGCGCGAGGCGATCCCTGAAAAGTGAGGTGATGTCTACAGGGACGAAAACATGGAAAGTAAAATCTCAAGGGACGAAAGAGTGAACGCAATGCGAACTGCGCATGCGCGACTTTGTCGTTTTACCGCAGGCATGCAATGGGCTACTTTCGGCTCGCAAGACTGCCATGTAAAGTGCCGCGATTCATGCACGTGTTACGAAAAATTCTTATTTCATTTCTACTTTCAATTCTTGCAATTCCATATGATATTGAAACAACGCTGGCAAGACTGCCAATGTGACATGTTAGCGTTTCAATTCCGTATGCAATTGTAAGAATTGAAATAAGAATTAAAATGATGATTTTTTTCTTTGGCAGTCCGCAAGCGAATTTTCCTTGAGCCATTGATTTTTTCTTTCTCAGTGCAGTAACCGACTAATCCGGGTTCGAATCGCGGCGACCACCATGTGTTTTCTCTCATTCGAATCGTCCTCTTGTATGCAATGCAGGACCGTTGCAGAATGGATCACAGCTAAAAAATTAAGGTAGTCCTTTCGAATCGAACTTTGTGAACTTTGGGGGTTCAATTTTTGTAACATTTTGGTTAAAATCCTTTTCAATGTGATTACAAAGTTTCAGGATATGTTGCCGAATAATTTGTCGAAAAAATTAAAACAAAAAATAAGATTTTATGCATGGGCTCTTATGAAAACCTAACCACACTAACACTTCAGAACAAAAATTAAAGTGTATACACTGAATTTTTGTGCAATATGAAAGGTGCTATGGATTTCTTAGAAATTCCCAATTAAATATAAAATTAAAAAAACATTACCTAGCATTTCGAGAGTAATTGTAAGTTAAATGAAGTAATTATTCCCGAAACGGCGCCGTCACTCGTTAAATGCGAGTCAAATCAACCTTTATAAATATGCTATTTCCAATATAATTGATTTTATGTTGTATTACTAAATATGTACGACTGCTTTTGTCTTTGCACTGTGATTTATCGAAAATCGATAAAATAAATTACTTGACGATTTGCGAAGTTTTCGAGACAGTCCGTCAGTTGACTAGCATGCATCGAAACGACTATCTTAAGGAGCCGCCGTCATATCTGCAATTCGCTAGATTCGATCGTGCTTCGCCGACATGACTGGCGCGTAACGAAGGTCCGAGCGAACTAAACGGGAGATGAAATGCCTCGTTTCACTCGGGTGATCATTGAGCGATCAACGATTGCTCGGGCACGATTTTCCGGGGACGAAGTTGATTCCAAACTTCTCTGCCGGGCTCGCTTGAGCTGTTGAGAAGAGATCCGGTCACTTTCGCGTTATTTTTTTTTACTCCAATTCAATTTCGACAGGATTTCATCCTACTTCGCGGACCGGCATCCGAGCAATGAGTCGTGTACAGTGGCACGGAACTGTGTTGAATGCTCCTATGACTCACCCATATGTGTCTCTCTCTCTCGTCCGTTCGGCTGTATGTACTCGAAGAGGCGAGCTAGATTTTCCAATAAAACCGAAGTTGCCGCTGGTCGCTACCAAGTTTTCCTCCCAATCTCTTCGTCCCTTTCACGGAGAAACGGTAACCGCGCGGCCCTCTGGCATTTTTCCTGTGGCGAGCACCACACCAGCGGGAATGTTACCGCAACGTCTTGCTTTCCTCTCGCCATTCTCCGCTGCCGTTCGGTACTTTTTTTATGCCCCAGACAACTCGATGATCGATCGGATCACTTGGGTGAAGTATTTCAGGAATTCTGTGATTGACGAACATACAACACAACCAAGGCAGCCTCAATAATGACGGATCATCCCCGCACCGCACTCAAGATGCTGTTATTACTCGTAGGGAAGAGAGCGGGGCAAAATGGGACAGTGGAAAAAAATGCGGCAAAAAATCCGGATGTATCGATGAGGCAAAACGAGGCATCTAAACATCATTGGAAAATCTCATTTTGTGTGAGCTCGAAGATACCTGTATGAGACAAAACTTCATCGAGTTGCAGCGGCTGTGTTTTCCATCGCGCAAACTTCGCTCGGGAAAGTGCATTTAGAGGTGAACAACTTTTTTCATTTCAGTGCGTTCGAAGAGACTCGCCAAAGATGAAATTTGATGTCGTACAGATATCTTCCGGGTCGGCGTATTGTTCGACTGTTCCATTTTGCCCCGCTCCCCCCCCCCCCCCTGCATAACCTCGCCGGTATGAATTGACTTCCTTCTCGGCGATACTTGATTTTTTTAAAAGAGTTTATCTCAAAGAGGATACACAACAAGTTTGATTACGATATTGCAACCGTATATCGTTCCGGATTTGCCATCGAAAATATATAACGTTATGGATAGTTACGTTATAGACTGGGATGCTTCTGCCCGTAGATATTGCGAATCGCGTGGACGCTCGTAAAGCGGAAAGCAACGGAGCGATGGCATTGTAGGAGGTTCGCCTCTCGCGAAATTGATCTCCGCCTCACAGCGTACGGGCCCTCGAGAGATTTCCTATCAGAGGACTACCGGATGGGATGCTGCTGGTTGACGATGGTCGTGCGTGATTCGTTTCGCGTGCCTGACCACTGTGTCGTATACCCACTACGCATTCGAGACGCAACATCGAAGCAATCCCCAATAGTTAGGCCCGACAGGATCTACTGATTTCCTGTCGTAGTCCGAGATCTATACATGTACGTGCTATCGTTGCTGGGAATTACGTAGCCGCACCGAGAGAAATCACAGCGGGCCTCTCTCGGGAGATCGCCTCGCTTCGGGACAAACATGCGCAAGGACACGAAGCCTATTTATTATGAAATATACCTACAATTACACGGTTCGATAAACCGTTGTATGACACAAAGGACAATATCCGAAAACCGGGCATGCGGATAAAATGGACGAAGAAGCTACAGTGTCGTATCGAAACTCCCTTCCGCACTCCATCTCGTGGGGAAGTGAGGTCATACCGGAAATACGTCACTTCAGGTTTGAAAATCTCACTTTTCGAGCGGCATTGATGTCATATCGAAAATGTTTGAAAATCTCATTCTTAAACTGAAAATGACGTCATACCGGAAATGGTTCACTTGCGGCTTGAAAATCTCATTCTTCGGCAGGAAATGACGTTATACCGGAAAAACGTCACTTCCGGTTTGATTAACTCATTTTACAACCGGAAGTGCCGCATCTTCGATATGACGTCACTTCCGGTTCGAAAAATGAGATTTTTAAACCGGATGTGGCGTATTACCGGTAAATCTCCGGAAATATAGATTTCCGGTTTATGAATTTTATAGTTTAACGCCCAGGCAACAGCAATCTTATAATCAGTTGTATTTGCACATCCTAAGTTTCGTATGTGAAACAATAGGCAACGCTCGATTAAAACCAAAATGGCGTATCGGCTGTGTACAAGCATGGCTTATACACCTTTCTGGCGTTAGGCCAACGACATATATACTTGGAGGTTTAATTGACGTCATTCTGAAACATGTACGTGGCTAGTTGGCCGCAAGGACCCGACGAAAAGCCCGTACGTGTGAACGCTCGTCATCGTCACTGCTTGCGCCCGCTCGATTAGTCGCACTCGGTGTGAACCGCTCAGTTCGAGTCAGCGATTCCACAGAGGCCCGATGACGAGACGGCAATTCCGTATACCTGTATAGATAGATAACCACCCGCTCACACACACGCGCACGCATATCTAATACACGGAGACGAATGGCTAGGAGAATTGGTGGCGGATGTTCGCACCCCTTTCAGCTACGTAATCCACCCGCGGCGAACGACGTAAAACGCCAATCACCGCAAGCCAAAGCTGGGGGGACAAACGCTACTCTGTTCGGCGTTTCGAGGAAAGGAATTCATTACCGTCATCACCGGTCATTTCACCAATAGGTGAAATCGCCGATGGTTTCTGCGTCACAGAATCACCGAAGAGACCAGATTCACTTTTCGCCAGCAGCGGGTCGTCCTCGCCTGGCTCGTCGAACCGAGTACTCCGAAGTGCCGCACCAATGATTGATCCCTTCTCGATAATTACCTGAGCGATTAATCGTCCAGGAATTCGCGGAACGTAAGAACGTGAAAAAAAAAAAACAAGAAGTGGAGGAATCGATAGATAATAGGGTAAGTCGGGGTGATATGGCTATGATTTTGTAATCGATGAAAATTTGAGGTTTAACGTATGAAAAATCTTTAAATGTTGATCTTAACCAACTCTAGAAACATCGAACTGAAGTAATTAATTTAGAGCTTTCGATATTTTCGATGCGCGATGTAATTGCAGGTTCATAAATGCATGTCATCGGGACACTACGGGTGATATGGCCATAGTAATCTCAGTCGATTAGGCCTAGAGAAGGATAGAGGGATCGCACAAAATATGTCTTAAAGTCGAATTTTAAGACGTTAGTTTGAACTTAAGAATGAACTTAAGATTGAAGCTTGGCCCGAACTTCAATGCGTGCTTAAGATCTATCTCAAGTTCGAACCTCAGTTCGACGTTGAATTCGTGCTTAAGTTTGATCGTACGTTCGATCTTAAGTTCGCTCGGATGTAAGTATATACTTAAGATCGAAATTATGATGGAACTTAAGATCGAGCGTAAGATAAAACTTAAATTCATGTAAATTTATGTAGACAACATAAAAATGTTGTCTACATAAACTACAGAAAGACAAAAAAAAAGAAGTAGTTTATGTTGTCTACATAAACTACTTCCGTCAAATGATTCAGATGTGCCAAACTAAAAAGAAAATGGTTTTACTGGCCATATCACCTCGAAAATGCGGGGGAATTGGCCACGTGGCACATCGCACTGACACTTCCATATACAATCTTATAATTCTCGGTGCAATCATCGTATCCACATATGCTAAAAACTGTGCAAACGGCAGCGCCATTCTTCTGATACGTTAAAAGATATTACGAATGGCCATATCACCCATGTGATCATATCACCCGTACTTACCCTACGTTTATAGAGGATATATACGATAACGCGTAATCAATCGTCGCGCTGCGCTACAGCGCGAAAAGTTATTTAATTATACAAAAAGGAAAAAACGTGGAAACGACGCAATGACTATTATTCGGACGAACAAACTCTGGAATGTACCACTCGCAATAAACGCTTCCTATATACTATCTATGTCGAAAAATATTCACTCCTTCCATAGAATAGCGATTGTGATTATAGTATATGCGTACGCGGTATCGGAGTTGGGCGCTTTTCCGCGAGCGTTGGAGTTTCACATATATATAATATATAAAAAATAAAACAACCGTTCCACGATTCCCACAGGTGAACGCACCTGTACGCGAGTGAAATTCTATGTATTCACGTTGCTACACTTTCGTCGGATCGGGGTTGTATTTTTTAAATTGAAGTTTTGCTCGACCAGGGGCGCGCGCTTGTATATCCATGATCGATACCGTGCAACACTCTGTATCACACGAACTGTCGTACCCGAACGAAAAAAAGTATCGAAGCGAATATCAATTTTTATTTTTTATGTATATATTTTTATTAAATAAAACTTCACCCACCGTGGCATCCTCGAGTTCAGTGAATTATATTTAATGCTTCGTTGACTGGGTTTTTTTTTTTTTTGAGCAGTGACGTGGAGTCGTTGCGCGAGTCTGACGGTTTTTTTTTCGACGATCGGCAATAAGTAACGCACAGAGACCGCGAAACACCGCTATGCACGGGCGATAATTCATTTCGGCTACAAAAATACAGCCACGGAGCGGGCGAGATATTTATCGCTTTCGAGCTTTTTTTACGCTCTTTCGCACCTGAATACGTAACGACGGGGTTGTTGCGAAAGCTCAAGGCTACGTTCGCGAAGTTACCGCGCAAACTGGGTGCACACTGTTCGGGGGAGCTGACGAGATAGCCGAGCTTCGAGGTTTTACGAGCAACACCGTCACGGCAGACGCGAGCTGGTTGTGCGCTGGTTATCTATATATATATATATATATATATATATATATATATATATATATATATATATATATACATGTAAAGAAGCAAATTCATTAGTTGTTTAATTCGTATGCAACGCAAGAACTCAGAAACTGTTGGACCAATTTACACGCGGTTTTCACCAAATGATGCATTCATATTTCTAGATGGATTCGGATCAAAACAAAAGCTCTTTATTTTCTATTCCCGACCCTTTTAAAAAAGTGTGGCCCATGTAACTTGTTTGTAAGGTTTCACTGGTATAACTTTGTTCCTTTCCTGAAATCCTCCTGGTAAATATTTTTTTCCTGAAGTCTCTCGGCAAGTAAGGTAAACGTACCAATGGTTGGACATTTAAGGCGATATCTATCTTTCATCACAATTTTCTCTATCATGTATTTTTTCCTCTATCATTTTTGGAAACACCGGTGACCATTCTCAAGGTTAGAGTTTCTAGTTTTCAAAACACATCTATCGAATACTTTTGCAATATCTTGAAAAATGTTTATCCACGAAAACGCTGGGCAATTTAAATGTACCAGTGGCTGGACAGCTATTTACGGGGGTGTCCCGATTTTCGGACATGACGTGTCCCAACGTTTCTAGTTTTCAAAACACACCCATTAAATATTTTGCAACATCGTCTATGCTGATTTTCTGCGTGGATATCAATTACTAATTGTAGACACTATTTTAGAATAGAATAGTGTTTTTTTGTTCGTGTCCTGAGGACAGTTTCCTAAGGACATCGTATTCAAACATGCAACGATGAGTGACCACAAAAAGGCGCAGCTAAAAGATGATACAATGAAAATTACAAATTATAATTAAAATTAAACCAAATAACAACTAAAAATTAACCTAAAGCATTAAAATTGGAAAACGATTAATTTTGACCGTAACTGTTATTTTTCAACCATTATCTTCACAGTACCAAGTTTCCGGGCTCGTAGTCCGCTAACTGGGAAGTTTCCGATCATCGATGCATTTACCTTACTAGATTCGTATGTGAGGGCTAAACCGAGAAGCACCTTCGGCAGCGAGAGAATTAAACCACAAAACAACCAAACATTAACCTAAAGCAATAAAATATGAAAAATGATCAAATTTAACAGTAACTGTTACTTTTTAACCATTATCTTCGCATTATCAAGTTTCCGGGCTCGTAGTCCGCTAACTGGGAAGTTTCCGATCATCGATGCATTTACCTTACTAGATCCGTATATGAGGGCTAAACCGAGAAGCACTTTCGGCAGCGAGAGAATTCAACCACAAAACAACCAAACATTAAACTAAAGCAATAAAATATGAAAAATGATCAAATTTAAAAGTAACTGTTACTTTTTAACCATTATCTTCGCAGTAAACTTAAATTTCAGGGCTAGTTGTCCAGTAACTGGGAAGTTTCCGATCATCGATGCATTTACCTTACTAGATTCATATTTGAGGGCTAAACCGCGAAGCACCTTCGACAGCGAGAGAATTCAACCACATAATAACCAAAAATTAATCTAAAGCAATAAAACAATCAACATTAACAGTAACTGTTATTTTTTAACCATTATCACCGCAGTAAACTCAAGTTTCCGGTCATCGGTCCTTTTACCTTACTAGATTCGTATGTGAGGGCTAAACCGCGAAGCACCTTCGGTAGCGAGAGAATTCAAAATTCCGTCCGATGCCCCGAGGGATTGTTTTAATTCGCAATTTGATTATGGTCCGTGAGTGAATCATTGGATTCATTCGACTGTACGCGCGCACCGCGGCTGCAATGACCATCGGCCGAGTTCGGATCAATTGTGTACACCGGCGGTGGCAACGAAATGTGCGTATCTCTCTAATGACTCGAGCGTACCATCGGGGCTGCGCATAGTCGATGGACGAATGCTCTCGCGTATACATATGCGGTACATCGATAAGCCTAATTACGCGATGGGTTTGTCAAATGTTGAACCCGCACGGAGAGCCTCGCACACTATCGCGCCTCTCCGTAACCCATATCGAGCCTCGGTGATCGGTTCGCGATGCTTCGTTTCGTTAAAATTAGTATCTATGCGCTAATGATGATAACGCTAGGCAAACACCACGGCAAGGATTGTTACAGCCGAAATCCGATAATTAGTACATTAATAGAAAATAAACCAATAAAGCCCCACCTACCTGTGCAACTCAACCGAGAAACGATTACGATTTCTCGAGTATGATTTCGCTTCCGTCCAGTCGATTATTACGGAAAATCCTGACGTTAAACGTACGGAGTTACTCGCAAATTTTCGAAAACCAAGAATTGATTAGTGGGGAGGCAATCTTATCGGGCGACTGATGCGCCAAAAGGAAGTCAGAAACTGAAGGGCCGATAATCCATTGACGTGAACGCGGCCATACGAATACGAATACGAATCGCCTGGCAATTAATTTATCATCGTAAAAAAATATAATAAAGTACAGTAGAATCTCGCTTATCCGACTTTCGATCAACCGAGCCTCCGCGTTATCCGAGGCACGCAACTCAGCCCGGCGCTCCGCTTTAACCCTTTGAAGCACGATGTATTACATCGTTGTTCGAGAGGTGAGACACCTCTTTGAATTCGGAAGAAAAATATTAAGGTGAAGCGTAATCGCTAAGAGTGCGAGAGAGCCAGCTGCAACTTCGCAACCCAAAAATCTCTCAAGGCGTTTATTTCTTGGGAAAATGATGAGAATGGTGAACTACAGAATTACTGCGCATAGTTTACCGTTCTCATATTTTTTCCTAAAATTAACCTTCTTAGAGAATTTTGGATTGCAGTTTTTGATACCGACCGGGGAGTTGCACTTCGCCTTAATAACCAACCGATGCATTTGAAACTTCATACTTGTAAAAAACAACAAAAAATTATGCTTCAAAGGGTTACGGATAATACAGAAACCTCGGTTAAAATTAAGCAGCGACGTCCGCGTGCGGCTGGCCAAAAAATCTTATCTGGCTAATGGACATTATAGTTTGGCCGGCTAAGATGGTTTGTTGGCTAAAAATTAGCCGCGACTTAGCCAGCTAAGATCGTTTGCCCGGCTAAAAATTAGCCGCAGTTTAGCCAGCTATTCATTTTTATTGTGAATTACAAGAAAACTGATCAAATTAATGAGAAATTTATCTTTGGAACATCACCCGTTTGATGTATTCATTTCTGTACTATTATTTGCTTAGACTCGATTACCTTTAAGATCTTCGAAATCTTATTCCCACTAATTATGTCTCTCAATACGTCTCTACTTTGGTATAAGAAAGTTGGCATATTCTCGTTTCCCGGAGATTACAACAGTATTACAGAAATGAATAAGTAAAACAGGTAATGTGCCATAGATAAATGTCTCATTAATTTCATAAGTTTCGTTGCAATTCACAATAAAAATTAATAGCCGGCTAAACGGCGGCTAATTTGTAGCCGGTCAAACCATCTTAGCCGGTTAAGATGGCTTAGCCGGCTAAGACGGCTCAACTGTACAGCCCTAGTCTTCTTATCCGTGTTGTCCGAGATTTCACTTATCCGACGCACACTCTTCCCACATTACCTCGGATAAACGGGCTTCCAATGTATAAAGTAAATCGCATGGGAGTAATAAATAAACAAAAAACAAACAATAGTCAAGGTGTGATAATGACGTTTAATCATAAATCAATAAAATTATTTAATTAAATAAATAAATTAAATTTGTTGTTTTATACACATATTTATATATATAATAATAATAATTATATATATATATATAAAATATAAATAGGGTCCCGAGATTGCCGCGCGGAGTACGGCGCGCTTACGTGTACCCCCTTAATTTTATATCGACCCGATTCTTCCGAGAGGCTTCGACTCTTGACGTCCCGCGCGTCTCTCCAACCCCATTCCTTCATTTCCTTTTCCCTCGCGACAGCCAACGGCCCTGTACACGTTTCGCCGGTGCGAATCCTCTCCGATTTTTCGACGAACCATTCGCGCGCCACGCGACACGAATCCACTTCAGCCCCTCGATATCCCGCGAACTAAGGAGCTACAATGCCAATATCCTCGACTAAGCCCGTCCTTCCCACCCTCTATCGATCAAGTTTCGCTCGAAGCAAGAAACTATCTTCAAATTTTTTTTTCTTCATCGACTTCTCGCGCCGCAATATACAGGAAGTTTCCCTTTCGTTCGCCATGACAATAAATGGCTCGGAAAAATAAGTATAAACCAAATCATCGTCTCCACTCACACCCGATGCGAGCGACAACGACGAACGGAAGCTCGAAGAAGGATTGACTAGGGTCCTCGAGAACTAATCTCGACGGACTCGACGCTTGAAAAAAAAATAATAATAATGTTTAAAAATCGCGGCAATGACGACGAAAAAAAACGAACTCTCCCCTCCCGGACGAGACGAGCGAAACAAGAGGAGAAAATGTAATCCACTTAACGCACATCGCGGCGGTTCGAGTGGCCTCGGAGCGTTAATTTCTGCTATAATAAAAGTCCGCAACGAGCCCCACAATGGAAAAAAAAGAATCATCCGACCCTCTCGTATCGCCTATACGTAATATATCATAAACTTCTGGCTAACAATATCCTAGTGTGTGTGTGTGCGTGTTAGTGTCTCTGACTCTTTAACTATGTAATCGTAAGCTCCTTTACACAAATCTCTTTTGCCCGGCGACTTTTCGCCCCTTTCCTTATCGCGCCGCCTTCGCGCCTGCCCCGGACCTTCCGCCTTGTTCCGACGCGCGACACGCGTCTTGCTCGAGAACGCGGATCGGAGACACCGTCGGCGAAAATTTTGGCAGCCACGAAGGCCCGAGAAAAAAAAAACAAATTTGATTCTCGTAAAACTCGGCGATTAACGAGAATCCTAGCAGACGTCTGGCCAAGCCCGATTTTTACGTCGACGCAGTCTCGCAGTCGCCGAAACTATTTCGGCGTGTGTGTGAGCTTCGCCCGTTTCGTCTTCATCCTCGTCTTCCATCAATCTCTTTCACCCTCGTCTCCAGCCAGACCCGCGCTTTTACTTTGACTTTAGAATCGCCATTTGCGCGCACACGGGCGCACGCGTACGCACACACACGTAAATTTACAGAAAAAGAATTTGGGACACGTGGCGCACGGTCTGCCCGCACTCCGTGGTATCTTGATCGTCGCTTATTCGCTGTGATCCCGGGACTCTTTGGTATAATGTTTCTCTACAGTAATAAGGCGGCGGCGATGGTACCGGTATCAGCTTTAAAATATACAGGTCGCGATGAAACAACGCAAAAAACAAGAGAATGGGGCAAGTAAACGTGACTCCGCAGGTGAGACCGGGGCCGTTTGGCGCACCCGATTTTTGCAACGTTGCTGGCGTTTGTCGGGGAATTGCAATTGGCCGGGGTTTAAAGACCTTTTTCTGGAGTGTAAAAAAGAAATTCGTATGGGATTTAATGCACTGGTACTGGAAGTTTTTATGCGTAAACTGGAATCTTAAATTTCATGGACAATTGTGATGAAAAGTGAATGTACATGTATTATTAAAAGTGTTACAAATAGTTTACTTTAATTTTACTACAAGAGCACTTGAAATCCAATAGTTCACTTTAATTTCACTGTGCAAGTTTATGAATTGTTCATCACAATTGTACATGAAATTTGTAGTACCAGTTTTTGCATGAAACCTTCCAGTCTGCTGCATTAAATTTCATAAAAAAAATTTTCACAGTGTACACTGAGGAAAAGAAATGGTTGCATTAGCCAAGGCGCGGTGTCGTCCGTTTGAAGGTGTTAATTGGTTGGTAGAACAAGATTTTTTCTTTGTATCAACAAATTTTGAATTGTTTCATGCAAATAATCGTTCAACAAAACAATGTTTTATTTGATTGAAATCGTTGGGCAGTAGCCGATGTCGAAAATATTTTGTGATGTTTTGCGGCTACGATCGACTTGTCGGCGCAGTCAAGTGCCGACTAGTCAATCGTAAAAAACAACAAAAAACGACAAAAATAATGTTTTATTTTATACCAAACAAACAACAGCTTTAAACGTATGTCAGCGCGACTTTTGGTAAAAGGAACAATTTCTTTTATCTCAGTGCAGACATGCACTTAGAAAAACAATCGATTGAGTCGACAAAATGAGCGCTCACGGCGAACAAAATTTCTGGTTGATAGAACGAAATAATTGTCATAGTAAGTGAAGAAACATTCGATTCGGCGGCCTGTTAGTTTGATTAACGACGTATTTGTTTCGATCAGTCAAAAAATTATTTCACCACCCGCAAGCGCACATTTTATTGACTCAATTGATTTTTATTCTGTGTGCGATATGCGCAAAATACAAGTCGCGTACAACTTCGGACTTGATGGCGATGGGAATAAAAATGAGAATGTAAAATTGCAAAATGAATCGAGCACTCCCGGGACTCACGTTTGCACACAAGTTCCCTGCCGAAAGTTTTGTTTCACATCGCGTTTTCAAACCGCAACCCTCACCGCCGCCTCGCTCGTGGTATTTATTTATATTCATTTATCTCAATTATTTACCCGACTTTATCGGACGATCTCGCGACGCGATTCAACGAAAATTCACCCCCACTAATCGTAATAATGTACATTGTCAAACGATTCAAGTAGCACATGAGACAGTCTAAACCGACGCATCCATCGGATAACTCAACCGCGATGGAAAATTTATAGAAAAAAAAAATCGTTATCTTCACGACGTTATGTATTATATATTACGCTCGCAACTCGCCCATAGCGTCGGTCGCTCCCTAATGCCCGATACTTCGTCAACTTTGTCGTGTGACTCGTTTCGTATTTTTTTTTTTGTATTTATTTATTTGGTAGATACACCCGCCTCACGCGCCGATTCGGCCTACGTCCTAGCAGCGTTGCGCGACGTCCAATTTCGCGACGCTTTCGTATACCACGTCGACGCGTCGTGACGTTTATTTTATTTTTTTTATATTTTTTTGGAACGTTTTTCATACTTCAGTATTTCGTTAAGGTCGATTTACGCGACGTTTTGTTTTCGTACGACAGTATTTTTCGTGACGTCCGTAATCGTGACGTTCTGCACTATGGCACATCGCAAGGTCCAATTCCGGGACTTTTGGTATCCATAGTTTTGCGCCTATTTTATAGTTCCGCGCCGTCGAGGCGTGGACGTCGCTGTGTTATCGTATTAGTGACTGACCGTGATCTACAATAGTTTCTTTTTGTCCACTCGACGCGCAGCCCTTTGCAATATGCAAGAGATATTGTGGATACAAGGGAATTGCGAGGGAACACCACAAGTATATAGTCGATACTTATTGGGGCTCCCGTTTTACTATCGCTAGCAGTAGTACGAGGTTGAGAGTCCGAGCTTGCACGAGAATGGCGCTCTATGGCGATTGTACACACTTCCGGTGCTGATCACGTCCTTGGTCTCGCACCGCAGACCCGTGAAACCCTCGGCGCATCTGAAACATAAAATCAAACGAAAAAAACATAAATTTTGCGGTTACTTAAGGGGCTTACGTAAATGGGTAAGAAGGTATCCATATTTCGTGATTTTTTTTCTCGGTAAATGTACGCGCTATAGATTTAATTTTTTTGGGGTCGAAGGAGGATATATTAGATAATATGGAGACATTTTTTCATTAAATTTTATTGTTATTATGTATTTTTTTGTATCGATCGACGTAAACAATTTTTTTTGGAAGTACCCTTGCGGTGTTGTTGATTTCAACTTGTCGTTTTATCAGGAACAGACCTTTTTTTATTGTCTCTTGACAAATTATATATAACGCGGTCCTCGGCAAGGGAAGAAATTTTGGCAAAATGGCGGCCATTTGAAGAAAGTCGATTTTTACCCATTTTCCAATACTTTGAATCATTTTCAATGACTATTATTATTATAAAAAATATGAGACCGTCAGGG
The DNA here is from genome assembly GCA_964017025.1 of Stenichneumon culpator. Lineage (NCBI taxonomy): Eukaryota > Metazoa > Arthropoda > Insecta > Hymenoptera > Ichneumonidae > Stenichneumon > Stenichneumon culpator. The sequence continues at coordinate 11,556,722 of OZ024776.1, read as the reverse complement.
ACTAAAGAATCTGTTGAAGTATATCGGCATAAATTTTCATAAATATCCATCAAGCCGTTTTCGAGATATCAACCGTGGTAAAGATATCAGGGACATTTTGAAAATCGCGTTTTGAGACAAATGCGTTCAAAGTTTGGCCGCGCACGAATTTAACAGAATATTGTTGACACTATAAACTATTACAAAAAAAAAATCGGAATTTTGCTGTGGCCTAAGTTCTTAAGGTGTCCCGAACACATCGGGCCACTCACTTTGGTTTCGCGTAATTAAAAGTTTGAGAGTTGATAATTCATTAGTAACGGAAGAAACCGCTTCCATCATTGACCCAAGAGTCGAGCGTCGTCGAGAAGGATTACAATTTCACTATTTTCGCAACCCTTGAATCGTCTTCCGTTTCTTGTGCGCACTGACTTAGTCCTCCCCGGTAAGTTTCGCAGCATATCTTCCTCCCACCCTTCATTTCACAGGCACTCGCACCGCGCACCGTTCTAGCGTGTATAGAGGAGCTGCAAAGAAACTTTTTTCCCCGGCTAACTTAATTTAATAATGCTCGAGCGTCGTGGAACGCAATTTCAAAGATAACACTTAGCTGGGCGGAAGTGCGCGTCTCTGCCAGCCCTTTGCAACCCCACCGGCTTCATTCCCTTGTTGGAATACTGGAAGCCAGAAAGAGCGGGAGACTACGTGGCGTTTCTGGCTTCTGGCATAGCTTGGGGAAATGCGAATATGCGCTGAAGCGCCAAGACCTCACGTACCAGAAGCGGCGAACTTTCGAGGAAAAGCGTGGAGAAGGAAACGATGGAAAAGAGATGAGAAAATGCATTTCTCGGTTGGTAAGAATGCAGTTTCTGATGCCAATTCGTTGGAAAAGGTACGACGGCACTTTCGCTCCACGGTTCCCTATGCCATAGCGATACGACGAACTTCATTATCGAACATAGTTACGCGTCTACCCTGCTCTACCCAAGACGATGATTTTATTCTTTATTATTGGGTATCCTTCATTTTTTCCTCCTCCTTCCTTATCCGTCTGTCTCCGGTTCGATTCTTTGGCCCGGAGCTTCGTCGCGCCTCGTCAGTTGTCAGTAGTCTCGGATTACGAGATTACTCTCGGACATACGGATATAGTCGTACTTCGTACGTCCTATCTCCGGAGCTACGTCCCCGTCCGTTTTCCTCTCACCTACGACACTGCGCTCTCGGGAATTGAACCTGCGACACTTTCCAGTCTTTCAGTTTCCCATACCGAAGCGCTGGACCTTTCCTCTGGACCTACTATTATGCTGGGATCCGAACCACTTTTTCGCAGAAAAAACACCACAGGAAATTCTCGGTGCTTGCCGGGAATCGAACCCAGGACTACTGCGTGTGAGACGCGCGCCGATCCACTCGGCCACGCTCACCCTGATGTTATTCTTTATTATTTTTTTTTTAATTTGTAATTCCTCTCGGTACGGCTCTCGCCTTTTACCCCCCCTCAACCCCACCCAGACTGCGTCCGCAGCCGATTTACCCCCTTACTGTGTCGCATTCGCACAAGGGCACAGGGAAACTGTGGAAAACCTGGCCATACACAGACGGCTCTTTCCCCAGAGATTGGCGTTCCTACAGGGTAATCACCAATCTCCGGGAAAATTGCCTCCCGCTCGACGATTCGATACGCCAGCCAGCGCGCGGCTAGGCGGTCACCCATCCAAGTACTGACCGGGAGCAGTACTGCTTGACTTTCGGGACCGCCAGAGCCACACACCAACCGCGCACCTATCGCTGCCGGTGATTTTATTCTTTATTAATAATCGTCTTCGCGTAGATAAACTGGTTTATCCATTTTCTCCTAAGACGAACTGTGTTACTTACCACGTTAGTAACAGGAAAACTAAATACGGATACTCTTTTCTCGACGTCCAGGCTCGTTTCGACTCCTCGAGCGCTATCGAGAAAATAGCATATCGTCAAAACATAAATACATCGCAATTCTGGTAATTTATGTAAAGGGCCAATTTTTGTATCGCAGCTATTTATTATTTTTATGGTAAATTATCCGTTATTGTGAAATCATGATTCTGTCGAATTGTAAAATAAGGCGGAGAGCATCGCCCAAATTAAGGGAGCGAGAGCGTTACAGCTCTATTACTGAATATAACGGAACGTATAGAATCGACAAATAGGTCACGAGGGCAGGGACCGCATAGGCGAGGCATATACGAATTAATAGGCCAGCCACAGGGAGATCGGCAATCGATCACCACTTCGCTATCGAGTGACAGTGCTCGGAAATCAGCCGTCGGGAGTCTCGTCGTTATACGGAGAAATTAATTATTCGTCAATTGCGTGTTACCGTTCATTGGTTATTTTGTCAAAATATCTAGTGGTAAAATTGTTGAATATCGTTCGATTGGAATGAGGATCTGTCAGCTCGTTAAATTGGATTGTCCACCTCAATAAAAGTCTATTAAGACGCAATTAATTAAGTAAGTCCTCGTTGTCATACAGTTATATATTGTAACGAATCTAGAGATGAGGATTCACTGAGACAAACCATATTACGTGGATATCTGGAATAGCTCGGTATGACAAATAACAAACGTAGAAATTATCGATTGACCAGATGACTTGAGTCTTGGTCGGACCTTAAAAGAGAACAGACGTGTGACACTTCGCGCTCGAGATATTTAGCTGCGATTGTACTTAATAATATCCGTCCCAAAACCAAATACGCGAATTATTAATTCTGTCTGTGTGTATGAAAATACTGTCGTATTTTCTACTGTTTTTGCAAATTCTTTTTGGGTCTTTCATCTGCCCACCATATGATCATCTCATTGGTTAATAGAGCTAGTCGTCCAAGTAAAATTATATTCTGAACAGGGGAGAGCGGGGCAAAATGGGACAGTGGGGCAAAACGGGACAGTGAGGGCAAAAGTCAATTTTACAATAATTTTTGGATGCCCCATTTTGTCCTAACGATAATTCGGATCTTGAACCCCGTTTTGCCCCATGCACCACCATCGCCACCATACAAAAGTTATTGGAAAATTTCGTTTTTTGCCATTCTTGTTGTGCCATTTTGCTCCGCTCTCCCCTACCCAGAAGTTTATTAGGTCTCTCGAAACTAATTGACGCGCATCGGTAAATAATTTCCAGTTCAGAATTCAGCATTCCAGCAGCAACCGATCTAAACCGCGTCAGATGAAGATCTTACCAGCAAATCGTTAAAGAAATGTAACAAGTAAAAGTCGATAAAATCAAGTCCTGTCTCAAGAAGTGTGCTAAAAAAAAAACAGGAAAGATTGTGACGATTATTATAATCAGTTATACGTTATTATTATTTTTTTCTGGGGGCTCATGAGCTAGTGCACACATACAATTCGGTGCACGTAATAAACCGAATGCCATGAAAGTGTCCTAGATCTTCTACGTGATGCCAGGTGGGTATACAACCCAAGACAATGCATTGTACAGGTGAAGTTATGCCGCATGTACTCGTCGTTCGTCGCTGTACCACAAGAAGCTCCAACCGAGGGTTAAATATGGTTGTGTTACCAGCTGAGCAATCACCAACGCCAACCACGGTTGAGTCTCCCGTAGCTGCGGCCATTTCTGCCTGAAATCCGGCAGCCTCATACTCCGACAAAGTTGTCGTCGTCGAGCTTCACAGAGTAATTCTGAGTGATATGGACACATTCATTTTTTTTTGTCTCGCAATATTGCCGCTTTCCTACGATATTCCACATAATAGTAGAATCCAGTCTAATTTTTCGTTATCGTCAGACTGCAACGAAAGGATTTACCTTGGCAGAGAAGGACTTACGAGGATGGCGTATGTGTGACATACGCTGCAGGTACGCCTTACGTTGTCGCTGTCAAGGCAGAACACGGTCTGACCGTACGGCGGTGGTTGTAAGTAGATTTATGCCGAACCATAATCCGCGGACATCGGTCGAGGATTCCCCGGTCCGAGGGCGGCGGGAGGAGGATAAGGAGAAAAGGATAGGATCACTTGGAAGGCCCGATGGCGAGGGAGATGAAAGATAGGGTAGTTAGTAGTTGGTAGGTTGGTGGTAGTTGGAATACCGGTGAACTGGCGTTGCGCTATAGAATGCAGGAGAGGAAGGTGTGAAAGCGGTTGCCGCTACGCTTGGAAATCCGCCTTGTCCTGGGGGAGGTGCCAGATGGCGGGACAGCTCACCCATCTGGGAAATTGGGACGACTACGACGTCGTTGTTTACCGGACCAGCGTGGACTTACTCCACTTTGCTCTTTTGTCTTTCTTTGCTTCTTCCCTCTACCCGTATATCTTTTTTTTCCTCTCACGGAGCGAAAACGGTAAAGTGAGATTGAATGTTTGCCGAGTTAGGTGGCGTTCCAAGGCATTAGGGTTCGCAATGCGATAAGTCGGGCCTTGGCGCGCCATATTCGCCGCTACAAGCTCCGATTGATTTACCGCTGTGGTTCCGACTTGCCTCCGGTCTCTCCCCTATATCGAAAGTGAATGCAATCTGCGCATATCTGGTCTATCAGCGAATGTCGTCATCCGTGCGATGTCAGCCGTCCATACCTGCGGTTTTGCATCGTACGCCAATATGAGAAAAAGCTCATAATTTCAGTCGATTCTCCTTGCCGAGTGGAGACTTTATCCGTCTTTTATTTCTGTCGCTGAGGGAAAAACGTGGGTAGAGCGAACTGGGAATCCATTATCTTCTCGTGCTGATCTCTATCCGGAAAGGAGCTTGGGAATCTTATTCGTTATATTTTTAACTATAGTAGAAAGCCCCATGATGTTTTATCGAAGTAAATCGGCGACAAGATGTCGGAAGATAGGGATGAACGTTGAGACAGAAAGGAAAGGCAAAACTAAACCATTGTGTACCGGCATGAGAAGAGAAACCGGCTCTGCTTGGAAAATATGCTGGTGGGTGAATAGCGTCAGAAAAGGCTGGAAACTATGGTGGGTGAAGCTTTCGCACGGGATATACCGAAGAGTGGTCGTCGGAACGTGCGCTCAGCGAGAGTAAAGAAGAGAAGGAAACGTGGGATAGGTAAAGGCGGACAGAGCCAAAGAGGAGTCCATAAAACCGAGCGTATTAGCATGGTAAAGCTGACCGACCTACAACAACGTCTGCAGTGTATTAAAAGTCGTGTTGTGCTGTCAGTCGGGTTCGCCGTGTATCTCCGATGAACCTTCGACTTCAACGTGCTGTAGGATAAAAAAGTTATGAGGAAATTTGCCGTCCGGATGCGAACTTTGGAGACGAAACCAGCGTTAGTTCCACATCAATGTTTTGAGCCTCCTCAATTAGAAAGGCAACTGCTAATTACAGTAAACGTCGGGGGACCCGAAGGTGGTCTTGACGGGCATCGCACCGCTATATCTGTAGCCTACGTACAGTACGGTCACGCTAAAACCAATGGTCAGATGATGAGAAGCTACGCGGAAAAGCACTCTGATTCGATTGGTTGAAACTCCATCTCGTCGATGAGTGAACCGAATACGAAAGCGCTGGCAGTGGCAAAGCTGCGGAAACCGAATTTCAAGAGCGAAACACTAGAGACCCATACCGCATCGGGGCTTTTACAGTTACACATTGGTTGAGCAAATTTTGTTTCGCTCTCGAAAACTTTTCACTTTTCCAGTGGGGATCGCATGGATGTTCCCTTAACTCGATAGGATCAACTCTCTTGTTCGAGTACAGCACTGTACACGGAAAGCTGTATACACGTAGCGCCGTATCGCCGTAGGCTTTCGCTAATGCTCGAGTGCAAGCCGTACAAACATTAATGCAGTTGAATTGAAATGCTGTGATTCTCGACTCCACGTAATCGTGAGAGACGGATCTGAGATTTCTGTGATTTCTGCGATTACCTTTCATCGGGGAATCTTGAAAGCTCGTTATATTGCGCGTAGACAGCACACAAATAGCGTAGCTCTCGTCGGACAGCTCTATTTCCTTAAGCGACGTGGCTTCGGCGAGACTACAGGACTTGTCAGTGGTGGTTTGTACATGAGCGAAATCGGCGTGGTGCGGCGCGTCTGTGCGCAAGTTCCCTCCGTTTTCCGTGGCATGACGTACGGGGTGGCTGATGGGTAGAGACAGTGTGAGTCGAGCAAGTAGAGGGATGGGTCGCATTCGATCAGAGCCAACTCAACTTCCGGTTCGCCGATGCCCGCTGTTGCCACCGTTTGTCACCATCCGCTCACAGCCGCAACTCCTATATTCTTTTCGAGTACGAGCCAGAGGGGAAATCTCGAAGTTTATGTCTCTTAGCTGAGCTGCCTGTATCGCTAAGGGTAACAATGCGTTTTTCACTTGTTATATCGCTGTCGACACAATAGTTCCTGCCACTTTGTACCATTGCAGTGCGGCAAAGTGGTTTGACGCTTAAGAGCGGGTGAAATACGCTCTTTACCACGGTTTACGAGGCTTATTACCAAGGTCGGTAATAAAAAGTCTAATCAACTTTTATCACGGACGGTGGTATCAGTCATAAAACTTTGGGTTGGAATTGGGTTGTTTTCTAACGATCTACTCCAACTCAACCAGGAAATTGGTGGGTCAAATCGACTCTCGTTCCGACCTTTTGGAGGTTGGTTTTTGGCAGATATTTCAAAACCAATCATACCAACCGTTATATGTGTCGGACTGAAAGTTGGTTTATAATTTGACTTTCCCAAAAGAACCCGATTTCCGACTCTATGCCGAGAACACCGATAGCTCTTGGCTCATGTTGGTTTTTTTAGGAAAATGTTCCTAAACCTGGTTTTTTTAGGAACATCCAACCGTAAACCAACATCCTATCTGACGCATATAACTTCCGGTATTACGGTTGGTTTTTAATATCGCCGAAAAATCGACCTCTCGAAGGTTGGAATCACCATCGATTCGGTGCATCAATCGACCGGTTGGTTTGCGGCTTGGTCAAAACGCGAGGATAAGGAGGATAAGAAAAATGTCGTCGAATACTTATTACTTTTCAGTTTTTTTTTACACTTTTCTTTTCACCGTAAGTGCCAATATCCGTGAAAAAGTTGATTTCAGATTTTGATACCGACTTTCACGGGACAGGTGGGGGAACCTGGTTTCACATACTCTTCACAAACTCGAATAAACTTTCAGTGACACGTGCCTTGTTTGAAACTCAATGTGGAAATGAAAATGGCATGAGGTCTCATGAGATTAATATTGAAGTCGAACGGGTCACAATGGCGGAGATCACTGTAAATTGAATACCCACATCACGCGAAATCCCTACAAGAAAAAAAATCAATGACGTTCTCGAGTATTGTCATATCTGCTGTGAAATGAGTTTAGCAATGACAGAAACGGCGAGAAAGCGAGTGAGAGAGAGGGAGTGAGAACGACAATGCAGAGCGCATATTACACAGTTGGACTGGAATAATTGATACAATGCATATAACGAGGAGTAAGTGAACGGGGATGGAAATATTTCCGTTAAATTTTCGTGCATGTGTAAATTAATCGATACCGTGGCACGGGGACACTTGAGTATTCCCGCCGAGCTCATACCAATAATACAACCTTGTTCACCCGTCCACGGGATTGTATTAAAACCCGATTTTAATATGCGCGATAACAATCATCAATAATGTATGATAATTTACATTATTGCGGTTCGTGACACGTAGGTACGTGTGTGTGTAGTCGGTGTAGATATTTTTTTTAACCTATCGGTTTGAGTCAACAAAGGGGGAGGGGGTGCGAATAGGGACGTGCGCGAGGGACTGCGCGAAAACGGGAGCACCGCGGCTTGGATGGGCGCGGGATTCGTGGGGGTCTTTTGCGGAACGAGTTTATGTGACTCGAATGCGAAACTGCAGTAAAATTGTGCGCGTGTGGAAAGCTCGACTGCCGAGCTTACGAACTAACCGGGCTATAACGGCTTTTCCACCGATGAATGAGAGAAACTTTACGCCCTCGGATAGAGAGAAGCATTCGTGGCGACGGTGAGGGTGAACCGGCACCAACATCAGCACCGGCAGAAACAGACGGTTTTGCGGTAAACGAGGAAACTTGATGGTACGCGCGACGGTATGCGGGCTTGCCGAGGTGCGAAGGGATGAGATACACGCGGTACAGATATCTACGTTGCGGGCGAAAAGCTCGTCCGTTCCTTTTAATGAAAATAGCTTCGAGCTCTCAGTCGGCGTTTCCGGCGGAGACAATGCTCGCGCAGGGGCATAGAAAACATGCCGACCGTGACGACTAGCCGGAAGTGGGCCAGATATGTTTTCCCGTCAGGCACTCCGCATGGGCTGTGTTGTGCCCACATCGACACTATGAGCGCCCTATCGACATATGGAACACGCGATCTTTTCTCCCGTATTTCATTGTCGAGCTGGTTTTGCCGCTAGTAAAAAAAATGGACACTGAGAATGAAATTCAGTTGATTGAAATAAATGCATTTCGTTGACCGGAGATTTGGTTGGGATGACCAATGTTTATTTAGATAAGATGAGGCGTTTTCAAATCAAGAATGTGATCAATGTTGAAACTCCAATCCAGGTCAACCATTCTATTTATTCGAAAGAATATCCACCAGTTTGGTTCACTCGATCAGCGATCGGTTCATAATTGTGGTTACTTTAACCCTTTGTATTATTAGTAATAATAATAAAATAATAATAATAATAATAATAATAAATAAACCCTTTATAAGTCACACCGCCCGAAACCGTACCGAAACGGGACTAACGGATGCGAAGTGGGGGCCACGCGATGCTATGTTAGAGCCTAAGAGTGGGGATAGCCATGTGACTTATAAAGGGTCAACCCGATTACTAATTATTTCATAAGTATTAAACGATAACAAAATGCTGTTTGCTCGCTTCAGGTGAGTAATGGTTTCCTTCACACTGATAAAAAATACGGTTGATCCAACTAAACATTCGCCCAGGGACGTTCAAATAATATTATGTCCGTACAGCTAAAAAACTGGTCACTTCAACAATTTTTAAAATGTTTTTACCGAAATATTTTTGAGGCATTAAAATATTTTGTTCGACCAACTAAATATTTATTTAAACGACCCCCCCCCGAATCTTTAGTGGATTTAACCATATTTTTTTATCAGTGCATTGACATCAGCACAGTCTCTGTTCATTCAAGAAAGTGACATAATTGAAGCACCAAGAAGTTGGTTCACTGAGTGACATAAATATGTTGGACAAAATACATATTTCATTACTACAAACTAAATTCCTCTGAAGCCACCTAGCGTTATATTAGCCGTAGTGTTTCTCATTTTGTAAAAAAAAGAATTATTTTGTTCCCATTACGTACCATTTAATTGAACTTAATGGACCGAGCCATTTACTTGATTGAAACGAAATTCGATTGAGCCAAACAATTTTTTGTTCTCACAGTAAACTGCATTTAAGGTATTGTTGCAATAAATGGCGCAAGAAGTGTGCACGGTAGTTCAGGTCGTTTTCGAAAAGTACGCCAGAAGGCAAAAGGGGCTCTTAATTCGCTAGCGTTTTAGGGGATTGCCGTATCGCTCGTATATTCCAGCGGGTCTTGTGTGCTTTTTTATTGCCAGCGTATGGCGTGTATCTGCATACAGCCGGCATTTCTCCCTTCGCGCTATTATTTTCAGTTTTTCTATTTTTCTTTCAATATTTTTTTTTCATCTGTCTTTTTTTTTCATGGTTCAGTGGCATTTGTAGCACGCTCCGCGGTTGACCCGATAGTATACCGTTATTCGCCCGTAAATTTCGCCTCGGCTCTAACGCAAATATACGTATCGGCTTGTATACAGAGTCGATTGTCATGGGGTACGAGCTAACCCGCGAGTTGCGCCCAGACGAGCCCTTTCACGATTTCCGCTCCCTTGTAGTTCGGGAAACGGGTATATTCGATACCGCTCTCTCGCACGGGGCATAAATAAACCTCGGTACTGAGTCAAGCAGCAGCTTGAACGATCTCGCTCCATCATTGTTTTTTCGTTTTTTTTTGTTTTTTTTAATGTAGTAAATCGTCCTCTTTGTCGTAGTTACCGATCCGACGACCCAAACCGTCATAATGGTATCCCTTCAAACAGATCATCCGCTCTCGTTAATGATTAAATTTTAATTCCCCCCTAGCACGAGAATCGCGTATCGCAGTCAGACCGCCCTTTCGTTTCAGTGCCATTTCGCGGAAAAGTTCGTAAAACATCGAGCTGCGGAGTCATATTTCAATTTCATTCGGCTTTTCGTTCGTTGAATAACCTGATTTTATTCCCAAGCCGAATGCGCTAGCCGAGATAAAAAAAAACATCAGGCATGAGTCGAAAAACGAAAATTTTAACGAATAAACTTCGCGGTCTCGCTCTGGCCGTATCGTCGTGCACAACTGACGGGGGCGATACGGGCCATGTAATTTTTGGGATATCAATAATAACAACGGCAAACGTTTGGACTGTTCAGATAACGCTTTCCGCCTGGTGCGTGAATGTGTTTATAATATCTCGGCAGTACGGTTCGCTCGTAGGTACGGTTAACGAACGTGCGTTATGTACGTAGTGTATAAGCCATGCTAAATGTATTTAGATTACGGTGGGAGAGTATGCGCTCGCAAAATATGTGTAATACGCGTGCAAGTATAAACCGGGCGTGCACTCGCACGGAACTTTGATAGTTTATTGCAGTGTTCTCGTCTCTGGGTGCGCACATGCACTTGCACACTCCGAGAGGCGGGTTTAACACGTGGATAGGTTGGGACAACGCCGCCAGCAACACCGCCGCGCTCGTCTATTTATCTACTGCGTACCCTCGCGCCGCCGCAAATGTATAAGCCATATTTATATATTGTCTACCTTATAGCGCGATTAGTATACTATATATACACGACCTGGCATTGCGTCTGTGAATACCGACGAATTAACTGTGAACCACCATAGAACAATTTTGCTATCAAACTCACGAGGTGCAAAATTTTCGGCCGTTGGTGCATTCCCATTTTGATAACTGAATGCTTAAATCCCATGTAGGGTAATCGGATGTGGCCAATGGTTGGGCGAAGCTTGGTACGGATGTTGCCAACATTGACATGCGGGCTTGGCCCAATCATTGAGGGAGCCTTGGATGATAAGTACTTGCCAATATTGGCCTCAAATCGACTAACCGACAATTGGCGAGTCGAACGTGGCCGAGCATTGGCCGCAAATTATCAAACCAACCATTGGCGAGCCAATACTTGGCCGAACATTGGCCGAGCGTTGGGGATTCGACAATCGCCACGCCAACACCAGCCCGACCATCGGCCGCGTCTGTTCCATCGGCAAAACCTACATGGGTTAAACAAGCCTGTTGTTTCAGAACGCTTTGCGTCAATCGATGCTTTAATGTATCCAGTTTTGCTTCGGAAGTAAGATCGGAGCTCCATTGTCCATCCACTTGTTTCTCATGCAAGTGCAACACCACCATTCGTCTATTTACCTACAGCGACCCCTGGCAATCCTTATAAATGTAGGGGGAGACCAGGGTGAGATGGGTCGCCTAAGCAAATAATGCGGCAATAACGCTGCCGAAAGCATCATTTATTGTTCGTCATCCAACAATGATATCTTCAGGGTTTTACAGCGCGTCCGAAAAAAAAAATTGTCTGTGGGGAGACGGGCTACTCTTAAATTGTTCACTTTTTTACCCCTCCCTGTACTATCCATACATCTTGAGTTTCCCTACATCTATCTGTGAATAGTGCTAATGTGCTAAGAATCCGTCATTGCAGCGTCCTAGTTATCTTGTTTAGGGTGGCCCATTACGCCCCGCATTGGCCCGATTCTTCGCTAGCCCACCTCGCCCAGGTCTCCCCTATAAGCCATATTTATATATTGTCTACCTTATAGCGCGATTAGTATACTATATATATACGACCTGACATTGCGTCTGTGAATACCGACGAATTAACTGTGAACTACCGTAGAACGATTTTGATATCAACTCACGAGGTGCAACATTTCCGGCCGTTGGAGCATTCCCATTTTGATAACTGAACGATAAAAACAAGCCTGCTGTTTCAACGCGTTGCGTGTTTAAAGTGCTTCTCTGCGATCGATGTGCATGAAATTACTGCGTCCAATTTTGCTTCGAAAGTAAGATTAGGGCTCGGTACTGAATCGGACCTCGGTATCCATAATCGATCCACTGGTTTCTCATGGAAGTGCAGCACACCGCTGCGACATTAACTAATTAATATGTAATCACGAATTTAATTTGATCAAATTCAATTTAATTTAATGGAAGAGCGTATACATGAATTAACCTTTCAGCGATATTATATCTGCGGTTGTCTGAAAGTAGCTAGTGGCGATGGTCATTAATTCTGAATAAATGTACATGTCTGATGGCCCTACGACATGATGAAGATACGTACACGATACGTATTACCAGACCTCTTCGTCGCTCTACGAAAACCATTAATTTCTACCGGCAAAGCTTGATAAATTTCTCAACGCCCTGGTGATTTGCTCGTGGGTATTCGTTGAGTCTGACATTTTCAGCGGCGGAGACTTCCGAGAGAATTTCGCGTACCCCTCGGCTGCAAACTCGGGTCCCTCTTTTTTCGTTTTGCGTCCCCCTCCGACAGTTTGAATATTAACGTTGTCGAAAAGTAGAATTTTCATTGGGAAAGCCAAAAAAAAAAAAAAAAACCCCCGTCGCTCAATGAGGAAATACGTTGTAAAACGTGCCAGCGTGTACGAAACAACGGCAGCGAAGTAAACCAGTCGGCTTTCCCTACCGCGTACACTCGCCGCCGCCCAGAGCTTGATAAATACACGTTAGTTCGCTCGAGAGCTTTTTCTCGTTCTTTATCTTTCTTTTCCTCCCCTCGTCCTCTTCAGCCCGCGACGCATTCGTTTTTCAAACTTCCTACCTAACCGCACCGCGAATCGATTCTCCTAGCCAAATAACTATACCACTCGCACACATGTGGGTGGACCCCCACACAGCGGAAAACATATTCGCGAGAAAGTTTGGTACTTTATAGCTCGCAAGAGCGAGCCGTGCCGCCTTGCGGGAGGAGGCACTTAAAGCTCGGAGGTTGGCCGACATTCCCGGGAGCGGAGTCGCCCTCCACAGAAGTCTCGCGTGGCACTTTATTTTATGTGCAGCTATATGCTTTCTCCTTTCCAAAACCGTACCGCACGATCTCTGGTCATAGTTTCCGGGGAATTAATCGCAAACTACGAACCCAGAGTGGTAGGATTATGTATACGATCAACGACAATTCTGACCCGACTTCACATATTTCGCGTTATGTACGTTCCGGTATTCAAAATGGGTACAAAACAAAAAATTGTATTTGGGTGTCATCGTGTGAAACGTGTAATCTGTGAGTATGCTTAGGACAATTTTAGAGTCTTACTTCAGGTCTGGATAAGGCCTTGTCCGGGCCTTAAGATACATTTATAATTATTGTACAACTAGCGGTTATGTTGGTTCGCGCGCTTCGCGTGCTCCCCAGTACTGCGAGTGTCTGTGAATATCGGTTTATTTTCGGTTATTTTGTTTTATATTCGGTTAATTATTCGTATGGTATATTTGTATTTGTTTTGTATGTGCCTAGAGGACCTCAGGACCTACTGTACAATAAATTCTATCTATCTATCTATCTATTTACCATCTGTGAGAATCTGTGAGTAACCGTGTAAGTATCTATGAGTGTCTGTGATGATCTGGATCTGTCCGGATCTGTGAGCATTTCTGAGTATCCATGTGAGAATCTGTGATTATCTGTCAATATCCATGTGAGTATCTGTGAGTATCGGTCTGAGGGTCCAATCGATATGAATTTCATTGTTACGTAGATAGTTTGAAGATCAAATCTGGCTTGTCCCTATAAAAGAAAAAAATGTCTGCTCGTTAGCAATGCGGCCAGGTGGTATCTTTTACAGAAGTTCTTTCGGGAGGTTTTTTGGCTTGAGCTCAAGTTTTGGTCTCGCGCGAATGTTTTGGCTAGCGCGGGAACAGCGGCATCGGGAGCAACGCAAGTTTTGGCAGTGCGGAAAGGGGGTACCGGCTTGTCCGCTCGGATGCCACGAGTTTCGCGAGCGGGGAGGAGACGACGCGCGCAAGGGAAATAAAATTCGTGAAATTTCGGACGAGGTTAGAGGATTTAGGGTCCTACTGTGCAATAAATGCTATCTATCTATTATCTTTGAGGATCTGGGAGTAGAGGATTGTCGTGTGAGAGTCCGTCGACGCTCGGTCTCCATGAAAAACGAAACAAGAAAATAGGCAGCGGACACCGTTCTCTATTATTTTGTTTTCGACGAACGTCGCGAGACACGTCCAATGTCTGGCCCTCCAGGCCGTCTCTTCTCGTTCCACCCAAAAGCAGCCAGAAGCTTTTCCGCTCCGTAGTTTCACCCGCTGTCGCCCGATTCATAATATATTCGGCGACAAGCAAGCGAGTCCTCGACGAGAGTCCGTTCGGAAGGCCCGAACGAGTTCCTGCATCGTGCACCGAGGTGAATCGCGACTCACTCCAATTGAAAAGAGAAAACCACCTCGACGAACTCCGAATTCCACTTGCCAACCCTCCAGTCGCGCTGTCTTTGTATCTAGGAGATCATTTCACCTCCTGCACTGGCTGTTACGTTGTCACCGATATTCGTTTCTTTTTAATATGTGTATCGGCGACAGCTGCATGTCCGGAAATACATGGACATGTCGCAATGACGATTGGACATCTGGACGATTGGAAGCTTCCTTATATAGAGAGCGATGACCCGACAGTTTGGTGTTAGAAAATTTTTGCTTGAAAAATTCACTTGCGTTTGCCACCGTTTTCTCGTTGATAATCTACTCCAGAAGACCATGTTTTGAATCGCGACTCACTCCAATTGAGAAGAGAAAACGACCTTGAAAAACCCGCCATTTAACTTGTCAAGCCTGCAGTCACGCTGTTCTTATATCTAAAAAATCATATCGACGCCTACACGGACTGTTACGTTGTGTCGCCCATATTCATTTCTTTTTAATGTGTGTATCCAAGTCCCTAGCACGGAAATACATGGAATAGAATAGTGTTGTTTCATTCGTGTCCTGGGGCAAGCGGCCTAAGGACAGCGTATCCAAAAAACGTACAACGACGATGTCGCAATAGAAAATTAAACGATGAGAAATAACAAATCATAAACATTCAATAATATTGAATTAAACTATTCAATATTATTGTTCAATGCTCAATAACAATTGTTGAATATTAGAACCAAAAAAATTACGAATTAAACTGAAGTAACAAACAAAAGATGTAAAAGAATGAAAATAATAAGACATTGACATAGACATGTCGCAATGGGGAAATCTGGTTGTTTCTTCCTTACATACACTAAGAAAAAATGACATAGAAAAAGCAGCAATACTGACTTTTTACCATTAAAAATAGTTCCCAGGCGGAACACTTACATTTTATAGTTACGACGATGACAAAAAATCATGATTGCAACTATAATTATAATTCAACCAATTGAATATATACTATCAGAAACTATCTATATAGACGTTCGCCCTGGGAACTATTGGTATAGTAGAAAATACTATCCTTTTTCTCAGTGTAGAGAGCGATGGTCAGACAGTTTGGTGTGAGAATTTTTTATTCGAAAAATCAACTTATGTTTGCATCAGCATCCGTGTTGATAAGCGGCTCTAGAAGAGCATGACAGTAACAGCAACAAACAGTAAACAGAGAGCTGTATATTTAATTCAGAAGCTACATCGGCTGCGCCAAGCGCACCACAAAGATTGTACGACCGGAAGGCACCGCCAGGAATTTCCACCACATTTTCCGGGTTAAATAAATCATTATTCGGTCGGAAGCCGAGGTCAGGTTGAATAATAGAGTCCGAGGGCTTCGCCCGGTACAGCGAGCAGCGCGCAGAAGGGTAGCTTTATCCGAGCCTTTCAAGTTCCAGGCCTGACACACACGAGTATTCGCGGAATGCTGTAGTATCATGGGTGGTCGTGAAACTGGAGTGAGGATGGTTTTTAGTCGATCAATTGATCGCTTGCCGGAGATTATCGAGTGGGCAAAAAGCCGATAAGTTAACTTGCTGGATGTAGAAAAGCCTGAAAAATTGAACTGCATCGATGACCGGAAATACGTCGCTTCCAGTCGAAAGTTTAGATTTTTCAAACCGGATGTGACGTTACGGAGAATATTTTTTAATTGCTTCCTCAAAGAGGAAGCTTTCGAGGGAAAGTGAGTTTTTGTGAAAACAAAAGTAACGTTTTCGAGATTTTTATGAAAACATGCTCAAAGTGTTCCAAAATATCGGATATCATATTTAGAAAAAAAAGGTCTGGATGTGTGTGTGTGTCTCAGACTCGAAAAATTTGAGCTCACAACTAGAGAACGACTTGAGCGATCAAGCTGAAATTTCTAAGGTAAGTAAAGGGGTCAATGCTCAATGCTTGGTTAAATTGTTAGCGAAATGCTTTTGGTCGTTAAAATATTTCGCGACTTTGAGCTTTGCTACAAAAAACTCTGTGCGTACGGTAGCTCGTACAATTTTTTAGCTATCGGCCTAAAAAGTTGTACACAAGGGGATTATTATCGACCGATGATCCCTATTTACTTTGCCGAGGATCGATCGAACCGTTTAAAATTTATGAGATTTTGAATTTTCTGACTTTTACGAGAAATTCGTATTTTCTTTCTGACGCGAGTTTCCGTATCAAATATTGACTTAAGATTAAATGAGTGACAGATTATCGATCAGTGGGACAAAATACATCCGACGTTCCCCCGAAACAACGAATAACTGAAAAAAAATTTATAGTGAACCTTTGTAATGAATATTGCAAAAATTACTGATTTTTTGTATTTTCAAACAGCCACATTTTTCGAACGCTATTATTTTTTTTACCGACGACGCTTCCTCTACGAGGAAGGCGAAGAATGACGGAAAATTATTTTTCACATAAACTTTGTACACAAAAGTAGATTAGATGAGGAAGATGTCGTTTTTTTTTGCTCTGGAATGTTCCGCGAATGCAGCCAGTGCAACGCGTGAATTAAGCAACACAGGAAAGTGGGTAAACCGAAAGTGTGTGATACATCTCCAATGAATTTGGAGTGGACCCGGAGTGCACCGGAGTGGGCCCGAGGCAGGTTCATGGTTGTCGACTAATATTTGCAGACCACGAATATACGGAATAGAGCACAGGCTCCAATATCGTGCCCGGTACAGGCGCAGCGATAATATTTTTTGTCGAGCTTGTGTGTTGGGTCCAACTCAATACCGGAGTTGGGCGGATATCGGCCAGCGATGCCAGAGGCTCCCTCTGAAAGTTCCTGCACGCTCACCAGGCTCCCCCCACCGCCGCGCGCCCGTGCACCCTATAAAGTTAGCCATGCAACTTTAATTAAAAATTTTTTAACTTGTACTATTCGTTTGGTGGTGATTGCTAGTCTAATTGCAACGTTTGGTGGTCAATCGTTCAATTGCAACAATTAAAAACATCATTAAGGCCCAAAGTTAGCCAAACATTTTTTTTAATCGGTCCCAATAGGGCTCAATCGACGTGGAATCGTTTGGTGGTCACGAATAACATAATTAAAACAGTTGGTGGTCCCTAGTTTGGCTGAAAAATTCAAAAAAACCAAATGCGCCCTAGATAGGTTAAGACCCAATGTCTGTATTAATGAACGGTATTGGAAGCTCTTTTGCATAAACTATTTATGACATTTCAAATACATGTGCGTTGTAAGTGTACAGTAAAATTTTTATTTTTAATGCAAATTTTTGTAAATTTCAGGCAAATGATTTGTAATTTTAATATCTGATATTATAATTTAAAAAAGTACATTAATATTGAATTAATGTAAGTAATGAAAGCAAATTTCAAGTTCCATTACATTAAATTTACAATTTATTTTTACTGTGTTAGTTTGAACAAAACAATGCTGTATTTGTACCAAATAAACAACAACTTTAGAGTATGTAACCGCAACTTTTGGTTAATCCAACATTTATTCCCAGTGTGCGATCGGGCAATAAGTTCACTGGCATTAACATTTCACGACTTACAAACCTTATTTAAGCTACTAGCGTCAAAAACACTGGTAACAATCAAGGGGTTCTAGAAGTGGACCAGATATGTCAAATAACTGACTTATTTAGCGTCTCCGGTACACTTCTATAACCGCTAAATTGTTACCAGTGTTTTCGACACTTGTAGCTTAGATAAGGTTTGTAAGTCGTGCTGCACACTGTAGACTTATAGCACGTGTATACATATATTGGTGCAAACGGACTCGTCCCGTGTACTATAATAATAATAATAATAATAAAAGAAATCATGAAACAGCGTCTATTCAGTTGGAAACAATAGCCGTCAAGCGCGGAAATGTAGCGCGTGTCTGCTTAATATCCGGGAGTCTCGCAGTCGCGGTTTTCGTGACAGAAAAACTATGAACGAATAAAAAAAAAGAAGCATGCAAACAACGCGAAGCGAGTGAAACAACTTTTGATCACGAGAAGCATGTGCGGCACCGGGATCTGCACGCATACTTTATGTTTGCCTTCATGTTTAGACTTTGTGTGGACGCTTGCTCGTGTCAACTATTTTCACTCCCACCCTTTTACTTTTTCTTTTAGTCCAACTGGCCCTATCTCACGCTAGAACTCGACACATTCCCGAGCGCCAGATACGAACCGGGTTTCGTCGTGACTCGGCTGATAGACGCTGTTACATCCTATCTAACTTGCCCGCCACCCATTCTATATCGCCCCGATATAAACAACAACAAAAAAATGCTCCCATATTTTTATCATTTTTTTTCTCGTCTGGCAAGTGTATTTTTTGCACTGCTGAGAAATACTTTTGGGATTCGGGGATTCTTGCAGACGCTAATATATATTCTCTCGTGCTACGAACTCTGACTGACGGAAAGTGTCCCATAGAACGTAGAGACCCTTGCAGCTACTCTAGATTGGAGACATCTGCGTTCTCGATGCTGATTTTACTCGAATTATATACTATTTGGCCCAGGTAGGCTGCTACGCTTGGGGAAACAGATTCGTGGCCCTATTGGATGAAATTTTACGTATATTTTAGTACCAAAGGTCTCTGAGTGGTACATGGCGCGTTCGATGCATTCCGACGAGGGCAATAAAAGGGACGCTGTATGGTATTTAAGCATGTTCGACCAGTCAGTACTTGGATGGGCGACCGCGGTCTCTTGGATAGGTGAGCGCGGTCACCCATCCAAGTATTGAACCCGTCTTTCTTTTAAGGCGGGGTCAGTACTTGGATGGGCGTAATAGTGGGGCTTAGAATTGTAAGGGCATACGTCTTTTAAAGGACTTGGAATAATAAGGGCTTAAGTCCATAAAGGGGTGCGAGCGAGCGAGCCCCGAGCCCCCGAAGTATATATATATATATATATTGTTACGTCCAAGGGAATGAATAACGCGCGTATTAGGTTTTGGGGCGGATATTATTATGTACAATGGCAGCTAAATATCCCGAGCATGAACTGTCACACGTCTGTTCGGTCAGACGTCTCAGTCCAGACTAACTAATATGACGATCGATCTCGTATCGATCGTCCGTTCGTTCGTCTAATGTCAAACCTAACTAATACCGTGTCTCTTAACGAATAGTCAGTTACGATATTCGTTACAATATATATAAATATGTAAAAGCAGCTTTAGTTATTTTAATATTACGGGTTACATAAGATGTAATAGTAATCAAAATATCAAGACTGTCCTTTATCCAGACACTGTTACGTCCTATCTAGCTTGCCCGCTAACCACTCTATATATCACCCCGATAAAAACAACAACAAGAAATGGTCCCATATATTTCTCCTTCTCTTCTCTTGCGTATTTCTCGCCCCACTGAGAAATACTTTTCGGACTCGGAGATTCCTGCAGACGCAAATATTTATTTTCTCGCGATAGCAAGACAGAGCGGTGAGGTAGAGCGCGGAAAGAAAAATTTATTAAAAAATCTATATCCAACGACACTGATTCGTAGCTGAGGAAGACGCTCAAAGTATGTGCCCCCCAAGTTCCGTCTCGAGCTTGCTAGTTATACAAGGCTATAAAATGCCAAAGTTTTCCGTAGCCCGGGGTTCTCGGTGTCTCGCTGCAAGCCTCCTCTATATCTCGCTACCTCGGCGAAGGTGAGACAATGGGGTAGCGACGGTGCACGAGAAGATGCCATGTAGCAACCTCACTAACGACGACGAGACCGTCGGACCTTTAACCAACCGTGGGTGTCTTCCGGGACGTCGTACACGCTAAACCCTTACAACGGTGCCAAGATAGAGGAATAAAGTAGCGGGAACTAAGGCTGTCGGCTACCTATCGCGGCCCTCTCTCACTTCTATCTGCATCCCTCTTTGCTGTACAACCGCTTCTGAAAGTTTCATAGAGACTGACTACTTCCACCAGTGTGGCCTGTATTATACATGAATAATCCTACAGCTCATTCCACCCTGCGCGAATTTCCGTGGCTTCGACCCTTTAATGTCTCATGTTTTGCCGTCCCACTCTCTTGCCTCTTCCGTTGATATTTATTCTACACTCTTCATTGAAATTGAAATTGAACGGTTTACTGAGAGACAAATTTTAAGACGGTGGTTGGAACTTGATCGCTCTTGCGATCGAACTTCATTGCGTGGTTAAGTTCGACTTAAGTTTGAACGTAAGTCTGAACTCAAATTCGATCGTGAGTTCGAACTTAAGGTCGATCTTGAGTTTAAACTAATGAGAAAAGATTAGAAGATATCCAAAAAAATCTTATCGTCCTCCACGTATTGTTTTTCACCTATCGTCATAATCACTGATCATGTCATGATCTTCACAATCGCAGGTCATTGAGGAGAACAATTGTTCTCTGGCATTCATTTCATAGAAACAGATTCAGGAAATTCGTTTACCAGTTCACCTATTCATGACAGTATACTGTCATCAAAGTTTACCGCATTTGTGATCCAGATATAGATTGTACGCCGAAAAGACGTTAAAGTTCGATGTTAAGTCCAAACTTGAGTTTGAACTCGAACTATAGTCGAATTCGAGTTCAGACTTAAGTTCGAACTTAATATAGATCTTAAGAACGCAATGAAGTTCGGTCCAAACTTCGATCCTAAATTGAAACCAACGTCTTTAAATTCGACCCTTGAGTTCAAACAAACGTCTTGAAATTCGGCCCTAAGTCGCTCGACAAATGAACAAACTAACGTTTCAGTTACAAGCTCACCGTGCGTTGTTTTTGCGCAAGTTACAATCTTGAATCTATCCGTCCATGAGTTACACATGACGCGAAGTGTACTGCGCGTTGCCTCATCACTCTTGCAACCCCGGAAATAATGAGCACCTTGAAAGTAGAGAAACCGCTGTTGCTTTTACTTTGCAGCTTCACGAGAGAAATTCACGTCTCTTCTTATGTTCTCTCATCTACTTCCCCGGCGTACTCTGAACGCCACGCTTGGTACAAAGTGTCCACACTTTTATGCGAAACTCCTACACACTTTCATGAGAGAAATTGTCGTTTGTGCCTCACGAACAAACGACAATTTCCCGGACCGCGAACACTTCGCACGAACAGGCGTCAATTATATTTCTTGCCTTTGCCATTTTACCACATGAGTATAGTAAAGATCTTGCACTCATCCCTTTATGCTTTGATCAACGAGACAAGAGGGAAGTACGTTTGTGAATTTACGCCTGTACTCGAGGCCGTACACGTGTTTCCGCTAACGAGAATCATGTCTCATACTGTCTCATGTCTCGTCGCTACACGCCTTTCCACCAACGCTCGTCAATCCCACTCCCCTAACGTTCATATTCCATTTTTCATTC
The DNA here is from genome assembly GCA_964017025.1 of Stenichneumon culpator. NCBI lineage: Eukaryota > Metazoa > Arthropoda > Insecta > Hymenoptera > Ichneumonidae > Stenichneumon > Stenichneumon culpator. The sequence continues at coordinate 11,534,897 of OZ024776.1, read as the reverse complement.
AAAAATGGTCGAGTGGGTATTATGCGGGGTGGAGAGCGAACTCAAGAGGGAAGAGAGTGAAGCAGGTAACCGAGGCAACTCAGCAGCATTACGTCGGATTTGCTCGAAGCAACGACTGCGGATTATCGTCGTTACACGCCGAGACCACCCGCTAGTCGAACCTACAGCAACTTTGGCACGGATAAATCTTCAGGTACCGCGATTATCCCGGCTTGGATTTGTGCTTTCCCGTCCCCGATTTTTCACAATTGTTACCGATCACAAAAACCATCGAGCTTGGAAGAAGTCGTTAAGCAAGGTCGCACCGATATGTCAACAAAATCTGGCGCACTGATTTGACACTGGCAACTCCGGTTCCGGTACTAAGTCAGAGCCTAAGCCGGTGGCGAGCCGCTCTGCCGAGCGGAAGAGTCGCGTCTCGGGGACATATTTCACACGGCAATTTAGCTGTAAGTGGTAAGAACGGAAGTTGACAATTGCATACTTGAGACTTACAGCAGCTTTGGCACGGATAAATCTCCAGGTACCGCGATTATCCCAGCTTGGATTTGTGCTTTCCCGTTCCCGATTTTTCACAATTGTTACCGATCACAAAAACCATCGAGCTTGGAAGAAGTCGTTAAGCAAGGTCGCACCGATATCGCCAACAAAATCTGGCGCACTGATTTGACACTGGCAACTCCGGTTCCGGTACTAAGTCAGGGCCTAAGCCAGTGGCGAGCCGCTCTGCCGAGCGGAAGAGTCGCGTCTCGGGGACATATTTTACACGACAATTTGGCTGTAAGTGGTAAGAACGCAAAGTTGACAATTGCATACTTCAGACTTACAGCAGCTTTGGCACGGATAAATCTCCAGGTACCGCGATTATCCCGGCTTGGATTTGTGCTTTCCCGTCTGCGATTTTTTACAATTGTTACCGATCACAAAAACAATCGAGCCTGTACTGGGAGAAGTCGTTAAGCAAGGTCGTGCATGACGGCACGACCTTGCTTAACAAGTGCGCCAGATTTTGTTGGTGATGACGCACCAACAAAATCTGGCGCACTTGTTTGACACCGGCAACTCCGGTTCCGGTGCTAAGCCAGTGCCTAAGCCAGTGGCGAGCCGCTGTGCCGCTCCTACACGGGATAATCGGGCGGCTACGCCAGGAGTGCAAGAGTCGCTTCTCGGTGACATATTTCACACGGCAATTTGGCTGTAAGTGGTAAGAACGTAAAGTTAACAATTGCATACTCGAGGCCGCGAGAGTTCGCCGAGCGGATAAGGCGAATAAGCCCTATAGGATGGGTGGGGATGCTTAACGTAAATAAACGAGTGGAGACCGCGGGGGTTGCCCAAGCCCGCGCCACCGGCTCCAGAGGTGTTGCTTCAAGGGACAAAATTTACGATCAACCGGCGTGCGCGCCGCTCGAAAAAAGTTCCTATTGCCACGTACGTATAGTTCAGCGTGCTTTTCCGTTGGTCCGCAAGCCGACGCTGGTATTCCTCTGGAATATAGTGTTACCGTGTGTAGCTGCCTATGTTCCACTATATGCAAGTACCTCGAGCGTCCTGGCGGTCAGACGAGGAGTAAAGCGATAGGATGCAGCTGCGATAAACCGTTTGTTCGGTTTGCGGCGTACACATTAATGACACCGAAACGTATGCGTTTGGGTAGCCAGCGCTGCCGGCTGATCGCGGACACCGGCTAACTCGCCCGGATAAACCCGCTGCGGCGAAGTATTCCATATAAAACCTTGATGCCATCGATAAATGCTATCGGGTTTTGCCGACCGCCGCGAAACTACGATGGGGGGGGGGGGGGCAGTATTTAATTAAATCTTTTACGTATTATTCGATCTATCGGGCGAAAAGTAATAAAAACAACTGACCTCTCCCGATCACCAACGGTTTCGATGTCGGTTCATATTGTCTCGCCTCCAGTGTCAATATTTTGTTTCATACAAAAAGAATCTGCTCGGCAAACCATCGACCACCAACGCGATGCACGGCGGGTTATTAATTTGATTGAAATCGTTTCGAAACGTTTTTTTTTCTTGCCATTTTTGACACATCAAACGGTTGTGCCAGTGGATATGAAAACTCCGTGATATCGACAGAGATATTAATAGTATATGGCTACTTTATGAAAATTTGAATGCTATCCAACTCGAATTAGTGGTATCGGTGTCGCTTTTGAATTGTATTGACATTGCTATATTTTATTTATTTATTTAACGCTTTTATACGAGCAGTCGTGAAATATATCCAATTTTGATTACGCTGTTATGCAATCCTTTGCTTTCCGGTCATCTGTTTTAGTCTGCATTTTGAGCCGTTAATATTGCCGCCGTCATCCACCCTAATACTCTAACGGGAAAAGCCAATAAACCCCCGTCAACCGGGGCGATGGTTCGATGGGATAGTCGTATCCGCGTGCTCGCTCTATTCGTCCTGACACGCTCTTTGCTTCCCAAGGGTACTTTTATCCCATCGGATGGCCACCGCGCCGGTTGCCAAATTTACTTCACCAACTTTCGCGGGTGCACTGGCGCCAGCCAAATTTGGCATCACGACCCACATTTCCGGGGGAAAAAAAATAGCCCGAAAATTGAAACACGCAAACAGGCGGTCCGGAAAACAGGCAGACCGGCAAACAAGCAGCCTGGCAACTAGACCGATTAGACAGTCAGACTGCTCGACTGAACCACTAAAATTTGACTACTGAAATATTCTGTCACATGTCCTTTCTCTTTTATCTGCGATATATTATGTTTCATGGGAATCCTTCAAAATAAAAAGTACTGCAGCGGTCAGCATCGCTAAAATGTTGATTCTAGAGAATTTAAAGCTACATAACAGTTGAGTCAGTATAGGCCCAGTCTAGGCCTATGCATAGGGAAAAATGGTTTAGCTGCTCTAACAATATGACTTTTGCTCACAATGACCTCGTTGCCACAGCAAAACGATTAGTACTTGCAGCAAAAAAAAAATGACTACGTAGAAAAAATTGGTTTTGCTATCACGACACAACTTCCTTATTACTACTACGATTTATTACTTTTCGCAGTTTATAGACCCACATAAAAAAAATTTCAAGAATTCACAATTCCACTCAATTTTTATTTTTACTCGGATACAAAGGAACCGTTTCCTCGGCAGATTTACATCCCTACCACATAACACATCTATCGTATTAGAAATCTGTCAAAATCTCTACCAGATAGTAAAAAAAACTCTACCAGAATCAAATTAAAACTCTACCGGAATACGAGGCTAGACGGTAGCTTTGTATTCCAGTAGAGTTTTATTTCCATTCTGGTAGAGTTTTATCACCATTCTGGTAGAGTTTTACGTCCATTCTGGTAGAGTTTTTTTCCATTCTGGTAGAGTTTTATTTAAGTTCCAGTATAGTTTTATTTCAGGTCTGGTAGAGTATTATTCTGATTCTGGTAAAGTTTATTTACTTTCTGGTAGAGGTTTTGGTAAAGTTCTAATACGGTAGAGTTGTGAGTGGTAGAGATGTAAATGTGCCGCTTCTTCGCGTCTCTTTGTTTTCATTTTGCGCGTCGAGCGTCTCCAGCTCGTCGTAGTTGTTAGCACATATACGTGTCCCACTCAGTCATATAACAAATTTTTTCGTTACAGCAACAAAGGCTGTTTTTTGCCATAGCAAATTGCTGCAAGCGAACCATTTTTCCATGGTTACAAGCTGGTTTTCTCATCTCGATAATAACAAACTAAATTCGTTACGGTAACGAAAATCTGGTTGAACCAACAAATTTTTTTCTCCGTGTGGATACTCAGAAAAAGGTTTAAAAAAAGTACTGCAGCGGTCACTACAATCTTAATTCTAGCGAATTTAAGGCCATATAACAGATGAGTGAGTATGCGCTCAGTCTGAGTCTATGCATTTCCGCCATTGGATACCCAAAAAAGGTAAAAAGCGTAAACCCATCAGACAGTCAGAATGCTTGACTGAACCACTAAAATTTGACTCCAGAAATATCCTGTCCCATATCCTTTCCGTTTTGCCTGCTTGTATATTATATTTCATGCGAATCCTTCCAAGCGATGAATTTTACTATCAAGTAAATGCGAACGCGAGAAACGACTACCAAGAGGCACTATGTCGGGTGCACGAAGAGAGCGAGCACATCGGGAAGAAGAAAAAACATACTCAGAGAAAAACGTTTCGAGCGAAGACAAATTCAATCAGTCGCAGTCCTGAACAAACTGGCAGGAGGGGAGAGCTGGAAGTCGGAAAACGTTCGAGTCTTCGAGAGTAATGTACTCGACGAACGTTGAGCGTTTGCAATGAAAACGATTGGCCGGAAAGAGATGTTTCGTCGAGGACCATGACGAAGAACGAAGACTACGGCTATGCAGAGTGAAAATAATTCGAAAGGAATCCGAGAAAGTACGCGAGCAATTTTCGATAATTTTTTATTCATCGATACATCCGGATTTTCTGCTCCGGTTTGCGTCGCTGACCTATCAAAGAATTATTGGAAAATTGCGTTTTGCCCCACTGTCCCATTTTGCCCCGCTCTCGCCTATCCGTCGGTAGAGTTGGAAATTTCAAAATGGTTCCAACCCGGAATCAGTATTGGAAAATAATTCCCAAGTATTATTATAATGAAAGAATTTATACTTTCCGATAATACTTTCATGAATATTGAGATTCGCGTTCGTAATATAAAAAAAAAATTAATTATTTAGGGCTTACCTGCAAGCTGGCTCGCCGACCGTCTCGAAGAAGAGGCAGGTTCCACCGTTCATGCAGAAGTCACCTGCGATCGGGCAGGGCTGCTCTTGTCGCGGCCACGCCGCTGTCGCTGAAATGACAAAAAAAAAAAACACAATTATAAGTTTATAGCAATAAGAATCCATACAGTGGATTCCCGCACACCTCACTTTCAGATATTCAAATAATATCTCGCATATTTCGAAATTCACTCAGTACATAACATAACGACGGAGTTCCAGTGTCGTTTCACATACAAATGGGGTCATTTTTTTTACCGCTACTCGTCGATATCTCGCTGCTATACCTAAACTTCTATTTGCCATTCGAAATAAAAAAAAAATTATATTTTGCTCGAATAATGACGAATGGTTCGGTGAGCCGTTGGCAAAAAGCTTTGTTCGTCAGTCCGTAAATTATATTCATGAAGACGATGAGGAAGAGAGGTCGTGCATTATCATTTCAATCGCGGTAGCTCGACGCGGATTAACTTTTGGTATGCAAATATCGGTCGGCTTGAGAATTTGCGAGGACCTTCTCAATGGTGGGTCTCTTCGCGAAGAGTCCATGAAGTCTTCGCCGCAAATCTTGAGTGGTAGTCGTTAGTTTTCCTATAGAGCCTTGAGAATGGAGCATTCGAGCGAGACACCGCGCCCGAGGAGAATCTGCGTAAAAGCAGAGTCGACGAGGGGGCCGAGAAACTGTTCCCTGAGTACCACTTAAGACGATGTGAAACCCCTTCGAGTGTGTCCTTCTCGCTCACAGGTGAGCGCCAATAACTCTGTCCCGGTCTCGCCCGCACTCAATGGCGTTTCACATCCTCTTAAAGTCTCTAAAAATCCAAAACTTATTGCACTTTGCACGCGCGACGATAGATTCGGATTAAATATATCCGACATACTTCCACGCCAACTCAGCAGAAATTCTTCTATAGAAATGAAAACTCCAGTTTCTCAAAATACTTTTATTCTTAATTTTTTTCCAAGATTTTTTCAATTGCGCTAAAATTGGTTTCCCTTCTTTTTTAAAATGACCCTTTTCTGAATAATGGCTGCTCTGTATCGAACTCACATCTTTCCCTGTATTCGGTGAACATCGGTTGAGGAAGAGACCGAAGCCCCGATGGGACGCGCAATCGTTAGTGAGATACATTTTTTTTTTATTCGAACCGACCTCAAAAACACTGATGCACTATTGTGAAAACATGTTTTGCATTTTGTTCTAAGCATTGACATTCTTGGGGAAAAATGGGAAATGCGATTTGTTACCGGCCGGTATGTTTCACAATCTTTACGTGCCTTGGTAGTTAAGATATCAAGACTTTTTTTTCATCGCGCGTTAATATCTTATCCAGTGCCAATCGTATTTTAAACTGGAAAACAATAAAATCCAGGCGAAAAGAAATCCTTAACATTTACTTGAACAACCTAAAATGTAGTTTTAATGAAGAGCGTAGATAAATATTATGGATCGAACGGGGGTCGGAACGCGATTGATATCACCTAAACTTGCTGTGAAATAAATCAATCTGAAATAAATAAGGATTTGTTGTTGTGTTGTAAAAGTCGAAAATTAGAGTTGCTGCGGTGTTACCAGGCGCCTTCTTCGGAAATTCATTTTTTTTTTCTTGAAAGATTCCGATTTCAATGAAAATGAGTACATCGGTGTTTTGAAGGTCGCCGAGTTCGAATCTGCTGTAAAATTATACGAATTAAAAATTGCAGTAAAAGGAATGATTTCTTTTTTATTCAAAATTTGCATTAAAAAAATTGTATCTCAAAAACGACTGTGCGTCCCATCGGGTCAGTCGGCCTTTTTCGTAATCATGGGTTTTAGCCAATATAGGAAAAAGATACGAGTTCGATAGCGACGGGCCCTTCTTTGGAAAACGGTCATTAAAAAAAACAATAATGAAGGATCGATTTTCGCGCAGTCATAAAAAAATTTGGAAAATTTTTATTCCGAAAGTACTTTGATAAACAAAAATTTTCATTTGGCTGTACCTCGGAGCTGTACCTAGGAGATGGCCTCGTGGAGTACTTGGACTGTGAGAGCAGCACCCGGTCGAGCTCGAAGACCGCCTCGTGGACCACCTAGATCATAAGAGACACTCGGGGATGGCATCCAAGACCGCCTGCACGGCAAGAGACACTAAATGAAAAATAAATATTGAAAACGTGAATTTATTGACTTAAATATAAAACAAAACCACGTAAATTACTATGTGTCCGACGTTAATGCGTCGTGCAACAAAACATGTCTGGTCTATTCGTGACACCGCCCGAGGCCTGTTTACGATACGGTCTACGATTATTGCTGCCATTGTCAGACATTTCGCAAGAAGGAAGCCCACATCAATGAACCTACATGAATGATTGGTGCTACATCAATGAACCTACACCAATATGCTGGAAGTGGAAGTGGAAGTGGTTCATTCTCTATATTCTCAGAAATTAAGCATCGGACAAAATATACGAAAATTATAAGCTACTCGGATTGTATTCCTTTTTACAGGTCGTAGTTCAAAAAACAGTTACTGGCGCTCAAGTCAGCAGAACCCATTAAACCAACCTATACAGATGCAAACCTAAGAAATTCTACCTCCATTTCCGCGGAATATGAAAAAATATGACATGCGAGATATGCACAACGCACCTTCCTGAAAAAATCTCACATACCACTTCTTTCATCATCATCACAGGGTTGCGGTTCTTGCTTAACAAACACGGCCCGGTGTGCGCCAATATGCCGGAAGTGGAAGTGGATGTGGTTCATTCTCTATATTCTCAGAAATTAAGCATCGGACAAAATATACGAAAATTATAAGGTACTCGGATTGTATTTCTTTTTACAGGTCGTAGTTCAAAAAACAGTTACTGGCGCTCAAGTCAACAGAACCCATTCAACCAACCTATACAGATGCAGACCCAAGAAATTCTACCTCCATTTCCGCGGAATATGAAAAAATATGACATGCGAGATATGCACAACGCACCTTCCTGAAAAAATCTCACATACCACTTCTTTCATCATCATCACAGGGTTGCGGTTCTTGCTTCATAAACACGGCACGGTATACGGAAAGTGCCGAAAGCCCGGTAACGAATGTATACGAGACTCCCGTAACCGTACGTGGCGAGCTTTTTCCTTTCCGTCTCGGGCTCTTTTATTTCGAAGGCTAAGGGTTTTTCCTACCGGCGGACTTGCCGGTCGGCGAAACAGCTCGTTTCTTCTCATTAAGCTCGCGCACCGCCAGCGGTAACGAGCAAAAGACATTTCCGATTCTCTCACTGTTTCGCATCTCGTGGTCCGGCGTTCCCTCGCGTTGCCGTAGCTCTCCCTCCAGAGCCTCGATTCGCTGGAGCTCGAGCGCTTGCGTTACCGAACTCGATTCTGTGGTGAAATTTCAATTTTCCTCGTCGCGCTCGGGCAGAAATATCCGGCCTGTTTACGGCGGGCAATATGCCCACGAGCTGCACTCTCCCGGACCGAGCGAGCATTCAGCCAGCTCGTTGTAATAATACTCCCTACTCGCTCTATTCCATTCCGATTTTTTTCCATACCTTTCCCTCTCGCGTACATATTTACGGTCGAGCTTCGACCAAAAACTCGATGCAAACCGGATCGTTTTCGTTCGCTGAGTTTCCTTTATTTGGCGAATACAAAAGGAATTTAAAAAAATACTTACAGATCGAGGCTCTTATCGTAATGATTATTGTCATTGTCAATACTGTTATTTTCAGCGGAGTGAAAAAACTTGAGTTGCTAGAAATTTTATAGGTAGTCAGAGAGAAGTCGACGATCTGCCGAAAACTAATAAGCACTAAGTAATGTTATTATGGGACTGCTTAGCAGAGAAAAGTACAAAATGTTCTCTATGACGTCACTTCCGATTTAAAAATCTTTTTTTTATTGGTGACGTCATATCAGAAATACGTCGCTTAAAGTTTGACATTCTCTTTTTTCTACCTGAAGTAGAAAAACTTGTCGAACTTCCAGTCGACAAATGAGATCGTCAAACCGGAAGTGGCGTGTCAACGAATTTACTAATTTTTCTGCGCGGCGTCGTTTCCGGTTTAAAAGCGTGATTTTCGAACCGGAAGTGCGTTACAGAGAAATGTGTTACTGTTCTCTGTAATGTATCTTAAACGCAGCCAGTGACAGAGTGTCTGAATTAAGGATTGCAGGAAAGTGGGTAAAGGAACGTGAGTTATACATCTCAAATGTATTTAAAGTCGACCCGAGGCAGATTCATCGTCTTCGCGTAATGTTCGCAGACCACGAATCTACGAAATTGAGAACACGCTGCAATACTGTTTCGGTCCAGCTGCAGCGAGAAAATTATTCGTCTAGGCGATATGTTGGGTCCGACTCAATAGGGGTGAGCGGGGCAAAACGGGATAATGAGACAAAACGCAATTTTCCAATAACTTTTGGACGGTGGTGATGGTCGTTCGTGGGGCGAAACGGGGTTGATAATCCGGATGTAACGTTGGGACAAAAATGGGGCATCCAAAAATTATTGGAAAATTGAGTATTGCCCTCGCTATCCCGTTTCGCCCCACTGTCCCATTTTGCCCCGCTCTCCCCTACCAGCTCGGGCAAGTACACAGTAAAAAATAATTTCGTGAAATCGGAATACAAAGTTTCGTAAAAATAATTTTGCTAAATAAGAGACAAACTTTTTTTTCAGATTTAAATATACAAACCTGTCCTTTTACTTCCTATGTTATTAACAATTTAAGTTTGTACTTTTCTTGTAAAACTGGCGTCGGATGGTGCGATCGGAAAATTAGCAAGTAAAAAATTGTGGACTATTGTGACGAGCAAGTTGTAAAAAGTACACATTTTATTTACTGTCTACCCTGGAAGAAATTTCAGAACGTTACATCGGGCCCTGAGACGTACCGGAGAAGGCCCGAGAAGGGCGTTCCAGGACATGGTCAGACCCCGATCCAAGGCTCTAAAATTTCTACCAGACTACAAGACCCGCCTCAACGCGATGGTTAAATCTCACCAGAACGAGTCAGCTCGCCGTTAAACTCACGTAGCTAACAATAACGCGAAATAATGCAAAACAAACATGTACGATCGCGATAACCCAATTAAAACAGACAAATCCCCTTCCGGAAGCATTGCCGGTGATACCGCTCTTGCGGATGGAGTGTGTTAACGGAGAGCTTGTCGTGGTGGTCGAGTTGTCGAACGATGGATTTCACCGTGTATCCCATCCGGAACTTCAATCTCGAGGCCACCTGCCTGGGAGCCTTTCACGTTGCCCGGAAGCTAGTCATATCACACTGCTAGGGATATCACACTGCAAGGGGGCCCAATTACATTAATACTCAACGCAGAGTGAGTCGGATTCGGGAAGACCACCAACGCTCGAGGTTTCCCTTCAGCCGACCCTGTTACCGCTGCCGTTGGCTGCTGGGCGAACGCCAGCCACTCGTGCTTGCATTGTACAAGTTGTTTGTTTCCGAGCTAGTTAATTAGCGGACGTGATAAAGGTGCGACGAACCACGAGTTTGCTATTCGTGTGGTACATACGCCGGCGCTTGGTTGCGACCGAGCGTCGCGACGGGCAATGAGAGGGAAAGAGAGCGGGAGGGCTGCCTCGTACCAACAGCGGGCTAACATACCGATCCCTTGAATGCGTTTCCGTCAAGGAGAACCCCTTTGAAAAGCTACGTTGAAAATATAGCTTTAGCAATAACGCTGTGGCATCAAAGTTATCGCAATTAATTGCTCCCTTACTGCGTAACCTGGCGTTTAATGTACTTCGAGCGATAAAGTTTGATTGAGTCGAATCGGTGTGTTACCACGTGGGTGTTGATTATATTCTCTGCTGCGGGAAACGCGGCGGATGGTATTGATCCCGAGATCGGAAACGTTGTGCACTTCATTTTGCTCCCGCGTAGGGAAAATTTGTTTTCATGAAAAAAAAAAACATTTTCGAGACTTTATGGGTAAGGTGGTTGAAATGTTTCAGGACATCGCAAAATCATATTTAGACAAAATGTCTGGTGTGTGTGTCGCACCCGAAAAATTGGAACTCTTATACCTTGAGTAGGGCTTGAGCTATCGGGCTGAAATTTCTGAGGCACATTAAAAATTAATTGGACATTTAATGTACTGGAATTTGAAATTCGATGGCGTTACTTACATCAATGTAATTTTATATATTTTTTCCATTTTCCACCGTACACCCTGTCGGGTTTTTACGGAACCCCAGCCCGATTCCCTATCACTTCCTATCCGCACTCAGCTAAGCTACCTAACTTCCAGTGCGTCCGTAGCCGACTTAGCTACACTGTACCGCATTTGCCGAGGAGACGGGGAAACTACCGAAGGCCCGTGCCGATACAGACGGCCCTATTCGACTGAGCCACTGGAATTTTGCACTTGAGTAAAGTGCAGAAACACCAAAGTGTCAGAAGAAAGAGCCTTCCGCTCAACTTTCGATGCGTCAGCTAGCACACGGTTAAGCGGTCACCCATCCAATTACTGACCGCGAACGAGTCAGCTACTTACATTAATTTTACGTTAAGGTACTTTTTTTTGTAAAATAAAAATTCCAGATATTAAAATTTCAAATCTTTTGTCAGAAATTTACAAAAATTTGCATAATAAATACAAAATTTTACTGTCAAATTTCAACATGTGCATTGCACGTGTGTTTGAAATTTCAGAAATAATTTATTTAAGAAAGCTTCCCGTACCGTTAATTAATTTCCATCAAACAACATTTTTTTACTTTACAGATAGAAGTTTCAGTCCTCAATGTTTGGTTAAATTTTTAGGAAAGTGCTTTCAGTCAAAAAGAAGATAGAAGATAATCCTTACTGAATTTGGCGATCGAACCGTTTAAAGTTTATGAGATGAATTGAATTTTGTAAATTGTACGAAAAATTAATATTTCCTTACCCACGCGCGTTTCCGAATCAAATATTAATCTCAGTGTAAAACAAGTCGCAGATTAGTGATCAGTGGGATAGAGCATATCAGACATGGGCTTGAAACAACGAATAACTACAACTTTTATAGGAAAGTTTGCAGTAAATATTGCCAAAATTATTGTTTTTTTGTGTTTTCAAACATATTCGTCAAACGCGATTATTTTCATTTACCGATAAAGCTTCCTGCACGAGGAAGCCAAATAATCACAGAAAATGATTCATAGAAGTTTTGGCACACAAAAATACAATGGATAAGAAAGCTTTGTGAAAATCTCGAAATTCATAGTTTTTTTTCAAATATTGGCTAGAAAAATACATATCCGAAGATAATATAACGATCGGTTCCGCCGACATAATTATCTTAATGCAGAGCAAGTACATCCGTCATCGCTTCCCATACGACTTATTTAATCTCGGTAAATTCAAACAAGTCTTGTGCTTTTCTCTACGCTACCTACGCGGTGCAGAGACTTTCGGGAGGGATTCCGACTGCACAGAGAGAGACCATCACATAACGGAAATGTAAGCGCGGGAGACCGCGTGTGAGTGTGTACACACTATCCCGACGAGCTCTCAACTACGTGACTCAGAAAATTGTTCGAAAATTGAAACAGCCTCTCGCGCTCACGGCGTATCCCCGGTACTACGAGCGTTCCACCGAGGAGTTTCGAGGGTTTCACTTCGCGGGCAATGGTACTCGAAACTTCGAGGGTGCTGGCTGAACGATGTGGCGCTTCCGGGGAAGGGGTAAAATTTTCATTTTCGCCACGCTTTCGCGTCTGGTCTCCATGCGCTCGCTTCGTCCATACGTGTGAAACTTTGCTCAAAGCAGCTTCGCCACTCATCGAGCAAATAAAATTCGGGCTGATCTCCTATTAATTATCGCTAAGCTATCGAAATGCTTGCCGTCCCGTCTCAACCATTTTCCCGGCAATTATTTCGCCGCCGTCCGGCAAAGCGTAAGGTAAACGGCCCGATTTGTGACCCCGACGGCACTTTTTATGTCTGCTGTAAATTCACTTTTCGTCAAAAATTAACTATGTTACTGGCAAATTGCGAAATGTTAAATTTTTTTATTTTGACGACACGCATGGTTTTTAAATTAACTATCTAGTCATTTAATTTATCCGCGAATGGTATGACTTGGACTTCAGTCGGCTCGGAAGACCATTGCTCGACATTGCTCACTAACTTCGGCAGTTGCAGAATAGTGCGTTTTCAATCTCAAGTAAATATTCAACCACATGAAACTTATATCACAATGGTCAGCAAGAAACATTTTATTGATGTGAAGAAATAAAATCCTAACTTTGTACAGTTTTGTCGTTAATTTCGCGAGGTCAATGAGTCTGTCACATAATTAAGGTTATGCCGCGGTTTCTGACCCTCGATTTTTCTACACATCTAATGGAATTATAATACCTTTAAGCCGGTTAAATCTTTTTCATTGTCTCTATCTAAAATTTAATACTAACATTACATAAGAAATGGAATTGGATCCGTTTCAATTAACATTGCGAAGTTTCAGAAACTGGGTAAGTAATTGCTATTGCGAATGTCAAAAACCGGGCTCATGCGCGTCATAAAGTGCCAGATGAGTGTCAGAAAGCGGGTACACGCGAGGGTCACTAACTGGGACATGGTTACAACCCCCGGCAGTAGACAAGCATTATTAAAGGAATATTATTATAAAAATGCTCGATTATTTGACTTGTATTCTTGATTTCAATCAGAAGGTTTTAATGCACGTGTTGAGACAGCTTATTTTCAGTTTGACAATGTTATGCGTTCGTAATTAATAGAAAACCCACACCGCTGCTTTAAAAGTGTCACAAACTGGGCCATTTAACTCAATACCATGCTCGTGTAGGCGATGCATGCATTATTATTCTTCTATCCACTGTCCCCGTCGTTCTTTCTGGCTCGGTTCCATTTCCCGCCCCGTCTTTATCCAAACTATTTTTCCTCACTTTCTTCTTCTTCTTCATCTTTCCACTATCTCCTTTTTGGCTTCGAAGGACTCTCGCCTATTCCGTAGTCGTCAACGGACGACCCACTAGATTTTCTTCCGGGCAAAAGTAAATTGAATAGATTTCAACAGAAGCGGAGTCGCCCAGGACAGGATGCTGTACGCTCGTGGGGTTGCAAGAGACATCGAGGCTCACCCGTTGCTGGTAAAACGTCTCACGGCACATGGCAAACTTCGAGTTCCGTGCGACGGCTCCTCCAGTGATAAGAAGTCCCGTCCCGCGTATATTACCTTTTAAGATTCTCCGCGACTCTTCTTTCTGTATTTTTTTCACTTTCCTCATATTCCACCTAACACGGAACGTGTTACCTTTATTCTTTGACCTTTTTTTCTCCATGACACGTACCTTTCCACTCGCGTGCACCTTCTCTTACTCGATCGCTATGTGAATAGTTTTTTATTTTTATGAAAAAAAAACTTCGAGAAACGTGAACGCGTGATTCGACAATGGAATTTTTTTACCGTGGAAATTTCATAACGGCAAACCTTGCGTCGATGACAAATACGATGAGAAAGTCACGAGCGGTGAATACATCGAATTTGGCCATTGCGAATACGCGCGGATCAAACAAAGCCAATTTACAATATTTCGTGAGCACCGAAGCGAAAACAACCTCCTGGTTAATATATTGTTACTGCTGAGTGGAACTACAAATCGTATGTTTGGTTTTGGGCGAATATCACTAATTAGGGTAAAGGTGGTTGATATCGCCGAACCTGGATCACTCTGGTTAAAACGGGGGAGACAACAGAACATCGTTGTAGTAGTTAATATAAATCAGAATTGGGCAAAGTACCAAAAAATACTTCACGTACCAATTACGAAGTATCACGAGTACTTGAAGTATTTCTGGAGTACATTTTTCAAGTACTTTTAGCAATCAGATTCGTAGCGTTAATAGTTATCTAGGGTTTAAAAAAAGGTGCAAAGTACTTTGCGCATGGCTTCCTCATTTATTCCAATTTTGCATACAACTTTCTCTATGAGAAACTTCGTTGATCGATTTTGGCTTCCACGTGAAGGAAGCCAAAATTGTAATAAATGAGGAAGCCATATGCAAATTACTTTGCACCTTCTTCTCTCAACATTAAAAAATTATTACATTTCATTAAATTTGAATGATAAAAAATCGCTAAATGAAAATTTTGAGCCTGTTGTTAAGCTATTCTTTCATAAAGAAAAAACACATAAAAAATGTCATACCATTTTTTATATATATATTTTTTATCAAAAGAACGAAAAGAGTGAACGTCTGTTTTTTTTTAAATAGATTTTTTTAAATAAATTTTTCAAAATAAATGCCCATTAAAAAAGTTATACTTATTGAAATGTTTAGACAGATAATCATATATTAAAAGAAACAGGATGACATGCTACTGATCGAGTATCTGTTGATTCGAGCGTATACTCCCAAAGTACTCGTATTTTATACTCAAAGTACTAAAGAGTAAGTAATTAATTCATGCTTAGTTTTTTTATTTGTCTATCTTGCTGGATATCGTACTCAATGTCTTAACGGGATCCAAGGTATCAAGCAAGACATCTTCGATTTCGTTAAGACATCGAGCAAGATATCTAGAAATAGCAGACATCCATGACGGGCCGTCTACTTCAAGTACATACCAAACAAGTACCCGGTTCTTCAAATACTACCGAGCTCCGGTACAAATCATTGAACTGTTATCACTGTACTGTTTCACCAATGCGGCAAAAATGATCCGATAGCTTGAGAGCAGAAGAATCGCCGCCTCATACAGAAATGTTCGATGTATCAAATTTGTACCTAGGATCTCTCCGCTACGTATGCGACCGAGCGTTGTTACCGCTCGCATATGTGCATGCACATCGTTATCGCTCCCGAAGCGATACATTTTGCCCAATAATTTTCCCCGAATATCAGCGAGATGAGGAGAGCGGAAATGAAGCCTCATCTGGCCCAAGTTCACGCATCCGGGAGCCAACGTATCCAGCGAGAAAATTGATGGAATTCAATAAGGTAACGCGCCGTGGCGATATTGCTGACCCCGAAGTTAACGTTGCCGAACGATCCTGCCGTGCGGAATCTCAAATTCTCCCCAGTGCTCTCAGAGCCTTCTTTTATTTTTCTCTTTATATTTTAACGCTTCTCCCTCTCCCTCTCTTTCTCTCGTTCGTAACGAAACTTGTCGATTCGGAGCTCCCGAGAGCTTCCCGTCGGGACTTCTCTCGATTCCCGCCATTGAGTCTTCATAGCTTTTCGCCACTCCAACGTAGGTCGAAGAAGGCCTCAGCCTCCACGGCAAATATCCTCACTCCCTAGTCTCTCTAACACGCTCTTATCCCGTGGCGCTCCTTGAGAAAATAAAAACCTTGCTATCCGCAGAGCCGTCGACTTTTCTTGCCATTTTTGAACGTCCATTTTTGGCTGGTAGGTATTACCGGGAATATGAATCGCTACTTCGTACAGGAATTATATATCTATGTATAATACCCTCGACTACAGCCATTCCAAAATGGACCACGATATTACGTTTCGCGTTGCCTTCCCTCCAGTCTCGCTCCAGCGTATACACGGGAATTGGTATACAGGAAACCGACTGTGCAATATTACCTGCCTCGCCTGCCGGTGAGTAATATTTGCCATTCGTGTTTCAATACACCATCATCAACGTTACCCCGCTTCACGATATTCGTGTACTTTAACACATATCTATAGACCCGAAATTTCGTATCGCTCAGAGCTTATAAAGGATTATTTAACCATTATGATACTTAGAATAACCGATGATGAAATCCCTCTCGTGTAAAGGGCGAATTCTGTTCTCTGCGGAATTATGATCGGTTGATTGTTGAAGATGTTTTTTTTTCAAGCAACACTGTTGAAACAAGAGGGGCCTAGAGTTATATTATTTATGAAAGCCGGTATTCTTACAAGAGATCTCTGATATCCACAAAATCTCCGATATCCACAAAATCTCTGATATCCACAAAATCTCTGATACCCACAGAATATCTGATATCCATTTTACCCAGTTTTACGATATTCGTGTGCCTTCACACGTATCTATAGACCTAAAATTTACTAACGCTTACAGTTTATAAAGGATTATTATTGTAAACAATAATGAGCTCTCTCTCTCATGCAAAAGGTGATCTCTGCTCTACACAGAATTATGACTGGCTAATTGTTCGACTTTGGTTTTTTTTAAGTAACGTTGGTATTTTCACAAGAGATCTCTGATATCCATGAAATGGTAACCGCATATTTGCATGACCTAGCGTACTTACGCTACGATGGGTGTATTTCCCAAATCGGACGAACGAATGTGAAACTTATTCATATAAAATGTTCACATCACCGTACCGTTAAATTTGTACGATAGTCGAACAGGAAGTTGCCCCGATGAATTCGCACGGCTCTGTTGACTAATATTTCGGAAGGGTCTGCGCGAGAGACGGGATACGGAGTAAGGGTGAGCTTCCGCTCGGCACTTCGCCATCGCACAGCCACAAGATTCGCGCATCGGCGACTCTCTCGACGTGGGTAAGCCCTGGCAATACGTGAGTTCTGAAGCTCTGGAAGCGGTCATGCCGCCTGGAAGTTGTGGGTTCCTCGATGTTGGCAATATATATAAATAAGTAGACTATGAGAACTCGTTACAGGGGGTTAACTGTAAAAAAAAAAAAAAAAAAGAAAAAACTGAAAACAGATCCCATTGAATTTTGTATGTACGAGACGGCTGCTACATAATACAAAAAAAAGCTGCTACAACGTTTTGGAGCACGGTCATATTTTTTAGATAAAAAGATAAATAAATCGGTGTTGGCCACTACTTGTCATACCGGTTATTTGTTTGGTACTTCAAGTAAGTACTTGAAGTACACAAGTACTTGTTTGCAATTTCAAGTGTCAAGTACAAGTACTTTCTGAATACACGCCACCACTCCGGATACTCGATAAGTAAGCATGACGTTAAGTACTCAAGTAGCATAAGATCCTGTTTCTATTGATATATGATTATCTGTCTAAAATTTTCAATAGGTATATTGTTAGCGAGAATGTTTTTTCAAAAAATTATTTTTAAGTAATTCCATTTAAAAAATACGAAGAGATCCTTTCGTTTTTTTTAGAAGTAAAAAAAGAAATGTTTAATAAATGTAGTACTTTATGCATTCAGTACTTGTGATAGTTTGTACTTTGGACTTTAAGTATTTTTAGTACTTTGCTCAGCTCTGGAATAAACCCCTCGAATGAGAGCAGTTATTTTTTCGCCTAGACAAACTTTATTATCTCCTATTGGTCCGTTGGTGGAACTTGTGGCTTTCTTGTTGTTGGCAATGTATAAATAAGTAGATTATGAGAACTCGTTACAGGAGACTAACCATTGTGAAAAAAGATCCCATTAAACTTCGGATGCAGGAGGCGGCTGCTGCATAATGCAAAGAACTGCTACAACGCTTTGAAGTACGGTCATATTTTTAAAAATAAAAATATGAGTAAACCCTTTAAATGTGAACACTTATTTATTTAACCAGACAGACTTTAGTTTATCCCGTTGGCGATGACACGAATGTAGATTTATATTACCCCTTTTTTTATAGATGCTTTTATAGATAATTTACAGATACCTCTAACATCTCTAATGACTTTTTCGCCAAATAATGCTGTCACGATTATTAATTAACTAACCCTAAATTATGGTATCTTTGCGCCGGCTACGAACCTATTTTTCGCATCATGCATTCCATGTGGAGCCGAGTGAAAAGTCCTCCTACCGTGTTCTTGCCGGGGGATGAGTGCGTTATGGAAGGCATGCATGAAAAAGCGAGCACTTACTTTGCGGAAATTCATTTTCCGCGTTTTATCCGATTCGTTAGTGGAAGTATCTCAAAGTGAATGGAAATAAAAGTTTTACGCTCCTCTCCTTGACTCGCCTTCCAGGACACTTTGCGTGGTTCAAGAGCGACGAGTATACTTGAAAGATTTCGAGTGTTTTTATACTGAAAATAATAAACTTCATTGTCCTCGAAGATCCCGCTGCTCTTTAACGTTGCGCGCCCTCGAGACCGGAACAATTTGCCGGTGCACTGTGCGCGGGACAATTATTGTCATTCAAAATTTCATTCACTTCTATCTCGTCACGCCAGGCGGACCAACAGCCGAGCCGGCCAATAATGCCTTTAAAAAATGGAGTCCCAATTGATTCGACCATTTTGCTCTCGGTGTATAAAATTAAACGAGAAATTTTCGATATGTCAAAAGAGTAACGTAATTTACCTTTCGGATGAATCGCCCGGAGCTGGGTTAGACCTCTCCGTCTATCCGTCTATTGCTTTGCAGCACGCCCGTGCGCCGTCCCAGAAGTGGAACTGAGAAGTTGCAGCATTATTAAATGTCGTCACCCTTCCCAGTGTACTCGGATAACGGACAGTGATTACGAAGGCTACGATTGCTACGTGCATTCTTTGAAGTTCCCTCCTCCATTCCCTTGTTCCGTGCAACCGCCATTGCCGGTCCCTTTGCGTACTTCAAACCGGCCGTAATACGTTGCACATTTCTCCTCCGCAGGCTAGACCCGTCGCATTATATTCCCCAGAGCGACGTGCCGGCGTTACGTTCCGCAGTCGTCGTCATCGACACGAGTCGTATTTCCTTCAAGGGGCGTGCGCGCCTCGCTTAGGCGACATATTTCACCCCATAAAATAAAACATGCATACGGCAATGTGCCTCCATATACTGCTATGATATTCTCAACAGTCTACCTCGAGAGCATGCACGGCTATCCTCTCGTAGCTGCGGGAGAGCATAAATAACAGGATATGCGCACATGCGAGATGCACGCGTGAAATTGCACCCAACTTTTCGAATCAATCCGACTGTCGACTGACAAAAGTGTCTCACCGATTCTCAAGATCTGACATTCCTCGCGAAGCATTGATCAACACTCTAAAAACAAGCGTGTTGTTCCAACACGCTTTGGACGTGTGAATCGTGTAGACACTTTTTACACGCTACAAGGTTTGTTGATTTTGTGTGAAATTTACGCACTTTGACAACACATGTCAAACTGTGTACATTTTACACGCTATACGTGCATTGTTTCAACATGCTTTAAAAGCATTCACGCATGTCGTTACATTCACACGGTTGTAGGTACGTTCACCGCCCTCTCCTCCAACACATGTTGATAATTGATACCGTCGTGCGTGGGTGTCAAAACGAAATGAGGCTGTACCAAGTATGAATCATCTTGCAAATTAATTACAATGATTTACCTTCTATCTCAACCTTGTCATCTCTGACCACACCCCGGATATTTGCAGCATCTTCGTTAAGGTGATGTGGAACACCCTCCCGCCCACTTGCCCCGTGCTCAGCTGGCAACAAAAACTGTACTGCATGCCGTTTTGAGGCAGCAGACCACCGACGAAAAAGAAAATTGTCTTTCCCTGCGTCTGCCGATTCCCTACAGAAAGAAAATTTTCTTTTTCCTCGGCGGACTGTGGTCTCAAAACGGCATTCAGTACAGTTTTTGTTAGCGGCGGCGGTATCTCACATCATCTTAATGTCGACGTGAGAATGCTTTCGTAACACGTGCTGCTTGAAAGACTTACAATTTGGAAACGCGGTGCCACATCCATATTCGTTGCACTGCACTTTAAACGACGCATCAAATGGACGATGTTGGACAGCGTGTTTCAATAGCTGATTATCAGGCGCAGCATCAGAAGAGCAGATACGACACTTGCAAATATCGGGCGGCTTGTCCATGATCGTGCTGTGCGATATACGAATCCGCCATATTGCAGTCGAATCAAACGCATATGCAAGTGTGTGGATTTCCTAGTGTTTTCTTTTATGAAGTGTCTGGTATACCTAGCTTGTATCTGTACACCAAGTTGTCGGGCGTACACGTGTTGAAACCACACACAACGTGCATACTAATAAGCGTATTCTGTAGCAAAACACTAAGTGTGATCTACTGGGAATCCAGGAAAGCCGCAGTGTTTCCTGGATTCCCTGGAAAAGAAGAGTGTTGTTTCAACACGCAAGCCGACCAACACGTATCTTATTGATGCATTTGATTGGCGCAACACATTTAATGTTGGTTGTTTCAACACACTTTAAGTGTGAACTTCTTACTTATTGACCCATCCATTTGAATCTATTAATCATTTATGTGCGTAAACAAATTTTCGCGACTGCTTTTTTCTTTACCATGAAGATTTATAGTTGAGAAGCCACGGCTCGATAACGACGTCTACGGCAACTTTCGTACGTGTTCGCATCGACGTTCGTCCCAGAAAACATAATACCAGAGAACTGACGTCGTACACCTACATGAGTTTGGGGCGAGGGGGTTGGGGGCTTCGGGAGGGCGAAGGTGCTCCGAGTCACGAGTCGCTACGCCACTACGTAACGAGCCAAAGGTAACGTTAACCGTGGGGCTTTTCTTTTTCCCACCGGTTCACGATTTCATCCTCCGGCGCACTGGTGACTCGGTATTACCCACGTTCCACGTTGGTAATATGAGAGCGTGGAGTTTCGCTGTGGCGTGAGGAAAGCTTCGACGCTGAAGGGCTGAGAATGGGTGAGAAAGAGCAAAAGAAAGGAGAGACGAAAGGAACGAGAGGGAAAGAAACATACTTGAGAAAGCGAGATGACGTTACTGGGACGTAACTGTAAGGTGGAGCATGACTGTGCCCTGGGGTGTCGTCTCCGGGCTGCAGCCTGCCCTTATGTCTGTGAATGGGCTTAAGTTCATCCGTTCATTTACGTAGCGGTGAACACGAACCGTGCAAACGAAGTTCTCGGAAAGATGGAAATTGCGTGGCAGGATTCGCGGAAAGCCGCGATACTCGTGAATTTATTCGTGAAAGCGCGAAGGCTTCAAGAAACGAGAACTACGATCTCGGTTGCATTGGACGGTACATTGTCATGGGCTATGGGTGTAGTAACATATTCGGTGGACCTGAAGCATTCCGGAAGACGTCGCACGCCAACCCGAGTAGAAAGTTTCGAGCGTTACATCGGCCCCTGACAGAAACCGGAGGAGACTTGAGAAGACCTCTTCGAGTAGAAGTTTTCGAGCGTTACGTCGGGCCCTGACCGAATCCGGAGGAGGCTTGAGAAGGCATTCCGGAGTAGAAATTTTCGAGCGTTACATCTGGCCCTGATAGGGTCCTGAGGAGGCCTGACCAGAGCCTGATAAGGCCTTATCAGGAAATTATCAGAGCCCAATGTAACGCTCGAAAATTTCTGATCGGGTTATCAAGACTTTGTCAGAGCCCGATGTGACGCTCCAGAATTTCTACTAGGGCAGCTGGACGCACACATTTCCGAGCGTACTGTTGCCTCTTCTGGTCTTCCAATGATGTTCGCGTCGCCTGTTACACGGTACAGCCCAGCAACCTTCCCTCATGCGTGGAGAACTGCGCCAACCAGCTCTACCCAACTCCAGTTCTTGCTCCAGCCCGTCCTACATTGATAGCAAGCTCCTTCTCGCTGTGTCCGAAGTTCTCGGAAGACTGATTCGCGTGGTGGGATTCACGGCAATCTACGATGCGCGTGAATTTCTTCGTGGAAGGGCGTAGGCTTGAAGAAACGAAAACTGTGGTCCCAATTGCATCGGGCCGCACTTTGCCACGGGTATGACTCGAGCAACACATCGGATGAGCCGGAGGCATAGCGGAGGACGTCGCGCACTCACCTCGGACGCACACATTTCCGGGTGTACTGCGGCCTCCTCTGTACTCTTCTGGTGGTTCCACCGATGTTCGCACTGTCTGTTACACGGTGCCGACCGGCAAGTTCTGCCTCGTACGTGCAGACCAGCTCCGCCACCCAACTCTAGTTCTTTCTGAAGCTAGTTCCGCGTTGATAGCGAACTATTCCTTTCCGGTATGTACATACCGTGGCATACGGCGGCGTAGAGTACAGTATACGGTTTCGCGCCGCAAACAGCTCCTACCTATTCATTGTTGGGCTCTATTGTCGGTATTTGGGAGACCACGGAATTCTACATTGACGGAAGGGGATGGCGCGCACCCGCGTTCATCCGTTTCTCTGCACCCTCCCGCCGGATGACACATATATTGTGTCCTATACCACGAAATCCAGAGGCGTTATTCTGGAGTTACTCGTTTGCAAAACGTATACGTTCTGTCGCTTTATGCGTATAAACATATCAACGGATACAACGACGTAACATATACGTTTGCAAGCGAGTGCGTCGAGAATGACTCCCTTGATACCCCACTATCTGGCTGAACAACCCATCGACGTTAAGAGTGTTGGAAATATTCTTGTGGATTATGTATTTTGACAGAAATTTTGATAACTCTAGGACGATATGTTTTATAATACTTGGTGTGTGGAGAATCGATCCAGAACGCTCATCGATCGATGACGACGAAGCCCTCCGAGTCGTATCAGCTCGCCTTTGTATAGACAAAGCTACCTTGTCTTGATCAGGAACCTTCATCAGCCTCTGGTGTGAGCCTCTCGGAGTTTGTATATTTGGTGGTTCCGAGAATAGTGTTTTAAGTCTCGACTCACGTTACGGTGCTTTCAAGAGCATAATCAATACCGCAGTCGGTAATAAAAACTGCAATCAACTTATTTCACGGATTCTGGCATTATCGATCAAAAGAATTCTCATCGAAAGCCGAGAAGATATCCGCTTTCGATGTGACTTTTCTCTTGACCGTCCATACAAGAACGCGTGAGAAAAATTGATTACAGTTGTTGATAACCGACTTAGCCCAGGATGGACGGGGATGGAGGTGTTTCATACGATGTCAATCGAAATATCGGCAATCACACATCGGGCCAGAAACTTAATGAAATGAGACATCCCCGAAGTCCGGTTAATGAACCGTCACGAAGTTCCAATTTGCCTGCCTGGTCGAGACTGGAGAAAACTCGAGACCCTGTGTAAAGCCGGCGGTGAACAAGAGACTGGTTTACAATGGTACTGTATACATTCTCGCTCAGTCGAGTTTTACTTTGAAGCCTCTCTCGCTGGAGGCATTCCACGTAACCACTTGTCGTCCGGGTGAGCGGGTGGCTGACCGCTCGAGGATTTTCGTCGTCTAACTTACAATTAGTCACGAACCCGTCGACGTTAATATGCAACGCAGTGGCGGTGAGTATGACGGTTCGGGGTGGGAGGAGGCGAGGGAGGGGGTTGGCTATAGGAGCTCTATGCAACAGTGGATGGCGAAAGGGTGCTGACAGGCCACACGTATCGCCATATCGTAACAGTGTACACTTTGTACGTGCGGACGATATGCTCGTACGACATACAGCCTCATCTGTGTATACTTGGACTCCCATGTACACGGATGGTTCGTATCACAATAAGGCTTATGTCGGTATAGAATGTATGAAAGGATGGTGGGCAGGAACCGTGGCCGGCTGATTCGCCGCCGGCTACAGCAGAGTACCGCCGAGGTACGGGAAACCCTGACGCCGCTAGGGTTGTAATTGTCGTCCTTTGTCCGTCATACGAGTTTGCGGCCTCGCGTGGCGGCGTACCGCAAGCTTTCCCGCCCCTATGAACCCAGCGAACCATGGCATTATCGCATCAGGTGCTTAATTCCCGGTTTGTCACCGGCCGCGTAATACACGTCCATCCTCCTCCTCCGCTGAACGACCGCCGGACTTATTCATTGGCGTATCCCTATGGCGTTTTGTCCTTTCTCCGAAACTTACTTTTTGTATTCAGGACCCTCGAGTAGCGATAGATTGAAGGGTTACTACAAAATCCGGATGATCTAGTCGGGGCCCAGGGGACGGAACTTGGTCGTGAGCCTGAGGGTCGAATTTTAAGTTAGTTTGAACCTAAGAGATCTTGATATCGAAGTTGAGGTCTCTCTTGAGATGGAACTTTATAGCGTGCTTAAGATCACTCTTGAGATAGAACTTCATTGCGTGTTTAAGATCTATCTTAAGTTGGAACTTGAGATTCAATCTCAGATCGGACTTGATTTCGGGCTTAAGCTTGACCTTAAGTTCAACCTAATAAGAAGCGATAAGAAGATACCGAAAAAAAATCTTATCTCTCCTCCATCTTTCAGCCATCGCCACGATTACGGATCATGTCATTGAGGACATGATCAGCACCTATTCATGACAGTATAGTGCCATTCAGGTTAACCGCATTTGGGATCCAGATATAGAATCTACGCCGACAAAACGTTAAAGTTCGATCTTAAGTTCGAACTTCAGAACGAACTGGCACTACAATCGCATTTGAGTTCAGTCTTAAGTTTCGACTTAAGATCGATGTCAAGCACGCAATGAAGTTCGGGTCAAACTTCGATCTCAAAAGCGATCTTAGGTTCAAACTGACGTCTTAAAATTGGACCCTCCTAATGATAGAGATTAATTTAATTCATGCTAATCAAATGACGTTTATTTGATGTTAAATCTCCGTCCAACTGCGTTCATTTCTAACACAATTTTTGACAATTCCGTCCCGTCTTCATCAGGTAATACATTATAAATTCGATGTTTGCAAGTGAGGGCGTCAAGTTTTTTATTACTCGGTGTTGCATCGAAATCGGCTCGTCTGTCGATTCATTGATTGTAGAATTTTTTCGAATACAGTATTTTGAGTGTGCAATCAGTAAACGTTCCGGACTGCGGAGCTTAACGAATTTTTATATTCTCCTGTCGAGCAGAGCTTTTTGCGCTCTCATTTACGTGGATATATATTTTTTTCTATCCGTTTTTTTTATTATTTTTTTTAATGGAGCTTTTAACTGGGTATACATTTGGTCGACCAAATCCCCAGGGGAATTATAAACGCTCGCCGCTTCGCTGCCGTTATACTGTACTGCTGCAGCCGCCGGTGCTTTGGAAGGAAATTTTATGGAACGAGAGAGAACAGAGAGAGAGAGAGAGAGAGAGAGAGAGAGAGAGAGAGAGAGAGAGAGAGAGAGAGAGGCGAGGGGCGCGCAAGGTGGAACGCCCGCATAAATCGCGTTAAACGCGAAATCTTTTCGCGACTGTATCACACTATGCCAACAGCAGCAACAGAGACGATATCTCATTGTCCGCACGGAGGATACTATACTCTATCTTCCATTGTAGATCCAGGGAGAATTCATTTTCTTATTTCCCACCCCAAATTCGTAAATCAAATCTTCTGACCATTCGTAATCCGACGGTAATAATGCGTTCGCGAATTTTTCGACACCATTCTGGAAATGTTACACCGAACGGCAGCAATTACCTGTCGTGATTACGAGACATATTTGGCATGATGCGAATATTATTTTTACGGTAAAAAAAAGCATATTCAGGGCGTTAAATTTCTCCTCGGAACTGACGAGATTTTATGCTAAGCCGGGGCCGACCTTCGCGTACAATTCGTCAGGCCGTCGAGGGAAATGGTTTTTCCATATATTTGTATCTGGCAGCGACCAAATAACCCGAGACTAAAATGTTTCCGTCAGTCATGCTGGAAGTGGCGCAGCTGCGGCGTTCATGCAGATATCGACGTGGAGGTTCGTTCGATCGATCGCGATGAACCGTGCATGAGCTGATCGATGGATAACCCCGGGATGGCGCGGCTCGAGATTTAACAGGTTTTTTCAAGCGCACCGGGAGGGTCATTCGTAGGCCATTATATGATTTCCGGTGCCATAGTAACATCCGGAAAATTCTCCTCCACGCCTCCGATAACCAGTCGTCCGTACTTGCTAAACTCTACAAACAGGAAATTGCAACTTCTTCGCGGGGACAAAAAAAAATCAGAATGATTCACGAGTGGAATACGTTCATCGATGTCCATTGGTCCTCGATTCTTTGCAATGTTTGCGCCGTGTGTCAATTTTGCGTATTGATTTCCTCATTTTTTGCGATTGTTCATACACTGATAAAAAAATGCAGTTGAATCAACAAAACATCCGGGCAGGGACGTTTAAATAAATATTTTGTTGGTCGAACAAAATATCTGAACGCCTCAAAAATCCTTTGGTGAAATCATCAAAACAATTATTGAATTAATCAATCTTTTAGCTGCACCAACAAAATATTTATTTGAACATTCCTACGCGAATCTTTAGTAGATTCAACGAGATTTTTTTACCAGTGCAGTCCTCTATGAGAAAGTGTGTTGCATTATCGAAGAAATTCGCGAATACTCACTGGTATCTTGAATTCTGGTATCATGAGCGACTAGAAGTTGGGCGGCGAGAGATGCCCGATGACCGGAAGTACTCTCGGCCACGCACTCGTACCTCCCGCTGTCCTCCTGCCTCGCCGACGAAATCACCACTTTCGATCTCCGCCTGAAACAAACATCGATCGGAGCGTTAAATACATATTGAAGTTTGTTGTATTTCGTTGTTACAAAATATTCGTTTAATAAAATCGTCGATCATTGTAATGTCATTTCTGCCCTTTCAGCCCAATATTTCGGGTCGAGGATGCACCGTTAAGTCATGCACAATTTTTAGCAGACTATATACTCATGTTTTCTCTGGAAATACGATACATTCAGTTGCCTTGCTGATAACTAGAACAAGTTAGCTTCATCGCCTGTAGTTTTCCAACTCTTCTGCTCCGGCTTGTCCGCCCGAGATTTACGACCCTACCTCGCCTTTAGGCCCTTCCTCGTTTTACCCATCTTTCTTCCGATAACAACTCCTATTAGAAATCTTTCACCCTTCACACTAAAAAGGCAATAACTTCTTACGTTTTTCTCGAATAAAGCTTAAATTCCCACATTTCCTTGCCTTATAAATATTCGTTGATTTTATTTAGTCTAATTCGTGTCCATTAATTACAATAAAATCTGACAACTCCGAGAACGTAATGTATTTTCTTGTCAAAAACACATCCTGATGACATTTCTCACTTTGGTAGTCAGGGTCACCAGTAAACTCCCACCTCCCATCATATTGTCAAGTCTTTCAGCAATAATGGTATCAACATTAGTGCTAAGTAGTAGCATTAGCATCGTTCGTGTCGATCGTGCGACCGTTGTAATTTCATCGCTACCATTTCGGCCCAACCTTTCGGCTCGGTGATGTTATCCGGTCTGGCGGACCGGCGATAAATAACTGGAAAATTATATCTAGAAAAACCGACATCAGAGCTTGCGTGGCATTCGAGGACAATTCTATAATTGCAACTTGCGCTCTCACCAACGTGTCTCCGGTGGTTTCCAACTATTTGCCTGAGAAGAGGTGTGACTATGCGTAGTACTGAGAAGAAGTGTGACTATGCGTAGTACTGAGAAGAAATGTGACTATGCGTAGTACTGAGAAGAAATGTGACTATGCGTAGTACTGAGAGGAGATGTGACTACGCGTAGTACTGAGAAGAGATGTGACTACGCGTAGTACTGAGAACAGATGTGAGTACTGAGAAGAGATGCGATTATGTGGGCAGTAGTGAACGCGTGACTGTGACCCATTCGTGTATGTGTATCGTTGGAGGTCCAGATTCGAGTCAGATAGAAGCAGGGGCAGTGAGTGATATTGAGAGGAAAAAGACGCCAAGATCCGGGTGGGGGGTGGGGGGAATGGCTGAGAAAAGTGTACTCAGTGCCGGAGCTGGAGGGATATGCAGTACGGCGGAAGATTCGGCCAACTAGCTAGTTTTCTTACGGAAAGGCTCGTACACTGCTGGGTCATGTAGCAGCGATGGTACTAACATTAGTAGTAGATAGTAGTAGTTGTAGGTAGTAGTAGTTGTAGGTAGTAGTAGTTGTAGGTAGCAGCATCCTTTGAGCTTTGTCAACGGCAGTAAAGGACCGAGAGCGCGGGTACGTAATCCGCGGAGGACCTCGATGGCACGGGGGACCCGCTTATGCAAAGATTCCATTTCATTTGCGTACAAGTTCGTGCTGGTGGCTTCCTACTCCGGCATCTATACAAACTCTTGTCCTCTTTCCTGCCTTTCTTAGCCCGACCGTAAACATTTCTCAGCCGCGAGTACAGTATCTACGAAGCGATGCGCACGAAATGTTACCATCTTCGAGAGATGCTCCGACTGTTTTTTCACAGTATGGAACATGCGAATGATGAGAAAGCCATACTATGAATGGATAGCGGTATCAATTACACGGAAGCGAGTTGCGTATGAAATTTTAGTTGACGGATAGATTTTTTTTTTTTATGTGCAAGAAACGATGCAAGAGAAACTCGGAGGCAACCTGGAGGCCGGAAGAAGACAAGACCAACATTGGCCCTAGCAACGCTGCAGGGCTCGTCGGGTTCTTGGCAAAGGAACACGGATCCCTCGCTTCGTGGAGCCCGAGTACGATAATTAAAGCTTTGCATTCGTAACCACGTTTATCTAACGCAGCAAGGCTAACGAGTTGCACGCGGTTCTTCGCACGGAGCGTCTCCGCTGTGTAGTGTACTGCACACTGGAGACTTCGACTTGGCGTGAGCCTCAGACGCGGAAACGACAGCCACGGTGTCACCCTTGGTGGGTCGTCGAGGAGGGGTCTGTTGTACGAATGTTCTCGTTGACCCGTAACGACGAAAGGGCGGGAAGTACCAATGGACATGTCACTGCTTAAAAGAACCAATTTCCGTTTGTTTCTCATTGAACATTACGAAGTACAGCCAGGATCAATATCGTATCTGGCACAACTACGAGTCTAAAGTATCGCGGTTTAAATGTAGAAGAAACTTTTTGATAAAACTTAAAAATGGCATGAACGAGGGCCAGCAAGGGATCGGAATACATGGCAAAGACGACGACAGATTTGGAAGAAAGGGGCGAAATAACTTCTATGACCAGTGGAGTTGAGAGGTACGATAGTGGTGTCTCTCTGGTAGGAAAGAAAGGGACAATGGCGACGAGTAGCGGTTGAATGGAGCCCTGCACTCGGCAGTGGCTGGATCTCAATTACAGTGACATGTCACTGATTAAAAGAACCAATTTCCGTTTTTTCTCATCGAACATTCCGAAGTACAGCCGGGATCAATGTCGTGTTTGCTATAATTACGACTCTCAAGTATAGCGGTCTAAATGTACAAGATACTTTTTGATAAAGCTTAAAAATGGCATGAACGATACCAAGCAAGGGCTCGGAATAAATGGCAACCCGCCGACGGATTTGGAAGAACTTCTACGGCCAGTGAAACGATCGTGGCGTCTCTGTGGCAGGAAAGAAAGCGAAAATGGTAACGAATAGCGGTTGAATGCATCCCTGCACTCGGGAGTGGTTGGATCTCACCTAAAGTGACAATGTTACTGATTAAAAGAACCAATTTCTGTCTTTTCTCATTGAACATTGCGAAGTACGGCTGGGATCCACGTCATGACTGGCGCAGTTACGAATCTAAAGTATGGCGGTTTAAATGTAGAAGATACTTTTCGATAAAACTTAAAAATGGCATGAAGGAGGGTAAGCAAGGGACCGGAATAAATAGCAAAGACCACAACGGATTTGGAAGAAAGGAGGCATGGCCGAAAGAACTTCTACGGCCAGTGAAGTTGAGAGGCACGATCGTGGCGTCTCTGTGGTAGGAAAGAAAGGGACAATGGCAAGGAATAGCGGTTGAATGCATCCCTGCACTCGGCAGTGGTACCGGATCTCAACTACTGTGACATGTCACTGATTAAAAGAACCAATTTCCTTTGTTTTCCCATTGAACATTCCGAAGAACAGCCGGGATCAATGTCGTACTTGGTACAATTACGACTCTAAAGTATGGCGGTTTAAATATACAAGACACTTTTCGATAAAACTTAAAAATGGCACGAAGGAGGGTAAGCTAGGGATCGGAATAAATGGCGTAGACCACGACGGATTTGGAAGAGAGGAGGCATGGGCTAAAGAACTTCTACGGCCAGTGGAGCTGAGAGGCACGATCGTGGTGCGTCTCTGGCAGGAAAGAAAGGGAAAAGAGCAACGAATAGCGGTTGAATGCATCCCTGCACTCGGCAGCGGCTGGATCTCAACTACAGTGGCATAGTCCATCCCGGTGCACGAGTTTTACGATCGTGGAATGGACCTCGTTCTCTCAGGTGGATGGGCCTTTAAATTGGAACTGATTCCGCACTCGCTCAGCCAGCCCCACTCGGAAGGACGCGGTGCTATACTGCATTAGGGTTTGCGATTCTTATATACCCTGCGAGTATACGAGCTTCGAGTATCGGACCGTGAGCGTCGGTAACGACGTTTAACGAACCCAGCCCACGTCGAGAGAACAATAAGTTCAGAAGCAAAAAAAAAAACCGCCGCACCCAACGAGCAGAGTGGAAAAAGAGCGGAGAAAGCGGAAAGAAAGAGTTCGGAAATACCCTGCAGCGAGCAGACGCAGTCGTAAATCTATTACGGACATAGTTTCGTGAAATCGGATAGTTCTTGCGTTCAACGATATATGTGACGTTTAAATCTTTCGGGATAAACGGTCGTTAAAATCTCGCCGTCACGCGGCCGGGCAATAAACATGGGAAACCTGGGTTTCTACCTCAGTCGGCAACCTCTCCAAGATCATTCGGTCTTGAACTTGAAGAGCAGGAAAATAGAAATGTGTAAAAAAAAATGTTGTCATTGAACGGTGTAACACGTACGTCCACGAGAGGGCGAATTACGCGACTCCTGCTCACGTTATAACACCACGAACAAGACTTGCCCCGGGCAAAACGAGATACCGTGGCACTGAAATACATTTAACTCCAATATAGTATCATAGTGCGGGCGGGATTGCGGTACTACGGGAGTCCCGTTGGGCAGGAGCTCCGCGCAAACTTTTAATCGCAAAACTCTCAGGAAGATCAAGGATGGTGATGGTTCAGGAAAACGGGAAGTTGAAGGAGAATTAGAGAAAGGTACCGTAGAGGAAAGGGAAGTTACATCGCATGGTGGTGTGGACCGGTAGTCGAAAGCTGCCTTCGTGGGTGCCGGAATCAAGATCGTATCAACCTCTCGCGGGTACGGCGAACTCACGTCGTAAGCATCAGCGCGTGTAGCACGTCGGAACATTCGTACGTCGTCGCATCCCCCCCCGAAAACCTCTACTGCCCTAACAACTCCGCTCATAGCGTCACACAACCATCTGCGATGGTAATGCCCGTATAGTGCGGGACAATCCCAAAGCTATGACGTCACTTCCGCATTGAACGGAAGTGACGTCATGCGGGAAAACGTCACTGCCCGTTTGAAAATCTTGATTTTTAAGCGGAAGTGACTTTATACGAGAAAACGTCACTTCTAGTGTGAAAAACTCATTTTTTGTCCCGAAATACGTCACTTGCATTATGAAACTGACGACTCTGGATAACAACAAGCTTCAAAACTGTGCCCAACTTCTGGTGTGAAAACCTCATTTTTCGACCCGAAATACGTCACTTGCAGCTTGAAAACTAACGATTTTTAATACCAACAACGCAACAAGCTTCAAAACTGTGCCCAGTACAGGCGATACAATTTTCCGTCTAGCCGATGTGATGGGTCAGACACGAATCGGGCGAATACGGCTTGAATAATTCTTGAAGCTTCAAGAATTACTGCATCGCCTTAAGATCGACACCCAATCGAAGTGATGAAAAAGAGTCTTCTACTTCCGTTAGACGAACTTTCAAAAAGAGGAAAGATCATATAATCATGTATATTTAATATCAATGCAATCACATTAGTTAAAGAAACTGGCGTTTTGCAGTCTATCCGTTTTAGTGCCCTCTAATTTACCTCTCAAATAAATGTATACCATATACACCTATTCTACAAGTCCGCTATATCCAACTGACACAAACCACTCAACATTGGACATTGCCCGATGCGTGGCAGCCGGACTCAAGAGGCTAATCGACCAGTGTCAGTAAATTTGCACAGCGCGTACGTGACTTCGTGCCATCACACAAGCGTCAGGATTGAGACAGGCAGGTGCGTACAGGCGGTAGGCCACCAGGGATCGAGGGAGACGGGAAGCGCGGTGCAGTACGGTTGGGATGCAGATTGAAAGTTGCCCTGACGCGCGAGTGACTGGAGTTCGCGAGTTGGATCGATCGATCCCTTTGAATGCGGAGGCATCAAAGGACGCGAGATAGGAGAAAGCAGCGCTGGTGCGACCAGCGGTGATATTGGGCGGCAGTGCCACTGGCAATGGTGGTAGTCGTGGTG
The DNA here is from genome assembly GCA_964017025.1 of Stenichneumon culpator. Taxonomy (NCBI): domain Eukaryota; kingdom Metazoa; phylum Arthropoda; class Insecta; order Hymenoptera; family Ichneumonidae; genus Stenichneumon; species Stenichneumon culpator. Next base: position 11,502,103 of record OZ024776.1, on the reverse strand, counting down.
ATGCTCGTGGCAGCTTCAACATCCTGCGGGCACCTCACTCAACGGCTTCGCGTTCACGATCCAAGTTCGGCATACCCAGCCGGCTCGGTGCTGGCCCGACGTGTACTCCACGCGGCTGCCGCGCACTGCCGCAGAAACGTAACAAGATGAAAGGAAAGGGCGAAAGGCCCACGGCAGCATGAACGAGGTGGTGTACGTAAATAGAAGGTGAACACGCGAGAGCGCAAAAGTACATGCTCACCGAACACACAAGACAGATAAGAACCCGCGCCCGACCGCGAGAGTGCCGGTAGTCTAGACGCGCAGTGTCGATTTTTCCCCTGGCACAGAATTAGAAACTCTAGGATTCACTCCGCTATCCGCACTCCATCTTTTTTCCGCCGTTCCATCTCGGTATTCTCGACCTCTTTACCTCGCTCAACCTCAGCTCTGCTGCGGTACAACCCCTATTTTTTTACCACCTTGCATACAACTGGCTCCCTTTTGCTCCTGCGCAAACTCCGGTGTATTCACTATTATACTTCTTCAGCATGTAATCTGTTATCCGATTCTTGGTTATTTTTTATGTAACATACAAATTTTGCAAAATAAATTCACGATTCTGCGTGATCGGCGCATCCGTAATCCATCCTAATGAAGCGCCGAACATACTGACTCGCGGGTGGTGATCAATTCTCGCTCGCAATGGTAGCAACGGCTGCAGTAGGAAGTAAGCTTCGCGTTGGATCTGCGTGCATAGTTTCACGGTAATCCCATGTTCGGATTACAAGAGGCTTACGCGTGTTAATGATCGAAACCGTAATAATTCAGCGTCGAGACCGTGTACATCGTGGTATGAATCCAATGCCCGATGAAACAGTATACTCCTTCTATACACGGGTCCGTGGGATGATTATCTTCTGTTTCACTCTTGCACGGGCTTGCGTATTCTCTATTCCTAATGCAGGACACATATCGATCATGCACGTATGTCGAAGTTGGGTGAGATTTCGTTCTGCCCGAATTGATTCGGCGAACACACATCTGTCCTATACGATAGACAACGAATCCGCTCGCAAACGCGTCTATTGTTCAAACACATGTGATGAGATTTATTCCCATATATCTCAAATCAATTACGTCAAAAGTTTACCACATAAATCAATGTTATATCAATATTCGTACACTGTAAAAAAAAAATTTATTCAATGTACCAGACTCGAAGTTTTTATCCAAAAACTGGTATATTAAATTTAATGTGCTATTGTCATGAAAAATTAATGGACTTTTTGAGTAGAAGTAATGTTAATTATTGGAATCAAAGTACTTTTATAGTAAAATTAAAGTAAGTGATTAAATGTAAGGTATTTCTACAGTTTTTGATACACCTTACGTTAATTTTTCTTCGCCATTGTACATGAAATCCGACATACAAGGCATAAAAACTGTCAGTTCAAGTACATTAAATTTCATACGAATTTTCTTTACAGAACTGGAGACTTCAGAGAATTGGTGGTAGTCAACGATTGGACGGCTGGTCCAGAGATCATCATCTTTGGAATAGCCGTCGACCACTCGTATTATAAAAATTGAAAATTGAACTCGCAATATCACCCCCCCCCAAAAAAAAAGTACAAAAACGCATTCGAGCGAATTTTTTGTCGTATCGGCAACCAAACGAACTGCAGTTGCCCTTTCGCAGCCTTCCCTTAAAGCCGCGAAACGAGTGAGAATCGCGAGGGCGTGAAAATCGAGCGTTATTAACCACGTTGGCGTGCGGCGGTGCCATTTCCCTTTTTGTTATTCCCTCTTTTTGTTGGTTCCAGAAACCCACGCCTGCTTCTGCTTTACTCTACCACCGCGGCTGCCCGTCTATTTTTTTGTATAAAAATTTCTTTTTTATTTTTGCTGTTCAGCCGGCAACTCGTTGGCTCGTCGAAAACGCGAGCGTGGGATTGGGGACTGGGGCATCGCGGAAAGAGGTGAGTGGGACGGGTGTCATCCAGAGCTCGACATTTTCGCCACACGATGGGCCAATGTAACCCAGCCGTACTGTCAGTGAGGTCGGGATGGCGACTCCGCAGTTGCAGGTAGTGCCTCGTGCCAGGTTTCCCAGTCGTAGAACTTTTCGGGCAGGTCTGTGGCTGCCATACGGCTCGCGGTTGCTAGCCGAGGGTGAGCTAGACCGAAGCATTACGCTTAATTTGCTTCCTCCGCTCTCTCTTATCCGTCCCTTTCCTCTTTCGCTCTTCTTTTAATCTACTTTTTTGCCGTCCCTTTTTTCATTACTCCAACCGAACCACAATGAAGGTGGGGCGAGCGCGAGGGCAGCGAGCCACGAAAATAGAAAAGTACATTCATACCGGCTGAGGGTCGCACGCTAATTTACAGACGGACCCCAGCGGGCCATTTTCCCCTGTGATTTCGTCGCGAATCATCAAAACAAAACTAACGAGCACGTAAAATTGCGAGGTCTGCAATAAAAAAAAAAAAAAAAAGAAAACCCAGCGCTATGAACGATATTCTGCAATTCGGTGGCAAACCGATGTTTACCGCAGAGGTCGTCAGGGTGAGGTGTGAAGAATTGATAGAGGAACGAATTCCCGCGTGAGCCTCAAGCGTATATTGTATTAAGCTTGTTGCTCGTGCAGAGTTTTCGCGCAATACTTTTCGAATTTTCTCCCATCCTCTTGCCCGTTAGAGTGATTCATTTTGCTGGCTCGCACACACACACACACGTGCGAAAGCGAGCCTACAGCCGAGCCCAGGCTGAGAAACACGACGCCGATTGGACCACGGTGGAAAATGGATTCCTAATGGCCCCAAGCTAGCCACAGTTCCCTCGGCACCGCTGGACGTCATTCGCCTCTACTATAGGTATAACTACGGTGTACACATGGTCCAGCGACCGCTGGCGAACGATCCATCTTGTAATGGAAACGGCACCGTGAAAACTCACCCCCATTCCAGCCCCGTCGGTCTTCTTTCCTTCGGAACATTCGCGCCATGGCGCGGAGAGACTCCTCTCTTCACGGCTCGACTCAACCCTCTGGCCTCATGCCATCTTCGAACATACACTGCTCACATATCCGACCGCGAACAACAGTATTGCGTCGCTGTCTTTTTTTTTCTTTTTTTTTTGTTACCATTCTGCAGAAGCAGTTAATGGTTTTCTTTTGGGCTGCGGGGCGTCACTGCCGCACCATGTTTAATGCCCTTCCTCGTTGAATGGAGTCTCATTCTCCTACTCGTTTTCTTTCTTTCCTCCTCCCGTTTTTCTCCCTCCTTCCGTTGACCGTGCCGTTGCTTTTCCTTTTTCCATTGCCTTTTCTCACAATTTCCCACGAAAAAACGTCTCCGCCTCCCTCTTCAATTCTCTCACTTCGTCTTCGGGCATTTTATATCTTTAACGATCGTGTGTCATGCGCAACTGGGATAATACTTTCGCGGCACTGACGCGAAGGTGTGTCGACATTTGTGATCGGTCAGGGTAAACTGTAAACAAATCTTGTTTGAAAATTATTGAAGGACGTTGGAAGCTTTTGTACGTACAGTGTTTCCGAAATTTCACACACATGTGACTGGAAAACAAAAATTACACAGTAATTTTTATTTTCAATTATAATTTTTGTAAATTTTAGGCAAATGATTTGTAATTTTAATGAGTGGTATTTCTATTTTATAAGAAAGTACATTAATGTTCAATTAACGTAAGTAATGTAAGCAAATTTCGAGTTTCATCATATTGAATTTACAATTTATTTTTACAGTGCACACTGTAAAAAAATAAATAAAAAATGCAATGTACCAGTCTACAAGTTTTTATGCAAAAACTGATACCTTAAATTTAATGTCTAATATCTATGAAAAGTTAATAGACTTTATCATACATATTAAAGTAAATTATTAAAAATGAAGTATTTACAATGTTTTTTACTACACTGTACATTAATTTTTCATCACAATTGTACGTGAAATTTGAAACCCCAGTTTTTTCAGCTTAAAAACTTCCAGTCCCTACATTAAATTTCAAACTATTGTTTTCCGAGAATGTGAATCATTGCGAGATGATGATCTTCCCCATATTTTTTTCCAAGAATCCTGCGATAGCTTCGATTGTGAAAATCGTGGCGTCAATGGACAAACAATTTGACTGGCGAGACAGGACTACATAAAACAAGAGGTTTCGCATGCGTAGACACGAGACTTTCTATAGTGACCAGACTGGTCTCGACCGCAGAGGTTTTTCTCTCATTGCCGTGCTCTTTTTTTATCATCCCTCCCCGTTCTCTCGTTCACCCTCGTCTCAAGGTCCACTTCCGCAGTTCTTGCTGCTGACTCGTTTATTTATTTCGCTGACTCGGTTCTCTCGACCTCTCCCACGCTCTTGAGCTCTTAATCTCGATCGTCCACTCTCTCCCTCTCCCGATCTTTGGCCGGAACCTCTAAGATTCTAGCAATCCTTTCCAAAACCGCCGTCGTTCTGTTCTATAACTCCATTCTTCCCCTATCCTCACTATTTGTTCAGCACTATCGACAAATTGCCAATAAAGAACCAAAGAAAAAATAATCCTGGTCGATATAAAACTAACGACCTCCCAACTTGGCTATTGGATAGGTAAATACTCGCAGACTAGTGAAGCATTTATAGTGGAGCGGGAAGTGGAAGAAGAAAAACAAGGAGCGGAAGGAAAACGAGAGTTGCGAATGGCAGAGGGAATTAAAGGGGCAATTAAGACGTCCCAACTTAGGTATTGCATTGGTAAATACTCTGGTGAAGCATTCGGTAAGCCGTGCAGTCGCCAAACTCCGTTACACGATCGCTAACGATAATGTCCTCTCACCAAGACATCGAAACATGGCGCGGAGAGCAAGATCTCTGCGGTTGGCAACGACAACATCACATGTGATCCATCAATGTTGCGACTTGCATAAATAAAAAATGCAAGGGGAATGAAAGGAAAGGGAAATCACGCGAGAGAACAATCTCTCTCCGGATTGAAGAGTGTTGCGAGGGGTCGGGCAGAGCGTTTTTCTCATCACGCTGATCCAGAGCGAGTAGTGGAAGAAGAAAACACGTGGCGGAAGGAAAACAAGAGTTGCGAATGGCAGAGAAATATAAAGGGGCAATTAAGACGTTCCAACTTAGGTATTGGATATCCAAATACTGATCGACTACTGAAGCATTCGGAAATCGATGCAGCCGCCAAACACCGTCACACCATTGTTAATAATTATGTCTCTTGACGAGAACATCAAAACATACCGCGAAGAGCAAGATCTCTTTACGTCCGCAGCGACAACATTATGTGTGTGTCGTGATCCATCAATGTTGCGACTTGCATAAATAAAAAAGCAAAGGGAATGAAAGGAAAGAGAAATCACGCTAGAGAACAGCCTCTCTCCGGATAGAGGAGTGTTGCGAGGGTTCAGGCAGAGCGCTTTTCTCATCACGCGAAATGGAAGAAGAAAAAAGTTAGCGGAAGGGAAACGAGAATTGTGAATGTCAGAAAAATTTAAAGGGGCAATTACGACGTCCTATCTTAGATATTGGATATCCAAATACTCATCGACTATTGAAGCATTTAGGAATCGATGCAGCCGCCAAACACCGTTACACCATTGCTAATGATAATGATAATGTCTCCTCACCAGAACATCAAAACTTACCGCGAAGAGCAAGATCAAGATCTCTTGATGTCCGCAGCGACAACATTATGTCTATCTGTGTCGTGATCCATCAATGTTGCGACTTGCATAAATAAAAAAGCAAAGGGATTGAAAGGAAAGAGAAATCACGCTAGAGAACAGCCTCTCTCCGGATAGAGGAGTGTTGCGAGGGGTCAGGCAGAGCGCTTTTCTCATCACGCTGATCCACAGCGAGAAGTGGAAGAGGAAAAAAAGCGTAGCAGAAGGAAAACGAGAGTTGCGGATGGCAGGGAAAACGAGAGAAACTCGTATGCCCCCGTGGAATATCGTTGAGCTTTGATTCATTTATTCCATTTCCGTGACGGGCCACTCCATTGTAACTAGAAGGTCTCGCGATCCTTATTTCTCTGAGAGCTCCGAACCGACCTCCGTCACGTTTTTCATTCCCCTGCCGGTGCCGCCATCCTGACTGCCCCGTCGCCTCGTCCGTCGGTATTCTCTCCCAGCACCGACGCCGCGGTTCCGTCGAGGGTTGAACCTCTCAGTGCGTTCTTTGTGCTTGATACCTTCTTCTCGCGCACCTGCACGTCGTCCTCCCCCTGCGTTCTCCTCACCTCGCCACTATCATCTCACTGTCCCCTTACATTTTCCCTCATTTCTCTCTGACTATTATATTATTCAAAGGCGAATGTATTATTTCCGGTGTAGCGCGCGTTCGGGTTTTCAAATATTTCTCTCTCGCCGCCCTTTCCAATTTCCAGAGAAAGCGCGGCGATGCCGATCGGCAGGCACTGGCGGTCTTGGTTATTCCGTCGGAATAACCAAGACAGGCGTTTATTGAGAGTTTTCATTGGACTTGTTTTTTTATTTCTCGACTGCCCGAAGCGCAAAAGACCCTTTCCGCTTTTGATTTTATTAGCTTTGATTACAGCTCGCAGAAAAGTTTGGTATGGATTCGAAGAGTCGAGAGCGTAGTGAGAAAGACTGGGGACAAGAATATCGGTGGGAAGGGGCGACCCTCTTCTTTCTATTGGCGGCGCTCTCGTCGGACGAACAAGAATTCGTAGTCTTTGATAGAGAAAAGGGCCAGTCGGGGTCACCGCGGCGATGGTACTCGTCGCGTTCCAAAAAGGCTCCACGGCCCGTTTGTCTTCTATCATGCCTGTAGAAAAGAAAAATCTGGTACAGTTCTGAGCAGAGACGAAGTGGCTGGGCAGCGCTTCCGAGCGGAGTCTCTTCTACTTTTACTCTCTTCCGCCAAACCCCCCTTTGCGCTCTTCTTTCGCTCAGAAGTGCTTCTTCAACACCAGCTTTGTCACCGTATTAACTAACGGCATTCCCAGCGCCATTCTTTTTATATGACCTTATATGCGACATACTGCGAAACCATTACTCCCCTGGTTCGTCAAGAGAGCGAGCTTTACCGTTAATTTTCGTTCTCCACATCGCATCGATCGCATACCTCACTTGAGTTTGAACTGGGAGTGGAATCCGGAGTTCGATTTTATCGCTATTGTATATTGCTTTCGGCTATTTGCGGTTTATTTGTAGGTCAATAGTTTTAAGATTTATTTCGGTTATTTGCGATTAATTTGTAGTTATCAGTCGCGTTTGTTTCCTTATGTTTCTGGATTTTACTGCCACTTGTTCTTTTAGCGCTAATTTTTTAGTAGTCATTCGGTTTAGTTACGGGTTTGTTTTTAATTTTTAGTCGCGTACGTTCATGGTTTTTAGTATTTTGCTGCGGTTTGTTCTTCTTGCGCTCATTGTCTAAACATGTGCTTACCTCATTAAAAATGCTTTTAATGAAGTAAGCATTCACGATGAAATTAAAAGTGCTTTTAATTTCATCAAAAATAAAAATGTTACTGTAAAATTGCACCGCACAAGTGTTTGACGTTTCAGAAACACAGAAAAAAAAAAATGTTTGACTGTGCAAAATGACATCGTTATCGTAGGAAGACGATTAGAATCAACTCGATCAAGTCAACGAATGCAGGGCAAGTGCTTTATGGGATGATGCCTATTTAGCTGTAAGCGGAGACTTCGAACCTGAAAGTCTTGGCAAACATAGTGAAGCTCTGACTAGCCCAACGAGAGGCTGCGAGGGAGATTCTGTCCGCAAGTAAGTGCGCTTTGACTCTAGCTTATGCGGCTATTCTCCACGTTTCTCTTTCCCTTTCTCACTTCGTCGGCAACGAAAGCCTCTCGTTTCTCTCCACCTCACGGTTTTCAGGCTTCCTCACTCCTTCGTCCGAGCTTCGTGCGTATACGGAGGATGACTCATCCCGAGCGACGAGACGAGATAGAAAGCGCGAAAGAGACGGTGGACCTTGTTGCGAATCTAAATAAATACGGCTGCGAGCGCGCCGAGGCTTGGGCAGGGTATGGCGGTAGGTGCGAGCTTTGAGGCTGGAGAGACATCGGCCAGAAATGCGTGAGTAAGAACCTCGCGACGCGGTAAATTTATATGGCCCGGAGGACGGTCGACGCCGGGCCTCTCGCGTGGATGAGACTTTTAGTGGCACATGTCCGCGATGATATTACCACTATATTCATCGTAATAGATACCTAATCGAGCAATTGAAAAGGAGATAGAAAGATCGCTTTAAAAAATGGATCTCTATTGGATTCAAACGCTTCTAAGCATGGCGACTCACAATGGCGTTCTCCGCACAAATGCACAATCCCAAATGTCGCTCTTTTCTCAAGGATGTTGAATAATAATTATCGAGACGAATCTAGGTCATAAACGTTTTGCAAAAAAAAAAAAAAATAAGGGGCTTTCAAAGCCAGCTGACTTCTAATCTCGGCACGATAGACTCGCATAATTCTCGGTAAATATTATGGAGGATGTTCAGCAATAATTATCGAGTCGAATCTACATTGTAAAATGTTTTGTGCAACAAAAAAATTACGGGACATTGGAAATCCGGTGGAAACGAGAAATCCATCGTTGTTTTCGCATAGAAAGTTCTCCGTGCAATATACTCTCCCAAAACTGGGTGAATATTATCAGGATATTTAATAATAATTATCGAGCCAAATCGAGCTCGTGGAAGTGTGGAAAAATTGGACGCTTAGAAGATCAGTTGAGGTCTCTAAACCCGTCGTTGGTCGCGTGTAGAAAAGTATCCACACGATACATTCGTATGGAACCTGCTGTGAATTTTCTAGCATGCGTCATAATTATTTTGAGCATACACACGGCTTCTATCTAAATCCACTTCAATTCATATTTAATTTATTCATTTATATTTATAAATACTTTATTCATTTCTAACTAGTGCTATCAATGTAATTTTATATTTGTTCTGAAGCCAGAGGAGAACACGTGTACATCAAGAACTAAGTCATACAGTTATTGAAATATTTCTATCTTTGATAAAACTGTGAAAGGAGCAATCCGTTAATAAATTATCACTATCGACATTGAGATACGTGGTAAATTTGTAGGTTATCTACATTCAATATACGATTGACAGTTGAGGTCATTTCGTTGCTGCAACGTTGCGAACTTTAGTTACATTAAGTGTAATAGGAATTGATAAGAACAACAAAAAATCGACAATGGACGATCAGAGCGAAAAGCTGGTAATTATGTTAAATTTGAGAGTAAAATGGTATAACATTTGCTGCTATGCACCTGCTGTAATTCGATAACAGTGCAGCGTCGGTATGAAACTGAATAATTTAGTAGATTAGGATCGCCGACTGGAATACCCAGTTGCTATGTTAACAACTTATTTATTCCTTACGACCGCAATCTATTCTTGCAAACACTAACCGCTTTTCCTTCGGAGTAGCTGATTAATAAAAGGTTAAAGTATGGTCTCGATTATTCGCGACGCAAAGTGACTGCACTAATGTAAATACATGTGTAGATGGGTAGAATAGGGTCGTTCTGACATGCCGATTAGTTACACCATTAATTATCAAGCATAGTTTCGCACAAATTATAACTCGCGTTGCCGCGTCCTCGCCGCATCTATATTTCAATTAGGACAGAAACACACGCGAACGAATAGCAGTGGTTGCGTGTGTACGTGTTAATGACGACAGGGAAAGGATGTGTATGTTGCGCCGGAGAAAGAGGTGCGTTATGTGCAGGCAGGGCAACGCGTTTTGCCTGTTATCGTCCGCACGATCCTCTGAGCCACGCGATACAAATGAGATGTTAATTAAAATTGATGAAACACCCAAACTTAATTGGCCGGTTTCCGCTCACCCCCGGTGTCCGTATTAGCGTATCCATTCCCGGAATCCTCTTTTGCCTTAACTAGATTTTCTTCGTCGGGGAACCCGTCAAATATCTCCCGACACGGTACCGTCGAGTCTCAAGCGAGAATATATCGAAACTTGGCTTACCCGCACTACGATAACAACGCGCGAGCGAAATAGCTGAGTCACTTCGGTCGTGGTATAATCGGCTCCGTGAGACGGCATCCAGCCATCTCACGTCAATTGTAGAATCGTTTTCAATCTCGTACCACATCATCGTCATAATGCTTCTCCCCCCGTATCCGATATTGGTAATGATTACATGGGTTTTCGATTTCCGAATTTTCAGACTCCAACTAGTGACAAGGTGGCCGAATGTCTTCGTGCCCGAAAAAGTTATTCAGATCGCGTCGGGACCATGAAATGTTCAAGTTTCATGACATTTCTAGACGAATGATATAGGGTTTGGATTTCCGAATTTTCAGACCCCAATTATAGTGACAAGGTGGCCGTATTTTTTTTAACGTTAAAGCTACTATAGAATATAATATAAAGCTCCTATACAATATCGAATACGATTAGACCTTGGGACCGAAGCTCCCATTCATGCGCGCCAGCTCCACGAGGTTCAACAAGAAAAGCTCAATCTCGTCATTAAATTCTCGACGATACACCGCTTTCGGGACGAAATATGTAGAAACCTATTGCGCCTCGATCAATTTCCTGCTGTCACCGTCAACTAGTTGGACGTCAACGGAAATTCTCGTTGTATTCCACTTGGCTCGTTTCCGGAGGGACGAGTAGCTTTCCGTAAATCGGTGAAACTTTCACGTCGCGATGATCGATACGACGTCAAGACGTTCGAGACGCAGGAGACGAAGAAGAAGAAGAAGAAGAACGACGATTCGCCGAGTAATTCGGCATACAACTCGAGAGTTTCTGCAGCACGCGGGATTGTCGTTGCAGCTTGCACTGCCTTCGGATAAGCGAAGCCCAATCGAGGGCTCCGCGCTGCTCGTTGGACAATTTCCAAACAGACTGAAATAGCGGACGGACGCTGACACTCGTGGAAAACACCTTGCGAGGCCTTCAGGTATCGACTTCTCTTTTTATTGCCTTTTTATTAACGCCTGCTGCACCTCTTTTCTATCTCTTATCTATCCTCGCTAAAGTCGCCTTACCTCTTGGCTCCCTCAATCGTTCGCTCGCCCGGCATTCAGTTTCTCACCCCTTTTACTCTTCTCCCGCCCCTTGGCCATCTCGACTCCGAACTGCCGTCATAGCCTCCTTACTCTTTTGTTGAAGGTGAGGGCGACTTGATCGCGTTTGGCTAACGTCCAGAACATCGTACACCAACCCTCCAATGGCTACAGAAGTATTCTGCTCGCGCTCCATCTCAGCTCACCTTCCAGAAATCGCTGTATGCCCGTATATGAAAATCCATTTGTCGGTGTTGAAGGATTGTAGCGTACGGCATTTCAAGTGAGCTTTACGGACATTCACCGCCATGTATAAACTGCAACTTTCCTTCCCGCCTCACTTTCGCCACTCTTGGCTCGTTAATCCTCGTATAACTCTCACGTCACGTCAGCCTAATACCGCGTCACCTCATGGATTTCTATTTTCAACTTTTGTTTTCATTCGTTATGCCACATCAACGGCTCATTCTGAAACTGCCAATCTGTGGATCACGCTTCCGTGTAAGCTATCATAGAAAGAGCGCATTGATTCGGACTCGTGTAAGATCAGGCAGTTTTGTGCTCCGATGATTTCGTGTCTCGAACCTGCACGAGATGCCGAAACATTCCAACAAGTACGAGCTTAAAGTGCTGTTTGACGTGAAAAAGAGCCGCGGCTACGAATTATTATGGCACATCAACGGCTCATTCTGAAACAGCTAATCTATGGATCACGCTTCCGTGTAAGCTATCATAGAAAGAGCGCATTAATTCGGACTCGTGTAAGATCGAGTAGTTTTGTGCTCCGATGATTTCCTGCCTCGAACCTGGTCGTGATGCCGAAACATTCCAGCAAGTACGAGCTCAAAGCGCTGTTTGACGTGGAAAAAAAGCCGTGGCTACGAATTATTATGCCACATCAACGGCTCATTCTGAAACAGCCAATCTATGGATCACGCTTCCGTGTAAGCTATCATAGAAAGAGCGCATTGATTCGGACTCGTGTAAGATCGAGTAGTTTTGTGCTCCGATGATTTCCTGCCTCGAACCTGGTCGTGATGCCGAAACATTCCAGCAAGTACGAGCTCAAAGCGCTGTTTGACGTGGAAAAAAAGCCGTGGCTACGAATTATTATGGCACATCAACGGCTCATTCTGAAACAGCCAATCTATGGATCACGCTTCCGTGTAAGCTATCATAGAAAGAGCGCATTAATTCGGACTCGTGTAAGATCGAGTAGTTTTGTGCTCCGATGATTTCCTGTCTCGAACCTGCACGAGATGCCGAAACATTCCAGCAAGTACGAGCTCAAAGCGCTGTTTGACGTGGAAAAAAAGCCGTGGCTACGAATTATTATGCCACATTAACGGCTCATTCTGAAACAGCCAATCTATGGATCACGCTTCCGTGTAAGCTTTCACCGAAAGAGCGCATTGATTAGGCCTCGTGTAAGATCAAGCAGTTTTGTGCTCCGATGATTTCCTGCCTCGAACCTGCACGTGATGCCAATACATTCCAGCACGAACGACCTCAAAGTGCTGTTTGACGGTGAAAAAAAAAAGTTGCGGGTACGAATTTTCGAGCGAAATAGGAGGGAACTTGCTAAATCATACGTTTTTCCTCGTACAACCCGGAAACGTTTTAACCGTAGCTATGTACGGCGGGTGCACTAGCGACGCATTTACCACCACACACGACGAGGGATCGTCGTTATATTCGCGGAGAGCTTGCGATGCGCTTCTCCAACAATTTCCCTTGCCATGCATCGTCGATCGCTCTTTGTTTTACCTCACTGGCGCCATTCCTATCGGGTGTATCTCTCTCTCGATCACACACCCCGCTTTTCCGCATAGCTCCATCGTACCAAAAACGATGAAGGGCTTCGGAATCCTGTTTTGCGTAAATCTGCATTCGACCCCTGCCATCGCCACCCAACGCCACACGCTCAACAGGGAATTCCAGCTTGAAATATATTTATCGGTAAAATGCGCGATAGTTTGCGGGGAGTATGCAAATTTCCAGGGTACCTGCGTTACAGGCTAGCGTCCTCGGCGGCCACCTCTTTTATCTCTCTCTCCCTCGGTACAAACCTCTCTCTCTCTCTTTCTGTCGCCACGCACTCTCCCTTTTTACGTCTATCCCTTTCAGCCTGTCTGCTTCCGTTACAACTTTTTTTCCTTCTTTCAGCCGATCGCGATGCAGCCGTACCTGTTTGTTATTTTTGTAATCTTTTTTCCTTCGTCTCCCGTGTCCGGCTTCGCTCGAGAGCATCTTTATGGAAGTGGCGAGCAGTAGGGAGAAAAAAACTCCGGAAATTACTTTTCCGTGTTATCTGTTTCTACAAGAAATACTTATTAGTCTTCGAGTATCGGAAAATGCTGGAACTCAGGCGCTCTCGTTATCCGCTGCTAATCCGCTCGCTTGCTCCGTTTGCACGTCTTTGTTATCAGTTGTGAGCATTCGACTAAGTGGGTTATCGATAATTAAAGTTATCTGATTAAAGTTGCGATATTGATGGTAACTTTAATTTGGATGGCGCGGAATGAAATGTGCATTTTTTTTATACCAAAGATTCGATTTCTCTACTCTCTTGAGCGATTCATCAAGTTGTCTGTGAAAACCCGAGAAACCTGACTCCCCACGATGTTAATGGAACGAGCTCGTGTTTGGTCTGACGTTAAAACTAGGCTTGCCGGTGGAGGTTGGCGTCTTGAATATACCATTAACCGTGAACTGTATGGAGCTCGGAACTCCGGCAAATTCCTCCGAGTATCTCAGCACGAGAGTTTCCACGAGATCCAATTAGTATCTTGCCCTGGATGTAATCAATTAATCGGATGTGATCGACACAAAGTGGCAAATACTAAATGGCACGACAGTGCGCTATGTATACACAATCCTAGCAGGTTGTTCACGGAGAAAAATAGTTGTGTTTCTCTAACAAAATTTAGATTGTCATCATTGAATTGAAATGATTATCAATGAATTAATATAATTACGATTAATTAATTATGTTATCATTCTTTATTGACAATATTAGTTATTGTTGCAACATTAATTATTTCATCCTTTTTGAAGTTACTTTTTTATTAACCATTTTTTATCGTTAATTATTTTTGTATTTTTTTTTTGTAAGATTTTTTTTCCTGTTTCATAAAAGTATCGAACAGTATTTTGTATGTGTCTCGTATAAACTCTTTTTCTTCGTTTCCCGCTCGAATTTTTTTTCTCAATGATCGCCGCAGGCGCTGGCGCACTCGTCCATCATTTGAAAAAATGTTCGACGTTAGCCGGCGGCGACAGCGTCAGGGTAAAACACACGGAGAAAATCGAAAAATTTCTGCGGAATTGAAGCGCGGAGCCATAGTTACGGATTTACCTCTCTACTAAGTTTGGCGTCGATCGTGCCATCGACTTTCTAGCAAAATCGATAGCGCAGTGCAATCAAACGATCTCGTTTTCTCTTCCTCTACAGTTCAACGACTGAGAACACATCGCATCCGTGGAACAACAAGGTTCAAGATTGAAAACACGAATGAAGCTAAACAACAATTTAAAAACAAAACCTCTTTTCAATTACAGTAGTCAATTTATCATCGGGTGCTTCGATTTGAACGATCTTTCACTATATTGTCCACCGGTACGTAGGATTCGAGTTCCTTCAGTCTCTCACGGCAACCATATGTAAACGAGACCTGTCGCTTTGCATAAGACACTCTGGATGCTTACGATAGGTCGTCCTATGTATGTGACCGGCTCTTTCGCTCAAGCGTCTCGAGCACGACATGACAGTGCGTTCCCTGTTTGCTCAGCAAATATTGTATCAAGATACAAGACTCACAGAGCTACCGATAGCCCACTCAGCTTAAACATAGTCGAGTATTTCGTTTTCCAACAACGTCGACAACTATAGTAGTGGTCAAGTACCTTCAAGTACGCACTGTAAAAAAAAAAAAAAAATTGTCTGAAGTTAAATTTTTTGGTACTGGAAGTTTCTATGCATAAACTGGTATATTAAATTTCACGTACAATTATGATGAAAAATCAACGTACGATAGCGGAGAGCGGGGCAAAATGGGACAGTGGGGCAAGACAGGACCAAGGACCCAAACACCAAGGGTCCAATAATTTTCGGATGCCCCATTTTGCTCCATCGATACACTCGAATGTTCTGCCGAGTTTCGTCCCACCGTCCCATGCAAAAATTATTGGAAAATATCGTTTTTTCCGCACGGTCACGTTTTACCAGATTGTCTCATTTTTTCACAGCTCTGCGCGATATTAAAAACTTTACAAATACTGCAATTTTAATCATTTACTTTAATTTTACTATAAAAGTAATTTGAATTCAATAATTTACTTTAATTTCATTGAAAAATCCCATTAATTTCTCAACACAATGGTGTAATACATTTAATGTATCAGTTTTTGCATAAAAACTTCCAATCCGATGCATTAAATTTACAATTTTTTTTTTATCACTGTCGACCGCAAGCCGAATATACAAATCTAAATACAGATGATAAACATATTCGTATAATCCTGTGTAGTGAATTTACTAATATTATGATCACTTCTATTATTTGCTAATTTAAAACGGGCAACATACAATCATTGACGGGACAATCTCGATTACGGTAATAATTACCGAACTTTTCAGCTCGAAAATATCCTTCCGGTCGCAATTAGATATCTTAATTACAAAGGTGATTCGAAGCTTTCGAGCGAGGATCGTTAAAGCAAATCAAGCCCGACATATGGCCAGGCACTGCGCGAATGCAATCTAATTCGAGATCCGCGGATGCGCTGTCAATTAGCGCGTGGCGGGTCAATTGGAGCACAGCGAGTCGAGTCGGTGCACCGGTATTAATTCAAATGGGACCGAAAGGGGATTGGATATTAATCAACCCTCTGTCAATTCTCCCACCTCCCTTTACCGAATTTTGTACCTTTCCCAATACGACCCGCATTCACACAGCGCATACGTCAGCGTGAACATCGTAACGAGTACAGTTACTCGTACAACACTTCACGGTCAGAGGTCAAGTAAAATCTACGCAAAGCAACTATTTGACGGAAGTCCAATAGATGCTTGGTCAAAGGGTTAAGATATGATTTATTACGCGTGTACATAGTTGGGCCAAATTATATGCAAAATTTTGTCCATTTATAATATTTTGTGCAAAAGCCGTTGCGCGGCCGCTTGTGACAACTGACCCGTGTTACTTTTGTCCCCGGTCTCCCCTAATCATCCCAGTGGTCGGAAAAAGCTTGCGTGCAAGCGAAACGTACACACGATTTTTCATGTATGTCCGGAGACTGCTCCCTTAGGTGTGCGACCACTGGTACTTTTATCTTACCTCAATTGCAAAAATCAAGTTCTCAGTAACATAAAAACTGCCGAAGTAATCTTACTCCGCCGTCTCACAAAACTAGGTCACCCAAACATCCCTCTTCACAACCCCTCAAACCAAATGCCATATTCCGTCACGAAAATAAAGTCAATCATAGATAGATTAAAAAGTTTCAGTATGAATTTTGCACAGCAACATCTCGAATCCATCATCCCGCTATTTGGAAAGCTCCCAACAAACAACGTCCCCAAACACAAATTTCCAACCCACATTATTTTTGGAGTAATCTTGTCGTTATAATAAAACGAAACAGAGCCACGAGCCCGCTAGCTTAAGTTATTAGTGCAATATATTAATCGATTGTATCGTCTCTTCCACAAACAAGGTTTCATTTTATATATAGATGTTGCTCCTTAGTCCGTTACAAAGGACTGAAAGACTCTGGTCAATTAATGGCCCATTAGCCGGCGGGAAATGAACATTAAAATCACACATGTTTTGATGCGATACCACCATATCTTTTATTATTGAGGCTAATAAGGCGCATTTACTACAACTACTGAAATATTTTATTTATTTTATTTATTGTATTATTACGGGTTTGCAGCCAATTGGTCCAAACCACCATCCAAACAGCCGTGTACTCAAAAATCACCAGGACACAAGCGTAAAATTGTACAAAATCAGCGTAGTAACTGATACGGTTGTGCAAGGTGCCAGCAAAAACGAGACCGAACATTAAATATTTACCCCGTTGGGAAATATCCCGTGATAAGTCTCTTGAAGGGGGCAACTGAAATCTCAAAAAAGGTTGACGTCCGCTGCGAAATAATTATCCAGTTTCGCGATGCGCGGAAACCAGCGCGAGAATGCGTAATTTGGTTTCATTTTACATTTTATTTCGCCCAAATTCTGGAAAATGAACGTTTTTCGGCTCCGATATCGCTCAGAAATTGGTCAAAGGGCTAATATATGATTTATCATGCATGAATACAGTTAGGCTAAATTTTATGCGAAGTTTTGTCCATTTAGTTCTGCCCTGTAATATGCAAAATTCTGTCCATTCGAAATGTTTCCTTCATTTTATTGATTGAATTATCACGGGTTTGCACCCAATTACAAAAGAATGGTCCAAACCATCATCCAAATAGCCGCGTAA
Organism: Stenichneumon culpator; assembly: GCA_964017025.1. Taxonomy (NCBI): domain Eukaryota; kingdom Metazoa; phylum Arthropoda; class Insecta; order Hymenoptera; family Ichneumonidae; genus Stenichneumon; species Stenichneumon culpator. The sequence goes on along the minus strand of OZ024776.1, from coordinate 11,484,563 downwards.
TCGAAAATCACCAGGACACAAGAGTAAAATTGCACAAAGCAAAACCTGTAACTGATACAGTCGTGCAGGCTGTGCCAGCAATGAGGAGACCAAACATTGAATAATTACCCCGTCGGAAAATATATCGTGACGTGTCTTTCGAAGCATTGACATCCGCCGCGAAAGAATTATTCCATCTCGCGATGCGACGAAGCCAGCTCTAGAATGCGTACACAGTAAAAAGAAGGTTTGTACTTTTTACCACTTATTGTCCACAATTTCCACAACTTTTTATTCGTTAATTCTCCGCTCGCACCATCCTGCTCTAGCTGTACAAACGAAAGTACAAACTAAAATTGTTAATGAGACGGGAAACAAAACGATCGCTTCGTATTCAAACCTGAACAAACCACTCATAAAACAAAAGAATTGTTACAAAAATTCGTATTCCGATTTTACGAAATTATTTATAACTCTATAATTAGTTTGGTAGAACGGAACCAGAAAAACGTCGAAATATATCTAAAGGGCTGAAGTCTCAATTAACATTTTAGGACTTTTTCCGTCATCGATATCGCTCAGAAATTATGTGGTATGAAGAACGTCAACTGCCGTGGAAAACATCTGTGTGCCGTACAGAACTGTCCGACGAACAGCCTCGCTGCACGCTGTCATTTTTTATCGTACTCTCGTTCCGACGCGGCGAGGCGATAAATTCGCGTTCAGGAAATCGCGGAAACGATCAAAGTTGGCGCCCGATCGTGGCGGAGGGTTGTGAGGCGAACGAAGGGAATACGGTGCGGCGGGGAGGAAGTGGAGGGGGTCGCGGCGCCGTCACCAGCGCGGATCCGGCAAAAGAGGAAGTGGAACGGGAGAGCGAGAAATGGTTGAAAACTCTACGAAATTTTTTACCAATTCTCCCGTCGCGAACATCATGATTGAGGGCTAACGATAAGTAATTCTCGGCACGTTTTAAGACGGTACGTTATTTGATCGATGCAGTGTTTTGTCGGGATCTTGAGCCACATATGATTCGGCACTACACTTACCAGTTTTGCAGGAAGTCAGAAAAATAGCAAAACGTCGTGTGCACACTCTGTACGTACACGCATTTTTTAATTCAATATCGCAGAGCTCTAAGATTCTCTAAGTGAGAGATCGAGAAAAGGGTAATAATCTTGTGGATCTTACATGTTAAAAAAAATAAAGAACGCACGAGGCATTTTATCACAATTCACAGGAATATTCACAGGAACTGAAAAAAAAAATCGTATGAAATTTAATGTACTGGTACTGGAAGTTTTCATGCATAAAGAGCAATATTAAATTTCATGTACAATTGTGATTAAAAATGAAGGTACAGTATATGAAAAAGTTTAGAAATACTTTCCTTTTAATAATTTATTCTCATTTTACTATACACTGAGAGAAGGATCTAGTAAATATAACTATAAATAGCTTGAGAGACATTACCATAGCACATAGTAGTAGGGAACTAGGGCGTCACCTACGATAAGAAGTATTGCATTTATAAGAATTTTCGTAGATATTATGGTAAACTTTTTTGGAAAATCTGGAACTATCTGCCATAGGTGACGGCCTAGTTGCGTGCTATCATGAACGATGGTAATTTTTCTTACATGACCGGTAGTTTTTACTAGATTCTTCCCTCAGTTTAAAAGTACTTTAATTCCAATAATTTAATTTAATTTCGCTATAAAAAAACTTTACTTACAATAACCTACTTTAATTTCACTCTAAAAGTTCATTAATTTTTCATGGCAATTGTCCATTAAATTTGATGTAACAGTTTTGGCATTAAAACTTCCTGTTCAGTACATTAAATTTACAATTTTTTTAACAGTGTACCCGTCTTGTTCATTACGGGTCTCTGAACGAACTGCCGCTCTTCCTTCGTGTAACGTTACGCTCTCCGCATTACCTTGTTTTCGCGCTCGATTGTTATCTACGCCTTACATAATAAGTGCCTGTTAACCGCGATTGAAATTAGACCTTCACGTCTATAAGGCACCGAAAGGATCCAAATCGTTCGAAATATCTTTCGAGGTCCAGAGATTCTCCAATCGATACAACAATCGTCGGAAACTAATCCGGCATTTGATTGGCATCTGCCATGTCCATCAAACTTTTATTTCAATTAAAAAATACAGGGTAAATATTCCAAGTAGTTTAGAGTTCTTGGGTACCACGGCGGCGTACTAACGAAGTTTCCAGGGAATGCGCTTCACCGTTGTCAAAGTAATTGAAGGATTATGTATCTACTGTGGCTGCCGTTGACGGAATGCGCGCTGAAACGTTGCAGATAGTGAGAGAGCACTTTTGATATGGCATAACGAAGACTGACGTATCTGTACGGGCAGAGTGGATTTAACTTTCGATTTAACTTTCGTATTCTTAGGATCGAACTTTAAGACGTGAGTTCGAACTTAAGATTGCTCTTGAGTTCGAACCTGTGTTTGAACTTGATTTCGGGCTTAAGTTTGATTTTATGTTCGAATTTAAGAACGATCTTAAGTTCAAACTGATAAGAATCGATAAGAAAATATCCGAAAATAATATATTTCGATACTAGAGGCCAAACGAGCGTTTTGCGCATGAGTTTGAAGGCAGCACGAAGCCGAGGCGAAGTGCTGCCTTCACACGAGCAGTGCGCAAGAAGCGAGGTTGGCCTCAAGTATCGAACCATATTTTTCTTTACGAATGCAATGCAAAATCCAAGCTCGGTGTTACCATAGCAACCGGTTGGTAACGTAGTAGCCGTTTGCGACGCTAGATGGCACTAGTAGTAAAATTTTATTTTGCACACCGGTGAAGGCATTTTGCGCACCGGTGAAAGTATTTGGCGCATCGCCTTTGGGCATGGTGCTGGAATCAACCATTTTACATGTCTGTGACTGGTGCGCAAACGAGGATTTTGCATACATGAGTAATGAAAAATCTTATCGCCCTCCATGTATCGTTTTCCACCCATCTTCACAATCACTGATCATGTCATTGAGAAGAAGAATTGTTCTCCAGCAATCATTTCACGGAAACGTATTTAAGAAATTCTTTTGTTAGATCACCTATTCATGACTGTGTAGTCTCATCAAAGTTAACCGCATTTGAGATCCGGGTATGGATTCTACGCCGAAAAAGCGTTAAAATTCGTACTTAAGCACGCGATCAAGTTCGAACTGACGTTCAACTTAAGATATATCTTAAGCACGCAATGAAGTTCCAGTCAACGTCGATCTTAATTTCGATTTCATGAGCGATCTTAAGCTCACACTAACGTCTTAAAATTCGATCCCTAGGTCGCTTTACCCAACTTTATCCGTTTTCAGTGGATGGTGCGCACTTTTCTCCTAGGTAATACCGAAACTGCCTTTTCCAATACAGCACTGACCCTTATTTCTACAATTTTACGCGATTTTATCCGAAAGAAGGAAACGAGTAAGAACATCTCGCTTTAAAAACTTTTTTTTGTCCTACTTTCATTTTTACTATCATGGTGTGATACGCCGGCAATGGGAGGTACTCTAAGGAAACTTAGTTTTATAGCATCGCATAGAAAAGCCTATAGAATCTAGCATATCTCCGGATTATCGGGTTTAATTTGAGAGAAAGAGGGAAAGAGAATAAAAGAAAATGTTATCTTCTCACCCTCTTATAACACGGGCGTTACCCCGATTGCCGACGTGGCTTTTACGATCTCTCGCTTAGTTAAGCCATTAAAATTTTATTATCTCTAATCTTTGCCGTGTTATACCCCCAGCGTTCAGGTGAACCAAGTGCAATCGTCTGCGTGGTCGAGAAGGTGTACGGAAATAAGAAAAACAAGAAAAAAAGAACCGCATTGATACCATCGGGTTTAAATGCGAGAGTTTATTTCGTCAGACGTTTTTATGTAGCGCTTATAGGGCACATAATTTCTTGAGCTCGTTGAGCGAAAAAAAATGGTATTTCGACAGCGTAGATACGCTGTATATGTTACGACAACCCGATGCCGACGATACAGGCGTAGAATCGGCATACCATGAAACCTTGCCAGGCAAGGGCGGAATTTCGATACCCTTCGAGGTCGAACATGGTCCCATGAATTCCCTCCGAATCCTGGTAAACTATAATATCGAATTTTGTCCTACGGCAAAGCGATGGGTTGCCTCCAGTTGTAGAATCGGTGCCCCGTATTTTTGTAAGAACACGTATCTGTAACTGATACATTGCTTGCATTCGGTGAGAAGTCTCAGGGTCTGAAAAGCTACTACGCTGAGAAAATAAAATTGTTGTTTTAACCAAAAGTCGCGGTGACGTACGTTCGAAGCTGTTGTTTGTTTGGTACAAATAAAGTTTTGTTTCGCTAAACGATTATTTGCTTTAAAAGATTCACGATTTGTCGATTCTAACAATCAATTTTATAGTACCCTGCCCAACCAGGCCTTTCATGAATGCCTGGCCAGGCAGTCAGTTTTCATATAGCGAACCGATTCGGATTATCCAGTCATTCATCAACAGCACGGTACCAATCAAATAATACCTTTGAACGTATTTCACCTCTCTTTGTTTAATCCAACAATTTCATGTTCTCAGTGTCTGGTGATGAGCACAATAAAGCATTGTTTTGTTGAATGACTATTTGCCTTAATCGATTCGAAATTTGTCGACTCAAACAAACATTTCTATTGTACATTGCCTGAACAGGCTATCAAGAATTCAGTTTTTCTATAGCGACCCTATCAGAATCGTCCAGTCAGTGATGAATATCACTGTACCAACCAAATCACACCTTTGAACATATCTCACCACGCCTTGGTTAATCCAACAATTTCTTGTTCTCAGTGTCTGGCGATGAACACAATAAGCCATTGTTTTGTCGAATCATTATGTGCCTCGATCAATTCGAAATTTGTCGACTCAAACATTTTTATTGTGCATCGCCTGAACAGGCTATCAAGAATTGAGTTTTCCTATAGCGACCCTATTAGGATCGTCCAGTCAGTGATGAACATCACTGTACCAACCAAATCACACCTTTGAACGTATCTCATCTCGCCTCGGCTAATCCAACAATTTCTTGTTCTCAGTGCCGGGTGCGCGAGAGGCGGTTGGTGTTCTGGGACACGATTGTACTAGTGCAAGGATCATGGAAGTCTTGCGGAACGACCATCTTCAGCAAGGAGGATAAAAGAGCGACAGGAAGAAGGTGTCGGTAGTGCCAGTACTATTCCAGGTATGAATAATGATGCACGGTAAAAATATTAAAAACGCTGGGAGGGAAATGAAGAAAGTGCAGAACTATCGAGTTAAAACTCCTCAACGGCGCTTGTCGTTGTAGCTGCAGCGAGGCGATGGTAGTGCCGGCGGATAACACCGCGTGCACCGCCCTTTGTGAAAAGAAAATCTCTTTTTCGTTCGCCACCGTTACCGTTACGGCGCGTTGGTGCGCCATCGCGATTGCGAAAGCCCCGAGTATCTAGCAGGAGAGTAGAAGGGTGAAAAAAAGTCGACCGTACTTCCCGACGCATGAGCCAGAAAGGGAAAGGATCTTCTCGCAAGAACGACGAGTTCCTTCGAGACTTTTTTCACTACTTCACTTTTTCTATAGCCGCATCTTCCTTCTTTGCACACATTTTGCTTTCCTCCCCGGCTCGTTTGATTTTTTTACTTCTCGATACCGCACGGTGAGGCGACGCAAACGGCGTTTCTGGCTTGCACTCAGAGGCAGATAAGAGTACGGTGTAAAGGGTGGATGGGTTAGACGGAGGGTGAAGAAGGTGGGAAACTTCGAACAGGGCTTGAGAATGTTAGGTGGAATGTAAGCGATCTAAACATTGAAAAGGAGTCGCCGGATTACCGAGTGTTCGCCTTTAGAAGTCACGGTGCTTTTGTGCAAGGGAAAGCGGACCCTGTTCTTTAGTCCATTACATTGGAATACACAAATACCAACCACTCGTTTGATATTGGCGCGTCCTTTGACTCTTTTCAAATGCGACAAAGCGCACCCGAGGTAGCGAAGATGGGTTGGTCTTTGATTTTAACAAATTAGCAATCATTTTCTGGGAAGTGCTCCTATTCGTGATTAAGAAGATGTACATTCCTCGCGGTTTCTTCGTATTATACGGCTCACCGCATCGTCATATAACTGGAGTACAGTCACAGTGATGAAGATATTTGATGCGCGGATTAGACTTCAAACTTTCTACCAAAGCTTTTGAAGTAATTTTGCTTTTAAAAAATTGGCTATCGTTTTCGGGGAAATACTCTTATTCACGATAAAGAAGATCTAGATTCCTCGTGGTTCTTTCACATTACACGACTCACCGCATCCTTAACAAATTAGTTAGATTTTTCTTGGAAATACTCTTATTCGCGATTGACCCTTTATAAGTCACACTTCCATCCCCACTCTTAGGCGCTACCATAGCAACGCGTAACCCCCACTCCGCGTCCGTCAGGCCCGTTTCGCTACGGTTTCGAGCGGTATGACTTATAAACGGTTAAGAAGATCTAGATTCCTCGTGGTTCTTTAATATTACACGACTCACCGCATCGTAATATAACAACAGGAGGGTACAGCGATGGAGAGATTTGCTGCACCGATGAGGCTTCGAACTTTCCGCCCAAGTTTTTGAATTAATTTTGCCATTCTCAAATTAGCTATCATTTTCTGGCAAATACTCTTATTCGCTGTCAAGAAGATTCACATTGCTCGTAGTTTTTTCGCAGTACACGGCTCACCGCATCGTCGTATAACATCTGAAGGGTTCAATGATGGAGAGATTTGCTGCGCGGATGAGACTTCGAGCTTTCCACCCAAGCTTTTGAACTAATTGCACAATGCGAGTGCCCCACTCGGTGAGCGACGAAAAGCGGCAGATTACGAACCTCTCAAAAGGACGAAAGTTTAAAGCGTCGCGCAAAGGTCTTAACGCGAGCTAACAGGGAGTTTCTCTCCTACACATCATCACACCTTTCTACCCTCCTTCTTATGCCTTTCCGTCACCCTTTTTTCTTTCTCGAACTCTCTATGTTCCGCAGTCGTAAAGTATAGTCTCTATCGGAGTCGCTTGAGTCGCTTTCGGGCTTTTCCTCTTTTCCTATTTAGGAAGCACAGCTTTCATCTCCTCCTTCGCCCGGCTCTCGCGGAAAACTTTGCTCGCTTGACATCAAAGCTGTTTTCACGGCGTGTCAGAATATCTGCAGTGAAAGCCAGACGGGAGAAGCTGGAAAACCGAACTGTGAAGACAACCTTGGAACGACGCCGTGGAAGAGGGCGCCTCCGTTAACAGTGGTTCTTCAGCTTTCAACGAATTTCAAGAATGCTTCCAGCAGCTAGATCTATCTCACAAAATCCGCACAACCAACCTCGTATAATGCAACTGAATACTTCACCTGTGACGACAGTACATACACAACGGTAGGGTTTTTTTTCCTAAAAAAAAATAAAATCATACGAACATATAGAAGAGGATTGACTTGAGACTCTCGTTATTACATAGATGATGGAAATAGGGTAAAGTGCGGAATGGATGAAATGTTAAGCAGACGAAAAAGCCAGTGAATAGACGTTTTTACGCACGTGCTCTTATGAAAACTGTCCATTCACTGGTCCTGTCCATTCATTGGCTGGTTTGCCCTAGCTCGGTATGACAACTGACAAACGCACAGATTATCGATTGCCGAGATGACTACAGTCTTCATCGGTCTTTCAAAGAGAGCAGAGCTTTGATGGTTCGCACTTAAGATTTATAGTGTCATTGGTATTAACAACATCCGCCCAAAAACCAAATGCGCATCTTCTTGATTTCCCTCGATCCTAGCAACATTTCGCAACCATGGAAAAATCCCGCGGATTACCGTCCGCGGCTAGAGTCTGCCTTTCCAGTTTGCCGTCGATGCCGGTCGTCCGGAAGACAAGCGTCCTATGCCGGTCGTCTTCCGGACGGTCCTTCGGTCTACGTTCATTTTACGATAAGGCAATTTCCTGCCGAGGCTATATCCTGGGCGTAACGATAACGACGGAGCTCTGACATCGATAGCCAACGACGTCGCGCGCGGTGGTCCCACACCGATGACAATGACGACGACGTAGTACGTACCTACTCGATCCTGTTGCGCCCATTCTCCACGTAGACATAGCGCATCGACGTCTTGCTGAAACTGGCCAGTTTGCCAACAGACATCCCGCAGGGGAATAGGTAGTAAGTAGGTAATCTTCGTCGTGCGGACCTGATGTACCCCCGCAATGCCACTGTCCATTCCACAGGACCATCGATACGAGCCGCGTATAGTGTCTCTGCGATAATTTGAAATTACGAGTGGGTACTACGTCGTCAAGATGCGGACCACTTACCCGACTATACGAGGTCGCAAGCGCAATAAGCGCAACCGAAGCTAACGGATGTGCATGCATTCAGCTATGTCTATAGTGCGTGCAGGTCCGAATAGGTATTTAGACTATACGGCGCAGTATCCGGGAGCCGATTCGCCGGAAGAGCCTGGTCTTTCTCCCTTTAACTTAAATTCGAAGCTTCGCGAGTTCCGTTCCCATCGAATCAGTTCGGCTCCATCGGGAGCGATAAACCACGCCGAGGCGAAGGAGTCGTGCTAAGGACCAAAGGCGAAGAATGTAAATCCTCCGTTGATCATAAATCCTGGCGGGTCTCGGAGGGCAGTTAAGACACCGCTGAGAGTTGTACGTGCCATGACAGCGGCGTGAGCCTTCATCGGGGTGAAAGCACCACTAAGAGACGCCGATTCATTGATAGGCGCATAGCTGTTCGGTGACTGCCGAATGTTTGTCGGAGCGCGAACAATTTCATCGATTACGCAACTACTCTGTGTTAATAGGGTTGACCCGATCAAGGCTATCTTTCATATGCCGTTAAATTAGACGGAGCGCCGCTCGGAAGTGTGCGACTCATCTGCGGAGATTTACAGGCAACGGCGCTCTACAGAGGCTTTGGTATCGGAAAATTCAGGAAAACTTTTGGTAACTGGTTTCGAGGTGGTAGCTACGGAGGCACGGATTGGCGCATAGATCCGCGTAATATCTCTTGCGGTATTGGTACAACAAACGGGAGAGAGAAAATGAGTGTACCGGAGTGAGCCAGCCAAAGGCTCGGTGCCAGAATTATTACGGCAGAACCGTGGGCCGAGCAATGGCAACGTCCTCAACGGTATCGCGGAATTTGCTCGTGCTAACGTGCGCGCCACTGTTGGTGTGACGTATACGACACCCGCGGCTGATGATATTCGTGTGTGGTGATATAGGCGGCCACTCGCAACTGAATGGGAAAACGGAGAACGCGGTTTGAAACTTTATCTGTCTATCGCACCCTCGTAAGCTCCGCTGTGCTCGTACACAGAAGATGAGACCCACCGTACATCGCACCGAAGTTCTCGACGGAATATTCGGAAAGTGTGTGATCCTTCGTTACGATAGCTGGATAAGATTTACCAAAGTGCGCATCGTCACTTTAACGCTTACAAGCGAGACGGCCGTGTCAATGCGGACCAACGCGCACTTCGAACGCGCAATGCACTTGCGAAAATCTCGATTCAGAAAGGGAGTCGTATGTTTGCGATTTAATATTCGAATGTCTTTCAACCTCGCATCGCCTGATCTCCGTCAGGGTGGAAATATGAATTCTTCTTTTCTTAAAAAAAAAAAAAAAAAAAAAAAAAAAAAACGAAAAAGAGTCACTACGCGTCTGTGAACTAATTAAATACGCGGAAGTGACCGCCCCGTCGTCGTCCTGGCGCGAACGTAGCTGTGAGTGTAGCGCGGGCATTGCGCCAGACGTACGTCACTTTCGGTGCACTCACGCATTACACTCGTACAGCAAAGACTACACGTGTAACGTATACATACAGGCTGGACACAGACGTAGCGGACCGGACGAAGCAACGAGGTAACTGACGGGCAAAAGTAACAGGGTGTCCTCGTGCAAAGAGATGTATGCTCATTACATACCTAGATTGTTTTAATCACCGGAGAAAAAAAGAACACCCTACACAATCGGAGAAATATATATCGCTTCGCAGACTTTTGTTTATATGTAAACCAGCAGGTTGTTGTGACTCGGGCATTCGCGTTCTGACCATGGACTACGGAATTTAGAAACCAGAAATTCAGATTTCAAAAGATTTACCGGAAATACGTCAATTCCGGTCAAGAAATCTAGTTTTTCGATCGGAAGTGACGTCATGCGGAAATTCCTCACTTGCTGTTGTAAAATCTCACTTTTCGACCGGAAGTGACCTCATTTACGAGAAACGTCATATCCGATTTGAAAAACTCATTTTCCGACCGGAAGTAACGTCAAGTAGGGGAACGACAATGAAGTCCAGTAAAAAATGGGTTTTCCGGATCGTAAGCAACGTATCTTCAGTATTTTTTTTGGTCTCGGACAGGAATCGGACCCAGGCCAACTACATCCGATCCTCTTGTCCAATACTCACCCCTGTTTTTCTGGCGCCGCTTGTGCACGCGAAAGCGTGTCCGGTATGTACGTTATTTCTCTGAGCGGCTCAAGTGTACAAGTAGTATGAGTACATGTGATGTCAGACTCACCGTTTGTGTTGAATTCTCAAGCCTCTGCGAGGATGCAGTAGCACACCGTCCTTAAGCCAGTGCACACGTGGCGGTGGCGAACCCCTTGTCCTGCACACGAGCTTAACTCTGTCACGTAACCTCGCTACAGAGTCCCTGAGCTCGGACAGAGTAACTTCACGAACTGTAATGAGAAGAAACAGGAAAATAAATGCGAGGAAATTACTCATTAACACGAACATTCGAAATAGAAAACTGTTGCGTAGCCAGAGGAATTAATTCCGTGGCGATAAAGCAAGATGGCACAATGTTCAATTTATCACGCTAGTTTTGCAGTTTCAAAGATCGTAAAAACATCAAATGTTTAAGCTTATAACTTATTCCATAAGTATACAACTATATATTTGCATTCAAGTTACAACGAAAAATTGCGGAGGGTAATTTTTCGGTATAGCATCGATACACAGTAAAAAATAACTTCGTAAAATCGGAATAAGAAGTTTCGTAAAAACAATTTGATCAAATAAGTGACAAATTCTTTTTTTCGGGTTTGAATATACAAACCTGTCCATTTATTTCCTGTGTCAATAACAATTTTAGTTTGTATTTTTGTTTGCAAAATTGGCGCTGTATGGTACGTTCGAAAAATTAACAAATAACAAATTGTGGACGTGTGTGGAAAATAAATTGTTGTCAAAAGTACAAACTTTTTTTTTACTGTGAAGGATGCTAATTCCTGTTACAATTTACTGTTAATTACAATTTACTGGAAAAGATCCAAGTAATGCTTTCGTATCGACACGTGCGAAGAATATGTAATGTTAAAAACCTGGTTCCTGTGTGTATGTACATTGCTGTTAATTAATGCCTGATCGGTTTTCTATAGCGGCCCTATTCTGATCGTCCAGGAATTAATGAACAGCAGTGTACATATCCGCATATGGTATCGATACAAACACGTGCGGAAAGATATTTCGGCAAGCGTATCGCCCCGGCTTATAGTTGATTCCATAAGTACCTAATTATATATCGCACCCCTAAAACAACGGTGTAATATCGCTTATGAGATTACCATACAAATTGTTAGAGTGTTATTCTCGGCGTGCAATATTTGCAATTAAATTACAACAAAAAAATTGCGGAGGGGTATTACATCAATAGGGTGATTATTCAATCACAAGTTACTCGAAAATATCCAAGTATTATGAAATCTATATCTGGTGGATATGCACATTTCCACAAATGGAAATCGATACAAACGCCTGTGAGAAGATATTTCGGCAAGCGTATCGGCCCGGTTTATGGTTTATTCCACGAGTACCTAACTATATATTTGCATTTAAATTACCACGAGAAATTGTGGAGGTGGGTACTGAATCTATGGGGTGTTAATTCAATGAAAAGTTACTCGAAAATATCCAAGTAATGCTTTCATATCGATATGTGCGACGAATATGTTATGTTAAAACCTATATCTGGCGTATATGCAGGGGAGAGCAGGACAAAATGGGATGGTGGGGAAAAATGGGGCATCCAAAAATTATTGAAAAATTGAGCTTTGCACCATTGTCCCGTTTTGCCCCATTGCCCCATTTTAATCAGCTCTCCCCTACATATCTGTATATATTATCGATACAAACGCCTGTGGAAAGATATTTCGGCAAGCGTATCGGCCCGGCGTATGGTTTATTCCATAAGTACCAAACTACACATTTGCATATAAATTACGACGAAAAATTGCGGAAGCGAGTACTGAATCGATAGGGTGGTAATTCAATCACAAGTTACTCGAAAATATCCAAGTAATGCTTTCGTATCGACCTCTGCGAAGAATATATTATATTAAAACCTATATCCAGTGCCCTATATCATATCCGCATATGATATCGATACAAACGCATGTGGAAAGATATTTCTGCAAGCGATCGGCCCAGGTTATAGTTTATTCCATAAGTACCTAACTATATATTTGCATATAAATTACAACGAAAAATTGCAACGATTAATTAATTATTTTAAATTTCAACGAAAAATGTAATTCAATCACAAGTTCCCCGAAAATATCCACGTACCCGAGTAGACATTTTAGAGCCTTAGATCGTAAGGCTCAGACAAGATCGCTTCAGGACCGTAACAGGCCCCGATGTAATGCTCTGAAATTTCTACTCGGGTAATACTTTCCTACTGATATATGCGAAGAATATATTATGCTAAAACTTATATCCGACCTATATGTACATATTAGCACACGGTATCGATACAAACGCGTGTGGAAAGATATTTCGGTAAGCGTATCGCGCCGGAGCGTTCGCCCAGACGATCCGGGCTGCACAACCGTGCGTACCCTACATCCATACGACCAGGAGAGAGTGTACCTCATACGTGAATATCGAACGGCGGTCGGTGGACGTAACTTGTTACGTTACACCTAGAGCCGTGCCGTACCTCTGGTCGATGCGCATACGTGCCGAGGCTCACACATCGATAGGCGCGAAAAGGAGGCTGCGCGAGAGCCGAAAGCCCTCTCCATTTCTGTTCGACGTATGGGTATGCATGACCGCGAATTTATACGAGCGCACAGACATCAAGCGCAGTGAAAAATGTGCACGTGGCTCCGCATGAAACCGTTCTCCATGCATGCCATTATAATCTCTATTCCCACTGTATTTATATATATATATATATATTTTTTTTAAATATTATGTAGAAAGCGATATACTGCGCACGTGTCACTGTGTGGGATATTCGAAGTTCGATGCCAGATTAGTTGCTGCAGCTGGGATACGCCTCGGTGACTGTTGGGCTGACTCGACGACTCAATAGAGTCTGACTTTCATGCATGCAAACTCTATACTCTATAACGTGACGTCTGGGAATTCGTGACTGCTACGTATAGACCACCCACACGCGTCCCGCCATCCTGCGAGATCACGACGGTCTGTCGTTACACGTAGGTACGTGACGAGCGGGAAACCCCGCGAGACTTCCTTGATCGAAGATGCACATCGAGCCACCGTGCACGATGCACATAGACACAGTATCAACACTGCACGGGGATCTTTCGTCGTTCGAGGAAATCCCAACCCACTTGACAAGGGCACGAGCGACTCTGCTGTCGTCGTATCATATTGCGTAAGGAGGGATGATTGATTTTAGAGGCGCTCTATGACGAAACGAGATGGAAAAAAAATTAATCGATAAATGTGGATTATCAAGAGTTGGAGAACTCGAGCGAAGATTCGGCGCAACCGATCGGTCAAGAATGTAACTTACATTCTCATGTATAGTCAAGCTTTACCCGACGGAAGCGTTGTTGATCCTGAAGCTAGAGCTTGATCGATGGCTGGGGACGAATTGTTCTTGAGTGGTGTTGGCCATTGCTTTGTCGTCATTTGGCCTTCCGGAAAATCCAACGATCTACGGGGAAACATTGAAAACTCGCAAACATTGCACACATTGCAATCTTTCGTCGCTCGAGGAAATTCCAACCCATTTGACAATGGCACGAGTGACTCTACTGTCATCGTATGACATCCCGTAAGGGGAGGATAATCGACATTACAGTTCCCCTATAACGAAACGAGATGAAAAAAAATTAATCAACAAATGTGGATAATGAAACGTTGGAGAACTCGAGCGTAAAGAATCGGCGCAACCGATCGCTCGGGAATATAAGTTTTCCAGCTTTACCCAAAGGAAAAGTTATCGATCTTGCAACCAGAATGCTCGGCGGTAGGACTTGATCGATGGGTGGACATGAAGAGTTCCTGAGTGGCCTCGGCGTGGTGTTAGTCGTTGCTTCGCCATCACTTGACCTTTCAGAAAATCCAACGATCTCAGGGAAAACATTGGAAACTCGCAATGATTGCAAGCATTACAATCATTGCAAACATTACAATCATTGCAAACATTGCAATCATTGAAAACATTGCAAACATTGCAATCATTGCAAACATTGCAATCATTGCAAACATTGCAATCATTGCAAACATTGCAATCATTGCAAACATTGCAATCATTGCAAACATTGCAATCATTGCAAACATTGCAATCATTGCAAACATTACAATCATTGCAAACATTGCAATCATTGAAAACATTGCAAACATTGCAATCATTGCAAACATTGCAATCATTGCAAACATTGCAATCATTGCAAACATTGCAATCATTGCAAACATTGCAATCATTGCAAACATTGCAATCATTGCAAACATTGCAATCATTGCAAACATTACAATCATTGCAAACATTACAATCATTGCAAACATTACAATCATTGCAAACATTACAATCATTGCAATCATTGCAATCATTGCAAACATTGCAATCATTGCAAAAATTGCAATCATTGCAAACATTGCAATCATTGCAAACATTGCAATCATTGCAAACATTGCAAACATTGAAAACTTTGCAATCATTGAAAACATTGCATTCCAACCCGCCTGACAAATCCACGCCTGACTCTGCTGTCATCGTATGATATAGCGTAAGGCGGGATGATTGATTGTAGAGTTTCTCTATGACGAAACGAGACGAAAAAAACAATCAATCGAAAAATGTGGATAATGAAAAGTTAGAGAATTCGAGCGTAAAGATTCGCTGCAACCGATCGCTCAAGAATACAAGTTGTCCAGCTTTACCCAAAGGAACCGTTATCGATCTTGCAACCAGAACGCTCGGCGGTAGGACTTGATCGATGGCTGAACGAGAAGACTTCCTGAGTGGTCTCGGCGTGGTGTTGGCCATTGCCCAGCCACCATTTGGCCTTCCTGAAACTCCACCGATCTCGGGAAAAACATTGCAAGCTCCCTCGGTGTTCACGCGCTTCGAATTCACGCTCCCGCACAAACGAGACTACGGCGATGCCGTCGAGTGACAAAAACAAGCCGAGAGCCCTCGGCGTGAGAAATGGCGACCGCGTTATATCGGAGTCAAGCGAAACGGCATAGAAAAAGAAGGAGCTAGGATAAAAACTGACGAGACTATTGCCGAGTGAGCCTCAGCTTATCGCGCTCCATATTCTCAATCTCATCAGTCCAACCCTCCAGTTCCATTCGCGTAGGTACGTACATATGTATCTCGTGAAAATCCCAGCTCTAAGGGGCGGCATTCGAATGACCGATGGCCTGTGTCGGACGCGATCTGCCGTGCCGCGATAAAACAGCCTGGAGCGAGAGTCCGTTCTTTTCCAGCGATTCTCTCTTCCAGCCCCCCCCAGGCCTTAAACCTATTGATACGATACAATCGTCAATGAGACATATATATTTTGTATTAGCTTCCTTCGAATACGCTATCGTATTTGCCATAGCGCCTCTTTATCGCCCATTGTGCATTTCTCCCATCAACGAAAATCGTCCCGTTCGCCAATGCTAATATTTTTCCGATCGAAAAAGTGCACCGCGCCCGTTGAGCGATGCGAAAAGAGAACAGTGACCTCTGGCCATTGAACCAGGTGCTTCGATGACTGTTCGCGGGAAACGACGCTAAACCACACAGGCCTCGGTATGAAAAATGTCGAGTGACGAGTAAAGAGCGGCATCGGCTTGATTAATGAAAGCCCCGTCGCCCCAAAGAGTGAAATAACAAATAGCGCGTTGCCACGTGGGCCACGAGCAGAGGGCAACTTCGGTGAGATTGTATGGGGAACGCGAACCGTAGTTGCGGAGCGGGCTAGCGCTGGGCTTTGTGTAGCTAGAGCCGGTCGCGGCCGTAGGGCTGATGCATAGATCCCGTTCAACGGGCCGGCGTTCCATCGGTATCGTTCTATCGTATCGTGACGGGGCATGCGACGTCGGCGCCCGAACGTCAAGCGCCCGAACGTCAAACTCCGGCCGGAGGACGGGATGGCCGACATAACGTGTGCCCACCCATTTGTTTTTCCGCAACGGCGCTACCTCGTAGGGTAACAAAACAGCATGCACGGAGGTGAAATTCCAGGCATTCGCTCGATATCCAGCCAGTGTCCGAGCAAAATACCGTGAGTTGGACAGCGATCGAGTCGCGCCCACACAACGAGGTGCAAGCCTTTCACTGACACTAAACGACCAACGATACCCATCTCGCTCGCCTCCTCGACACGATTCCCGCGATTTTCGTATCGTGATTAACCGCTCAAAACGTTTCTCTTGTTGTGTTACATAGGAATGTGTATGCGGCGTGTACATTTATAATGAATGTTTGCTTTATCGTATCTCTTATTCGCAGATATGAATGATAATTTTTTTTATGTTTCGACGTAGTCTTTCTTATTCAAAATTAATTAAAGGCAAGTTTATGAGTTATGAGGCATATTTTTAAGATGTTTATACAAACTTTTACGCATTTATTGGTTGTAGTGGATGGTTATTTGTATTACAGCAGATGTCCTTAACTTAGAAAAACATTAATTGCAATTGTTTTACAAAAACATTAACTGATTTGTGCTCACTTTCGAAAATTTGAAGATACGTATTCTTTGAATTTTTTCAAATAATAATCTGTAATTCTTGAAAATAACAGCTTTTTGGTCATGAAGAAGTTTCGTCGATGGATTACATTTGTACAGTCGTTTATACAAACTTTTACGCATCTGTTAATAATAGCGTATTGTTATTTGTATTGCAGCAGATGTCATTAACCTAGAAAAATATTAATTGCAATGGATATAAAAAAATATCGACTGGTTTGTGCTCATTTTCGAAAATCTACATATTCGTTAAATTTATTTCAAAGAATAATTCGTATTTTTTCCTAAATTTTAATGTACTATGGCTGATTCTCTTCCTTGAAAGATGCTCTACGAATTCACAGTTAAGATATTCGATTGTATTTTCCCATTAAAAATGACAGCTGTTTGTTTACGAAGGAATTTCGTCGATCGATAACGAAAAGACTGTTATTTTGAAACGGAAAATACTATTCGAAATTCCACGGAACTGCCATAAAAAAGTGTCATAAAAAGAACAGAAACGTTGAGCTATTGTAATGAAAACGAGTGGAGAAACTCGGCAGCGGGTTATCCCATTTTCTTTTACTGCATTGCTCGCGGGTTCGGTCGAGTCTGCATTGGATCGGTGCAGCAGGCGGCGGAGATAGTGTCTCACGAGGCGTTCCTGGAACGCATGTGAGACCTCAAAGCGTGTCAGCGCGATCAACCGTATTCCATGTGAATATTACATAGATCTTTCGCCGGCGTTCGTCGCCTCACTCCCGTGCATCATACCCGCCACAACCCGTACGAGGGTGCACCTATCGCGCACCTTTGCACTCTGGCATACTAAATTCATTCATGTGATGCAATGTTCCAACTATATATTTAACGTAAGTTCGAGCGAAATGTATTTTAAATTGGACTCTTGAAAAACCTCGCGTTCCGAAGCTCGCGATAATGCGCGGAGTTATATGATTTTAATTTACGATATGGGATTAATTAACCCGCCCTTCATATCCAGCGTCGCGCAATCTCTTCCTTATTCTCCACTGATAAAAAAAAAAAAAAAAATTGGGGCATGTTGGCATAAACATCCGTTTTTATTTAATATCTCGAGACTGACTCGACGCGCAATGGGTTCCTTTTTGCGGTCGTAACCCGAACGCGGGCCAGCGGAGCGTTATTTATTTATATAAACACAATTATTTTATCTCACAGTCGGCTTTCAGTGGAATACGAGAGGCGGAAAGAAGTTGAGGGAAAATAGAGAGTGTGAGAGAAAAAGGTAAAGAGAAAATAGATACCGGTGGCATCGCGTCGTAACGTTCAAGATGGCTCCCTCCCATGGCCGTGGGCCGAGTCGGGCGATTCGCGTTCTTTCCATTAGTTCAGCCGGAAAAAGGATTACTCTGGTACGCCGGAAGAGCCGAGAGAGCACCGCCGAAGAAACGGGTAGGATAGGATAGCGTTGCGCCAACGCGCTTGCGGACCCCGTCGAGGAAAAACCAATTTTCTTACCCGTTGTTTTTCGCTTTAAACGCACTACCGTTCACCTCGCCACGAGAGAGTTAACGAGAGGAATGCTTCGCGGCAAGGATGCCGTGTGCGTTTTTTCCGGTCACACGGCTTAGTCCGCTCGCTTTGGCCCGCGTTTCACATTTCCCTGACGATAACCTCCCGCTCTGATGCGCTCATTTACGAAAATCAATTCAAACTTTCCCTCGACGCGGCGACGTGCTTTGAATTCTATTACTTCTCCGCCCCCTTCGAAGTACCCGAACTATCCGAAGGCCAATGGCGAATCGTTCATTACACTGAGAAAAGTAAGTAGCTGGATTAAAAAAGGGCGGTGACGCACGTTCAAAGACCTCATTTGATTGGTAGAACAAAAATCGTTTTTATTGTCATATCTTAAATCGACTGAAGCGAATAATCGTTCAACAAAATAATACTTTAGTTGCACCAACCAAATAACAGCTTTGAACGAATTTCACCGTGGCTTTTGCGTAATCCTAGCATTTTTTTCCGCACTGTACCCATTTCGAAATACGTCACGTCCCGCCCAAACAATAGTAATTTACGATAGTAGTGCGATAAAACTTTTCCGTATTTTTTCCCGCACTAGTGCGGGAAAAAAAATGGAAAAACGGGTTCGTGACATGGGCGAGAAAAATCGATCTCTCTCGCACTCGTGTGTGAAGCGCCTCACTCGCCTTCGGCTCGTGACTTATTCATACTCGTCAAGAACGATCGATTTTCGACTCGTCAAGAACGACCGTGTAACGAAAATAACTATTTCTAACGAGTGTGACTTTGTGGTACGAGCCGAAGGCAAGTGCTGCAATCACACGAGTTCAGAAAAAGATTTTCGCACGGGTATCGTACCAAATTTTACTTCACGAGGTGTGAAAATGGGGGTTTTGTGCACGCTTCGCGTGCATAAAAACCCCGTTTTCACACCTTGTGAACACTCGCCTTCGGCTCGTGTCGCAAACACACTCATCAGAAAAAGTTTTTTCGCACTAGTAATGTAATGTACAATTCTCGACCGGAAGGTACTTTTCTCCTGTATGACATCACTTCGGTCGAAAAATAAAAAATTTACACCCGCAGTGACGGATTTCCGGTTGATCTCCGGAAATCTAAATTGTCGGTTTCTAAATCCCACAATCCACAGCGAGGACGTGGAGCGCCAGAGCTACAACAACCTGGTATAATATATATATACATGTATATGCAACATATATTGGTCGTATATAAATTGTAAACGTTATACATTTTATCATTAATAATCGGTGATTAAACACGGAAATTAAATTATTTTCGAATAGCCGGGGCTTAGTGGCGATATCGAGGGGAGCTCAGCGGGAAAATATGTATGACGTACACAGTAAGAGCTGCGGGAAGCGAGACACAGGCATAATTGCATAAAATGTGAGAGCGAACCCGAGTGCCCGTTTAATTCATCCGGGTCGATTTTAGCGGGCGTTAAACCGTTCCCGAAGCTCTTTCCACGCAGCGGCAATGCAATTCGTACTGTAGACTGCGCCAGCAAGCGCATCAGAGCAGAGCGCGTGAGCCTGACGTATCGTCCCTCTGCAGTTTAGCGATACGCCGAGGGGACCACGAGCTGGGGGTGACCAACCCCCAGCAAGCCCCCCGTATGCAGCATACTCACTCAGCCCGACCACTACCCGACGCCAACCACCCTCGACGATTTTATAATAATATCCTGGATGCGCTTTTTCATCCGGCGATTTACGAGCACCGAGGCGAGCCAGCGCCCAAAGCGATCGCGCTGCACGAGCGAGAGGAGCGAAAAAAAAAGTTCGATAAACCACTAGCGGAGTTCTTTTATCCACGATATTTTATTTAGAACCATATCCAAAGCCCCGAACGAGATCCCTCCCAGCAAAAGTTTTTTTCGTATACGAATCATTTGTTCGGACGGATATACGGATATCGGACTTCACGAATTTCTGCGTCAACGAAAAAGCTTTCCGACCCGGTCGTGCATATCGCGCACTCCGATTCATTGCCGAAACGTGACTGATCAGACTCAAGCCACTGCGAAGCGTATCAAAGGTTTTCGGCCTCGGGCGTGTCGTAGTGCGAGCGTGTCAAAGGTTTTTTTTCTGACAGGAACATTTTCTTACTGGAGAATCGGGCAACTTTTGGCGATCCGACGAGGGCGCTGGACTGAAAGGGCAGATGTCTGTATCATACAATTTTGCATTCTTCGTGTTTATTTTTTCCTCGCATCCCGTCGTGCTGCGTTTTCCAGGTTTATTCCGATCTTCGCATTGTTCCTTCGCACGAATGTGCATCACGGACGGACGCTCCGGCCCGTCGCTGACGGTCAGCGACCACCGAAACTCTCGCGGAATCCTCGGGTTTTCGGAGAGATTCGGTAGCGTGGAATACAAGGGGAGAAAGAGTTTCTCAATGTCGGATAAACTACGCTCCGCAGATGATGGACGTAACGTTTCTGCCCCTTTATCCAAAATTTACTTTTCTCTTGCGATTCGCGAACAGGGAGATTGACGCGCGTGCTTGCAGTCTACTCTTATGCCCCGACAACCTCGAACGTCTGTGTTTTTTTTATCTTTCGCAACCTACGATACAGAAACTGGCGGTTCAGCTAATGTTCTGTTGCAGAAATGCACTTACCAAAAAATTTAAATTCCAATTTTATGTCTCGCTTTGGCGATTCGTTCCACGTAGTTTTGGAAACATCCGAACATCGTCCCTACTTTTTTCATATTAATTTTTTTTTCGCGATGATGCACCCCGAATTATTTTAATTCGGGGTGGAATTGTTATTAAAATCGAATAAATTCATAAATTGAATTGGGAAATTCTTACTCGCAAATCCATCGAGGAGCGGAGCTTATAGGAATTTGCAGACTAAGCATCGGACGATGCTAGATTCACCCATCTAAATATGGGCACAGAACAAAAGTGCAGACGCACAATTTGCACCTCGCGGATCGCGATCGGGAAATTGACAGTCCAAACTCGACTAGAAAACAGAAAGCTTGGTCTCAAAGTTAGGCTCATGGTCAGAGAAATTGACATCTGTAATCAGAAGTATTTATAAAAAACAAATTCGTTCTCTTTCTTTGAATAAAATTGTTATTTAGTTTGCATATCACAAACTTCAGTTTCATTCTTAATTTTACGACGATTCAAAGTAGCTTAAAAATTATATTTGTTGACGCATAAGAGCGCAAGCAGTGTAGCGTAATAAATTGACGGGTGGGCAAGCAGTTTACACTTATGCCCTGGCAACCTCGGACATCCTAATTTTTTTTTTATCTCTCGCAACGTACGATACAGAAACTGACGTTTCTGCTGATGTTATACTGGAGGAATCCAAAACATGCCAATAAAAAACAATACCAAAACATGAAATTTCAATTCCATCTCTTGCTTTGACAATTTTTTCCACGTAGTTTCGAAAACATCCGAACGTCATCCCATACATACTTTTTCCATGTTTCTTTTTCCACGAGAAGACACATAAGAGCGCAAGTAGCACAGCGCAATAAATTGACGGGTGCGCAAGCAGTTTACACTTATGCCCTGGCAACCTCGAACGTCCGAATTTGTTTTACCTCTCGCAACGTACGACACTGAAACTGACGTTTCTGCTGATGTTATACTGAAGGAATCCATTTACCGGAATACCAAAACATGAAATTTCAATTCCATCTCTTGCTTTGACAATTTGTTCCACGTAGTTTCGAAAACATCCGAACAGCGTCCCATACTTTTTCCACGTGTTTCTTTTTTTTTTCTTCCACGAGAAGACGCATAAGAGCGAAAGCAGCATAGCGCAACCTTCTTGTGGCAAATATTTCGGGGCGAAATATTGTGGAGACGAAGATACGAGGCGGAGGTCGTTTCACTGTGGCGTTGCAGTCTGTACACGGCCCGGTATGCTTCTCTGAGCATTTCGCCCCGTATGCCGGTGGAGGATAGAGTGGGAAGAGATGAGGCGACGCTACACGCAGCAACTGCGACTACCAGTACCAGCATCGGCTGTACAAGCTCCCCGAACGTACGACATGAGACAACGACGACCCAGAATTTCTTTCTTACCCGGAGTGCCGTGACGGCATTTTCGTATACCTCACGCGACTGTCGCAATATTCGCCACCGTGCCATTATTATACCATGCCCGAAGCGGTCGGGGAGACGTCAGTCAATAGGATTGGCCCGACAGACGATGGTTAGCTTGTCAAATCATATGAGTCAATGAATGTAGTTCCATGTATTCGACGAATAACGATGTGCGCATCTCATCGCAGACATTTTATTTACTCTTGGAGCTTCGATAGAGTTGATATGTATGATAAAATGAAAATTGAAATTCCTTTAAAAAGAACACAGATTCATACACAAACACAAACATACATTCAAGATATCTAAAATTCAAAGAACATAACAATATAGGGACGTTCGCGTATACAAGATAGCTAGTTTGGCAAATGTATTAATCAATGAATTTAGTTTCATGTATTCGACGAATAACGATGTGCGCATCTCATAGTAGACATTTTTTTAGGTTCTATTCCTGGAGTGTCGACAGAGACGCTATGTATGATAAAATGACAATTGACAAGTGGTTCAAAAAGAACAAACATCCATACACAAACACAAGCATATACAGGCAAACATACATTCAAGATACCTAAAATTCAAAGATTGTAACAATGTGTAAAAAGATCGCGTATTTTCAAAGGGTATCTAAAGGTTTGGTCCTGCGTCCGTCGAACAAGAAAGTACTAACGCTTAGCAGGCAGATGTTCTTACTGGATAAAACCAATGAGTCAGTCTTTGGCGACCAAAAGGTCTCCAAAGGTTTGAATGTGCATTCATCTAACAAGAAAGTGCTAACGTTTAGCACGCAGATGTTTTATTACTGGAAAAACCCAATGAATTAGTCTCTGGCGACCAAAGGGTCTCTAAAGGTTTGATTCTGAATCCATCGAAAAAGAAAGTACTAACGTTTAGCACGCAGATGTTATATTACTGGAAAAATCCAATGAGTCAGTATCTGGCATCCAAATGTTCTATTAAGGGTTGACTGTTAGGGTTCAAGGCAAACCCTCAAGGCAATCAGCGCAAGAGTCGTGCTTTGCACAAAAATTGATCAACGAGAATACGCGGTAGAAACGATCGAAGGCTTCTCTTTCCACTGCAAAAAGAAGCCAGAGTTTTTGAATCTTTTCTAATTTTCGTCAGTCTTCAGTTGTCAGTCTAGTTGCCAGTCTAGTATAAACTTCAAAACAAGATATCCATTCTTCTCAACAAATCAACCACTTGTAATTCAGATTTAACTGTAAAGTTCGAAATTATAGTTTTATTAAATTAATCACCGAAACTACTGGATCCTTCTGCATTGTTTACACAAACATAGTTGTAGTTGATTCATTTCCACTGCAAAACGCATCGTGAGATTTTGTCGCAACAGCGCCCGAGAATTTACAACTCCCGTGGATTTTCAAAAATACTATCGGGAGATCTACAGCACAACTCTCGTGAAACGCGCTCCCGTCAAGGTACGAGTTGATTCCTCTTTTTCATTTTTACGAGCGAAACGACGCGCTCATGGCAACCCGAAGCATGGCGGACCGACGATAAGGACAGCTCTCGCGGGCTCTCGCAAGTACCTTCCGAGGTCAAGGATGAACAGTTTATTAATATAAAAAATGGCGGGTTATAAGTTTGCCTCAAAATATATTAAATCCGTCGGGTCTGCAACTGACAAGAGAACTGATTGTTAATAGTCACAGAAAGAAGCGCTTGGAGACAGGCAATTTCGATGCCAGATCGCCGGGAGCGTACTCAGTTTGCGCGAGGGTTAATTTCTCGTTCTTGAATTCTACAAGAGGAATACGATAGTATAACGATAGCAGCGGCGGTAGTGGCAGTGTCCGGGAGGGTTGAAATCCGTGACTGCCGTAAACCCGAGGCCGAGAGCCGGGCCGGGCTGGTCTCACAGGGGTTATTACTCATCGTCGGGTTTCCCGGAGAATTCCATAGCACGAGGAAATTCTCTGCCCGAGCGATATAGCATCGGCAGTCTCTAGCTGCTACTCTCGTCGTGCTCGAAGGTGTGCGACGAGAGAGGAAAGAAAGTACCGAAGGAAAAATCGATCTCGACTTCCCCGCTGCGAAACCCCACGGGCCAGCCTCCAGACAGCAGCGGAGTACACGACCCGTGCGGAGCTCCAAAAGAGCTTACATACTTTTTGCATCCCCGTCACTGAGAGATAAGTTACTTATCGCTCGCCACGATCTGACGCTAATTAATTGCCATCGCTAGACTCGTAGTCATCATAACTGTTACTTCCACGACAGCCGATAACTGATGAAGACTGCGCGGTTGGATCGACCGAACCAATGGACCATCATGGTTCTCCAGAAATACCCTCGCTATATTAAATACAAATAGTTTATGGATGCAAATTATACATCCAGTGGGTTCAAAAGCGTGCACAGTAATTTGCGCGGGGCTTGCTCGTTTATTACAATTTTGCGCATAGCCTTCTCTATGGGAAAGTTTGCTGATTGATTTCGGCTTTCGCGTGGAGGAAGCTATGCGCAAAATTGTAATAAATGTGGAAGCAATATGGAAATTACTTTGGAACTTTGTCGTTACATAAAAAAATGTCTACATCTAGTACCAAATTCAATACCAAAGGTCTTTGATAACAATATTATATTCGTTTGCAGTTTTAGAACGATAGCTAAAAATTTACGCAGGTTAGCAATACCACAGATTTTTTAAAAAAATGCAAAATTCCGTAAAATCTCCAATTAGTCCTCAATCTCTATAAGAACTGAACTGAATAAAGAGACGTGACCACTCGACTAGTATACCGAATTTCAACTGGCTATCTCAAACCGTTTCCGAGTTATAGACGTTTTCAACGATGTGGGTCTGTTACATACACACACACACACACATACATTCGGGCGCCGGGTAAAAATCACATTTCTCGACATATCAGACTATCTTAAGTACTCCGACACTAAAATCTCGAGATTAATGTCTTCTTACGAAAATATAGCTTGTATGAAGAAACAAACAAGGAATACTTTTGAAATGTTTCAATAGGATTAAATTTGTTCATACATTATCAATTAATAATCCAAGGATATTGTGCGGCTTCGGTTTGGTGGCTTTTGTGGGATACTAGGAAAGTTCATTGATTCTCAGGTTGTCCGTCGACCACTGTGTTTCTCAGGTCATTCGTGTGTATGGCCGTGGTTTCGCCCGCATACTACGAAACCGCAGGACCTACTGGCCGATACACTTTGCCGCGAAAGTTCGAGGTATTGGTCAGCGGGCAAGTGGAGCGGTTGGCACATAGACGAGCTTTCATCGTAAGCTCTCCTCCCATAGTTCGTGGCCACAGCGTATGGCGTACAACCATGTTTCCTAAGCATTCAGAATCACTATAGCGATATAGAATCTCCTTTTTGTTTCCCATCGTTGCGCTGAGAAACAATTAGACTTCCGCACTCAGAGACACTGAAACAATACTTCGTGGTTTAATATCGTACCAACGGAGAATCGTTTTTGCTGTACTTGTTACCGGAAAGCGCCAGATTAACAGATGATTAATATGAGCAGTGGAGGAACGAGCGTACCGTAGAACAGCAGGTAAAAGCATTGTTGAGTAGAAACCGTGTCGAGTTTAGGAACGGGGGGGTTTTACTCGATTGGCAGTCTAACGTTTCGTCTGCTTGTCGAGGAGTGCATTTTCGTCTGTCTTGAGTTGCCGCGGCGACGACTCGTACGAGCGACGCATACAACCGCAAGTGCTCGGCATCGTCGTCAACGCTCTCTGCGCTTTGGCATTTACCCATCTCTACCTCTCGTCGTCGTCGTCATCTTCGTATCTCATCGGGCCTCCTTCACCTCGTTACCACTGTAGACGCGGATCGTCATACCATTCGTACTACTCTACCTTCCTATTCCGCCCCGTATTCCGAGTGTTTATTTAGCCTAACACTTGCTAATGCTTTACCCCAAGGCACTCACGCAGCTGTTTATACCTTGGTAGGCAAGTACTCCGAAGACTCGTACTACAGAAGCAGCGAAAGCAACAACAGCCGGCAACAGCTAGCGAAGCAACTGGGATGAAGACACCGCATTCAACGGCGCCCAAATTGTTTCCCTTTTCTTATCGTCGTCGCTTGTCGCCGGGAAGGAATAGAAATCCATCTACCACTTCGGATCTTGAGCACCGTGTGGAGCTCCCATACTTAGAGTCTTCTGCGCGAGCTCAAAGCTTGACGATGAGAGGGGTTGTGATATCAAAGTCTCGAATGGGTTCGAGTTTTCTTGCTCCGATGTGACCAAGTTCATGATGCCGCTAAAAAAAAATTTATTGCAGCTATATAATTCTCCTAAGAACTCCACCGAGAGGTGCCGTGGGCCCAACTAAACCACCAACAGCTAAAAAAGCAACTACGATGAAGAGAGTATTCAACCGCACCAGAAACCTTTCCCTGTTCTTATTGATGTCGCTTCTCGCAGGTAAGGAGCAAAATCTATCTATCACTTCGGACCTCGTGAACTGGGAGAAGCTCCCAGACTTAACGTCTTCTGCGCGAGCTCAAAGGTTGATGACAAAAGCGGTAGCGATACCGAAGTCTCGAATGGGTTCGAGTTTTCTTGCTCCGATGTGACCAAGTTCATGATACTGCTAAAAAAATTAATTGCAGCTATGTAATCCTACTAAGAATTACACTGAGAGATGCATCGGCCCCAACTTAACCATCAACAGCTAAAAAAGCAACAAGGATGAAAACACTGTATTCAACCGCACCCAAATTCTTTCCCTGTTCTTATTGATGTCGCTTCTCGCAGGTAAGGAGCAAAATCGATCTATCACTTCGGACCTCGTGAACTGGGAGAAGCTCCCAGACTTAGCGTCTTCTGCGCGAGCTCAAAGGGTGACGACAAGAAGGGTTGCGATACCGAAGTCTCGAATGGGTTCGAGTCTTCTGTATTCGGATGTGATACGTTAATGATAGCGTTGAAAACAATTAATCGATGCTATTTAATCCTGCTGAGCACTGCACCGAGAGGTGCCTTGGCGGCTAACCGCACGTACTTTCTCGTTAAGTTCCTTCTCTCATTCGGTTTCCATCCACCGCTTCGCTATATACCCTACCATCCCAAGAGCTTTCAGCTACCTTCTCATGACGTTAGGTATGCGCTTAATCGCCGAGCAAGAGGAAAGACAGCGGTGCCGAGAAAGACGCAGTCGCCGAGAAAGACGAGACGAAAAATAGAAGATCGAAGCTAAGACCGGCATTAAAGTCCGCGCGCGTGTTAGTCGGTTTCTAATCTCGAGTAGCGTCGATTAAGCAATCGTTTTCAGGAGGGTGCGAGGCTCGGAGAAGCACCGATGTTTACGCTCACTTGGTTAAATACCGCCAAGAACTGATGCCCTCTATCGTTGCGGCTCGTCGACTAGTGTCGGAAGAAGCTCTCGAGCCGGGCAATTATTTCAAGAGGCGGTACTCAAGTGCTTTCTCGTTTCACCGAAAGCACTGCCCTCGAGTTTTACACGCGAGATACTTAAACCTCCAGCCAGCGCACACTGCGCTGCGGCCTCTCGGGAAGTTATCGTTGCATTTTATTGGGAATTATTTCTACCTCTTTAAACACATTTCCCGATCGATTAAGCTTTGTTCCGCCTTTACAATGCCACGTCCATGAGATCTTCATATTCGCATTTAGTTCGTCTTTGTTGCAAAACGATTGTAAAAAAAATGCGTCAGAAACGCCGGCGCTCGAGCGGAAGGTGAGCGAGCCAACAAACCCAGGCAAATGTAATATAATTCGTTTACACAAGTTCAGCCCCGGTTGAGAAAGCCCGATTCAACTGTAACCATACGTCGACTAATAGAATTGTATGAACAAATCCATGTTTGCCAAAAAAAATTTCTCCGCATTCGGCCGTTTCGCGAGAGGAATTGAATCAGTGTGCGGGCTGCTGCTTTAGGGGCAAATTGCGGTTTTGTTCGCTCGTCAGTAGTAACGGCGGATGGAAGGTACTCCCTGGCTGCACATTCGACGGGCTACTCTACTTTTTGCACCGGCATACGCGAAGCCGCGCCCCAGGTAGGCGGGCTGACGGATACGAGCGGACGAGGTTACTACCACTTCACAGGGCAGTCACTTCTCGCCAGTGGTAAATCCCCGAGTTCGACATCGCCTCAACGACGCGGCTGCGGTATGGCACTCGACGCTGTCCCTCATCCACGGTTCAGAAAATGTATTGACTCCGCAACTGGAAGACAAATCAAACGGTTGTGGAATATTTTTCCTCCCGTGTCGACGATGGAGTGTAAGCAAACACGGGGGAGACAGGCCTGTGACGGGAGCACTGGAAAAATCGAAGAGCAGAAGGAAAACGGTAAAGCGGGACCCTTTAATGTTTTTAGATCCTTTAGTTTTTAGATCCTTTAGTTTTTAGATCCTTTAGTTTTTAGATCCTTTAGTTTTTAGATCCTTTAGTTATTAGATCCTTTAGTTTTAGATCCTTTAGCTTTTAGATCCTTTAGTTTTTAGATCCTTTAGTTTTTAGATCCTTTACCCTTTGGATCCTTTAGTTTTAGATCCTTTAGCTTTTAGATCCTTTAGTTTTTAGATCTTTTACCCTTTGGATCCTTTAGTTTTTAGATCCTTTACCCTTTGGATCCTTTAGTTTTAGATCCTTTAGCTTTTAGATCCTTTAGTTTTTAGATCCTTTAGTTTTTAGATCCTTTAGTTTTTAGATCCTTTACCCTTTGGATCCTTTAGTTTTTAGATCCTTTATTTTTTAGATTCTTTAGTTTTTAGATCCTGTAGTTTTTAGACCCTTTAGTTCTTAGGCCCTTTAGTTTTTAGATGCTTTAGTTTTTAGATCCTTAATTTCTTAGATATTTTAATTTTTAGAATTCCAATCGCTTAGATCTTTTTCGATATGATGGAAATGTTCACGTTTATCATGATTGTGTACTTTGCAATGACATTGAAAGATTTCTAACCGTACCGCAGAGAGTTTAAGCACTCGATGAAATCGTCATGAATAAGTCTCATTTCGTGATTTACGTCGATCGAATGCAAATATATCTGTTTACAAATGGAGAAGGGGATGGGATTGGACGGTGCCGGCCGACGATATGCAGCCGCTTTCCTACTAATTTTGCTGCGCATAGCGAAAGCACTGGGAAAATCGAAGAACAGAAACAAAACGCTAAAGCGAGACACTTTAACAGTTTTAGACGCTTTCGATTTTAGAATTCTAATCTTTTAGATCCTTTCGATGTGATAGAAATTTTTGCCTCTATCATGAATTTGTAATGACATTAAACGATTTGTAACCGTACCGGAGAGGTTTTAACCACTCGATGAAAGCTTTATGAATAAGTCTCATTTTGCGATTTACGTCGATCGAATGCAAATATATCTGTTTACAAATGGGGAGGAGAGATGGGATTGGAGAATGCCGCCCGACGATATGCGGCCGTTTGCCTACTGATTTCGCCGCGCGTAGTCCGAATCTGCAGGCAGCAGGAATGACGTTTTAATTTATGTACCTTGTTACCGAACGTCGGGAGCATGAACGCAACCTCGTATTATTAATTACGCCGGGAGACAAAGCTCGACGTTTAATTTGTGATTTGGAAAACCGGAAATACGAGTTGAATTTAATTAAACCATTGCGTCACCGGCGTATACGTATATTCCTATAATAAGTGAGATACGGGAGCTCGGAAAATTTCAATGTGAACGCACACGACTTCGAGGAAAAATTCTGCGGCGCTTTGAACTGACGAGGCTATATGTGAATCCGTCGCGGAAGTAAAAATGACGAACGGTAGAAACACATTTATTCCCGAATCAAATGAAAAATTTACTCCTATCGAAATTCCAAACCATTTGGTCCTACTTCGCTCCTCGTGGAATTTAATCGCTGTCCAGGTTCGCGAATTTTCTAGATCATCGTTGCACGTCAAGATCTGCTGAGATCGAAGTATCATGTTGCCGGACTGGCGGCGATGGGAATAACATGTGAAAGGGAGGAGCGCCGAGTTGATACGGAAGTAAGAGGTTGAATTAAAGAAAATAGAGGATGCCCCTAGAATATATTGAGAGTGGATCTCCTGGGCCCGCTCCGAAGACCGAGCGAACAGGGTTTAGGGTTTTCACGCTCTCCTCTCACTCAACCACTGGCGTTTTTCCCAACGGTCTATGGGTAACGGCTTTCTTCCTCGCTGCAGCGATATCGCGCACTCTCGATAAATTCTCCCGCAAGGAACACACCCCTCTGGCTGATGCCAGAGACTCTTCCACCCCGGGTAGAATGGCAAAGTCCGTAGCTCCGGGGTACGTATAGCGAAGCGAGTATAGTACTTCACTCCGTATTCCATTACGCTTGAATTTCAAGTGAATACCGACATAATACGCGGGTAGCACGGCCACTATACTTCAAGTATCAGAAACATGACAATAATAACGCTATTTCGCGAATAACGATCAACCTCGTACGGACTCTGTAAATCGAATAAATAAAATTATTTCATTTCATCCGTTTCGTCTGTATATCGTTCGATGTAATTAACCATATCCAAGTGGGTCCTTCAGAAACGATTTCCAGTGACAACCAACATAATCCGCAGGTAGAAAATCCACTATAATTTAAGTATCAGAAAATATGAAAATAAGAACGCTATTTCGCGAATAACGATCAACCTCGTACGGATTCTGTAAATTCAATAAATAAAATTATTTCAGTTCATCGGTTTCGTCTGTGTATCGATGGGTCGAATTAACTTGATATCATCGGAAAGTCACCTGAAATCTTTCGAAACGATTTCAAGCGACTACCGACATAAGCCGCGGATAGAACAGCCACTATACTTTAAGTATCAGAAGATATGAAAATAAGAACGCTTTTTCGCGAATAACGATCAACCTCGCACATACTCTAGAAATGTAATAAATAAAATTATTTCAGTCCATCTCTTCCGTCCGTGTATCGCTCGATCGAATTAACTCGATATACAAGTAGGCTCTTCAGAAACTTTTTAAGAGACTACCGACATAATCTACGGGTAGCACAGCCACTTTACTTTAAGTATCAGAATCATGACCATAAGAACGCTATTTCGCGAATAACATTCAACTTCGTAAAGACCCTATCAATTTAATAAATAACTTTATTTAAGTTTATCTATTTCGTCAGTGTATTGCTCGATCGAATTAACTCGATATCCAATCGAGTCCTTCAGAAACGATTTCCAGTAATTACCGACATAATTACCGATGATTTCAAGTAATAACCGACACAATTACCGATGATTTCAAGTAATAACCGACACAATTACTGACGATTTCAAGTAATTACAGATATAACCCGCGGGTGGGACAGCTACTGTACTTTAAATATCTTAAACATGATAATGTTTAAACAACCCCGTACAGATTCTATACATTTACTAAATTAATTTTTTCAGTTTACCCGTTTTTGTCAGTGTATCGCTCGATCGAATTAAATCGATATTCAATCGGGTCCTTCAGAAACGATTTTATTTGATTATCGACATTATCCTCGGGTAGCTCAGCCACTATACTTTAACCCAGACAACATTTTCCCAAAAAGCCATCGGCAAATAGGCAGCATATGTCCACACGGGATGGCGTCAAAATTGCGTCAGGTGCGTTCGCATTTGTCTACGTTTTTGCCAGCATTCAATGCCGAAAATTCTTAAGAGCGTTAGTGCCAGCAAGTTGTCAGCAAGGCTTGCTGGTGCTTTGCGTCTCACTACGTAGATTTATTCATTTGCTTGAGTCATGGTTGTTTTGGGTAATAAAATTTAAAAAATCGGTTTCTTATCAAATTTAATTTTTATTTAATTTTAAATGCCTCTATCGATTCTAACAAGAATTCAATATCAAGAATCGTTAGTGCTACTCCACTTGTCTCTCATGTTTCAGAAAGATATATCGACACTTAAATGAACCTGAGCAGTGACACGATTGTCAAACGAATTAAAAATCCAAAAACGCGAATTAATTTTTAAGGTGTCGTTTTATGAAATGCAGAGATAATTATGACAAGAAAACAACAAGTTTGACGGTAAGCAATTTCACTTATTTGCTTGTGTTACGGTCGGCAATCTGTGAAGTTTCAGAAACACGACAATAACAACGCTATTTCACGAATAACAATCAACCTCCGATTCTATAAATTCTATAGATAAAATTATTTCAGTTCATCCCTTTGCTCTGTGTATCGCACGATCGTATTAACTCGATATCCAATCGGGTCCTTCAGAATGGGTTCCAATGTTCCTCCCTTCCGATTACAATTGGCGAACCGTAGCAGACTCGCGTATAAGATCACGTGCACCGCAAATGGGTAAGTGGATTTCGCTCTGGTAACGGCATTGAAATCATGATGTTTGCAAGCATCGCAGACAACAGACCCACGAGAATTACCAGAAATTGGAGTAGAGGATTCGCGTTTCACATCTTCGATGCTTCGAGTACAGAGGACGGTGCGCCGTTAGCTAGCGTCGGAGAATCTCCAGCAGCTATTGGCAGGTTGGCGTGCGTTACATGGGAAATGTTTCGAATCAAAAGTGGAGGGAAATATGCACACTGTAAAAAATAATTGTAAATTTAATGTACTGGAAATTGAAATTTGCTTACATCACTTACATTAATTGAACATTAATGTACTTTCATTGTAAAATTAAAATGCGGGATATTAAAATTACAAATCGTTTGCCGGAAATTTACAAAAATGTCCATTAAAAATACAAATTTTACCTTAAAATGGCAACGCACATGCGTTTAAAATTTCAAAAACAGTTTATGTAAAACAGCTTCCAGTACCGTTCATTAATTTTCAAACAACATTTTTTTTACAGTGTAGCAATTTTGGTTTCGACTTCGTGAACCCGCAATGTAAAGAAAAAATGGTAAATCTAATTTTCTGTTTTAATGCAAAAACTGGTACATTCAATTCAATGTACAAGAGATTAAAGTAAATTATAAAAAATTTAAGTGCTGCTATAGCAAAATTAAACCAAATTATTAAAAATAAAGTTTTTCCAATGTTTTTAATACACTCAATATTATTATTTTTTAAAAATTCTACATGAAATTCAATATATCAGTTTTTGCACAAAACTTCCAGTCCGCTACATTAAATTTCATACGAATTTTTTTTACACTGCGGATGCGCCGATGTTGCGAGCCTTCCTATTGTGAATGTTCAAACTAGCTCGAGAGGTGAATCTGTGGGGCTTCAAGGGGAACCGGCAGAGACAGGAAGAATTCCCATCATCGATGCTTGTTTCCGAATAACAAGGATGTTTCCTTGATAAAAATACGGATACCCAGCTGCGCACACGAGTGCGGACGTCGCAAACATCGCGGTGAAATTGGCGAGAGCGCCCCGGCCGAAGCTCTTCGAGATGGTGCGTGCTCGCCTTCGGCCTCACGTGCATCGGCTAATTTTCCCGATACACGCTACGGCTCGCTATGTTCGAAGTGGCCGCGTGCTTTGTGCTCCCTGCGGATCCTCCCCTTGCTCGCACGCTTCGTGCACCGTTACGCCCGCTGCGCGGCTTTGTATGTTACGGAATATAAATGACACGCTCGCGAGATGCCTCTCGAAAAACGAATCCGTTTTCCGGCTCCACGCTCCTCGAACGCTACCACGAAGCGGGGGCGGTTTTCGGTATCAAATTACTTCTCTGACCATTAAGGATTTCTCATCCACATTGCCGGTAAGAGTTTTCTGAATACCGAATTAATCCGCGGGTAGAACAGCCACTATACTTCAAGTATCGGAAACATGAAAATAACAACGCTATTTTGCGAATAACAATCACCCTTTTACAGATATAATATATATCTATATATATATCTGCAAAATCTATACATTTTTCTATCTAGTATCTATAAATTCAATAAATAAAATTATTTGGGCTGGAGAACTTAGGTCAATGACCCGTTGGCAATAGCAATGGGAATATATAATGTAAACAATCTTTTAAATATATAAGCATCCGTACCATGTAAAACGTTGCCGGCAAATACATTTACTATTACTAACATTATTTCATTTATCCGTTTCGTCCGTCTATCGGTTGATCGAATTATCTCGATATCGAATCGGGTCCTTCGGAAACGGTTTCAAGATTTTGAGCAGGACTTACAGTACAAATCGGGAGCGAGCTGGAGCTGGTTGCGAAGGAACGAAGACACAAATTCCCAAAAACAAAAAATTGGATCAAAAGACAAATTAATGAGCGAACTTCGTTGGCGCACACAAGTGACGAGAGAGGTGAGTGCGCACGCAGTTTGTTAAATTCTCGAAGAGATGCTCGCTAGGCGCGCGGTTCCGAAACTCGAAAAGTCTGAGAGGAGCGTGTGACGGGCGGGGTTGTGTCCCGACGGGGAGCGTACGATGAAGGAACTGGCTGATGGGTGAGGGCGAAGACGCAAGGACCGAAGAAGGTTAAGAGGCAGAGATGTTGAAGTGTTTGCGAAGCCAGAGGAAAGCTCGCACGAATCCCGTAAATAGAATCCCATTAAGTCTTTGACGCGAGTGGTCGCGTACTCGAGGTCGAATGTACGCGACTGCTACTATACTAGGTGCTTCTCCAACTGCCAGAGCAATGCCGAGATGAACCCCTATGACCCCGACTTTGATTTTTGCCCTATGATTTCAATTCTGGTTTCAGAAGCTCATTTTTCGATCGAAAATTACTTCATACCGGAAAAACGTTACTTCTGGTTCTGGTTCGGGCAAAATCTTCTTTTTTGCTCGGAAATGAGTTCATACCAGATATGCCACTTCCGGGTTGAAAATCTTATTTTTCGACCGCAAATGAGTTCATACCGAAAATGCATCACTTCCGTTTTGAAAATGTTATTGTTTTGACCGGAAATGCGTTACTTCCGCTTTGAAAATCTCAATTTTTTTTACCGGAAATGAGTTCATACCGAAGATAAGTCACTTCCGGTTTGAAAATAGAATGTTTCGGCCAGAAATCACTTCTTAACATAAATATGTCGCTTCCGATTTGAAGAAACTCATTTATCGACCGGATGTGAGTTCATTTCGGAGATATGTCACTTCCGGTTTGGCAAATCTAGTTTTTTCATCGGAAATAAGTTCATATCGGAAATACGTCAATTTCGGTTTGAAAATCTCAATTTTCGAAAGGAAGTGACGTATGACACTGTAAATGGATGTTTTTGCCAAGCTCTATCCCCGAAGGCATCTGATTACCTGCTGGGATTTCATTTTCTTCGCTCAATTCACTTGAATTTCTTTTTCGACTATCTAGATAATTTGGATGACAGCTTAAGGAACGTCTTACCTTAGTTTTTGCTATCACAATGAAGATACATATCTTAAGAGAATGAAACTACGGGACTGTGTGACAGGGACTTATTTCCATTCTGCCAGGGGTTGTTAGAACATACTTCGGACGAAATGTAGAGTAATTTATGAAACCAGAAATATTAGGCTGGTAGCGATAGTAACAGCAGAAACAGACGGGGTTTAGCCCGGCTACGCCGTTCGTCGCTTAAATAATGAATGCCACTTGCCGCACTAATATTTCAAGGAGAACGCCGCTACGCCCGCCGACCTCGTGATTCAAACTTCGCATTATGTATCAACCGGAAGCTGCGCTACCTTTACGTGAGTCGGAGAGGCGCTTCAGGGGGAGGTGGAAAGGTGGATAACGGGGAGGGTAGACGTGTTTTCCGCAAAACCAAAATTGCATGGGCGCGCAGTGCATTGCGGCGAGGCGGGTGAAATTTATCACTTTTGAGAGTGTCGAACTGTCGTGTTGTACTGGGACAGAGCCGTTGGGAGAGGATCAATGAAGTTTAGAATTAGAAGAGAATCCGGCGCGTGTTGCTAAACATAGCACGTAGTTATTATCCGTGACCCTTGTTATTGAAACTATCTTTGCATTTGCTTCGAAAAATATTTTCGCTGAGGTAAAAGTTTAATGGAAAAAAATTCACTTGCGGACTGCCAAGGAATTTTTTTTTTCCTGACACATGCACGTAAAATCCCGCTTTCCATTCCACTTTGTCGCATCGCGTGCGGGAAAAATATTGCGCATGCGTACAAACCCAATATGGTATTTTTTCAGCACTAGTGCGGAAAAGTGCCTTTCTACGCACACTTCATGGGAATGAAAAACGCGATTTTCGTGAATTTGTTAGGAAAAATTATGTGAATGACATGTGAGTAGAAAAGGGAGTTCTGACTCGTGTGAATACCGCACTCGCCTTCGGCTCGTGCGGTATTTTCACACTCGTCACGAACTCCCTTTCTACGCCCTTGTCATACAAATAACCATTTACATCTGCTCTACTTTCAATTCTCACAATCCCATATGATATTGAAACAACAATGGCAAGACTGTGAAGGTGATATGTTATCGTCTCAAGTCCGTAGGCAATTGTAAGAATTGAAACTAGAATTAAAATAACCATTTTTTTCTTCGGCAGCCCGCGAGCGAATTTCATTTGAGTCATTGATCTTTTTTTTCAAAGTACCAACGCTCGGACGGTTCAAAGCATCGCCAGATTCCAGCAGTTATTAAGTGACTAAGAGCTATTTTTCTGTGAAAATAACTGAAACCAATGTCAAGCTGATAGTTTCCAGATTCCAAAATACATCGATTAATTAGTACAAAAATATAAATAACTTTGTAAATACGGAACAAAATAACCAGAGTTCAAATGTACCAGTCTTGAAACGCGGATTTTCGGAACGGCCCCATATTCGGACATTGTATGTTCCAATATTTCGGACGACCATAGATCTCGAAAATTCTGAAGTACGAACTCAACTAGTTCATATTAATTAAAAGAAATTCTTTGTCATTTTTTACTTGCATTAATGAAAAAACATATATATATTTATGCGAAACAATACTGGAGATTAGCTACGTAGAAAGCTGACTAACCTAACTTTTTCGAACGGTCCGATTATTAGGTCGCGTATGTAGTAAAGATTGTTCCAATTTCTGTCTTTAAACAAAATGCATCAATAGAAAATAATTTGGGCTTAAACCTTGCATAACTTATTTCTGTGCATCAAATAATGTTTGTAGATACGTTTACAAGTGTCAAATTGGATGTCTAATACTTAAATTCGAAATAAATCGAATCTGCATAGGAGTGTCGGATGACTGGAACGTGTCCGATCATTGGTACTGTTACCGTGGTGCTAATTTTCTTTTTGTGAAAATTAGCATTTTAGTCTTCTCGCGACGCGGCGTTCGTTAGTTCGTAATTTCAGTTGACTTTCATTTCCTCCAGCTCGAAGCGAACGCCTCAAATAATCAGCTCGTCGTACACGAGAAGCATGGGCCATCTTTTCGCGATGATTGCACACAGCGACTGCACACAGCGTTGCACTCACACGACGAAACGCCACGACCTCCAATCCATTAAACGGTCGTACGAAATCGAATTTCGCCAGAGACAAAGGATCCTTTGGTTCCGTAGCCCCGCGCTTGGTTTTCCTTCGAGCATTACTGCTGCGACGTGCGATGCACCGTAAGGATTCGATAAAGCGAGAAACTCTGCAAAATGCTACTCCGCCCGCTACGGTAGGATGAATGCAAGAGCGATCGCGAGCGTGCCACTGGCTCTGTTGTACTCGAGAGCTATATCGACGTGAGAGATTTCGCAGCTTCCCCGGGAATCCAAGGCGATGGAACCCGCGTGATGAAAATAACCCCGACTACCGTGTTTCTCTCCATAGAATTTCTAGCAGTCTCTGTAGCGAAATAACCCGGCTACTTTCCAATGACAATTATTCTACGGAAATCCAAGTTTTTGTTGCACATTGTTCGCGACTTATTTTCGAGTAATTTTGAGTCATTTAAGTCACGAGTTACGGACACATCATTAGCAACTTCTTTTCCGTTAATAAATTACATAAACTACATAAACATAGCACGCGTGATGAACATAATCCGGACTACGGCGTTTCTCTCCATAGAATTTCTAGCAGACTGTAGCGAAGGAACCCGGAATTTTTTGGATGACAATTGTTCTACGAAAATCCAAGTTTTTTCACATTACTGGCGACTTTATCCCAAGCAATTTTACGCAATTTCACGCTAATAAAAAATATGTCGAGAAAGTCGCGAGGTACGTCGAAATTGTCAGCAACTTCGTTTCCTTTATATCAAATTACATAAACATAAATTACATAATTTACATAAATTACATAAACATAGCGCGCGTGACGAAAATAACCCCGAATACCGTGTTTGTCTCCATAGAATTTCTAGCAGTCTGCAGCGAAATAACCCGGCATTTTTGTGGATGACAATTATTCTACGAAAATCCAAGATTTTTTCATATTGCTCGCTACTTTATTCCAAGTAATTTTACGACAATTTCATGCCAATAAAAAAATGTCGGGAAAGTCACGAGTTACGACGACATAGTTAGTAACTTCTTTTCCTTTATATTAAATTATACCAAGATGGTAATGAAGTTTCGCCCGCTTCAGCGAACTTCCGCATAATGAGTTGGTTAAAACGTACAAGATGTCCAAGCAATTAAAAGCAATTAAAAGAGGAGGTATGTCGCGCGTACCCGAACATCAGTTTCTCTTTAAAGGGTTCAAAATTGTCTCGAAGCGTTTCTGTGAACTTCAGCTGAAGTTGCACGGCGAGCGCGGTTGGGGAGGATTTTTGCAATAATTTCTCGGCGCGCAAGCTGAGGGATTGGGCCGCGGGTCGCGTGTTGTCGGGATCCTCGTTCAAACATCGCATCGAAAAAGGAGAACGAACAAATGTTTGCTCGATGATCAAAACCTCTGGTAGGTAATGAATTGTAAACAGTCGGCAGCGCCGCTGGGTGGGCGCCGACTGCTCTCACTTGCTTTATCACTCGGTCATCGATGCACGGTATTGCTTCCGTTTCACGCCGCATTTCGCGGAATCCATAGCTCGATTCTACCGCCAAAGATATTGCGATGTATCGTCGATACCGAGAATTCTTGGCGCAGATGTTTCTTTCGAGAAGCAAATTGGAAAGCTATCGCAAATCTGCAGCCATTATTGTCAAAACCGGTCGCAAAGATCGGGAACGCAAAAGCACGAAGGACAATTAAGATGCAAACACCGGAGGTAAATGCGAGTACAAATTTCCGACGGAAAATCCGCATTGGGAATACGAGGTGCGGAGTCGTTTTGTGCAACAGTCATTAGGAACTTTGTCAACGTTTAGTCAACTTGATCGGGTGCTTTCGTTGCAAATGCATGGATTAACTAGTTCGACGAAATGCGAACTACCAAACTGAAGCTCACAGACGGTCCTGCATGCACCCGGTCATTGAGCACAGTGCAAGTGAAAAGAGCAACCGCGAATCATTATACGGAAATCGATCCCGAGCAATCTTGGCGCAGATGTTTCTTCCGAGAAGCAAATTGGAAAGCTATCGTGAATGTGCAGTCGGTATTGTCAAAACTGGTTGCAAAGGTCGAGAACGGAAAAGCACGAAGGTCAATTAAGATGCAAACACTGGAAGACAATGCGAGTACAAATTTCCGACGGAAAATCCGCATTGGGAATATGAGTTACGGAGTTGTTTCGTGCAGCGTTTTATGCAACAGTCATTAGGAACTTTGTCAACGTTTACTCAACTTGATCGGGCGCTTTCGTTGCAAATGCATGGATTAACTAGTTCGACGGAATGCGAACTACCAAACTGACGCTCACAGACGGACCTGCATGTACCCGGTCATTGAGCATTGTACAAGTGAAAAGAGCAACCCCGAATGATTAGACGGAAGTCTCTTTTGTGTCTTGGAAGTGCTTTCCTGAAATATTAAGCTCCGCATAACGGGGGTGGACCGGAGTTTCCACTGCTGCCTAGGAAGACCGTATACTATAGGCGCTGCCATCGTATCTACCTTACCACTGTTCCACTTACTCTTCTGCCTTTCGTATCCTTTACTCCCTTTCGCCCTGTTTCATTCTACCACTTCGCTTATTCTCTTTCACCTCTGTAGGTCGTGAACCCTCTCTCGCCCTCTTACTTATTCCTCCGACCCGTGCACTCCGCCCCGACGGAAGGTGTAGAAGCCCTGTATAACTGTACGTGTACATTTATATATAAGTGTAGCACGCTGATACGAGACCGGTGTTCCTCGTCGTTGCCGGAAT
Source organism: Stenichneumon culpator (assembly GCA_964017025.1). Taxonomy (NCBI): domain Eukaryota; kingdom Metazoa; phylum Arthropoda; class Insecta; order Hymenoptera; family Ichneumonidae; genus Stenichneumon; species Stenichneumon culpator. The sequence goes on along the minus strand of OZ024776.1, from coordinate 11,443,859 downwards.
TATCCCCGGGTCTCGGCCTCGTAGGTCCCTCCATCGGCGCGTCGCACGGCCATTTTCAGACGCCACCATTTCTCGAGTGCCGAGAAGCCTTTTTTTTCTTCGTCGGGTAAGAAACCAGCGTTTCAGCCGATCCAATTCTATTTTAGCGAATCCCGATGCGGTATCGTTCGCGCGACTGCAGAGACCGCTCGCGTAAGGTCATGATTAGAATGGGTTTCGTGCATAACCAATGTGATCCAATATTACATATTTGTAGGCAACTGGAGTGAGGGAAAAATATGCATGACGAATTTTAAGACGTTAGTTTGAACATAAGATCGAAGTTTGGCTCGAACTTCATTGCGTGCTTAAGTTTGATGTTAAGTTCTATCTTAAGTTCGATCTTATGTCTGAACTTGAGATCGAAGTCGAACTACAGTCGAATTTGAGTTCAGACTTAAGTTAGAACTTAAGACAGATCTTAAGCACGCAATGAACTTCGACCTCAAGAGCGATCTTACGTGCAGACTAATGTCATAAAATTCGACCCTAACTTAGGAACCGACTAACCCGGGTTCGAATCCCCGCGATCACCATATTTTTCTGTCATTCAAATTTGGACCAGCCGTTACATCATCGTCCACTGCCAATCCTCCGAAGTCTCCGCCCGGTCGTTGCACCAAGCCTTCATAGCTCGTCAGGATGTACATAACGATGAAGTATATATACGGAGTACGAAATGTCCGACGGAGACGTCCATTCTATACCCAACATCTCTGGTTTAATTGTTACAGGCGGAGATCCACCTGTCGGCAACAGCGCCGACATCCAAACTATCTCGATACCTGTTTACCGAGAGGGTTTACCTCAACCCGAGCGCATCGCAGAATCGGGTAAGTGCAAAATCCAGAGGCGAAATATCTTCGACACCGTCGGAACTCCGACTGTACCGGCACTAAACCGCGCGTGTTGCCCCCCCCGAGATAATAGAACCGCGTCGCTAGTAAATCTCGTCCCTCATCACACGAGAATATTCTCATTGGATAACGAAGCCTGGCGTGTACGCGCAGACGATCTCACAGACGTCGGCGACGACGTGAGACCGACGGAGCCAAGAGATCGGACAAGCGGTCATAAAATATGCATTGCCTATTCCCAATGGAGATGAACAAAAGCAGAACGACTTTGCCACTCCGGAGACTCGGAGTTTCCCACATTTCCATATCCGTTCGCCCACCGCTGATTGACGTCGGAGGACGCAAGTGCGAGATGCAAACGCGACATGGAGAAAACGTCATGAGAGGCCCGCTGCGGGGGACGAAACGAACGCGAGAAGAAAGTAGGGCTGGCTTACAAATAGAAGAAAATCGGCAGTTAGACTTGAGAAAGAGTGGAAGGCAAGGCGTGTGCAAATTTCCGATAAGAGCTCCGACAAGCCAAACGACCGAAACGTAGGAAATAAAATTACGAACCGTGCACCGAGATTTTTCCTTCGTTTTTTCCGTCCCCGTACACGGGCTATACACGTATAGAAGTGGACGAGCGTTTGCAGCACGAGGAAAGAATTTCAGATTGAATAAAAAAAAGAAGAAGCAAGAACAGGATGAAAATGAAAAAAAGGAAAAGATGGGAAACGAGGGTACGTATGTATGCAAGAGATTGTGTAGGCGGAGGGAATGAGAGGGTAATACAATCCGCATTGGTAATGGGGTGTATTTAAGTCGGGCTATCATTTATTTAAATTGGTAATCGAGAACTGAGTTCAGAAGCGGACGTTCGCAACGGCTCGGCGATGTTTGTACGTAGTCGACCTGTGTGTATGCCGCATCTGGGGATCCGTCTGTGTGTACTTCGTTGGAGAAAACGAATGCGAATGCTGGAGCGGCGAGAACGATGGAAGCGAAGGCAACGATGAAAGATAGGAAGTGGATGAAGGCAGAGAGGATAAAAAAGGGGCAATCCGAGTTTATAGTCTCAATGGGTATTCTACCGACACCGTTAATAGCCTCCATCCACCACAAGCGTGTCCGCGTCCAAGTCCGCGCCGCAAGTATCGTCATTTCCGTCTACCGCTGGTAGTTTGACGGTACAACCCCGCCGGCGAGGAGCGGAGCAAGTCCCGTTTCATCCCCATTCTCGTACCGCTGTCCGCACTTCATTTGACGACGCGAAATAAACGGGACGTTCTCTCTCTTTTTTGTTTTTCGCCGCGACACACACGACGAGCACGGGGGATCGTTCGTTTGCCGAGGCGGAATTAACAAACGGAAGCGAGTGTTCCTGGTGCGAAAGAAAATAAAAGGCCGAGCGTATTCGCGGAACCGTCGAAGCGGTCAGACAGTATGCTCTCTATAACTTTATGCGAAGCATTACAGTTGATTACCCGTGATTCCGTCTGGTTCTCTTGCATTGCAGATGAGAAATCAAGACATTTATATTCACTGACGTGACGCTGTTTCGGCACTCGGGCGATCCATTCGCGTGCGGATCGTTACTAAAATCGACATCAGGAAGCCTCGTCGACTGCGGAGCAGTTATTAATCAAACGTATCTGTCAAATACAATCAAACGATGTCCCGCTATCGAACGCGTAACTCGTAGTCGACTCGCGGACACCGCCGCGACGATGGCTACGTGTAGCGACCGCATGTAGATGCATTTGGCGAGCGCTCCGATGTGAACCGGACCGTCGCCGATGTGTGCGCACGAGAGTACGGTCGCGCCCGTCGGGTATTAAATAAACACATTCGCGAGAGATCCAATTGGTTCCGCTAAACAGTCGTTCAGGTACGCGCAATTGATCGCCGGACATAACAGGAAACTTCCTGCATTCACCGTTCTCGCGCAGCTACGGTTCCTCCCATTAAGACTACGCGAAAGCCCTCCCTTCCCGCTAAAACCGGGACAGGTCGGTATCGGTAAACTGTAATCAACATTTTGCACACCGGAGAATGACTGTAACGTATTTGCATATTTTGTACATAATTATTCTACTATAATTATCAATCCGTGATTACGTTTGATTGGTACGACCGAGCGAAATCAACACGCGTATTTGGTTTTGGGGTGGTTATTAGTAATTACATTCGCCACTATTTATCTAAAGTACGAACTGTCAGACGTCTGCTTTTTTCAAAGTCCGATCAAGACTCTCGTCACTTCGTCAATCATTTGTACGTTTGTCGTTTGTCATATCTGGCTGTTCCAGTCTATCTATGTAATATCGTGTGTCTCAGTCAATCCCCATATCTATATTCGTCACAGTATGTTACAAATCGATTGTCGATACGAGTCACCGACCGTTAATTAGGGGAGATTACAAGTAAAGTGAAACGGGAGAAATACCACGCCGGGGAAAACAAGGGCATTTTCCGCAAGATTCTTCTTTTGGTAGGTAACCATAGATGAGGGAAAATTTAGTGTATAAAGATGAGTGAATTTAGTCAATTCAGTTCAGTTATAATCGAACCATTGCACGGACGTCGTCGAAGCCAGCCTCATTGAAGAAAGTTGGAGTTCATAGCTCGTACGGCTCGTCAGTAAAGATTGCCTCTTTAAGTACAACAAATTAAAGTCTCAAGTTACATTATTTCAGGAGTGTAATTCAGGTTATAAATGTCTTATATGGAAAACTAGCTGTAGATACCAACATATAAACACCGTGTGCAAATAAAACTACGTGAGTATTTAAACCACTTACTGTCCTCGATAAATAAAGCTTAACCCGCTTGAAATTAAGCTTAACTCGCATGAACAACCGCGCCCAGTACCGTAGACAGCGATGGTCCATAAAACCATAAAACTGTAGTCTAGATAGGCGATGTTTCCGTCCTGGTGCAAATTGCCCTGCCTTGACCCGAAAAGAAAAACCGATCGTGTTGCGCTCTCCCTCGCACTCTCTCGAGTTGAGCTGAACATAACAAGACCCCACGGAAAAAAAGGAACATACCAGAGGTAAAAAGGTGCGACGCATTTCTGGGTACGTGATTGATATGGTTTGGTGGCCTGCATGGAAAGGGCGCCGACGCCAGACCCACCGGAGTCTCCCCGTTCGCTTATGCGCAATATATATCGTACTACTCAATACATACCTACATCGATATTGAATACACAGCAAGAGCGAGGGTGCACTACGTCGGCGAATATAATGGAATGCATTCGAGGAAGCCACCGGTGCGCCCGAGCGAACGCCTTCCCTTTACCCATGCTCTTCCTTTCAACGCCCTTTGCAGATATTAATGGACCAAGATATTGCTTTCACACCGACATAGCCGGACCGTACGTGCTGCCCAGCGCCAGGTAGTTATGTATTATTAATGTCAGCCTTGAACAAAAAGCCGACTGCGTTCACCATCCCTCCGGCTTTGCTTTACACCAACAGCCGCAGCGGCGGCGCACCAACGCAAAATGGTCGAGGGGTTGATCGCCGAGGGATGGCGATCTCAAGAAAACGATAGTTCAAGGGGCTCCAAGAGCAAAAACAAACTCCGGTCCTTTTACCTCCTTACCTCGGAATTTGATCATCTCTGCTAGGGCGTCGGCTCTCGGCTCTCAGGCTTGGTAATGCGTATGTGATTACGTTCTATGGCGTGATGTACGAGGGAGGAACACACAAAAGGCACTATTCCATACATACGAATAGACGGCGAATGAATTGCTGCGACTGAGACACAAAGACGCGGATGCGAGATGGACGCGAGAACGCTGTTCTCAGTCTTGCGCGGTCGGATGGTAATCAATTGGGTTATCGGAGACGAAGCCTATTACGACTCTCCCCCGAGAATCCACTGGGTGGCGAGAATCTAATAGTCGCTTGGGGCTCGTACGAACTTACATATGCGAACAGTCGGAACTCCTGGGTCTCGACAATCTCCCTCCAATCGCCAAGATTCCAGGCGATCTGACATCGCGGCAATTAATTCTTCATCCAATTTGCAAAGACACAGATTCGGCTCGGAGCGGAGATCAGCCTCGAGAATATAAAAGCTCAGCTTCTCGCTGCTTCATCCCTCGGTCCGCGTCTTTCCTCACCCCGATTCCCCCACCTCGATCTCGTTCACTTGGCGGAAGAGCTCGGGGACAAGAGGAATTTCGCGAGCCGCGATTAGAATCAGAGAGAACGAGCTGATGGCCGTGACTATTCGACTCGGACCTGGAAATCGGTGGGGCTTGTAAGAACGGACGCTGCAGGAAAGCAAGGAGGAAAAGTATGAAGAGATCACGCGAAGTGGTGGATGAGGAACAGATCGGGAATCTTGGCCGTATGGTCCATGGAGCGACAATGGATCGGAGTACGGCAAGGACAACGGAAGAAAGATTAATTTGCGAGGACTTATCTGTGTGTAGCTGAGGAAACTCGATCCCGTCGCTCGAGCTGAAGAACGACATCGAGACTTATCGATTCAAGGACCATCGAAGAATGACGACGCCGGTGTTATATAATGGTTCGGTGTTCCCCTCTTATTTTCCCCCAACCTCCTTGGTACTCTACCAACAGAAGCTTTGCTTCTCGGTTTCTCAATTTCTCGGGAACGCCTCGTAATCCGGAGTCTTCGTTAACGAGGCATCGACAGCGTCATCGACTCGGGCTTTCCTTCCTTCCGTCTTATTCCCTGCGCTTCCGTAACCATCGTCCTGTTCCTGCGCCACTCATAATTTTCCGGATGGGTTTGCTTTCTATAACTACGTCATGCAACTCCGTAATTCTCTATCCAGCAGTTTCCTTTTTAAAGGGCCGGTTTGAGGAGAGGAGACCTCAGTCACCGATGCCACGTGTTTTTGGCGCTTTATCGTATCGATCTTCGTAACTCGGATGGGGGGGGGGGGGGGCGCTTCGGAATCCCGTACGGATAATTTAATTTACGGACGAGACATCGGTGCAGAAGTCGCTCGGGGCTTGCGATGAATATTGTGAGGGGGAGGGCTTGAGAGCCGTCGGTCTCGTGTAGACTCCGTCTGCTCGCGACGGCGATATGGCGCAGACGGCTCTATGGAGAAAATCATGCGACAAGGGAGAACCGCGTTGAAGTAAAATATTTATCCGTCTGGTGTCGACGTGTGTGACAAGCAGAGGAAAGGTAAGGAACCATCTCTCCGCAGACTCAGGGCAAACTCGGTGGAGTCATCAGTTCTTTTGCATCAGCTCTCCTCGTGCATGTGGATTACAGTTTCCGCGTAAAAATACACTATGTGGAGAACACGCTATATGTCTCTGCCGCGTCGAGCTATACGGTCTATTCATTTTTTCTTAAACCGCCGCAGACGAGCCGTCGCCAATGGAGCATCTGGGCTTTCAGCTTCTCCTCATATCTTTTTTTTCCCTTCTCATTCACCGTGTACCCACTTCGGCGCTAAGTCGTACAGATTTCGCGGGAATTTAGGCGGGGCGTTGAGGACTTTTTCGACGCATTGGTTCGCACAGGATAAAAAAGAAATCGCTGTATTAAAGACGATGACGAGCGCGTGTCTCTGGTTGCGGTTCTTTTCCTATCGAAGACGCGGCACTTTTCCTTTTCATCGATGGAGACAAATCCGCTGGTGATAGAACGCCGGCGAAAGCGGAAAAGGGATCGGCTTCGGCTGATCATCAGCTCTGCCGACGTTGAAAGACTCTTTCCACGATAGATATACGTGTGCGTAAGGAACATCACCGAGTTGCAGTGAAGAGCTCACGAATAGACCACCTGCTTCCTTCGATACGGCCTAAGTTGAGATGTCGAGGTTGTCAATCGACAATTATCTGACGCTGAATGATGCACGGACAGATGAGAATACCGAGTAGAAATTTTTCGAGCGTTACACTGGGGCGTGACAAGGTCCTGACTAGGTCTTGTAAGGCTTTCTCTGGACCCTGGTAGGGTTCGATGTAACGCCGGAAAATTTCTGCTCGGGATGACGGTAAATTGTGACCTCAATCCCAGTATTATTGCAAAGCTAATGGTTATCAGTGAAACCATTTGATCATTCCATTATACATAACATATTAGAAAATCATGAAGAAGCAGTTAACACCTCGCATTCATAAATGGACCACCTACTTTCTTTGGTACGGCAAAGATAGAGATGTCGAGGCGTCAATCGACAATCATCTGACGCTGAATGATGCACGCAGTGATAAGAACGACGGTCATTTGCCAGCTCTATCCTAGTCGCAAATCTAATGGACATCAGTGCAACGATTAGACCATTACATCAAACATTAGACATTAGAAAATCATCTAGTAGCAGTCGAGAGCGCAGCCTCCCAAATAGACCTCTTGCTACCTTCGATACTGCAAAGATAGAGATGTCGAGGCGTCGATCGACAATGATCTGACGCTGAATGATGCACGCAGAGATAAGAACGACGGTCATTTGCCATCTCTATCCTAGTATCACTGCAAAGCTAATGGATATCAAACGGATCTATCTATCTATGTAGCTATCAGCGAAACCATTACATCGTTCGAGCATGGCTGATGGAAACTATGAGCGAAATCGCACGTGGCATGGTCGTTGATGAATGGTTACGTATGCGGTGTACTGCAAACCTAGGAGTTCGAAGACTCGCGGAGAGGAGATACACAAGAGAAGATCGGAAACTCCTGGCAGCTGGTGAGTCGCGCAAACGTTGGATGCGGAAGGGAGAAAGACGAGGGTTTGTTCTCAGTTTCCTCCCCCCCTCCTTGTTCTGCTATGTATCGTCGGGCATGATGAACTCTCGCGTGGCCGCTCGATCCCAACCGCGGGCTCGCGGGGCTGTCTCGTGAGCGCGACTTGTGCGGAAGATCGATGATCGTGTGGACTATATGGTTGCACGCTGTAGCACTGTCGTGACTAAACGTACGCCCTGTGCTTCGTCAAAGACTTCGCCGACTCTATTCCTCCCCCTTGCTCCTTTCCTCGCTTCCGCGCGTGTTCCTCTGTCCTACGGATACTCGTACTCGGAGAAACGTTGGATTAATGGCTGGCACATGTGTCGCGCATTAATTATTTAAGGTGGCTCGGAAACAAGGCGCATGTCGATCGTGCGTGCATGCACCGCTTTTAACGTTAGCGCCGCGCTAAACACGCACGCTCAAGCGCCCCGCCGGATGCGTCGGTGTGTCGGTTACCTCAGAGCTATGCACATACCCGTACAGTCGAACCTTGGATACAGCTGACTGACACTTACGCCCTGGTTAGATTTGATCATCGGCACTGCTACGGTTGCACTCGCTCGGCGCTCGAGCTGTTATCCGCCCGATCTCGACATTGAGCCGGACCCAACATATTGAGTCGACGGAAAATGTTATCGATGCGCCTGTACCGGGCAAAGTATTGGAATCTGTGCACGGCCTGCTACGAACCTTTATGTTTTCCTTAATTCACACGTTTCCGTCAATGCCTTCATTCGAGATACATTCCGGAGAAAAATAACAAATTTTCTCTGCAACGTGACTTCTGCTTTGAAAATCTCATTTTTCAACCGGAAATCAGATCCGGTTTGGAAACCTCATTTTCCAAACCGGAAGTGACATCAAGCAAGAAAACCGAATTTTCGATTTGAAAATCGCATTTTTTTTTTACCGAAGGTGACGTGTTTTCTCTATGACGTCCCTTACAGTCGACCTATTTCCAATGTGACGTCACTTCCGGTTTAAAAGCTAGATTTTCAAACTGCAAGTGGCGTCACCGAGAAAATTCGGAGTTTCTTACTGATATAGTGTTGAAGTCAACAATACCGATTGCAGGAGAACAAAGTTTATTCTATAAGATGCATATATATTTTTATCGTAATAAAAATAATTGTTAGGCGATATTCTACGGTGGTGCGGAAAGCCCTTTGGAGGCAACAATCCTACAAACGTCCAACACGTATTCGCGACAGCGAAAGGGAGGGGTAAAGACCGTGAGGTAAAGCCAGAGAAGCGCGTGTTGCGCCGCGGCATGCAGCCTTGCAATGCGAAGCATGTAAATTGTTCTTCGCACCGTGGACTAATTCTCTCGGACGTTTGCAACGAGGTTGCAGCTACGGCGCATTGACCAAGGCACGCGGAACACTTAGCAGGGCGCGCGCGAGAGTCCCCACCCCGTGTCGATCAATCCTCTGCACTCCGCTCTCACGGGCTTACATGCCTCGGAATTGTATTAGGTCATTGCTGGAACAGCTAGTGCGGACTGGCGTGAGCGATTAATCCGGCGCCAGCGGGCGAACGAAACGTATCGAGGGCAACCCTATCGGATCGTGGTCGACGCAGCGATACGTTATGCGATGCTGATACTCTAATCCGTCCACCGCACGTATACACATACAATCGTGCATTAATGCAAATATCTGGTACCCTCGATTCCCATAATGAGCCCCGATCAAACATCGCGTACTCAAGATCTTACATATGGGACATTTCCTACCATTTCGACCTGGGTCGAAACCCTTCAAATATTGAATCGTGATTTATTATATGACTGAACTAACTCTCAAAAGCACTCAGATTTTTTATCAGATTTTTAAAAATTGTTTGTAATTATTTATGATTTAAAAAATTAACTTATTGATTGCCACAATTTAAAAATCTGAAAAATCTTGTATATATATTTTTTAAAATGTAAGGTTGGAGCCGTCGCGGGCCGTCGTTACCTTCTATTTCTTTTCTCACTTTCTTTCCGAAGGTTTTTTTTTATGTTAAAAAAAAACTACGGACAAATGTGAAAAAATTCCCAAAAATGCAGTGTTGCATGTAAAAATTGTCGAGCGATAACCCACAATCAAGTGATTTTTTGTACAATTTTTTTCAGTGCTTTTTGTCGAATAAAAATTAGAATAGCAATAAAAAGTGATGCCAAACCATTCCGGCTGAAAAATTCTAAATTTTTCAATAATTTTTCAGATTTTTAAATTCGGGCGATCCATAAGTTAATGTCTTCAATCATAAATAATTATAAACATGTTTTTAAAATCTAATAAAAAATCTGACCCAGGCCGAAATAGCATGGAATCTCCCATGTACAGCGTACAGTATACTTCGATCTTATCAACCCTCGTGTATTCGTGCGTCCGCCGCACGTTGAAATCGCCACGATGAATGCGTGGCTTAATTGCCGTGAATGCCCGCAGTTCGAACTCTTCAAAATAATGGTTAACGCATCGATTCTGTTCGACGCGACTCGCAGGGCAATGCGATACGTCGATACATATTTCAGCCGATGGCAACTTTTTCCCACCGCGTTTACCCCATTGACGTCGATGCGGGACGCGTTATAATTAATTAATTAATTAATTGGCAGATCGAACGTTTCTCGCATCGGTGATGCGGTATGCTCCTTTTAACCGGGAAATGAGGTTGGTGACGATATCAGGATTCCAATCAGGATCGGATGTACCTACACAATGATAAGTTGACTGCACGGATGATGCACCTTCGTCCGCGTTTTGTCATTCCATCGTGTGCAAACTGCATACGAACAAACCGTGGAAGCTTTCCGTGCGCGCGCGGTCACGTAATCTGCGAGAGAGTGTTGGCGAAATCATCGAAATGGATTCGGCGACCGAGTCATTATTTGTATAATCCTTTGGAGTGTGCTGCGCGCGCGTTCTCGCTAATTCGCAACAATGGCGGAACGGTACGAGCGGTGCAACGCTGTATGACGTTCCTCGCGCACAAAAGCATGGAGAATGTTAGGAAGGCTCGCGGCATTCGCCACCCTCGAAACCGTGCTAGGTGGCGGTTTACGCTCGGCTCGATGCTTCGTGTCATACATATAACAACATCGCGGATAGCACGGATAGTACGTCGTTGCGCCGGAGCACTGCAGCCAGCCAGTACGCGAAGAGCTGCGACATCGCAGCAGCAACCGCGCAGCAAGATTGTGCTCGGAGCATTTCAAAATCAATTTGTCTGACGCGAAAGCATTCGTTCTACTTCGAGCTACCGCCACCCGCCGTCGCAGGCTGCTATTCCCCTTCAATTTCCCTTGTAAATATCGTCTGAATATATTTCGAATGCACGCAACGCTCCGACGAGATGTCAGCTGCTCTCCCTCGTATCCACGCAGACGCAGCCTGGTTCTCGGGTTCCGGGTGTACACGAGTAGTCCATATTTTTGTAAGAGACACCGCGCACTGCACCGTGAATCGGGGCTGGCGAATTCTCTGGCCCGACGAGACCTCCAACTGGGGAAGGGCGTCGCAATTTCCATCAGCCGACTTTACGTTATGATCCTAATCGTCCGTTTACGATATCCGTATTTTGTATACATGGGCATAAGCTGCAGCGGCGAGGAACATCCGAATGGGTGTAGTTTTCAATTTTGAGATTTAATTATTCAAATTAAAACGAATCGAAACCGGGGAAATGTTTCTGTTTCTTCGGAGGAATTGCGTCGATGCGGCTATGCTGCAACTTCCGTGGAAGCCGTTTCGTTAAGATATTATGCGCTATTTCCATCGATCCAGGTGTACAGAGGTAGTCCATATTTTTTTAAGAAACACCGCGCACTACACCGTGGATCGGGGTGGTGAATTCTCTAGCGCGACGAGAGCTCCCACTCGGGAAGGGTGTCGCAATTTCCATCAGCTGATTTGACGGTATGATCCTAATCGTCTGATAACGATATTCGTATTTCCTGTAAATAGGCATGAGTTGTGACGACGAACCGAACGGCGATGAGGAACATCCGGATGGGCGTAGTTTTCAATTTCGGGAATTAATTATTCAAATTAAAACGAATCGGAATCGCAGAAGTATTTCTGTTCCTCCGGAAGATTCCGTGGATACGACTATGCTGCAACTTCCGTGGGAAGGGTTTCGCTAAGATTTTGCGCGCTATTTCCATCCTTCCGGGTTATGCAGCGTCCGGATTGCCGGTGGGTATCCGAACTTTGAAGTTGGCGTAGCGAATATGAAGCGATACACCGGAAAGACGCATCGTCGCAATTTCCTTCAGCCATATTCGAGTTGTCATCCTAATCATCCTTTTACGATATTCGTATTTAATGTAAATAGGCATAAGTTACCGTAACGAACCGAACGGCGATGAGGTACATCGGAATGAGTGTAGTTTTTATTTTCGGGATTTAATTATTCGAATTAAAACGAATCAATGTCGCGGAAATATTTCTGCCCCTCCGGAGGAATTCTTGGGAATTTCTTGGCAAGTTCTTGGGAATTTTTTTGGGAAGGGTTTCGCTATGATTCTGAGTGCTACTTCCATTCTTTCGGATACTGCAGCTTCCGGATTGTCGGCGTATGTAGTTTTCACTTTCGTGATTTAATTATTTGAATTAAAACGAATCGAAATCGCGGGAATATTTCTGCCCCTCCGGAGGAATTCCATGGATGCAACTATGCTGCAACTTCCTTGGGAAGGGTTCCGCTAAGATTTTGCGCGCTACACTGACAAAAAAGTACAGTTGAATCAACTAAGATTCGGGCAGGGATGTTCAAATAAATATTTCGTTGGTCGAACAAAATATTTTAATGACTGAAAAATATTTCGGTGAAATCACCCAACAAATTGTTGAACTAACCAATTTTTTAGCTGTACCAACAAAATATTTAGTTGAACGTCCCTGCCCGAATCTTAGTTGATTTAACCGAATTTTTTTATCAGTGTACTTCCATCCCTTCGGGTACGGCAGCTTCCGGATGGCCGGTGTGCACCTGAACTTTGAAGTTGTTGTAGCGAGTACGAATCAATACACCGAAAAGACGCATCGTCGCAATTTCCATCAGCCAATTTCGCTTCCTCATCTGTTTACGTCTGTTCACGATATTCATCTGACTTTGCACTTTACGATATTCGTCGTACCTCGTACCTTTCGTCTGTTTACGATATTCGTAATTCCTATAAATAGGCATAAGCTGCCGCGACGAACCGAAGAGCAATGCGGAACAGCCGGATGGGTGTAGTTTTCAATTTCGCGATTTAATTATTCGAATTAAATCGAATCAAATTCCGGGAAATACTTCTGTCCCTCCGGAGGAATTGCATGGATACGACTATGCTGCAACTCCCGTGGGAAGGGTTCCGCTAAGATTTTGTGCGCTACTTGCATCCCTCCGGGTACTGCAGCTTCCGGATTGCCGGTGTGCACCCGAACTTTGAAGTTGGTGTAGCGGGTATGAAGCAATGCACCGGGAAGACGCATCGTCGCAACCTGCCTCTTCACTCTAAATACGGCGGAGCCCGACAGAGCGAGTGGAAACGCTCCCGGGTGGAGTGGGACAGGAGATACCGCGGAAGCGTTACAGCGACATAACTGGAGCGTCGCATCCGCGAGTATTAATTTATTTCCTGCGAGTCGCGTCCCACCTCCGCGACCCGCATTCGCTGTCTCCCGAGCCAACAGACTAAACGAGAAAACGGTTCGCTTGTTCGACGGGATGCGCGAGAGACTGAACATATTGTAGCGGGAGATAAGCGCACGCTTCGAGAAATACACACTAACCTCGCTACAGAATTCGAGCGAGCAGCTATGCTTTCAAGGGGGGCGGAGGATCACGCTGGTATTATCTTATTATTAACCTTGGCGCATGCGCTAACAATTAATTCGTTTTCGTTGCAGTTTACACGCTTTACATTAATTAATTATGAAATTATTTAATTTTCTTATTCAGAGATATTCTTACCGAGATTCGTCTTCAAGCAATTTTGTTCAGAGTCACGAAGTTTCGTATGTTTTATATGAGCTTCATTGATTCGTTCGATTTGGCTTCCTTGCAGAGGAAGATGTGCGCAGAATTCTAATAAACGAAGAACCCATGTGCAAATTACTTTGCAACTTTTTTTCGTAATGCATAAAAAATATTTGTACGTTACGTAAAATTGAAGCGATCAAAATTTTCTCAGAAATATATTGTAGGAAATTGCTAACTGAAATTTGAGTAATTCGTCTCCTTGTCATGTAACTCCTAGAGCCACATTTGGTACATAAGCTCAGGTCACACGAAAAACAAAAATTTTCCAAAAAATTCAAAATTTTGAAATCTCATAAAATTTAAGTGGATCGATGAATTTTCGCCCGCTACAATACCCAACATTACACAGTGTTAGTCCATTCCCATCTCAAATTTAAGCTCGACACCTCCACGTGTACTCGAATTATATCGTTTTTAGTCATTAAAAAAAAAACAAAATCCCATAAAATCTGACCGCTTCGATAGATTCGACCAAATTCCATACCGAAGGTCTTTAATCACAATATTATATTTGTGTGCAGTTTTAGGACGATAGATCGAAATGTACGCAAGTCAGAGTTACCACACAGAATTCCCAAAAAATTCAAAATCCCGTAAAATTTCCAATCTGACCTCGATCATCAAGAAAATTGAACGAAGCGATGTGACCACTCTACGAGTCTACAAAATTTCGACTCGCTCTCTCAAACCGTTTCCGAATTATTGCTGTTCCAATCGATGCGAATCTATCACACACACATACATCCAGACAGCAGCTAAAAACCGTATTTCTCGACGTTTCAGACTATTCTAAGTACTCCGACATTAAAGTCTCAATTTCAATTTTTTGAACTAAAACACAACTTCCTCCACGAGCAATAGAGAATCCGTTCAATTGGTCACGATATCGTTTTCCAAACGGGTGTACCAAATCGCGGTTACAGTGTACGCTGCAAACCCAAGCCATCCGTCATCTTCGATAGCCGTCGCACGGCTTCGCGATTGCAACCACGAAATCGACAAAAAGAAAGAGGAAATAGAACTACACACCGCACATGCGAAGCACGGTTACCTGCCAGGTCAGTGTCGCGATCGGTCGATCTCGTCAATCACAGGGTCATGCGACGAGCGCGGCGCAGCGACCGAAATCCATTCGTGGAACGAAGAAGAATCGCGGTGCGCGTTGCCAAAGGACGATGCGAAGGTATCCGCTATCTGGCCGGAGCGGATCAACGGCAGATCAACTGTCCCAGGATTTATGGTGGCCGCGCGGTTTATGTAGAAATCCTCACAGAGACACATGCCACTTTCTCCATTGCCTCGAAGGTCCGCACGGAATGCGCCGGATAGAAAGGAAAACAGGAACGAGAAAAGTGGGAAGACCGAAAAGGGATGGAATCCGAGGATGAACCGAGCAAGGGAACGAACAAAAGGGAACAAAGCTAACGGGAAGTTGATCTAATGAAAAAGTCGGGAGGAGGAGGGAGCGGGCCGGAATGGGATGAAAAAGGAAGAGACGCGAGAGCGAAAGTAGTTTGGTGGGAATGAATAGGCTGGGGGAAAATGAAATGGCTGAATGTTGTAAGCGACGGCGGCGAGGAGGACGAGGACACTGTCTAGTGATACGGTCGTTCGATAAAACGGGGTGGGCTGTTTTCGCGAGATATCTGGCGGGGCGGCAAAGACGCGGATGGGTTGCAGTGGAAGAGATAGTTGTCTAGTCTGGCGTCAGGACACCGGGCGCCAGGACGACCCGACGGGTCAAACCAGGGCGCACCCCGAAGCGGGGCTGAATGAGTGTTTTCGTCCTCGTCCTTTTCGCTCGGGCTTGTTTATCCCCTCGGCGGATTGATCCCTTGAGCTGTCGCGTCGCTCGTTTCGCCCTGCTTTACAGCAGTTCGTCACTACGCGTTACAACACTGCGAGTTGGTTCGGTGAATCCGGGTGTGCGAATTTATACACGGAAATAACATAATTAATTACCAGAACGGTAAAATCATAAAAAATTATTAACGACACTGTGAGCAAAAAATTTTAATTAATTAGCGCACGGACACGAGAACAGAGATTCGAGTCGGTTATCGCTACAGGTAACAAAACCAAGCAAGAGTCGTCACTCTTTCCCGGTTGTGCGCGAAGGCTGATTGAAAAAATAGTCGTTTAATACAAAAAAAAAAATTGATTTAATCAACCGTGCACATAACAGGCTACAAAAAAAGAATAGTCACACGGTCCGAATGTTCGTGTCGCGCGTTGTAATTAAGCCCACCCAGCTTGACATTTAATTGACTGATTCCTTTTGTCCCGTAATTCGTACTGCAAACAAATTAAAAAAATAAATGAAACCTACCGATAGAATATGAATCGAGCTCCGTAAATCGCGATAGTGCGCGAAAACCATTATCGCCAACGCTGTCCGTATAATCAATACCGTGCCGGGAAGGATTATCGGAAGATATAGCCGGAGCCTGACCGGAAGCCGACACTCAGGCGGAGCTTTTAATGTCCTCCTCGTCGCGCTCCACGCGAGCCATCGCGCCATCCCAGATAGAGCTCGTGAAAGCCTTACGCCGATTTTGATAGTCACGTCGATCATAGCCATTCAACTAACGCCCCGGTGGAATTAACCGCGGTGGGAATTGATAGGTTATTTTTTTCCCCTGACGCTCGCCTGAAATCATTCTGCGGCAACGGCGAGACAGTTTCGCGGATCGCCGACAGACAAAACGGTTTCGGCGCTCCATCGAAACGTGTCGACCTCCGCGATAAGTTGATTTTTTTTTTTTTTTTTTTTTTTTTTTTTTTTTTTTACCGCGGAGTTCGAAACTCGCGTCGGGGTTTAAACTTTTGCTTTTGCCGGGAGTGTGCTCATCGGGTTTCGAGGGCGATTCACCAACGTGCCTGCAGCAGCATTATACCGAGCTGAGAGAATTGGCACACGTCAGTCGGATGATTGTACGTTCTAAACGTTCATTATCCGGTAAACCACGCTCTCCCTCGCACGACCGAACTCAATGTGTTAATCGAAATCCCGTTTAACTGGATCGCTGTGCCTCATTGGATTATTTATCCCGGTATTATCAATACAGTGGCGCGAGGGCACACGTCCGAAGCAGCTCCGCATCGATAGAGTCGACCGCGACTCACCGCTGACGGTAAACGGACACTGCACATCGAGCGAACATCGAGAGTATTTATTTTATTAATAATCTTCCGCGATACGGGATCTGAATTTTGTGGAATACTTTTGTTAAAAAAAGGCACTCCAAATAAATTGAAATGCTCGTGGTTGGTCTCTACCTGCTCATACGTGCTCGAGAACCGCTCTCGTTATTGTTGGGTTTCCCGTCGATTGAAAGTCGGCATCGCGTAAACAGTAAAGAATAAATTCGTGAATTGAGTAAATTATCTAACAGAACAATATGTTCGGTAAGAAAATGTTACTAAATATTATTTTAACAATAAATTCTTAAATATGGACCGATTGACACAAAACTTGGTCAATATTGTTATTCAGGCACAGACACAGGAAGTGTCGGTAAAAATTTTACGATATTATATATTAATAATCCTGGCGATACGTGATCCGAATTTTATCGATTACTTTTGTAGGAAAGTCACTCCAAATAAATTACACAGCTCGTGGAGCGTATCGGTTAGTGGTATTCCGCGTGCACCAACTCATACGTGCACGAGACACCACCCCCGTACAGTTGGCTTTCCCGCGGATTGAAAGTCAGCATCGCGTACACAGTCAAAAATAATTTCATAACAATCGTAATACGGATTTTCGTAAAAATAATTTTGTTGAACAAGTGACAAACGCGTTTGTTCGGGTTCGAATATACAAACATGTCCTCTCATTTCCCGTGTCATTGACAGTTTTTTCTTTGTACATTCGTTTGCAAAACTAGAGCTGGATTGTCCGACCGGAAAATCAACGAGTAAAAAATTGTGGACATTTGTGAACAATAAGTTGTAAAAAGTCCACATTTTTTTACTGTGTACGGAATCCCATAATAGGTCAGTCATTCACTACCCATATGTAACCATATGCTGACGGTAAACGAAAGCTGCACACCAAGCGAACACCGACAGTATTTATTTCATTAATAATCCTCGCGATACGAGATCAGAATTTTCTCCAATAATTATCTAAAAAAAAAAAAAAATGTTCACTGCAAACAAATTACAAAACTCGTGGGGCGTACGAAGTGTATCTCACTCATACGTGCACGATAATCACCCCCGTTATAGTTGGGCTTCCCGTGGATTGAAAGTTAGCATCGCGTACGGAATCCCATAATAGGTCAGTCATTCACTACCCATATATACATGCACGGAGTTCTTCGTGTTGTTCAGGCACGTGCAACCGGACAATGGCGTCACGCACAATGCATGAAGTCAGACGACGTATTTGGACTACACGGTACGATATAACTGCGCATTGAATAGACTCTGCTTCCGAGTTTCCATTAGCTCTCTCCTCTTTGTGACCAATAATAATAATAATAATAATAATAATAATAATAATAATAATAATAATAATAATAATAATAATAATAATAATAATAATAATAATAATAATAATAATAATAATAATAATAATAATAATAATAATAATAAAATGTAACTTGACGCAGTAAAATAATTCTAAATTGTAATTTATCGCCTGGCGATTCATCGTCGAGCTCATTGTTTTATCAATTTATCAAACTTAGACTCGGCGAGAATCTCGACGGCCCTCTCCCCCCGCCGTCTCGTCGGCGGTCGTGCTGCCCTCGTTCCCGCTCGCTATTTATATATTCTCTCCGCGCCGTTGGAAGATCTTCTTTCTTCATCCTGTATCGTTTTTTTTTCTCTCTCTCTCTCCGCTATTCTCGAGAAAATAGCCTCCGGCTATACCGACGAAACGCAAAGCGATGAGAAAAGGCGAAAGACGAATGTATAGAATACCTGTTACAGTGCTATAGTAGTCGGTACTGCAGGGATGCTGGTGGGGAAGTGCAGCAGCCTTTGCCGAACGTGAGGCGACCCCAACCGGTCGCAAGTTATGAATACAAACGACATACCGAGCGCAACGATCGGAATGCCCTTCGGGATTGCGGATCCGCGTTAAAAAAAAAAAGGAAAAAAAATCAACCGTCCCGTACGTTACATACCGCATCGCAGGGGTGGGACGAAAGGAAAAGGAAAATAAGAGATCATTCTCTTTTCATATCCGCATCTCGTCGCCCGCGGTGTTGTGCTTTTGAAGAACGAAAAACGTACGTATAGCCGGTCCTACACTTTATGTTCGCAACCTACCCCTAAAAAGTTGATCAGCGACCATATTGAGATTTTCTATCGCGAATACCGAATATTCGATTTTCCTCACCTAAAACGTTGGTTAGTAACGCGATATTTTATTGTAATCCTGAAAGTCGCGAAATGCGATCAAAATATATCGCGTTGCTAGTTTTGCACTGTTGTCATTTAAGCGAGCAGACGGTGAGGGATAATCGCTGCCAATCTGAACTTTGCCGAAATGAATCTTCGACAGAAAGTTCGTCAGGAAGTGACGTCATCTAGGGGAACGTTGCTTCCGGTTTGAAAACCTAATTTTTCGATCAGAAGTGACGTCATTTCCGGTTTGAAAATTTTAGTTTTCAACCGGAATTGACGTCATGTGAGGGAAACGTCATGTCCAGTGTGAAAATTTCTTTCTCCGAGCGGAAGTGACGTAATCTAAGGGGAATCCATTTAGAAAGTGACGTTTACCCTAAATTACATCACTTCCGGTCGAAAATTTACATTTCCAAAGCGAAAGTGACGTTTGCCCTAAATTATGTCACTTCTATTTAAAAAAAAATCGTTTTCCGAACCGGAAGTGACGTGTTTCCAGTGTCACGTCACTTCCGGTCGAAAAAAGAGACTTTCAAATAGGGAGTTACGTTTCCCTTAGGTGTCGTCACTTTCGGTCGAAAAATGTGATTTTGAAAGTGACGTTACAAAGAATATTTTTAATTTCTCTCTGCAATGAAGCTACAATGCAGCCACTGACAGAAGTGTGTGAATGAAATTTCGGAAGCTTATCCGAATCAAGAAACGCAGGAAAGTGGGTACAAGAAAATGTGTGATACGTTTCAAATGGATGAGTCCATAGGATATGGATGAATCAAGGATCACGCTGCGAAGCGCCCCAGCTCTGATGAGCCTCACCCGCGCAATTTACATATTACCGTATTACCCAAAAAATCCCCGATGACGAAACGCTCTGGACTCATGTGTTTTCGATATAGCGCATTGACGAACGCCTCGTCCCGCAGGCCAGGGGTGCGAGAGGATACAGAAAACGTTCTGGCGACGGTCGGACGAGGATATCGCGAGTCTCGTGGGAGAATCGATCATGAATCGAGAGCCTCGACGATTTATTAGAACCCGTGTAGCATGCAGTATCGCCCGCTACAACACCAAACAAACAGGGTCGGGTAGCTCGAGGAGGTTCGAGCCTAGGGACTATAATAGAAACAATGGGTTATCCCAATGCAGTGTGCCAAAAGGGGAAAAGAATCGAGGCGGCGGAACCGAAGAAGAGGGGCGAGCGGGGTGAAGAATAAGCGCGAAGTTTTGCTCGTATGAGTGGCCACGGAGGAAACTCGAGGAAAATCCGGGTGAATAAAGGGTCGGTAAGGGAGAGGAATATTTTGTCCGTATGTATGTATAATACATCGATGCAGTCCCGGTCGCCCCGGCCAGGGTGGAGAATGAGCGGAAGAGGGCCGCGAAGGGTGCGATCGGTAAGGGCCGGTAGAAAAATGATAAATGCGCGAGGGGTTAGGCGGAGTCGTAACAAGCCCTCTCGAGGCGAGCTCCAGTTTTTTAATTGCTTCGTGCCACCGCTACATATACCACGGGTGGGACCATATAACTGCCCCATTCGTTCCAACCAGGAGCGAGTGAAATGAAAGACGAGGGACGCCGGTCCCTCCGCATACCCTCTCGCTCACTTCGATTTTCCCTTGAGAGCGAGAGTATAGCGGCACTCTCCTGGAGTGAAATAAAGAGACAGAGTGGAGAGGCCGCTACGGTCGAGAGAGATTTATCGTATCATTGTTTAGTGCCGTAAGCTTCCCTGGCGTCGCTCGCCTCCCTTGGCGTATTGTTAGCAAAATAACCGGATAAATCGGGTACGGCGGTAGACAAAGACGTCGGCGAAGAGTGAAAGAATAATCGAAAGAGAGATAAGGACGGCACGATCGTATCGTGACTCCCCGTGCCGGAGGAATTTTCTTTTTCGCCGGTCTCCCGGCGAGAATCCGGAGGCCGACCGAAAGCTTCCGGTTATTCGGCGCTCTCGAGTGGCTCGATATAAGTCGGTTCGCCGGCGGGGTAGACTGATGAAAAAAAAAAAAACAAATTGGAATAAATTAAGCGATCCGACGAAGTATTGTTGCACGCAGATCGTTAACTAAAATGCTCATTTTGTTTACTGCATTTGGGATGCTCTGAACGAAGAGCGGAAGAATTTAGACCGCTCGGAGCGGAGGCTCTTAATCCCGCTCTCCTTCTCAGCGCTCACCCGCCATTCTTAACCTCGTTTTAGTTTCATTTATTTCGGGTCCGTGCGAGCAGTTTCAATCTTGGCAATTGTTATCCACGTATAGCCCCGGCAATTTCCGCAATCTTCCACGATCGTTTCGTTTCCGTGGAATGAGAGGTTCGAGGGTTGGTTTGTGTTCAATCGGTCGGAGCATTGCGGCATAGTTGAGGCCCGGGTTCGCTATGAGGCACGCCGAGCAGTAAGATGGACCGGAGTGCTCTTCGGACCGTGCTATATATCCTCGGTACATAAAGTACAAGGAGCTTCGTAAACAGTCGAGCAAACTGTAGGGAACGTGTGCCGAGTAGGGAATTTCGGGACAGACATATTGCGGTTCACTCGAAATGCGTAGATGCGGGGACCACCGCGAGGTTCACCCGAATCGTTACCTTGGCGAGGTCAGTGAACCAAGTGGGCACCCTCTCTACATACAAATAACCGAGTCTGCGGGAGATACTCTTATCGTTAAGATTGGGCCAGTGAAAACTTTCTTGTCACGTTTCCAGCACGCATCTATAATAACACTCTTCATTGTATGTTACGAAAACTGGGCGATTTTTACGTTACAAAGTCGGATACCCCATGCCTCGCCAACGACTGTCAGGAGGCAGAGTTGCAGTCATTCAGAAAGACGGCACCGTCGACCACGACTTCCTGGACAATGACCTCCGCATAGGGAATTCATCTCATTTCCTATCTCCAGCGAACATCTGTAATAACTCTCTTGATTGTTTGTTACGAAAACTGGGCGATTTCTACTTTACAAAATCGGATAGCGCATGCCTCGTCAACGACTGGCAGGATGATGACTAACTTACGCAGAGCTGCAGTCATCCAGAAAAACGGAACCGTCGTCGACAACGTCCAGGACAATGACGTCCGCACAGGGAATTCAGCTCATTCCCCATTTTCAGCGAACATCTATAATAACCCTCTTGATAGTTTGTTACGAAAACTGGGCGATCTTCGTTACAAAGTCGGATACCGCACGCCTCGCCAGCGACTGTCAGGATGATGGCTAACTTACGCAGAGCTGCAGTCATCCAGAAAAACGGAACCGTCGTCGATTACATCCAGGACAATGACATCCGCATAGGGAATTCAGCTCATTTCCAGTCTAGGACCGCCGTCGGGGCGCGACACGTTATCGACCGGCATTCCAAATTCACTGTCGACGTAACAACCCTCTCAATTAACGGTACGTTAGACGTGACACGTGGCAGCGGGTACGCCAGAAGCTCGGCACGATGGAGCGAATTTCTGCACAAGCGGCAAGGCGTCGGAGAAGGAGGTACCGCGCCTAAGTACGGAATTGCTCCGGGACCATCAGGTATACCCGGTACTCTCCTCCATTGCGGGTTGGCAGTACCGTGAAGCTTTCAAGCACCCACGTAGGATATCCCACTACTAAGTACCCACCCGCCTTCACCGTCGTACGAACCCAACACGAATGCGGTCTGACCTGTGCCTGATACCGATACTGCCGGATCCGCGCCGGTGGACGTTCAATAGGGCCGTGCAGTTGTGTGGAGAGTGCGCCTGTTACCTGCAACGTTCGATGCGTACGTGTGGTGGGGCCGTTACCCAAGCCGTTTGCGTTGCGTCTTACTGTTGTGGCGTGACCGGGCAACATCCCGAACATCACCGGGCACAAACTCGCCGACGGCAAGAGACAAAGTCAATACAGTGCTTCTCTGCAAGCTGGCGGCTCTGAGGCTCTGCTCGAGGCACGCGGGGCCTGTAGTATACTACCTCCGGCCGCGCCGCTGCGCCAGTAAACATTGCTTATGTGAGTGAGAACGCCGGTACAGGGATAGAAAGCTCTTGTCCGTGGTGCACCTGGGACACCTACGTTCTCGTATCCATCGCGGTGCCAAAGCTATGACCCCCACGCGACCCTCACGAATAACGAACGCGATGGAATTCCCTCGGTGATGGTGTACTTACTTCGCTTTGCGCAAATGTACCTCGCATGCCGAGCTCGGTTATATCGAATCGACAACCGCACATTGGGGAGACCGCACCGAAGTGTCGAACGTCTAATCGTGTGAGAGGCTTCCGTTGGTGGCGGTAAGGGTGCATTGTCTATGGGTAATCCAGGTGCATCAGGCCGCATTACGGACACGTATGTCATACATTGGGTGCGATGTACGCGGAGCATGCGGGATCCGCTTGCACTGACGTAATGCGACGGAGACCGCCGTGTTCCTGTTTATCCTAGGCATGGGATCGGCATTTCTCCTGCCACCGGAAGCATCAAGCGATCGCGTGCCCCGAGCCCTCGACCTTTCAGCCCCGACGACGGAACGCTAAGGTTGAGTGTCTCCGCGGTGACGATTAAGTATCCGGACTAAGTAGGCAGCCGCGACAGAACGGGAAATGTAGCGGTGGATCAACTTGCGCCCTCGGCCTATCCCCCGCAACTCTTTACGGGTCTTCGTGCAAGATGAATGAACCTCCGGCTTACTCCACTAATTGGCGGTGAATGCCTTCGCGGGTGGAGGCCTAGCATCACTCCGCACCACTTCCTTACCCTCTTTCGGCTGGTACTACACGTTCCCGCTATTGCTCCAACCGTTTTAACGTTTGCCGGACTAAGAGACTCTCAGTAATTCCACGGGAGAGTCGTGGATTTATGGATCTTGATAGGGGCCGCATGGCGAATACCGGATGGCTACTGGACGCGAAGCGAAACGGCGAAGTGCACGTTGTGGTAAGCGATGCTGGTGTTATTTTGCCCCGGATGGGGTTTTTTTTTTTTTTTATAGAGAGCCTGTACAGTTTTCCAAAGAGAGGTATCGAAGTACGTGAGAGAAAAGAGAATGGACCAACTCTTCATAGTTTATTTCGCCTTCGATTCATCCATCGACGTGTTCGAGTTGGCTTCTCAAAGGGGCGCAGAGCCGTGCATTCTTTGATTGTGCGAGACCGAGGAGCAAACTCACCCTGGTCACACAGCTTCTATTCACGGGCGTTGGTGGTTCCTTTGAAAGTTTCAAGGCCGCACAGGTCCTTTTCTTTGGCCACCGTGAAAGCATCGCGCGGATGAAAAGCTCCGCGGTCCAACGATTTCGCCCACGAAGACGTGTTGCCGAGGAGCGGACTGCCGGCGAACAACTTCGACTTTTAGGGGAAGCTGGGAGCGATTCGTTCCATCGGAGAATTTACTATCAGCAACGCGACCGCTGGAGGTAACGAAAGACCCAACATTTCCCAGCAAAGTGCCTTTGCTGGGAAATGTTGGGCATTTAGTGGGAGGTCCTGCGAACTTTGCGGATCAATAAGAATTCAAAGCGTTATATTTCTTGAATTTCAAAAATATCTCAAATAGTAGAGGACGTTAATTGATATCGTTTAGAATAGGGTAAGTCAGGGTGATATGGCCATGTGGCTGATATGGCCACCCGCAATACCTTTTAACGTAACAAACGAATGACGCTACCGTTTGCACAGTTTTTACTACATGTGGATGTAATATGATTACACCGAAAAATCATAAGATTGTATGTGCAAGGTCGGTACGTGGCCATTTCCTCGACAATTTTCGGGTGATGTGGCCAGTAAAACGGTTTTCTTATTAGTATCTTATTAGTCATCTGAGACAGTTGACAGAGGTAATTATTGTCTTTCTGTAGTTCATGTAGACAACATAATATATACAAAGACATGTTTTGTACTATCTCTCTATGCTTCTCTAAGCCTAATCGTTATTATGGTCATATCAGCCGTAGTATCCGGGTGATATGGCCGATCACAAATATTTATTTATGAAGCTGCAATTAAATCACGCATCGAAAAAATATCGAAAGTTCCGAGTGAATTGTTTCCGTTTGATGTTTCTAGAGTTGATTGGACGACCAAAATGTAATGGTTTTTTTTTTAACGTTGAAGCTCCAATTTTCATTGTTTAAAAAAGGGTGGCCACATCACCCCGACCTACCTTATTTATAGTTTATATAATTTATATTTTATATATATATATTTTAGAATATTCATAGTTCGGAGCATAGAATATGGAACTCGGAGTGATAATATTTACTTCAGCCCTCGTCGAGCTATCCCATAACTGAGAAGTAAATAAAACGGAAAATTCCAGCAATTAAGCCTGTCCGTTCACCGACGGAAGAACGAATAGCAATACTCAGAGTGAGCCACCACTATTCCCGACTGAAATACGAACCGGTAAATGAATTTGCTGTGAAAAGTTCGCAAAGTCTTCGAAAGTAAGCTTTCGAAACTCTATCCCTCACCGCGAGAGCCTCCGTCGTTCCTCAGCGCAGCGGCGTAGTGATTACAAAACTCTTTGAACTCCCTACTCTCAGGTTTGTTTAATTCATCATTTATGCGTCAATCTACTTTCCCAGTGGCAAGAGAGAAAAGTAATTCGGGAATCGACGTACCACCGCCAATTTTATTTTTCCCCGTAGATTCGATTAACGGCATCGCCTCACACTCGCGCGCAAACAGAAATTCGAAGAACCTCAAATAAATGTCACTGCGAAGCTTTAAACTCAATGGAAAAGGACGGTCGAGAAGAACGGGAAAGCGAACCAACATTATAATTATAAAATCTGAAGTGGCCGAAAAACGACCAAAGCGAAAGTCATTGAACATTTGCACGAATTTTTTTAACGTTCCGCGAATAAACTTTATCGTATTTTGCCCTTCCGGCATTCGTGCTCCACATTGGTCAATGCATTCCGGCGACAAGAGACGACAAAAATACACCTGGACAATTACGAATTAAATTGATTGCCGGAGGATTACTCGACAGTATTAGCTCTCAAATAACCACGTTGGTTGAACAAATGTCTTACGGACATATCCGCTCGCTCGAGCTTCGCCGATCGCAATCGGGTAAATCATGATCCTTGAAAGCAGGGACGAAGGGGGAGGAGAAGGCTGAACGTATGGCGCTATCGGCCAGCTGGCCGTTGAATCTCCAGCTTAAGACGCTTTCAGGGAGCTTGGCTCGAGCATCTCGATATCCAGCTTTCTCCGTCGGCTTATATATCGCGTGTTAATTCCGGCTCGCTGTCGCGCACGGTGTCCCTGTTGTCACCCGAGCAATTGGCATTCATTGATGGCTATTTATCTCTGCCAGTAAGGTGAGGCGAGCTGGGTGTATTTAAACGCACGCCTACCGCCGACTGAACTACCGCTTCGCTTTAATTATACGTCGGTACTAATTAAGTGGAGAGTGTCACTCCTCCGAACGGTGGAGGGAAACGTCGAGAGGCTTTCAGCAGTATCGACCGTGATCACAAACGAATTACACTGTTCATAGGGATGTCGCGAATTTCTCCACGGGAATGTTTCATCGTGATCATCACTGGTTTTATTAATGATGAAATAGACATTTAGATACTGGAAATTAATATTTCCGGACATTTACCGGAAATACATAACTTCTTGTTCGGGAATAGCATTTTTTTGGTCGACAGTTACGTCATACCGGAAATACCTCACTTCCGGTTTGAAAATATCATTTTTCGACCGGAAATACGTCACATCCGGTATCTCATTTTCGAACAGTATGACGTCACTTCCGGTCGGGAAATACCTCAAGCGCATTTTTTTCCCTCGTGGGGCAAAAAATAAATAAAAAACCTTAATGAGAAAAAGAGCCTCCGTTCATCAAAACTTACTTCGGCATGAACTCTGGACCCTACCAGGTTGCGTAGCTCTCGGCACCCTCTCTCATCCTCCTCACGGCCCCTTCCCGGCGCGTTAGGATTACCCAAAGCGAATTTGGCGAGACGATATCCCGAGAAAAGTTTCGCCCTCGAGTAGTCTGGGAAAGTACACGTGACGTTGTACAGAACCTAAATGATTCAAGCAAGCCGAGTTGTGTCGCTCGAAGGTTGAGAAATGTCGCAAAGAGCACTCTTTGAGCAAAGGCAAAGTTTCATTGAATCCTCTCACGGTTTTACTCCGTCTCAGTCTTTCTACCTTGTTTCCGGTCTGTTCGCATTATTCGCTCGTCTTGTACTCGTGTTTTTTTTTTTTTTTTTTTTTTTTCGTCAGTCGAGGCAACAGCGCGATGAATTAACCGGCTGCGATATGCTTCCAATTTACTTCTACCTTCTCCATCGGAGCCCTGTTGAAGTTTAAATTTATTTGTAGATGCAAAATTTATTTGTTTTGTTCGCGTGGAATGAAACAAGCGAAAGGGGGAACGGAGCTGCAATGGAGTGAAATTGGAAGTGTAAGGAGAACCGAAAAAGGAAGCGAGGAAGAGATATGCAGATGCCCCAGACCAAGGTTCATAACAATCTATAAAGACATCCTCCAATTCCTGTATAATCAACGCAGTCACGAAAGTGCCTCAGTCGCTGCTTGTAAAAGTGCCAGACCACCCTCGCGCATGTCCTAGCTTTGTTTGTTTGGTTGTTTGTTTATTAATGGGGTTTTCTCCTTAGCCTATTCACAAAATACAAATGTGTCTTATAACTACTTTTATATCTCCATTTCTTAACAAACTAAAAAATAACGAAAGTATTTTAAATCTTAATTTCCTTTCAACTCAGCTCAGGTATTATTGAATTTTAAGTTTACTAATCATACGCAAATAGCATCTCTCGTGCTCGATTCTGGAAAATTCTGAGTTTACCTGGTGAACACAGTAAAAAAGATTAGTACATTTAACAAACCTTTTTTGTCCACAAACGTCCACAATTATTTTATTGTTTATAAAAATATATATATATATCTGTAAAATTGACGGACATTTTTGTAAAATGGATGAGATTTCTTTCGTAAAAATAACAAGAAAATAATTGTGGATATTTGTGAACAAGAAACGTACCCTTGTTACTGTGCAACTCAGAGTATATATTGGCTATCTTAGCACTGCTAAAAAAAATTGTCAATTTAACCAGACTGTAACCAATTTTTATGCAAAAACTGGTGCATTCAATTTAATGTACAATTGTGAAAAATTAATGGACTTTTAGAGTGAAATTAAAGTAAATTATTGGAATAAGTACTTTTATGGTAAAATTTAAGTCAATTGTTAAAAGTAAAGTACATATAAGTTTCTAATATTCTGTACGTTCATTTTTCATCACAATCGCACATGAAACTTAATATACCAGTTTATGCAAAAAAAAAAATGCTCAGTACCGGTACATTATGGCAAAAAAACACGGGTATCGTTGTGTACTGACCATGTCGTGCGCAGCGAAAAAAGTTTGTACTTTTTACAACGACTAATTCTCCACAAACGTCCACAATTTTTAATTTGTCGAAAATTGTTAATTTTCCTATCGCACTATTCTGCTCTAGTTTTACGAACAAAAGTACAAACGAAAATTGAATTCACACTTGAATAAATGAGTTTGTCACTTATTTAACAAAATTATTTTGACGAAACTTCGTATTTTAATTTTACGAAATTATTTTCTCCCTGCACGACCGATCTTGTTCATTCATCACAGGAATATTTTTTCGAAGCTAATCACAGTTTCGTCGTAGTGCGTACGTGATGTGAAGCGAAATGCCTTATAAAATAAGAGGGCTATGTACATAGCCAGCCAATTACGTACCGTGGCAAGAGGGGGGAGCGGGGCGGTTTCTCTTGCAAGTTTGACGACAAACTTACAAGGACGAACATCTCGTTTATTACATTACGTCCAACGTTAATGCACAGCGCCGCTGTACCGTAATGCGGCGCTCGCTGGAATATCGCTCCACCGATAAAATAATTTTCTCAAATTGCTTGTGCTTGAAAATTCCTTGCAGTTCTCTTTCTATCTCCCGATTGGACGACGGTGCAATTAATATGGAAGCAAAGTTAATATTGAGAGTAAATTAAAGATAGATTAACTTGTCAGTGGATGAAATCCGTGTTAGGTCAGACCGCCAGCCAATCTCATTAAATTCCTAATTGACACTTTGATAATTATAGATTTCGCGCTGAACCGATAAATGCTAAAGTTAAAAAGTAATTGAAGTTTGTGAAAGAAATGCTACGGTAAGGTACATAAATTACTACGTTCTTGCAACTTCGGCGGACTTTGCATACGTGCACAGTAAAAAATAATTTCGTAAAATCGGAATACGAATTTTCTTAAAAATAATTTTGTTAAATGAGTGACAAGCTCGTTTGTTCAGGATTGAATATTGCAAACCTGTCCTTACGTCCCGTTTCGTTAACAATTTTAGCTTGTACCTTTTTTTCGAAAACTGGAGCCGGATGTTGCGATCCGAAAATTAACAGATAAAACATTGTGAAAGTTTGTCGACAATAAGTTGTTGTCAAAAGTACAAACTTTTTTTTACTATATGAGCCATTTCGCGGGACGTGACGAGACATTGTCAAAAATAATTTTAAAGGAATCCGGAGCAACGTTGTAAAAGTGCGGTATAAACCGTGGTGGAAGACGTGAAGAATAGTGCGATCAATGTCGTAGTTGACGAGTAATTGAAGTATGCAAAAAAAAAAAAAATACCACGGTGACGTATATAAATATCTACGTTTTTACGTCCTTACAAGCTTGGCGAACTTTGCATACGTGAGCCATATCGCATGCCTCGACGACGTGTTGTAAAAAAATAAATAAATGAAAAAAAAAAATTCTCGAATACGAAGACGTTGTAAAAGTGCGGTATAAACCGTGGCAGAAGACGTGAAGAACGATGCGTCCCGGTCGCATGGAACGAGTGCGAAGTAGCGAGCGAGGGAGAACGAAATATGAAAATAATAAATGGTACGGCGTACCGCTCGCACACATTGAGCCATCGGTATGCAGCGGCTAGAACAAATCCCTAATTAACACTTTGGTGATTATAGACTTCTCGCCGAGCCGATCAAAGTTGAAGTTTACGAGTAATTAAAGTTTAAAAAAGAAATGCCACGGTAACGTATATAAATAAAATAAAAAACTACGTCCTTGCAAGCTTGGTGGACTTGCAGACGTGAACCGTATCGCGGGACGAGACGCGGTATCGTCAAAAATAATAAAAACATTCTCAAATACGAAGACACTGGGCAGAACGCAATTTTCCAATACTTTTTGGATGCCTCATTCTGTCTCATCGATAGTTCCGGATTTTCCGTTCCATTTTGTCCCACTGTCCAATACACACATTATTGGAAAATTGCGTTTTGCCCTAATATTCATTTTGCCCCACTCTTCCTTATAAACCGTCGCAGAAGATGTGAAGTACGAAGCGTACCGGGGGGGACAAGAAATAGCGAGCGATTGAGAACAAGAGATGACAATAACAAATGGTACGGCGCACCGCTCGCACACAAAGGGCCACCGGTGCGCAGCGAATGGTCCAAATCCCCAATTGCCACCTTGGTGATTATAGATTTCTCGCCAAGCCGATCAATGCTGAAGTTTACGAGTAACTGAAGTTTGCACACAGTAACGTGCCACAGCAACGTAGGGAAGGAGGGAGAAAAATGGGATAGTGGGGCAAAATGGGACATTGGGGCAAAATAGGATAGTGGGGCAAAAGGCCACATTCCAATCATTTTTGGATGGGACAGTGAGACAAAACCGGGCAGAGAATCCAGATGTATCGATGGGGCAAAATGGGACACCGAAAAATGATTGTAAAATTGCATTTTTCCCCCACTGTCCCATTTCCCCCCATCACCCCTGTATAAATGCCTAAATCTTTACAACCTTTGTGGATTTTACATACCTCATCGCGGGACACGACGACGTATTGTCAAAAATAATAATAAATTCTCGAATAAGATTACGTTGTAAAAGTGCGGTACGAATCGTGGCAGAAGACATGAAGAACGATGCGTACGTGGGGAGGGAGGTGGCACATGGAACGGAACAAGAAGTAGCGAGCGAGTGAGAACAAAAGATGAAAAATAATAAATGGTACAGCGCACCGATCGCACACAGTGGGCCACCCGTATGCAGCGGGAGCCTGAGGTTTATCATACGGCGCGGCGCGATATCGCGTGAGGATCCTTTGGGAGTAAACAAATCAATTCCGGCTGAGACACGTTTACGCCCCGATCGTAAATTATCATTAAGGTGATTGGCTACCATCTCACACGCACATATGCTCACCCGTAACCACACAAATTCTCGGGTTCCCCGTACCGACGACCTCAATTCTTGCCACCTCGGGTTGTTCTTGCGGAGTGCGCAAGTCCACAGGGGCGCGTTCGGATCGTCATGCTTCGCGGTTCACCGGTGGCTGATATGTGAGATTCCTTGAGGCGCGTCCCGCTGGGAACGTATGTGCGAACGATACGAGCCAGCCGAAACTGTCTAGTCCCTGAATTAGCTGCCGTTTGGTCAGGAGATCGGCGCGTATCGTTGGAGGAGACAGAAAGGATGTATCGGTTATTCGACAAGATCGGGAACAGCGATATAAATCGGTCAACGTTCAACGAAGTGTATTCGCTCCTGTGAATTCTCTGCGCAAGACACGAAGATGGATGGACGATGGGGAAGATGAGGAGATGATCGACGGTCTGACGAATCGCCGTCGATGTATCCGACATGCGAAATAAAATCGGTCGGAGCGTGAGAGAGGCGGAGGAGGACGAGGATAAATACCGAAGCGACGTTAGATTTTTCGCTGGGGAGTCGGTCGAGTTTCTTCGTTCACGTAACACCCCATCGCTGGCCATGTACACCTATTATTCAAACTGCTCCTGTCTCCGTCCCGTGCGAACTTTCGTTCTCGGCGGACGGTGGGCCAAAAAAGCAGAGACTGAAGCCGGACGGGAACGATCATTTCTCAAGTGAAGAAACGAGGAAATAGGTTTTCCCTTGCTGGACGCGACCCTCGGCTGCAGACCTTCCGGTCTGAAGTTGGGGGCTATGCTTATAATGGGATACCAGTTCGGAGGTCAGGAAATGTCATGGGGAGGAAGATAAGTGCTAAACACAAACTATAGTCGGAGAAGGATCTGATAAGAATTTCCATAAAACTGGTAAAAACCGAGAGGACTTTATAGAGAAAATGCAGCGGCAGCGACATTCTGGCGAAATTTGACACATTCTGCTAGAATAGTTGCAATTTGTATAGCAAGGGCGCAGAAAGGGAGTTCTTGACGAGTGTAAAATGCGAGTAAGCACTTCACTTTTCTACGAGCCGCCATTCACATTATTTTTCCTAAAAAAATCACGAAAATGTTTACAGAAAGCCAGTTGTTCGCATTAGTGCGAGAAGAAAATGCCATATTGCGTTTGTACGCATGCGCAGTATTTTTCTCGCACGCGATGTGAATTAGTATATTATGCCTCAAGGGAGGAAAATGCACTTTCTCCCTTGTCGCATACGATACTTTTTTCCGACTTCGTTAAAACGACCACATTTTCTTGCGTCGCAAAATCGTCATATTCGCCAATGACCATTTCTCCCCCGGGAGTAATAGAGCTTGCAGAGGGAGTAATGAGCCCCATTACTCCCTAGGGAGTATGAAATTGTACTGCGCATGCGCACTGATTAATAATGATCATCGGTCAATAATAGGCTATTTTCCGCCCGTATTGCACGCAAGGAATGTGGTTATTTTAACGCAGTCGGGAAAAAAGTACTTTTCTGATCTCACTTTGCAGGAACGTATAGCGGGATTTTATCTGCATGAGTTAGGAAATGTACATTTTGATACAAGTGCGAAAAAACTTTTTCTGATGAGTGTGAGTTTGCAGCACGAGCCGAAGGCGAGTGTTGCAATCACATAAGTTCAGAAGACGTTTTTTGCACGAGTATCGGACAAAATTTTATTTTACGAGGTGTGAAAATGGGGGTTTTCAGGCAAAAACCGCCATTTTTCCACCGAGTGAAATAAAATATAATTTTAGCCATCACTCGAATATCCCGTAATTTTCGCTAGAATATAAGTTCTCCTTGCTATAAAATATGGTAATCGATGGCGTCGCGATCGTTAACCGTTTGTTTTAGGTTTGCAGGTTACACCGGCGTATTATGTCAATAAAATTTGTTTGTGTATAGATTCATAAAAAAATTTGATCGACGAAATCTTCAGTTTTTATCCACGGAATTGTCAGTATTCAATCCTCAAAATTCATAGTCAGATTCGCTAAATTTTGTCAACTTGCCTTTCAAGAAAAATTACTATATAAATTGGGTAAAAATTACAATGGCAGCTGTGAAGATTTTACATATCTCTAGTAGCAGCGCCGGTGCACCATGTCGCCAGGTCGAAATTTACCACGTGACTCGGAACTTTTTCCGAGATCCTTCTCTCAGTCTATAAATATCTGTGAATCCCAGATACGCCAGACGTATCTTTTTTTTTCAGCTACGGTAGAGTTTCACCTGGCTTGAGGTTCGACCGTATTGAAGATAGAACTCCGGAACATCGGGAGAAGACACCCCATGCAAATTGCACGTACAGTCGGCATGCAGCGGCGAGTATCATTAAGAGACACTCTACTTTAGTCGCCACTATGGGGGTTAGGCTGCCAGAGGTGGTGGGCGCCAAACCCTCCGGGGCGTCGACAATACACCAACAAAGTCTCTCTTGACGGACTCTCTCTCTTTCGTCCGTGAATAGACCGTGCCAGGAAGAACGACGACATTGCCGACGACGACGACGACGACGACGGTGGTGCTTCGAGCCCGAGGGATCATTAACCCTTTGGGGCTGCAACGGCCATTCAAGTGCTGTCGACAACACAGTCGACTTTTTCCGTTATCAATTAAGCCCTGGTGAAAGTACAGCGACAGTATACTGGTATCCGACAGGCGGCGCGTCTTTGTTTAGCGCTCAATTAGTGTCTATTGTGATCGCAGTAAAAGGATTTTCGCGATTACGTAATAATGTGTCTACTCAGAGAACCGATAACGACATCGTCTGTACAAACTTGACATTGTGGTCGAGCCTCTCCACTGCGTTTACAATTCAATAATATGCTACAGTAGGTTTATTACACTTCCGAGGAATCGTACCCTGCGCATGCATATTATAAGCGCCATATACTGTCAACTGTTGTTATCTTTTTTTTTAATGGAGCAGAGAAGGATGTTTCATTCAGCGAATGGTCTTTAAATTGCAAGGTCTTATACTTCAACACGACTGTTTAAGTGCTACCTTGGGAGGGTCACTGAATACTATAAGCGCGGATTATCGGAATTCGAGTGGCGAGAACGACGCTCAATTAGTGTCTATTGTGATCGCAGTAAAATGGTTTTTATGAGTAAGTAATAATGTGTCTACTCGGTGAACCGATAATGACATCGTCACAAACGTGACTTTATGGTCATTCCTCTCCGCTGCTTCTACCGCGAACTTTACACTTCAATAATATGCGACAGTCGGTTTATTACACTGCCGAGCAACTGTACCCTGTGCATGCATATTATATGCGCCGTATACAGTCAATTGTTATAATGTTTTTTTTATGGAGCAGAGAACGGTGTTTCATTCTACGGATGGTCTTTCAATTGCAAGAAGGTATTACTTCTGCACGACTGTTTGAGTGCTATGTTATGATAAACTGTCAATTGTTATAATGTATTTTTTTTTTTTTATGGAGCAGAGAACGGTGTTTTATTCTACGGATGGTTTTTAAATTGCAAGAAGGTATTACTTCTGGACGACTGTTTGAGTGCTACCTTGGAAGACTCACTGAATACTATAACCGCGGGTTATCGCAATTCGAGTGGCGAGAACGACGTTGCTCGAGCACAGCAATGTTCGCCGTATTACGGGAGAGGAACGATATACGCTCTTTCCCACTGCCGGTACGACTGGCTTTACTACCCGCGCCTTTTGCCAACTACGAATTTCAACGGGTCGTTACGTCGACGGCGAAGCGCTCACCGTGTACCAATCGTGATAAACGTGTAGCAAACTCTCTCCGTCAAAGTCCCGTTCCTCGATCGCCCCTAAAGTAGATAGAAACTACGAAAAAAAAAGTTTCTGAACAAGTTTCAGAAGTTGCGTCCTGAAAAAAAAAAAGTGTAGACTGGATGAGAGTCGTTTTTAGGAATCTCAGACTCGCCACCCCAACTGCGCCAGATGAAGATACGACGCATAAAAGGTATGAAGAGAAATATACAAAAGGAAGGGTGTTGCTAAACGCTATTTCGGTCCGTCTGGTGGTCTGGACGACCCTACTGTGAAATACTGGGTTTTAACTGCTCTCAAATGAGCCTTGAGGCGATGAGGGCTTCGCATATCGCGTGAGACCTCGGCGAGTTGCTTACACCCCCTAAATTTGGCCCACCAGCCCCCCCTCTCGCCCCCACCCCTCTCGTCGTTTTTGTCCTTCGAAGCTCGCATCTTTCCCGCCCACCCTTCGTCCCCCGTCGGCGAGACCACTTTCGCTCACTCACCAGCAGGAGCGGTAGACGTTAAAAAATTTGTCGCGATTCACCGAGCGCCCCATTACTATGCGGTTCGTCGTACGCTGAAGTGCACCGGAGCTTACGTACACAGGCCCGTTTCTACTCGGCTGTGAGAAAAGTTCAGTAGATATGTATAGAAATGCGGTAGCAACCACTTGACGCGACGGTGCAGGGGTTCGTGGCGGCTGAAAAGAAAACTTGCCGAAAATGCATCCTTTCATTTGGTCGGGTTGGACGCGCGAGACCGGAGACATTCCCTCAAAGACGTTTCATTTTGTATGGTGTGTACTATGCAAGTCATTATCGGAGCGAATGAATTTTATAATTACTTGCGATCAATCGTGAGTTTCTCGTTGAAGGAAGTTTTGTGGAAAGCATAGCAGGCGGAAGATCGGATTGTGTCGATGGGGCAAAATGGGGCATCCCAAAATGATTAGAAACCTGCGTTTTTACGAGTTCCATTACTGTACGTCACTTGTTCGTTTGCGGTCCCGGACGATCGTGTCTTCTGCAGTTGTTGTTTCATTGTCAGTGACAATCGAGTGACTACTGTGAAAAGAGGGTTACGTCCGCGACGATGGTCGGATTAACGCGTATGCGCTGAATCATGGTGAGATGTATTTGTGATCCCTATCACGCGTGAGCGCTCGATACAAGTGTAAAAGACGCCAATATTTCGAGGAAATTGAAGATGGCCTATTTTGCCCCCTGCGATATTTTTTCCGGAACATCAGAGTTGATCCTACAGCGCTACAGCGCTTTGGTTGTTTGTTGAAACACAGTAATTCAATGTCATAGGCAGAGCTGGGCACGTACATTAAGTTCTTGAAGTACGTGTTGAAATGTCAACTACTGAGTCAGTGTCAGCACTCAGAACTAGACCTATTAAGTTCTGCCAGTACACAATACGTCAGTACTCAGCAACTACCCAGTCCCCAGTACGTGAAGTACCTACTTGCTACTTTTCAATACATAATTTAAGTGGAGAAGAGCGGGTTAAAATACGACAGTGGGGTAAATCGGAACAGTAGGACAAAACGCATTTTTCCAATAATTTTCCGATGAGAGAGTGAGACAGAACGGTGCAGACAATCGGGATTCATAGATAGAGCAAAATGGTACATCCAAAACTGATTAGAAAATTGTGTTTTGCTTACTGTCCCCTTTCGCCCCGCTGACCCATTTTGCCCCGCTCTACCCTACTTAGTCTATTTGCCCAGCTCTGATCATGGTATAATTGCAAAGGCCTTTTTCACTCAGGCGTCCCGTCTTGCCCCGCTCACCCCTACAACCCACCGAGTTACACGGGAGATTAGACACAAAAGTTGCGAGCGTGCGTGCCTGCGCTGAACTGCATGCGAATAGGGTAAGGACGATTCATTCGTAGACGTCGACGTAACTCTCAAACGTACAAAAGCCAGCGACGACAACGACAACAAGAAAGCTGTATGTAGAAAGGAGCGTCGCTGGTAAGGGATCCCTAACTCTGGCGCACACACGCGGAACACCCCCGACGCGAACTCATTCTATTTTCCAGTTTGCGCCACGATCGAAAACAGTATACGTCTGGAAGTTGCGTCCCAGAAGCAATCGTGGAACTAGCAAACGGACTCACCGGGTCCGCGACGACTACGAGGAGGAGTCACACACACGCCCACCCGTTGGTACCATTCCAAACGGCACCCCCGCCGACGGCGCTAACACTTAAGCATCGATTCTCTCCGCTAGTGTACGTACACATAATTTATACCCGTGTATTCCGCCTCTCTGAACGACAACGACGACGACGGCGACGACGCGGTCGTTCCACGAAGCGAGACATTTAGCTCTCCTTCTCGCCGTTGAAGTAAAAAGTCGAGAACGGGGAAATGTTTTTCGGGCTGACGAGAACGCGCAGGAGGCGACCGAGTTTGGAAGGTCGCTGGAGGGAAGTGACATCGAGACTTGGGCGCAAATGCGCGACAAAAAAATGTGAAGCGGGCGTGGGCGCGATGGGAAAGCTCGAGTATTGTTCGTTAACGAGGTAACTCGACACGTCCGAAGATAACAGGGCTTCGTCCTTCGTTTACTGGTAACTACCGGCAAAAAGTTCGGTGACTCTCGGGCGAAAAGCAACGTCGGAGAACCGGAGCGAGTGAGTCATGTGGGCTCGGTGGACCGTTCGATGAGGCGGGAATCGGCGCACCTTCGACATCGGGGATCGTCGAACGGCTGCTGCGGAGCGAGGCTCTGGGAACGACGCCGCTGGCCGACGTGTTGGTTGCGGGGGCGGCTCAGGAACACCCGGTCATCTTCACGTACGACCGCGAGATTCCGTGCGGGAAAGCGTGCAAATG
Organism: Stenichneumon culpator; assembly: GCA_964017025.1. Taxonomy (NCBI): domain Eukaryota; kingdom Metazoa; phylum Arthropoda; class Insecta; order Hymenoptera; family Ichneumonidae; genus Stenichneumon; species Stenichneumon culpator. The sequence continues at coordinate 11,406,021 of OZ024776.1, read as the reverse complement.
TCTGGAGCGACTGTTATACTTGATGGTCCTTTGGCTCGCCGTGGAGAACCGGTGAACCGGGAAAATAATGCACCTGGGTTATCTCACCGGTCGCTTTCCCGATGTGTTTGCCGAGAGCCGGAGAATGCAGAATGGATAATCAGAGTAGGAATTCTAAAAATATACTCCCGGTTGCGCCAGTGTGGAGATAGGTGGGTAATGCTTCACGTTGTCTGACGTCGGCGGCCCGTTGCGGTTCGAAAACACCGGAGATTACTCGCGCTGCGTCGCGGGCGGTGGTACAAAAATTAACGAATTCGCTGTCGACGCACGCATAGCCCGTACGGCGGGGGGGGGGGTGTAGGGGGGAGAGGGAGGGGGGGGGACGAATGCGCCGCCGATGCGAGAAGGAGCGAGGGCAAAGCGGAGATAAATTTTTCGAGCGAGTGCGAGATGAGGAGATAAAACAACAGAGATGGGATTCTACGAGTCCCAAAGTTAAAACAATAAACTTGCCGCGAATGCAGATATCCAAAGGCCATTTACACGTCCTGTCATTTCCCTCTTTCCCACCTATCCGAGTAAGCCTCTTTCGCTCACACTCTCGGCAGAGGCCCTCGGCCTCGTTCGGTCACTCGCAAGCTCGAGTCGCGATATTTTTAGGCTCAACCCCACTACCAGCGAGACAGCGCCGAGAGTCCCGCCGATCGGCAACGAGAGAGCTCCCGCAAGCTTGTACTCTACGCTCTGCACGGGAATATATCACCGGGAAATCTTGGATTTTCCCCGCAGAACCGGCAATGTTCAACAATAATTTTGTGGTAAAAAAAGATCGCGACACTTAACACGCCGCTGCGCTAAAAAGTCCACGACCACTTTGAACGAGCGCGTGTTCTCGACGCTTGAAATTTATACTATATTCAAAGTTGCGAGACATATAATATGGTGTATTATAATGAAGTTCATGTCGATTGGACACTCACAGATACTCATATGAATATTCACACATACTCATATGCATAGGTACTCACAGATACTCATATGGATACTCATATGGATACTCATATGGATACTAATATGAATACTCATATGGATACTCACCGATACTCATATGGATGCTCGCAGATACTGCTCATATGGATATTCACAGATATTCATATGGATACTCATAGATATTCATATGGATAATCACAGATACTCATATAGATACTCATAGATATTCATATTGATAATCACAGATACTCATATGGATACTCATAGATATTCATGTGGACACTCACAGATACACATATGGATACTTATAGATACTCATATGGATACTCACGGATACTCACAGATGCTCACCGATCCTCAGGCATACTCACAGATTCTCGGAGATGCTGACAGATACAGACACTCCCACAGATACTGTGCGAGCGTGCGTACCGCGCGAGCCAACATAACCGTTAGTGTTTTATTAAAAAAACAAAGAGGTGAGTGTCGTGTACCTCCTAACAAATTGTATGACTCTACTGATTCGCGAGCCACGCTACTAGACATAAACACACATCGATGCTAGAAAACTCTGTTGGCCTGAGATCGGTGTTGGTCCCCTCTACGGACACCTGTGGACTAAAAGTTCCACTTAACTTTTCGTACCCACGCCGGGGTGTTCCTGTCGTGCAATTTGTAGCGTCTTGTCGCATTGCCAGTAACACGCCGAGCGAGCTGTATATAGTATCGACTGTTCTACGACCCCCAGCCACGTTTCTCACAGTATAAATTTACCGCCGTCCAAGCGGCATGCAAGTGTGTCTACACAAGCTTACATACAATGCTTCGTGAAAAAAGGGTCAAACAAAGTAATCAAGAAGAATTGACGAACGCGAAACAGACAAAACCGAAGCGTCTGGCCTGTTGGGCTGCTCCGATGGGAAGAACAGTTGGAAAGGAGAGGTGAAAAACGAAAGGGAACGAACAACAGTGAACAACAGGAAGAATTGATGGAGAAAGAGCAGGTGATTCGAAAAAAGCGAGAAACGAGCCCAAGAGCTTCGAATGTTCGATCTTGGGCCGTTTATTACCGTTTGCCCAAATTAGTTTCCAATTTCCGAAGCGTTCAAGGCACCGGTGAGGGCCTAAAAAGAGCCCCCCGCCAGGCTCCGCGGTGGGGGAGAGCGCTGGTCCTGCGGGATTGCAATACGAGCGTGCGGATGCGGTGAAGACAGAAAAGGCAGAGCCAGCTGGAACAGCGGCGGCAGCGAGCACGAAGAGTGCGGGTGGACTGGCCACGGTATCGCATCGAGGTTCTATCGAATGCTCGGTGACCCGTGAAAATGCGAATGCATGAGTTCGGCAAATAGCAGCGTCACGTACACGCCGGCGGGCCTCGCCTCCTCCGTGCTCTCTCGCTGCTTTCAGCCTTTGCCCCCCACAGGTCCTCCCGCACTGCTGCTTCTGCTTCTGTTCACAGACCGTTTTCTCTCCTCCGCCCTCAAGCCTCGTCTACGTCGTCTGCTTTGCGTTACCAGCTCGACTCTCACTCCCAGCCCCTTCCAATCGTTTCAATTCGTTTCTGTACGTACGCGCTCTTCCTCCCGCACCAGGCCATACCAGAACCCTCTGGCGCAAACCCTCTTCTTCATACACCGAATCTTCCTTCTGCCCTTCCACTTTCGGCTCCGGAGCCGAAGAAACGACGAGACCCACCTCCGCGTCACACACACATACATAGACAAGCCCGAGTGAAAACACACAGCCATACACTCTTCCGTTGCGCATCAGGAATCGTCGTGCCGAAACTTTGAATCCGTATCCACTGGATTGGAAATACATATTTCACGAGTCAACGAGCGTGGGACTGGCTTTACGAGACGATTTCAAGGATAAGAAGGATCCTTCTCTCTCTCTCCCATACTCTCGTATCTTATATATACCTTTGTTTTTGAAAGTTGTTTATAAGGTTGTTTGTCCCGATTTTTAAGAATCCGAGGACTCCCGTCTGGGACCTCTGAAATCTTGATTATTCCGGAGCTGGGCGAGTACCCTAAGTTCTTGAAGTCCGTACCGAAGTATCAAGTACTTGAAATAGTAAGCGCGGGATTCTTGAGTACGGACGTATTGAATACTGGCAGAACTAAATTGCTGACGATATGAGTACTGGGAACTGACTCACAACTTGATAGTTCAATACGTACTTCAAGTACGTAGTGTATTTTCCCACCACTGCACTACAAAAAGCATTGCAAATTTAATGTACCGGATTGGAATTTTTTAATGCAAAACGTGATGTACATGAAATTTAATGTTCAATTATGTTGAAAAATTAATATACTTTTTCACTGAAATTAAAGTACGTTTATAGCAAAATCAAAGGAAATTATTAAAAATAATGTATTTCCAATATTTCTAACACATTGAAAATCAATTTTTCATCACAATTGTACATAAAATTTAATATAAGTAATGTAAGCAAATTTCTAGTTTGTGGACATCAAATTTACAATTTATTTTTACAGTGTATATTATTTCGTTCCGCGACAATCTCTACATGAACAAAAGTTTGTACGTTGTATAACTTATTGTCCACAAACCTCCACAATTTTTTATTTGTTACTTTTCCAACCGTACCATCCGGCTCCAGTTTTACAAACAAAACTACGAACTAAAATTGTCAATGACACAGAAAACAAAAGGACAGGTTTGGATATTCAAACTCGAACAGACGAGATTATCACTTGTCCAAGAAAATTGTTTTAACGAAACTTCGCATTCCAATTTTGCGAAGTTAATTACTCTATAGTCACAGAGATCTCTAATATCGATTCCCAGCTTGTCTCCAGCAAGGCCGACGCCGCGATCTTCAGAATCTTAAGAAGAACCTGTCTCAGTACAATGTGGCGCATAGTGAATCATAACCCGTTAAAAAAAAAAAAAAAAAAAAAAAAAACTTGGTCCGTCCGGGCAAGTTATTAATCTGGCTTACGCACGATCTCCTCGTCACAGCTACGCCGCTGCCGCAGCGAAGCTAACGTGCAGTGACATCAGGCTGGCTTAGCTATTTTCACGTCGAGATGGATATCCAGCGCCGCATTCAAGACGGCCATACGGATACGGAGATAGGTCGGAAAGTACGAGAAGTTCGGACGCAGAGGCGGATGAAGCGAGATGGCGAGTAAGTTGGAGAGGAAGAAACGGGCGAACTAATATTGTGTGATTCTGAACAACTTCCAGTGCAGATCTCCCGGTTTGCCGGGTCTGAGAGGGTTGCGCTCGCATTAAAACCGCATTTTCCGGCGCAACGGACGAACGGACAGACGACCACACTGTTGGACGGAACGGTCGGAACGAAGAGACGGTAATATCCGAGGTACGCTAACAGTAGCGTGGTTAGTCGCAATTTCGCTTTGGCCCACGTATGAATTCCCGAGCAATCCCCCACTGCGAAACTACCTGACTACCTGCTCGCCGGTTGGAATTGTCACGGGTAGGAACGCCAGCGATGGAAAGCAAGTGAGCGAGGAACAGCGAACAGCCAGGATGAGAGAGGGTTGCAAACGGGCATTGATAAACGCCAGCGTAGAATAGCAAGAAGCGGTAACTCATTGCCAGCGAAGCGGTGCGGTTGGTGCATACGTTACGGGCTCGCGTTCAACTTGCCTAAGCGGTAACTTGACCGGCTTGATAGTAAACTGCATCGGGTTGGCTATCCGACCGACGTTTGTCTGCTTCTCCTCGGACTGCGTGCGTGTCCCTCTGACATTCGGATCCGCGAAGCCCGGAGCTTTACGTTCCTCGGGAAAGTGTCTTCTATGATTTCCACACTTCCTGTCGATTTGGTTCTCTGTTTGTCTTACATCAATTACAAAGTGGAACGGTGCCAGTCTGCACGGGAGGTAGCTCATGATAAATCGTTTATCGTACTCTATTATTTTTTGTTTCTTCGTGTTGTCCTTTATTTGCATATCATGTTACTAATTCTCACGTTTCCTTTCATATTCTTTTCACATTTTTATTTATCACTGTCACTGTTACTGTTACTACTGTCTTTACTGGTTTTACTTTCCTTTTGGTTTGTTTCACGTTCCTTTGCGCTACCGATCATGCTTATGTTCCGATTCTTGTTCCATATTATTTTACTAATTATTTCGCTTGTGTTCTGAATTTGTAGGTATCTTGTGGCACTGTGTTCTCAGGGGGAAGGCCCATAATACGCAATAAACGAACTTATCTCTCTATTTATCTATTAAATTAAGAATGTCACGTCACTCAATGACGGAATCTCTTTGGTTAATGGTCATTAGACTTCGTAATAACTTACAGTTATTTACTAGTTGTACTGTTTTTTTTATTTCTATCACGTTCCTTTGCGCTACTTATTCTTATTCCATATCTTATTATTGTTCCATATTATTTTACTAATTATTTCGCTTGTGTTCTGAATTTTCATCTTGTGATACTCTGTTCTTAGAGAGAGGGGGGGGGGGGGGGGTAGAAGACGTAACAAACGAATCTATCTATCTATCTGTCGTCAAAGGAAGATTGACACGTCACTTAACGACGGTGTCTCTTTGGTTAATGGTCATTACACTTAGCCACGTATAATTAGCCTGCTGTATATACTCGCAATTAGCGGGAATCGTTGGAAGTGTACGTTCCTTTACCACGTTACCGTTCACTCCGCTAACCCGACGAGAACGTTACGGATACGGCTCGATCTCTCTCTCTCTCTCTCTCACCCTCCATCTTCATCCGCCAGGTTCCGCGTCGCTTACCCCGGAGGCTTTTCTTCGGAATTTTTATTCCCGCTACCTCCGAAACTTTGCTCGCCGGCGTTGCCAAAAAAAATTCACCTCGGCGAGCTCTCAGCCTCGCCATGCACGCCCCTCGCGCAGAGCACACAAAAATTTCAAGAGGTATAAAATATCAGTCCGAATCCCCTCTGACCTTACGAAAATTGCGGCGGGTTTTTTTTTTATATATGACGTGAAACAACGCTGGTAGGGTATGACAAAAAAGTGTTGAAGAATGAAATGCGACGACCCGAAATCACCGCGAGCCCACTTAAATAAAAGTCTTATACGGCTGCGTCTCAGCACCACGAGGGATTCACTAGGGTGAATTCGGAAGGTTCGCTCCGCATAGCGTTCTGATGCGATTTCCCACGAGATCCGACCTACGAGAATCGTGAATACCGTCCGCTTCCGTCCGCCTCTACCCCGTTTGGTCTCGTGCTTTCGGTAATCGCGATGTGCTTTAAGGAGCTACCGAGCGAGCATGTCACTCGATGCGTCGGATTCTCCGTGGGAAAGTATTCCCGTCTAACTTGTCGCGAGCAAAACAGCGCAGAGCTCTCGCGAATTCATCAAGAGACTCGAACCGGCGAAACAAGCTCAACAAACTTGGAAGAGATTTTCCTCTCTTTGTAACGAAGCAGTCGAAATTCATTGCATCGCAGCGACGCTACTTTCGCACCGGAGCAATGAGTCGATGCGATTCTCCTCTACAAGACTCGTTTCGCACCTGCGCTTCGTTCGCCACTCAGAAGTGGCACATCAAAGAGCCATCGTGCCTTTCGCCAGCCCGAACGATTCCTCAAAAGCGCGAGATCGTTTTTCGTTTTGTGTCATTCAAATTCTCTCGTCACTGAAGGAATGCCTCTGACGCAGGAGACCTTGGGGATTAATTCGTAAGCCGCGGTCGCGAAGGTCGACGTACGGCAGAAATTCCAGGCTGGATAGTTGGGTGACGAAGTGCGGTACGTGGAAGCGGTATGCACGTGGCGGTATCGCGTTGGAGCGCCGGATCGATGGAGCGAGGGAGCGAAAGCTCGCGGCCACTGTACCGCCGAGGCCGTAAGAATGTGCAGATAGGTGGGAAAAGGAAATTCGCGGGTGCTTAATTTCTCGTTTGAATAATGAGAACGACGTGATACGAACGAGCGAAATGGGATTGCGGGAGAAAGTGAGAGACGGTGGCCTGGTGCGGGAAACCTGGTGAGATTTACAAGTTCGGAACTGAGCGGGCTGTGTGTTCTTCCACTCTACACCCGAGCTCAGGGAAGGGAAAACCTAGCGGGCACCGACGCCCGGCTGGGCTGGTTAAAGTCGGGACGAGGCGTGAGCTTGAAGCTTTCTCTGTACACATTGTTCGACAGACGTGACGCGCATCTTGATACGGAGATAGAGACGGAGATAGGGTAGATGGGGTGAACATAGCCCACCCAGATTGGCACGTGAATCAATATATGGACCGGGCCGCATTCGCCACTTTTATCCCGGATATAGATATGGGTGCGGCGCGCCATAGAGGGTCGAGATGGAAATATACATGGGGATAAGCAAGGTGAGTGATAGGATGAACAAATTGATATTAGAGCGACGAATAAATTTGGCGCGTCAGTCCCGGGGTTTACCCACCGACAATACTGAATATTCTAGGTTTCCCAACCTCCGACGGCGGCGCCGGGCTCCACTCGTTATCCAGAAATCACGGTGCCGAACTGTATGTACAGTACGAGTTAGGGTATGTGCGTTCACCTGTACCACTCGGATTCGTCGGTCCGAATCTCCGAGACCATGACGGTAGAAGCCAGTTGCCGCCGCCGTCTCTGCAGAGCTTCAGACCGACTAGCAGCCACCGGCAGAGCTAACAAACCATGCTTCATTTGAATGAGGTAAACCACTGAATCGTCGGTTATTCGATCTACCGCCGCATGTCTCCGGTCCGCTTGCCAGTCCGTCTCGCCAAGGTGCGACTAACTTTCTGGACCAATTTCGATCGCCACGGAGCAAAATTGTGTCGATGTCGGTGCACTCTCTACCTCCGTTCCAACCACTGTGTCCGACACCAGTGTCATATAGCTGAACTTGGAATGAGCTTAGCCCACCAGCGAGCTAGTGAACAGCTAAACGCTGGTGTGTTATCGAGGCCATTTAGAAACCGTTACCGGGAATTCGAATTCGGACCACATGGTAATCCATTTCTTGTCAAAAGCCGCGACCACTTTAGAGATGGTCGCCGACTTTGTAATCCGACATTTTTTTTTTTGTCAATTGACTGTCGTGTGACCGCCAATTGACCGGTCTGTAAATGACCATACTGTGACAATAGCGACATTAACTCTAAAAACCTTCACGGTCTCAACTTCACAACTGACAAAGTACCAATCTCGTTGATCAGAAAAAAATTAATTTTGTATTCATTTTATAATATCGTTTAATTGATGAATTAATTGATAAAAAATGAAACCACGAATGATTAGGAAATCAAGAGGGTAGAAAAATTCATTTGAAATAAATCTGGACTGCTAAAAAGGTGACAAAATTTGTGACAAAAAAAAAATGACGGTCATGGCACAGCAAACATTTTCCGGAATAAAAAAATACGGTCCACTAAAAGCGATTTTTTGGACGCTCGACACTTACAAAAACGGACCGTCACAGCTCATCTCTAGTCCGGTCACACTGTTGGAACGCGGGATGGATTACTAACGTTATCTCGGTAATAAATCTCGACCGACCGTAATTGGCAGAAGAACGTGCGAATTGCCCAGCCTTACGTTCCTTCCGGTCGCGCAGGTCTAAAGTTGCGTTTGAATTTGTTCACGTCCACTCCGTGTGTGTCCCGCGAAAATGAGGGAACGCGCGGAACGTTGGTATGGCCCATTAAATTGTTCGGCCATTAGCCACGGTCGAGAGCCTGCGAATTAACGTTAATCCCATAATAGCCAGCCATTTCCGCTAATAACGCTTAGGAGCAATTAGTCAAACTTTTACGTGAAATTATAGAACATTCGGTGAAGAGACGTAAGCAAGAAGAGTTGTGGGTGGCAAGGCGGCAAGTTGAAACCAAGGGGTGGCCTCGGCAGAGGAGTTGCAAATGGGTTGCAGAGGGGAGCTGCATTACTCAGAACGAAAGCCAGAGGGAGGCGCACGGGTCGAGAAGTAAGTATATAGCGGTTGGCCCCGCACGGAGCAGGGACAAGATGATGCAATCGGAAGCCGAAGAGAACACGAAGGAGGTAGAAACGGTTGAATCGAGCGGACCTTGCCCCGGTGCTTTCGAGTGCGGAATCGGCAAAAAGTTTCCTCCAACGAGAACCGCGAGCAGTCGAGCTGTTAGCACCAAACGGTAGCACCGGTACCGGAATCAGTACCGCCATTATCAGCGACGTTTCACCGAGGAATGGTGGTGTAGGTATCGAGACCGCAATCCGTTTGATGCAGTACCGTGGCGTGACGCAGTTACATAAATTCACGTAATCGCCCGTACTAATAGAAAGGAATAAGGTATTGCTGTGGTAACTCAAGTACCGGCACACGAGGGTATTCTGCGATTCTCTGCTCGTCCTCCATCGCTGGAATCTGATCGGCAGCGAGACACCGTGTGAGCTCCCGGAAATGAAGGCGGAAGCTGAGGATACCGAAGCAATGTTTTTTCGCATGGATGCGATGCTTGGATCTGCTAGTGCTGGAGACTCTTGGACTTTGGCTAGCTTTGGGGTGCTCACTGGCACGGTTCAATCTCCGAGATTTGCGAAGTCCGCGAATCCGCCAAGCAAGTCCTGTTTCACGGAAGATGAAAAGCAGCCGGCTTACTCCACGCGCGGCAAGGTAGGATCTTGTGTTGAGATTCGCAGTACTGGCATCTCGTGGCTATATAAATGCACGTAATCGGCCCTACTAATAGAAAGGAATAAGGTATTGCTGGGGTAAGTCAAGTACCGGCACACCAGGGTATTCTGCAGTTATGTGCTCGTCCTCCATTGCTGGAATCTGATCGGCAGCGAGACATCGTGTGAGCTCCCGGAAATGAAGGCGGAAGCTGAGGATACCGAAGCAATGTTTTTTCGCATGGATGCGATGCTTGGATCTGCTAGTGCTGGAGACTCTTGGACTTTAGCTAGCTTTGAGGTGCTCACTGGCACGGGTCAATCTCCGAAATTTGCGAAGTCCGCGAATCCGCCAAGCAAGTTCTCGTTCACGGAATGTGGAAAACAGCCGCCTTACTCTACGCGCAGCAAGGAAACATCTCCTGGCTTCGTAAATTAACGTAATCGCCCGTACTAATAGAAAGGAATAAGGTATCGCTGTGCTAACTCAAGTACCGGCAGACTAGGCTATTCTGCAATTCTCTGCTTGTCCTCGCTGGAATCTGATCGGCAGCGAGACATCATGTGAGCTCCCGAAGATGAAGGCAGAAGCTGACGATACCGAAGCAACTTTTTTTTCGCATGGTTGAGGTGATTGAATCAACGAGGGCTGGTGACTCTTGGACTTTAGCTGGCTTTGGGGTGCTCACTCGCACGGTTCAATCTCCCGAGCTTTGCGGAGTTCGCAAACCCGGCAGGTAAGCCCTGTTTCCCGGAAGATGGAAAACCGCCGCCTTACTGTACGCGCGTCGGGGTAAGATCTTTCCGTTGAGACTCTGAGCACTGGCATCTCCTGGCGGCGCTTACGCGTTGCCGAGGCAGCAACATTTCTATCGAGAGGCGAACAACAGCGACGGGAACCAATCCACCTGTCTGCTCACACCGAAGGTTCTTCCACTTACGCCCGGGGCTTAGACCTACGCGCGTTCTCACTAGCGGGCGAACGAACAGATGGTGTCTTGCCACGGAACACAACCCAATGCAAACACCTTGCGGAAGTTGGAGGTGAGATTGTTTGAGGAAATATTCATCTGATCATCGATTTTCTAAATGTGTGGTAGGCTAATGAAATTCTCGTTAATTTATATTACTAACGATCTTTCCTACATTCCCGACTCACCGTAAATCCGAGAAGGGCAAATGTAGAAAAAATGGCTACGATATAGTGTTTGCCTCGTAGAAAACCAGCGAAGAATTAAGCCAATTTTACATCTCTACCACTTACAACTCTACCGGATTTCAAGATTATAAGTATCGCTCCCTGTTCAAAATTTAATACCGTATAAAATTTGAACGGTATGATCGATTCTCTTCAAGTTACATACTGATCATCCTTAATGATAAAGTGATAAATGGCGTATTCAAGATCAAAGGCGATACAAAATAATTCGAAAAAATTACCTTACCTCTGTCTAGCCCTGTATTCCGGTAAAGTTTTATTTCAATTCGGGTAGTTTTGTTCTGATCCTGGCAGAGTACTTTTTTCGGTAGACATTTTTTGAAAACCTATATATTCCGGTAGAATTTTTATGCCGTAGAGTTCTTGACGATTGGTTCGCGCTGGTAGAATTTTTTTTATACTGTCGTCGAGATTTTGAGTAAAGTTTTAGTACGGCAGAGTTGTAATATTGTAAAGATGTTTTCCAATAGAGTTGTTATGTGGTGGAGTTAGAGCTGTCTTTTACTAGAGTTGTTTGGATAGTGAAGTTTTCTGGTGGAGTTGTCATTTGGTAGAGTTATGAGTGGTAGAAACATACATGCGCCAGAATAAGAGAAACAGATGTATCGTAATATCACTATGAATGCATGCGAGGGCTGCAGCAGCGTCGAGGGCACGGGGATGGCAAAGGTATGCCGGGCACGACGAAATAAATTCAATGCTCATCCATGACTCCCGTGTAAACCTCATGCAAACGTAAGTGTATATGTTTCCCCATAATTTGCAGTAGTGCATGGATGTGCGTTCCCACCGGGTTGTGTAGTGTGCAAGTATAGTAATATAGGGGGTAGGTCGAGTGGGTATTACGTAAGACAAGCACGTAAGACCGGACCCGGCGTGGAGCAATATTTTTCTCGAATGGCCCCTCCAACGAGACTTCCTCCCTTCTTTCTTCCGATCCCCCTTTTACACGCCTTTCCGAGCTCAGCATCAGGTAAATAAATAAATAATGGATCGTCCACCTGCGGGAGTGTACGTGTGGAACATCGCTGAACCCACACTCGAAAAATTCACTTCTGTATTCCATCCTCACCACCCTAAAACTCTATTTGAAATATATTCAACCGGCAAACCTGACTTTACGGGTGGACTATATATTTTTTTTCTCTAGCATCTTTCTCTCGTCCCGCGATCGTTTGTCCGGAGCCAAGAATAAGAGGACCCATCCGGGAGATAAATTTTCCCGCGTGGGTGACCACCGACGTCCTGATGTTCTTTCGCGGGTTGCTCGATTTGTTGAAGAATTGAGCGACTATGGCGTCGGAGACGAGACGGCATTACATTAAGCCTGTCCGTGCCGTACAGTCAAGTCAATCGAGTACCCGGATTTCATAAATTATTTCTATACGATTTCAAGGAGACATTTTTGCGACCCGAGGTGGATCTAGATTAAACAGTTCGGACTTTATGTAGAAAAAAATGTACAATGAATTTACAGAAAAAATAACTCCGTTTAGGCCAATAAATCGACGGGCATATTTTTACGTAATTTTTTCAAGTCGAATTTGTAATTTTGGTCCGATCTTGATGAGTGACAACTTATGTCGTCTGTTGAAATGTGTTTTACGAATTCACTGAGTAATTGGCCTCGCTTAGATTCTCAATCAGAAGAAAAGTTTAGTCAATTTCATAGCTCTGCTTTTTTCAAATAAAAAAACTTACTTTAATTTGTAAATTATGAATATCGTCATTAATGTTCCCCGATGAATTCGTAGAGTATCGAGAACATCGAGAAACAAAATGAGCTTTCATTCGTCAAAGACGAACGAAAATTACAAATTTGACTTCGCAAAAGCAGCATAAAAATATGGATTTATTGGCGTAAACTGATTTATTTGTCTGTAAATTAATTGTTGTACATGTCTTTCTACATAAAGTAGGAATCTTTCATCTAGATCCACCTCTTTGAATTCAGAAAAAATGCATTAATAACCATCCGATGTATTTTAAACTTCAGACTTGTAAAAAATATAAGTATGCTTCAAAGGGTTAAAATGTATTTAAAAATGTTAGCACTCGGTTGGCTTGACGGTACCGTAAGGACTGCCATAAACTCTCAGAGGGCCCTAAAATTCCCACTACGGTGTTTAAGGAAGTAGCAGAACTAGAACGTAGGAAAACTGTGAAAGTGTTTAATCTTCCATTGAAGACGAGATTTTCTTTTTTATATCCGCAAAAAAAAAAGAAAAAAAGTGGTCCATTTGACCGCTAATCGCTTTCAGTAAGCGTTCCCGTTCCGGCTATCGATAAGCCGAAATATCTATTTATCGGTCCTTCCATGACGGATGTAAAGAGAAGTTTACCATTTTTCGTTACCTTCGTACCGTTCGGCGAACAAAATTATTCAGTGGGTCTTAAAAAATGTAAAAGTTAAAATTTACATCGGTCCTGGCCTGGTTCGGGCTTAGCCAGGTCCCGATTCAATGCTCTAAAATTCCCACTACGGTGTTTCAAGAAGTAGCAGGACTAGAACGTAGGAAAACTGTGAAAGTGTTTGATCTTCCATTGAAGATGAGACTTTCTTCTTTATATCCACAAAAAAAAGTCCAGCACTTTATATCCAATAAAAAGCTTCTCCCATAAAATCGGCAGTTTAATATGACCACTTAATCACGGCATTAATTTCAGATTGAATAAATCCTCTCATGAATAAAGCCATTTCCTTTGCGAGCGAAAAAAAAACGTGGAGCATACTAATAAGGTATTTGGAAAAATTTCTTTGGAATGCCAGTTTATTCTAGCGCTTACCGGACTGTCCGGATAGCGAAATTGGTGAAGCAGTTGCTCCGGTTATTTCGCTACAAAGAGTTAAGGCGAAGCGAAGAAGACTCAGTCGCAGCGTTGCCGAGACCGTCGCGCACTGCTCAACGCTTTCTGTTATCGCTCTGAAAATCTTGGTCCACCGTACCGAAGTTACGGATTATTCTGCAGCCCGGCATTGCTGGCATCTGAAACGACACCCTTTTCGTTTTTTCCTAAAAAGAGACTGAAACGTTTCTTTTTTTTTGCGCTTAAAATTCATGGAATAATAATGCCCCGGAGGTACGGCGAGTACATTGCCCTGGCAGTAGCGTCTAATGGCAAATATATGTATAGGTACCATCGTACAAAATTGTGGGTCGACTGTCGTCCATTTTTTTTTCTCACGGGCGGAAAACCTTTTTCCTGGCTGCTCGAGGTGACGAGAATATTGTACACGCAGCGAAGCAACACCCGCGACTGCACCCGATGAGGATATTTTTTTTCCGATTGGACTTTGAATGTCGAGCTAATCGAGGTCGGTTTGTACATAGTGAAGTGTATCCGGGACGAATTTGCATCGCAAGAGGTCGCGAATATAAATCACATGGTAGTGAGAAAGGGAAAAACGATGGAATGGTTTGCATTTGGCGCGGGATGAATAAAAAGGGAAGGGTTGAACGTGCAGTCGGACGGCGCACGGAGGAGGATGAAAGAAAGTGGTGGTCCGATGGCTTCGGCGAACTGCGACTGCCAGACAAGCCGGACCATGCCTTAAATGGCAAACCAAGTGTAAGCACCCGAACGGGCCTACCCTAAAGCCTTGCCAGCAAGCAGACTCCTATGCCCACACGTTATTTGATGTATTGGATTGAGTATTCCGTATATTCTCCGCTCCACCGAGCGGAAGAGGCGACTCGTCCGACCGAAAGATTCGACAAAGGCGACTTATTGGCCGATGCTACTTTAACCTTGGTTGTTTGCCTCACCGTTATCCGAGCCTTCCGCAAGGTACCGACATGTAGTGTGTTCCGTGCAGCACCGTTCTTTCACAAACATCCGTACAAACGGATTTATCGAATTTTTGTTCACACTCAAGCGTGCATCCCATGACGAATCGTGCAATGGTTGCGACTTGAGGCACTAGCGTAAGGATTTGGCCCAAAAAACAGATCGAATTTCAACATTTTTCGTTAAAGCGGGTATTGGAAAGGCAAAGTTGAGTTTTTACATACAATTAGTGCAAGATGTTATGCAGTTTGAGTTTTTTTTTCTTATTGAAAAAAATATCAATTGAGAACGGACTTATTAACAATTAACAATTAACAACGGACATCGTGTCTCAAGATCTATTCGTCCGATTAAGTTGAAATTTGGACAGATCCTTAATTACAATATTTTTTAATCTAATGGGGGGATCATTTATAAAATGTTTGTTCATTTTTTTTAATAACAAAACGACCTTAATCGTTTGTATGAAAAATCGAAACTTTATAGGACCTTATGCTAACTGTGTGTAAAATCCTATCTTGACCTAATAGTCGCGACAATTTTTTTTTTTTTGAGAACCGATCTGTTTTTTGGACCAAATCCTTATGCTAGTGCCTTAAATTTGTCGCCCCTTCATCGCCCCGAAAGACAAGATTTTACCAAGGGAATGAAGCGTTCACGATAAAATACCGCAGGCCGGAAACGCGACGACATCCCCTCAAAGTTATGCGAGCAATTTTACCCAAAAAAACGTCTCGACCTCCTCCATTCGCATTTTCTGGAAAATTATCAGCAGCCGACTCGCCTAATTTTTCGAGACCTTCAGAACTTCGGCATTAAATTTTCGAAAGTGAGTTGCTCGGGAGAGCTAAATATGCAAATCTCTCGAGCGCTATTGTCTCAAGTGTCTCTCTCACAATACCGTCGGTTTTCCGGACGAAGTCTCTGGTCCTGGTAGTTTTACTTTGTGCCGTTTTCTCTCGCACCGATTGAGGAGGTAATTCATTCTACCAGTGTCGTTGGTAGTCGGCATTGGTGCAGCAGCGATATAACACGAAGAGGCGGGTAGGACGAGGACACTGTCTGCAGACTGTGAGGTGCGCGGCTCCTGCTCGACTAACGTCGACGAAGAAAGGGCATGTAGTGTAAGGCGAGCGAGTTCGCGGTTACTCTTGAGGCGAAGAGTTAATTAGTGCTCGGTCGCACGAGAGCCGGGTTGGTTTGTGCAGCGCGGAGCTGCGAGGGCGAGGATCGCGCGGGGGTCGCTCGCGAGGGCAAAGAAAAGTCGGTCGCGAAACGCAAAAGAAAAAGATTCCATGAACGCCGGATGGAAATGAGAGGCGTCTGGTAGCGAGGCAGCGACGTACGGTGGAGTGAGAGAAAGTTGTTTAAAAAAAAAACATGGAAAGAGGTTCACTGTAATTGTTCACCATGCCTGGTCGGGATCGGGTCTTACGGCGCGGAGTTGTCGCAGCCTCGGCGAGCAAGTCCTGCGAAGCGTGTGCCCACGCTCGGGGTGGCCTTGGAGCAACGGCACCGTCGCCACCAGACCCGGCGACTCCGGGGCGCGTTTTTCAACGATTTGCCGTTGCGAGATTTAATTAGCAAGTTTGATTTAATCGCGTCAACCCGACCCCATCGCTCCTTTAATTACACCTTTCATTTGAAAATCATTAATTTCACCTCGCAAACCCGAGTCTCCGGCGGAGCATTTCGTGAATTATACTGCTGCTGCCTAACCGGGAGCTGCGAAGCGGGTGTGTGGAGGCCGCTTTTGCGCTTCGTGACACTCACGGGGTGGAAAATGCATATCGCGAGAGACTGCTGTCTGGATGTTGCTTTTGTCTTTGCCGCCTGTTCCACATCCATAACTCTCAAATCTCGTTGCCGACGAAAGCTTAGGCGATCTTTCTTACACGCTTTTTATGCTAGGCACTGTGTTCACGTGCGATCGAGCTTCTGCCTATTAGATTCTTGTCGATGGATTAAAATTGTTTTCGTAATAACATTTGAGACGTCTGATGAATTAATATTGCTTTCTTCATGAAATTTAAGACGGCTGGTGGATTAAAATTGATTTCCTCCTAGCATTCAAGACGCTTGTTGGATTAATATTGCTTTCCTCCTAAAATTTAAGACACCTGATGGATTAAAACTGCTCTCTTCCTAAAATTTAAGACCCCTCAAGCCCTGCTCCTCTGCCATTAACCAGTTTGACGGTACACTGGCAGGGTGTTGCTGATCGGGCGCAACGCGTCCTCACTATGGACTATGCAATTTAGAAAGCGGAAATTTAGATTTACAGAGATTTACCAGAAATAGTCAGGTTTGAAATAGAAAGTAGTAGAAATAGAAATAGTCCGGTTTGAAAATTATTATATTTCCGGTCGAAAAATGAATTTTCTGCCCTGGAAGTCACGTATTTCATGTCGAAATTTTTCTTTTACATACAACGATAGTGCACAGCGCTGTTGAGCACCTCATTATTGTGCACACCTCATCGAGACCCACAGAACAGTACCAGAATAGTATTGTAACGAGCGAGTGAATAAATAATGTGCATATGTGGTTTTGGGTCGGATATTCCGGATCACAATCACGGCTAAATATCTCGAGCACGAACTGTCAAACGTCCGTTCTCTTTGAAAGTCCGATCAAGGCTCCCGTCGTCGGGTCAATCAACAATCTATCCGTTTGTCATTGGTCATACCGAGCTATTCCGGTAATCTGTGTAACATCGTGTGTCTTGGTCGATCCTCATCTCTATATTCGTCACAGTATAATAGGGGAACAATTATCGGAGCCCTGGAGGGATTTCGCATAATCAGATTCGTGAAAATTGGGTCAAACAAACAAATGCGCAAACCAACGAACAAACGACTATATAAAATTTTCGATATCTAATATCGTGAATTGCGGGCTGAATTGGATCTCGAAGATAGGGGTTATTAATTTCAGGAGGTTAAGCCGCAGCGGGTCGGTAGATTGGTAGGTAAGGTGGTGGTAACGCAAGCTCGCGTCTGACTAAATCATGTGTAATCGATTCGCGGTATAAAGTGTGGAAGGCTCTTCGAGCGGGAGTGCCTCTGGCCGCTCCCCCGCCGTTCAGAGTTCTGCCACGTTTCTCGTTATATCTCTCCACAACCCGAGCCCAATATTTATTTACAGTTTAAACTTCACAGCGAAGGAGAAACTGGCAATATATACATACATAAAGATAGAGAGAGAGAGAGGCGCTGGTGTATATAGGATTATAGTATAAGGCGTGTTTCCGGAAGGGAATGGGCTACTGAAAATGAAGCACGGAGAGACTTGTTATGAGTTGCATCAATGCCGGCGCTTTTACCCAAGCGACTAACGAAATTTTCGTGCATTCGAAGCTCAGCGCGGATGTGAGTCGAGAAAGATTTATGAAACGCGGCCGCGACTGAACTTTCGGAAAAGGTTTTTTCCTGTAACGTCAATTTTAAATAATATATCCTCTCAAAGCCGTTATGTTTTCGTTGACCTATACGTCAAAATTCAATTAAAGTAAATGAAACAGAGCTGAAGGACTGCGGTCGATGGCCCGTTCATAATATGTGGATTCAGATATATATGTGTAAATGTATAAACTGAAATGGTCGATAATGCATCGTATGTATTGCTGATAAACACACCCTTACTAAAATAAAATAAAATAAAATAAAATAAAATAAAATAAAATAAAATAAAATAAAATAATCGATATTGTCGAACTCGTGCATAATGCCTTATGCTCGAAAGGGAATCCCACTCATTTCCCCACTGTCTCCTAAAAGTATGAAGTTGGCAAAGCGGTCTACGGGATCTGAAAGAGGAATCGACATTCGATAACTGGCGATGAGCCACAACTCGATAACCCGTTATCGGTATCAAACCAAGCTTTCTCGCGTGGGGTCGGTCCGGGGGGGGGGGGGGGGGGGGAGATGAAGTTACGCTTCGCCCTCAAGCGATGAAGATACGATCAACCAGGCAGTTATCTCACAGTTACGAAGAGTGATCTTATACACGATCGCGCGTTACTCTACGGTATGGTCAATCTAATTACCAAAGTGATATCAACTCAGGGTGAGAAAAGTTACCGAATATATACAATTAGCATTTACCGTAAACATCGTTGCTTGTAAAACAGAATTACTCCTTTTTGAGCGAAAGTTCGAAAACCAAGCCATAATGAAATTACATCATTTCTCTCCCGCCGCTCTTCCCTTCCCTTCTGCCCTTCAGACATTCGCTCGCGGGCCAGTGATTACTCGCCGGCGAAACTGCGAAGGGAATCCTGATAATTCGAGGTATAAATTGAAGCGAGTTATATCGACAAGAAGAATTGCAGCACCCCGAGCCACCGCCGGAGACACGAGTAACGGGCTATAGAGAGAAGTATTGGCAAGAGAAAAATAGAAAGGGCGAGGGAAAAGGACGAGAGGGCAAATGCGCGGCTGGTGCGGAGCCGCCGCAACTAAACCAGGTGTTTCCATCGTTCTCGCGAGCCCCGCGTGCGTGGTAGTTGTAACGACTTTTTGGTAACGCTCGCCTTTCCAAAGGCCATTAAAACGCTCAAAACTTTTCGAATAATAGCAGAGCACGGTTGCGAGGAGCGCGCGTGCTCGCGGTAATTTCACGTTCATTCGCTTTATTATGACCCCGGCGCGTGGTCGCAATTATTGAAAAGTTCGGTCAGAGCCTGTCCTCCCCGACTGCTTGTACCAACACCCACCCTCTCGAGATAACGAGTCAGCCATGACACGAAATTTTTGCCTCCTTCGCCTCGCAACAGCTCGCCGATTCCTGCGAGAAATACACGATAATGGAAGCTAATTTTTTTATAGTTCGAAATAAGGTTTCGTTATCAAATTTGCTGTGAAATATTTTTGATCTCAGCGTCAGTGGAACGGGGCAAGATTTTACTTAATTTGCTGAAGTAACTGACCGGTTTGTTTTGAGCAAGAAATTCGCGATCTCGAAAATTTACTTAGCAGGCGTAATCGATGCAATTTAATTATCAGCTTTGTTGCGGGTCTTTTCAATTTTGGTCCGATGGGAAGTGAAGTTCGACTATCGGAATTGGATATTTTCGTCCGATACTCGTTAAAAATTCACGAACGGAGGCGGCGAGGGAAGCCCAGTGGTACGAGCTGGTCACGACGAAGTCGTAGCTTGCAACCAGACCCAGGAGAACTCTCGACGGAGCTGGCCCAAGGAGTCTCGTCGCAGTCCGTGGTACACCGATGCTCGTTTGTCGCGGGGCCTCCTTCGCGAAAGGTTCGTCGAACAGTGGATTGAATTATTCAGGGCCACTGGCACTTAACTAAGAGGACCGAAGCCATAAGGACGGAAGAATTATTCAAGCGTGGGAGCCACGGATAACGATAGAGAACTATAGCAATAAGCAGAGCTGAACAGTACTCGAAGTACAAAAGTACTTTTTAGTACTTCAAGTACTTTTTTTAACAATTTCAAGTAGCAATTGTAAGTACCTTTCGAGTACACGTTTGCGTTACGATACTCGATGAGTAGCATGAAATCCCGTTTCTAATACTATACGATTACCTGTCTTAAATTTTCAATAAGTATAATTTTAACGAGAATGTATATATATATTTTTTTATTCCATCAAAAAGAGCGAGAAGTGTCTTCCCCGTTCGTTTTTTTCTTATTTATAAAAAAAATAGCTTTATAGAAAGGAGAAGGGCCTAGAAGAGACCCTTTTCATTTTTTTAATGTCGTTTTTAATAACATTTATGGATTTTCTTTTTTTAATGAAAAAAGAATGGATTAAATTATAGTCGCAAAAAGACCTATTACGAAAATGTCCTTTAGGGATTTTTTTATCATGAGGAAGTCATGTTCAAATTATTTTGCACATAAATTCATTCATTCGATGGGGGCTTGTCTGGCAGTTCGAAACATATAAATCGTGCAAATTACTTTGCACCTTTTTATAAAGCCTAGGTAACGCTTAACGCTACGAACCTAATTACTTAAGTACCTAACTGCGAAAAGTACTTGAGAAATAGTTCAAGTACGAAAAGTACTCCATACTTTGCCCAGCTCTGGAGATAAGAGTAGTGTAAGCGTGAGTACGAGGGTAGAATACAGGGACATCTGGCGCTATTGAAAATTGAACATAAACCTAACGACTAACAGGAAATTACCGAGTTTACGAGAAGAAAATAAAAGAATCTGCTTTCCTCTATCAAGCTTCAGTAACGTCTCGATCTGCCTTCTTCATAGATGTTCATACCGCGTCTCGCATATACATCATGAAGTTTCGCTCGTTTTAAATTGAGCCATCGCCGTTTCACGAATGCGACGAGACTTGTATTTTTCCGCAATTGCATTAACGATGAATCAACGGTTTCGCCGGTCGCGCTTTGTCGCGCATATGAACGACGCTCGTTTGTGTTTTTTTTTCCTTTTTTTTTGGTGGAATCACGTCGCTGACGACGATGATGACCATAAGACGACAACTACGACGAAGAACGGTACGACCGAGACTCTCGCGTATTCCGAGAAGTGCGCCCATCTCTCGAACGGCGGACACTTGTCCTCGTACTCGTGCGTAACATCGGTGTGCAATCTGACCCACATCTGCATCAGCGTTCACGCAGATACAGTAAAGTGCCTGGGAGGTGATCTGCCGAGATGTATTGCGCACCGCAACAAACACTCCGGGCAGCTAATACAAGGAGCCCGAGAGCGTACAACATTGTCGGTCGTTCCGAGAGTGCGGACGCCCAGATGCTAGTGTAATCCAGCAAGTGGAGCGAATCGGTGCCCGCGTGGGCCGTCGGACTGTGTGTTTCTGACTCTCTGTCCATCTCCTCGCGTAGAAACCAGCTCAGTATAATACCCTCCCACGAGAAGGGGAGAAAATTACTATGTTGTGTATCGGTTAAACTAGTGCGATTCTCGTTTTCTAGAATAATTGCAATTCCCAAAAACTACGGTTTTCCAAAAAAAAAGTTTTAAAAATCGGAATAGGCAAGAGAAAGTAAATGAAGCCTGCATGGGAGCTTACGATCATTATAGGGTGTACTGAAAAAAAAAGAAATCGGGTATAAGGGAAAGGGTCCTCTCGGGGTTTTCTGTGGTACTGCAAAGGGCGATATAGAACTGTAAAATTAGTGCGTCAATCGATTTCTAGAACAATTGTAATTCCCAAAAATGATGGTTTTCCAAAAAAGTAATAAAATAATAATAATAATAAGCAACAGACAGTACATCGGCCTCCACGGGAGGATATCCTATACTATGCGTACTGTACGGTGTAATAGCAAAAAGAGAAAGGGTCCTCTGGGTTGCTGTGATGCAGCGAAGGGCGATACAAAATTATAAAACTAGTGCGTTTCTCATTTTCTGGAATAATTCTAATTCTCAAAAATGACGATTTTTCATAAAAGTAAAAAAAAATAATAGGCAACAGAAAGCCTCCATGGGAGTTTATTCTACACGACACGTTGGATGATCACTGTACGTTGTCACGGAAAAAAAAAATCGGTAAAACGAGAAAGAGTCCTCTCGGGGGTTGCCGTGGTGCTGCGAAGGGCGATATAGAAGTACGTTCGTTCTGCGGCCTCTCGTAACTCTGCACGTCGGCGGCTCTTCGGCTGATCTGGCGTTTACTGGCACCACTGCCGTATTCCAACAGCCCTCGTCGACACTCCGCAGCACCACTTCCCCCGAACACCCCCACCCTCCCCCCTGGGTACGTGACTAAATAAGATTAGTTTTACGTCACCGTTCGAGAGCAAAGTTAATTTCGACGCTCCGCCGCTCGTAGCCGTATATCGGCGAGTACCGTCTGGACAAATTGGTTTATACACACGGCGACGGCGACAGGGGCAACGTTTGAGGAAGCTGCGGCGCTGTTTCGGCTGTCATCGTCGTGTGTGTATTTTAGGTATAGCGTATCTCATCCAGCTCGCACCATTGGCTAAGTACGTTGCGCGTCCGCCCGTTTGTCCAACTACGTTGTACGCTAAACTAGGTTTACTACGGAATATGAACGTACGAACTGCTGCTCGAGGCTCGAAAGCGTCGCAGGCTAATGCGAAAAGCGGAAGTTATGGAAGTTAATTGAAGTAACAAAAAAAAACACCTCCTATAACGGTGAATGCCTAAAATACGGTGTTGTTTTTGCCGGGAAATAGTGTTCCCGGCGGATTATATAACAATGGCGCCTGAGTTATATAATGGTAAAAGTTTCATGCGATAACATACGTCGAAATAATTTTATCAGCCTTGGCCCACGTATATTAGATTGTCCAAAGGGTGTACAAACATCGATCAGATTCTAGAAGTTTCCCGCCATGTATTTCGTACTGCACTGCTTCCGCATCCGAGACCTTAGTATTAACCCCATTGTTACATATATTGTTACGTTCTCGTGGAATAAATAGCGATAACATCCACCGCAAATAGTTTTGGGGTGGATGTTATCAAGTACATTCGCAGTTAAATATCTCGAGCGCGAATTGTCAAACGTCTGTTTTCTCTGGAAGTTCGATCAAAACTGTTTTCATCTGGTCCATTGATATTCTGTTCGCTTGTCATTTGTCATAGCGAGCTATTCCAGTTATCTGTGTAATATCGTGTATCTCGGTCCAACCTCATCTCTATATTTGTTAGCTGGGTAAAGTACCAAGAAATACTTCAAGTAAAAAGTACAAAGTATTACAAGTATTTGAAGTTAAAGTACTTTATGTACTTGAAGTATCAACTACTTTTCGCAGTTAGGTTCATAGCGTTAAGCGTTATCTAGGCTATAAAAAAAAGGTTCAAAGTAATTTGCACATGGCTTCTTCATTGTAAAAAGTAGCTAACTGACATTTTCGTAATTCGTCCTTTTGAACTTATTTTTATAATCAAATTTTCATCTTTTTTTCATTACACAAAAAGTCGTTAAAAAAGTTTAATAAAAAAACAAAAAAGCCCCTTCACGTTTTTTTTAATGGAATAAAGAAAAAAAATCTCGTTGATATTATACTTATTGAAAACTTGTACTTTGTACTTAAAATCCTAAGAAAAGTACTTGAAATACTAAGGAGTCCTTGTTGATTTCGAGTACGTGCTTGAAGTACCAAACAAGTGCCCGCACTTCAAGTACTGCCCAACCCTTATTACATTGCAGCGCATATCTCATCTTTTACATCGCTTTAATTCCCGGATTTGCACACTCGTGTGTAATAATTCATGTTACAAAAATGCTTGTCCCGTAAACAAATAAATAAATAAAACTTCTTTGCGACGTGAGCAAAATATATTAAATAAAATGTACGAAAATAAATATAAGCTCGGACAGAATCGTAAAATCGGACGTAACCAGCGTTTTCCTGAAGTGACTCGGCTCTCTCCGTACCGCCGGCTTTCGGTTCTACCACGGGATGCGCGTTTGATGTTCACGTCCCAATGTTCCCAGAGCCCGATGAAGCATGGAGCAGCAGCTGTCTGTGCGGGAACGAGCGCTCTCCGTTGCATACGGTGGTTATATCGACAGAGCACACGATGATTCGGGGGGGCCCACGAATTGATTTCAAGCTCCAACAGAGCCTACTTCCTCTCGCTCCGGCAGCCTCGCTGTACCGGCGTTCATTGTCTCGATCCATTTTTTTTTTCTTTTTTTTTTCATTTTCTTTTAAGAAGGTTACCGGGCTGTATCGACCGCTGAGAAACAGTAGGGCGTACATAATACATCGATGATACCGTGGAATTATCGGATTATTCGGCGGAACATTGCTTTTGCATCGACAGTTTACATATTTATTGGCCAATTCAACGATGCTCTCTGTTATCATAAATATCTAGCACCCTTAAACCTATCTTACGAGGTTTGCCGCTATATCTGTAGGGTGCACCGTCGCTCCGCTATTTCGCTTGTATATCCAACGAGATCTTCGTTGTCTCTTCGACGCCTCGCTAGGTTCGCCGGAAGAGCAAGAGCCGCGTCTCCCGTAGCTGTGCGAAGGGATCACGGAGTAACCTGCTTCTCAGCAAGGCAGCTTCGGTGGTTAAGCCCTTCCCGGAATCTCCGATATCGAATAACGAAATCGTGCTTCTGGCCGTCTCTCTGTTACCGTATACCGAACACCGATAGCGCAGCGCAATGCGCTTATGTCGGACACGGGAGGGCCCATCGTGCCGATATACCCACTCGTAAAGTATGCACTCTGGATTGCATAATTTATCCATTCTACCGGGTCACGGTATATCGCCGGGAGATACCTTGCTTTAATATGTGATAGATATGCGTTTTAATCGCGATGCACTGTACACGATGCTACCTGACGTACGCTTGATACGGAAATAGACAGAGGTACATAGTCACAGTTTGCTATCTACGTAATAATAATAAAGTTCATGTCGATTGGACGCACACCGATAATCACGGATACTCACGGATACTCACAGATATTCATAGATTCTCGCAGATTCGCACAGATGCTCATGGATTCTCACTGATACTCACATATGCTCGCTGATAGGGGAGACCGGCGTAAAATGGCACAGCGGGGCAAAACGGGACAGTGAGGGCAAAACTCAATTTTCCAATAATTTTTGGACGCCCCATTTTGTTCCAATGATACAGCCGGATTTGCAAACCCGTTTTGCCCCACATACCACCGTCACCACTATCCAAAAGTTATTGCAGAATTGCGTTTTGTCTCATCCCCTTTTCCCCCGTTTTGATACTTACGGATGCTCACAGATGCGCACAGATGCTTGCAGGTACTCACAAATACTGACAGCTATTTACAGTTATTCATATATCTTCTCAAATCTTCACACTCACAGATACTTGCAAATTCTCACGGGTGTTCAGTTATTCATAGATCTTGTCAAATCTTCACAGATAGTCACAGATAATTACAGATATTCACAATACTCACAGCTTAGCACAGTACTCACACAGATACTGCCAGCGCGCGACCCAACATGACCACTAGTATATGCTCATACTTATATTCATATGGGCATATAACATATTCATACGGATATGTCTTCATATTATAAAAAGATCTCATCCTTTTATAATATCGAGAATCTCAAGAATCCAGGGGTCCAATAATTGAGACGTGGCAGTCACTTATAAAGCCAGTGGGGTCACAGACAGGGATTGGACTAAATAAATTATATTTAGGTTTATATTTTTTGGTACAATTTATGGAAACGTAAATGATAAAAAAATGTTATAAATTTAAACATCGCCGCTTCGGGAAACATCATAAATGCGATGAGTTAAAATTAAAAAGTTTCTTGTCAATTATCTTAAATGCATGCATACACGATCGTTGGAATCAGCGTGTGCGGTGTCGAGGAAAATCTTTATCGCTTCTCGCCACTCGCGAATGATTCACGTTGATCTCCGTGGCAGCCGGGTGGCAATTCAAATAATATAGACAGTGGAATGTTATACAAATAATCGGGTATGTGACAGCTCGATAAGTGATGGGTAATCCGACACCGGATGAAACACCGAAGTCAAAACAGCTACAGTCAAGCAGCTTAGGTGAAGTGTTCCGAAAGAGAACGAAAATAAGAATACGTATATATACAGATATATATACGTATATATAAGCAGATATAAGCTTCGCTAGCAAAAAAAATAAATAAAAAAACAAGGCATGTATACAGTGCGCAAGAACCAATTAAAATAAAAGTCTTTGTTATACCCAAAAGTTATTTCAATTGGATCAGGAAAATATTCTAACAAATATAGAGATGAGAATTGACCGAGACAAACCATATTACGTGGATATCTGCAATACCCTGGTATGAAAAATGACAAACGGACAGATTATCGATTGACCGGATGACTAGAGTTTTGTTCGGACTTTCACAGAGATCAGACCTCTGACAATTTGTGATCGAGATATTTAGCTGCGATTTTACTTGAAAAATATCCGTTCCAAAATCAAATATGCTCCTTTTATTCATTCGCTCGCTCGTTACTATATCATAACAACAAAGCTTCGTCTAGGAAGCAAAATTGGGCGCCGGGTCGGTACTCGCGCCCTAACGGCTGTCCCATCGCACCGCACTCACACGTCGACACGCACAAGCGACACATGCGCGAAAGGAATGGAATGCACGTGAGTAGGCACGCAATATAGGCGTGCGTGCCTAAGAACGACAATCGTTCTCATTTGCGGCCGTGATGGGACCGCCCTGATACGCGAGTGAACATATACTAAATGTAATATACTCCCAAGTATGTAAATACTTACTGGCTCTATGTAAGTATATATATATCTATGATAGCCATACATCTGCATGTATATAGGGAAGAGCGGGGCGAAACGGGACAGTGGGGCAAAACGCAATTTTCCAACAATTTTTGGATGCTACTGTGGGGCAAAACGGGGAAAAAATCCAGATGTATGGACGGGGCGAAATCGGCCGTCGAAATTTTTATTGGAAAATTGCCTTTTGGCCTATTGTCCCATTTAGCCCCAGTGCTCCTTTTTGCCCCGCTGTTCCCTATCTATGATAGCCATATGTATGTAGGGGAGAGCGGGCAAAATGGGACAATGGGGCAAAACAGGATAATAGGACAAAACGCACTTTTCCAATAACTTTTGAATGGTAGTGGTCGAGAGTGGGACAAAACGGATTTGAAAATTTTGATGTATCGTTAAGACAAAACGGGGCATGCGAAAATTATTGGAACATTGAGTTTTGCCCCCACACCCCCTGACCCGTTTTGCCCCACTGGCCCATTTTGCCCCGCTCTCCCCTATGTATATATCTATGATTGCCATAGGTGTAATAGAGACAGTATGCTCACATGCATACATGGTCATTCCCCCACGTTACAAGCCCGAGTGCCTCTGAGCCAGCCGGACTTATGGTCCTTGGCTGAAGGAGTCACAGCGAGGCAAACGAAGGTCCGCGGCTCTCGTCGTAGAATGACAATTATTCTTGGTCACTGGGTAGATGGCGCTTGGCGGCTCTCCTTTGGCCTGGGGCTTTCACATACGAATACGCGCGTGCACGTCATGCTTAAGTAAACGGAGTTTATTCTAAGCCGGGTACGTACGTTTGTCGGGTGCCCTAGAATACTCGTTCCGATGGTCAGGTTACCGCGAGACTCGGCGAGTCTCTTCGCGCGAGGCAGGCAATTGCAAACCCGAGAAGTAAGGTAAGTATACCAGTCGTCCGAACACGTTCCAGACACCGCACACAACCGCAAACAATTTCAATCTATTAAGCGGAAAGGTCGGGGTATTTTCGGGATTTTTTTTTATGCTCGGTCGTGCAAGCGAATTGCTTTACGTGGTCGATAGGTAAATGTGGGAGAAGACATTCAAAAAAATTAAAATTCAATATAGCACTCTGATTCCGGTAGAAAAAGCTCTGCAATTATTCCGGTGAATTTTTTTTGGTCTGGCGTCGAGACGGCGACATTTGACTCAATCGAAAAATAATAATATTTAGAAACTGGAGCAGCCTACATCCGTAATACCACGTAAGGAATTTTTAAAATTGAGGGACTTCGATGTATTTTTGTTGTCAATTCCACTTTATCGTAAAAATTTGAAAAAAAAATTCTGACGGCCGTCATGTGATTATCTTTTGAGATATCGACTTTTCCGTATGTGGTTTTATGAACGTAGGCGTCCGGTTTCTAAATATGTTTCTTTTTTGTGCGAGCGTGAAACCGTGGCTTCGCTTTTTCTTATCAGTTTTCGATAAAACCAAGCTTTTTACCACAATATTAAAAAAAAACTAACACACGTCGTGTGTGATTATCTTTTGAGATATGTCTTTGCCCCATGTACTGTTACGGACGGAGGCATCTAGTCTCTAAATACGTTTTTTTTGCGATCGTAAATTCCCGTCATCGTTTTTTCTTATTAGTTTTCAATAAACCCGAAATTCTCACCGCAAAATTTGAAGAAAAAAATGCTGACATCCGTCATTTGTTTTTTTTCTTCGATCCATCGACTTTTCCCTACGTGGTGTAATGAACGTAGTCCTCTAGTTTTTAAATACATTTTTTTGCAACCGCAAATTCGTGTCATTGTTTACGACAAAATTTTTTACAACAGAACAGGAAGTACTTACAACAGGAATTTATAAGTTTACGATCGTAAATTTCTGTCATCCCTTTTTCTTATCAATTTTCAATAAACCCTACATTTTCACAGCACATCTCGAAGGAAAAAAAATGCTTACCCCCATCATTTGTTTATCTTTTGAGCCATCGACGTTTCCCTACGTGCACAGTAAAAAATAATTTTGTAAAATAGGAATACGAAGTTTTGTAAAAATAATTTCGTTAAATAACTGTCAACCGCTTTTGTTTAAGCTTGAGTATACAAACGTGTCCTCTTATTCCCCATGTTATTAACAATGTATTTTTACCAGTTTGTACTTTTGTTTGTAAAATTAAAAGCCGGGTGATGCGACCGGGAAATCAACAAATAAAAAATTGTGCACGTTTGCGGACAACATGTTGTAAAAAGTACAAACTTTTTTACTGTGAGATTTTACGAACGTAGACCTCTAGTTTCTAAATCCATTTTTTTCCGCGACCGCAAATCCATGTCATCGTTTCTTCTTATCACTTATCGATAAATCCTCGAGCTTACAGTGCATTTCATCGGAATCCATCGGGACACCGCATCGAGAATCGCTCGTGGCTCTCGAGGAATCCCTTCGAACGGCAGATCGCGTCTGATTGTCTGCGACGCCCGCGGGGACGAGAAATTGCGCCCAGAAATCTTTCGCAAAGGAGCGCTTGAAAGACGGATTATTATATCGGTTCCGGCGTGCTTGCTCGGCCGCGCCAAGGCGCGCTTCACGGCTGGGAGCTAATCAGGCAACGGCGTTAATTGAATCCGGATAATGAATTGGAACGCCGCCGACCGGGTTTCCGCGACTTGCGTTCCGCAATCCGCGATATAATAAGTGTTTGGCGCGTATCACAATCGTCGCGCCGTCTCGCAACAGGCGACCCCTAATCGACGATCCGCGCGTAAAGGATGCTTCACACGGACATTCCCAGCCAAAAGTGAGATTCAGTGAGAATTTAAACACTTTCTAATGGTATAAAAATCTGAAAAATTAACTCTATTAAAAGCGTCAACACAATTAATTCTGCATAATAATAATGTTAAAAAGTTATTAACAAATTGCTAAAAAAATTGTTCAACAAATAATCAGTAAACCCTTTTTCTCTCTTTTCAAGCGAATTCATTGATTTTCTAGAAGTCAAATGAATTTTTTCAGAATATTCACTGTTGAAATTCTCGTTTTTGAAATTATTTCAAGGCCATGACTACGTTACGGTTTGCGCAATCGCAACGAAACTTTTTGTGTATACAGTAGAGTCGCCATATTGAAACATATCCGAAATTCGAGCCTCCACTTCGATTTTTCAAATAAAAAAAAAAAATTGAAATGATAGAAAATTCTAAAAAAAATTAGATGAATTCCAAAAAATCAAGGATTTCATTTAAAATGAGAAAACAAAAAGTTGTCTGATTTTTCTTTGAACAATTAATTTTTCTCATAATTTGTTAGTAACTTTCTGTCATTATTATTATGCAAAATCAAAGGTATTAAAATTGACATAATTAATACGGCCGATTTTTTTTCACATTTCTGGTACGTCGAGAAGTGCTGAAATTTCGATCGATTTAAACTTTTGTTTAGAAATGTACGTGTGATGCATCCTTGAAGGTAATGGAGATGCCAGCTCGTCGTACCGAGCGGTTTCTCATCCGGACCTTAACCGGGCGCGCGGGAGTGAGCAACCGTTTGAATTTTACATCGACGCCTCGTAATGCCACCCACTACGCTGATTACAGCGTGAATTCCGCGTGCAGCCAGAGGTGCCCCGCTCCGGGAATTCTGCGCTCCGGAGCGCGCTCGGCCTCTCACAGTTTGCACCTAGTTCCTTCCTCCTCTCACGCTCTCCCCGCTGCACACCTCCGCTCGCTCCGCTCTATTTCGTTTATCCCATAATTAAACACATACCGCATCCACACACCGGGAATTACATATTAATTCAATTTTCAAATTATAATCCCCATATAACCAGAATACCCTTTTACGTTCGATCGCGTATTTATAAAACGGCATTAAAGTCGACAACGAAACGCTGCCTCTTCACCGTTAAAAAAAAAGTTTCTCTATAAATGTTCGATTGAATACACGCACCGAGGTAATTAATGATCATAGCGCTAATTCGACGGGTAATCGAACGTGAAATTGCCCTTTTTACTTGCTCGTACCAATGTTGTTATCCGATGCAAATACGAGTGCCGTTATGGACGTTTTACTGCTGCGCGCTCTAAAATTGTTGATCGATTGTCTGTGACTCGATGGGGGAAAAACCCTCCATCATCGATCGGATAGATCGATAGGGATCGGCGGTGCGCCTGCATGATATATCGTCAGGGGAGGGAGATATATACTCGCCGGTGTCCGAGGAGCGGGGGAAGCAGGATGGCTAATTTACAGGCAATAATGAATTTTGCAGCGTAACGCTCTCATGAAACAGCATTCCTCGCATAACCTTTTATCAACGCCGGCTCGTGGTACTGTGGTGTCTCATATTATACCGCATATATATAGGTGTACATATATATATATATATATATATATATATATATATATATATATATATGTATGCATGTATATACAGTATGGAATACTCACTCTGTATGCGTACACATATGTCGACGGTCGCCGCGCTGCCGCCCGTGTGTGTCTCGGAGCCGATCGTGTGAGCCTGCACCGGCGTTCGTGCGCGCGCGAGCGTGTATGACTACAAGCGCACTAGCTAATAGCTTGGCTTTTGCCGTGTGTCCGCGCCGCGCCCGCACCGTCACACACCGGACCAGCTCTCCGTACCCAGACCTTTTACTTCGAATGTCTCGCATTCTACGTGTATATTATCTTACTCACTTTCGAGCGTGTCCCGGTGTGACGTGCGCGAGACGCCGCGGCGACTCGCGATACTCGTTACACGGCCCGCGCGCGCTCGACCGCGGGAAAAGGACGTCGCCGGGAAGCCGATTATTGCTCGTAAAAATAATAACGATTGGGCGGCTGGTAATGCAGTGTACAGAGCGCGCCCGCGCGGGGACAAACCGTGAGACCGAATGTTCGGGAGGAGCGGAGGCTTTTCATATTAGCGCACGCGAGGCCAGGAGGAACAGGCGATGGCTCGGTTTTGAGCATCTCGATCATGCAGGCGATGAGGTACGCGGGAGAGGCGGGCGGATTGTGTGCGGTCGAGGTAAGACATATTTTTTTTTGTTTTTGTTTTGTTTTTTTTTTTTTACGGAGCACGAAAGAATTTGAATACTCCACGCAAAAGTGGATATTCCCCTCGGCGAGCGTCATCGGGCGGCATCGCGAGTCGCGCATCCATAGTCATACAGAACGCGCGCCGGGCACGGAGACGGAGAACGGTGACTAAGCCACACGCGGAAAGAATACAGAAACTCCGAAATGTTTCGCGAATTCATTAATATTCATCAGGATTATTATAGAAGAAAAAGAAGAAATGCGAAGATGTGTATCCGCGAGCATTCGAGGGCTGTACGTGTGTCCAGGTGGGTATGCTCGAGAGCGTACACACACTGGTCGATGGCTCTCGTGCGAGCGAACTTACCGCACCGCTGTGTGCAGAATCGTGGCGGTGATAGCGAGTATATCATGCGTTTGCGTGCTCTCGTGCGAACGGAAAATAAAGGGAACAACCCCCTGGAAACCTTGTATGCGGGAACGGCTCACGCACAATGCCCGGTGCAGTGTCGAGCATCCCACCTGTGACCTGTTGAGCCGTGATCGTCAAACTCGGATTATGTCGGATTACAAGCTTATAATTGAATTTTTATGGGATACACACACTGCCGACGAGGGCAAACGTGCTCTCCGCGGGAAAGAGAGCCCGGCAGCCCGACGACTGGATCCACGATGAGACGTGCTTAACCTTTTTCGCGAAAACCAACTCCGCGCGGAGCCGGGGACGAAATCCAGTGGGGATTACAACTTGATAAAATAATCCGGTGCCCCGTAAGTGTCCCATTCCATTTTGGCCGGTTGACGGGGAGGGAGATTATATTTTTAATGGACTTTATTATTTGTTACGTTCCGGATGATGATTAAAATCGGGCATTCACTATGAACTCGGTGAGAAGTGAGATTGGCATCGCCAATTACCTTTTTAATTATTGAGCTTCCGATAAGTCATTTTCCAGGTCAAATTCTCCACACTGGCTGACGTACGCGAGAATGCCATATCGGCCCTTCTCCGACCGGGGTAGGTCGGAAAATCTAATATTTCGACCGGAAGTGAATAATACCGGAAACATGTCACTTCCAGTTTGGAAAACTTACTTTTCAATCGGAAATTACGTCACACCGGAAATACGTCACTTCCGACTTGGAAATCTCATTTTTCGACCGAATGTGACATTCATATCCGAAACCGGTCACTTCCGGTTTGAAAATTTCATTTTACGACCGGAATCCACGCGGAGAATACGTTACTTTCAGTTGAAAAATGAGATTTTCAAACCTGAAGTGACGTTTTTTCGTACCACGTCACTGCAGATTGAAAGGTAAAATTTTGAAGGCGAAATTGACGCATTTCTGGTCAAAAAATCATATTTTGAAACCGGAAGTGACGCTACAGACAAAATTTGTTTTTTTTTTCTGGAAAAAATCTCGAATGCAGCCAGTGACAGAAACGTGTGAATTAAGGAACCCTGGAAAGTAAGTAAGACAACGTGCGTGATCCATCTAAAATGGATTTGGAGTGAACCAGGAATGTACTGGAGTGAACCCAAGCGAGATTCGTATAGTCTTCGAATAATATTCGCAGACGATGATTGCGACGAAATGGAGCACATGCTCAAATACTGAGCCCGGTAATGGCGCACCGATGACATTTTTCTGGTCCTGCCGATATGTTGGGACCAACTCAATACCGGAGTCGGGCCGATACCGGCCGGCCCGCCGGGCGACTACAAGACTCTTTGCAACTGGTACGCTCCGTAACCCTGCCGATGGTTGAATCTCACCTCGGTTCATTTATCATGGCCTCCAGTCTCTTCGAGGTGACTGCGGTGAGCGCAAAAATAACGAATTCATCTCGGCCCCATTGCACATTTTTTTGTTCCATGTCACTCAATTAAACTCTCAAATTAGTTTGCGTTCCCGGAGACCATACATAGGTATTTCCAATTCCATTATAATCTGAATCACACACGTGAGCGTGGAACTATCGTGCGTGGAGTTATCGCGGGTGTGCCGCTTACCAATCAGCTTTTCGTCGTTCCAGTACGATGATCGAGCGTCGATTATGGGGAGAGAAGAGGAGAGTCAGCGCTTCCGATTGGTACGCCCAGTTCATCGAAGCTACTTGTCGAACCAGGTGAGTGTACGTGTGCATACGTACTGTATACTAGACGGGTACGGTACGCTGATGGATGGTACGCGCACATAGTATTACATAGTATCCCAGTGTAGTAGTGCAGTTGGTACGGTTCTCTTGTGTCGATCGTTCGGTACATGACGCACGTGCGCCGGCAGCACAGTTAGCTCCTCCGGTACTGATAGAGCCGACGTCGTGTCGTCGCCAACCTCGTGTATCTACTATCCCGCAGCTCGGAGTACAATCGCACGTCTCATTACAGACAAACTAATAGTTTCCTGCTGACAAATTTCCCCCATGCATCCCTAATGCCAGACTACATCCTGCACAATGGCACGAGGATGGAACTGGAGTTTCGCGAAATTCAATGTTCGGAGACTTGACATTGTTCAGTCAGTCGGTCAAATTTTCACCCTTAACCCAGTGGTTTCATATATAAAAAGATTAGGAAACATTAGCCATTGGCATTGGACATTGGCTTTGGCATTCGACATTGGATGTGGCATTGGACAATGGCTTTGCAATGGACATCGGCTTTGGCATTGGATATTGCCTTTGGCATTGGATGTTGTCTGTGGCATTGAATATTTACTTTGGCATTGGACATTGACTATGGCATTGGCCATTCCCTTTGGTATTGAACATTGGCTTCGACATGGAATACTATGGGGCTCAACATTGGACATTGGCTTTTACATGGAACACAATGGGACTCAACATTGGACGCGAGCTTTCACATGGAATACAATGGGCCTGGACATTAGAGGCTGAGAGAAGGAAGGACTGAAAATTACGATAACAGCGCAAAGGCTTGAATTCCATTGGATTGTCGACGAACTTGAAAAGAGATATCATCATGAGTATTGTAGAGTGACCTCAGAGAACTTACAATCGCTTAGATCATACACTGCAATCAGATAAGAGGCAAGACAACTTAAGGAAGACGGGCAAGCTGAACGACGAACTGGGAGAGGCAAAGTGGGATCTAGTCTGTAAACTCTGGATGAAACAGCGAGAAACAAACGAAACAAGACGGTGGAATCATTGCCACGATTATTCCTAGGGTGCTGGGAAGAACGTCTAAAGAGGAAGAAAACACAACGAAATAGGTGGAGACTTAAGCGTGAGGAAGAAAAAGGTGGATCCGGAAAACGAACAAACGAGAGTACAGCAGCGGCGGATAATTAAAAGTTTTAATTATGCAACCTTGGTCCGCGGGGTGTTCGCTCACAAAAATTGCCTCTGGCCGTGGAGAAAAGAAGGTGAATTCTTCCTAACACTGCGAAAGAAAATAAGAAAAAAAAAACAAAAAACAGAAAAAGCGACGATGGTCGAAGCATAACCGTAGTAAACATATAGATGGAAAGAAATGAAGAAGATGGGAAGATAGAATAAGATGTCTGGAAGCTATACGAAAACTTGATTGGAAAAGCCAAGAGTGGACGAGAATCGGTACTCCGTCACTGACACGGCCAAGACTTTTACCTCTTCCCAAACTAGACTTTCTACCGTTCCCAAAAAAAAAAAACGCTGTTTACAACGGAACAAACGTTGGCCTAGTACTGCGCGAGTCCTTGACATTGCCCGGCACGACATCTCTTCGCGGGCCAGTCTGATCGATTGGCGAATTCTTCGTAACACTGGAAAAAAATAAAAACTAAAAGTACGGGAAAACTGAAAGAGTCACAAGTGTCGCAGCATACACCCTTGTACATCATGTTGATGGAAAGAGCTGAAGATAGAATGAGATGTCCGGAAGCTACGAACACCTGATTGGAAAACTCCAGAATAGACGAGAACCGATACTCCATCGCTGACACGTCCAAGACTTTTCCCTCTCCCCAAGAAAACGCGTTTTACAACGGGGCCAACATTGGCTCAGTTCTGCCCGATTAACTTGACATTGGCCGGGACGTCATCTCTTCGCAGGTCATTCTGATCGATCGACCATTGACGATAATGCAGGCACCTGTCGGCATAGTTTTTCAGACGCCACCCTTCGCAAAGTGAAAACATCAACCCGTAATTAAAAAACTTCAAACCTTAACGAGAGTTTATCCAACCGATTCGACCTTGCTGTCTCCGCGTGCATGGCACACGGGCCTCCGGTCGGCACACTCTTTCGGATTGACGAGAGTTTGTGGAAAAAGCGTTGGGTGGTTTGGGACAACGGGGCATACTTAGTCGTTCGCTAGCCTCTGAGTCACTGATGTGAGAGGTGAAGAAGATGTGAGAAGATGAAGTAAGATGTCCGGAAGCTCCTAACAGTTGATTGGAAAAGGCAAAAATGTTCAAGAACCGAACTCCATCGCTAATAAGTCCAACTTTTCCAACCCCAAGAAAACGCGTTTTACAACGGGGCTAACATTGGCTCAGTATCTATTCGCGGGCCACTCTGATGAATCGACCCTTGACTACAATCCACTCACCCATCAGCATTGTTCCTCAAAAACCCACCCTTCGCGAAGTGAAAACATCTCGTTATTCGAAACTTCAAACCCCAACGAGAGTTCGAACGCGTATACATGAACCGATCCAACCTCACCGATTCGTTGAGAATAAATACGAGAAAAACACGTCGCGTTAATTGACTCAACGGGGCATACTTAATCGTTCACACTGAAAAAAAGGATAGTATTTTCTACTATACCGATAGTTCCCAGGGGGAACGTCTATATAGATAGTTCCTTATAGTATGTATTCAATTGGTTAAACAATAATTATAGTTGCAACCATGATTTTTTGTCACTATCGTAACTATAAAATGTAAACGTTCCGCCTGGGAACTATTTTTTATCGTAAAAAGTCAGTATTGTTGCTTTTACTATGTTATTTTTTCTCAGTGCAGCAGCCTCTGAGTCACTGATGTGAGAGGTGAAGAAGATGAGAAGATAGAATGAGATGTCCGGAAGCCCCTAACTTAGTTCGAAAAGTAAAAAATATACGAGATCTGAACTCCACCACTAACAAGTCCAACTTTTCCCACCCCAAGAAAACGCGTTTTACAACCGAGCCAATATTAGCCCAGTATAGCGCGATTACTTGACACTGGTCGGCACGTAATCTCTTTGCGTGCCAGTTTGATGGATCGACCCTTGACTAAAATCCACTCACCCGTCAGCATTGTTTCTCAGAAACCCACCCTTCGCGATGTGAAAACATCTCGTAATTAAAAAACTTCAAACCCTAACGAGAGTTCGAACACACATACATGA
Organism: Stenichneumon culpator; assembly: GCA_964017025.1. Classification (NCBI taxonomy): domain Eukaryota; kingdom Metazoa; phylum Arthropoda; class Insecta; order Hymenoptera; family Ichneumonidae; genus Stenichneumon; species Stenichneumon culpator. The sequence continues at coordinate 11,368,831 of OZ024776.1, read as the reverse complement.
TCCGATCCGACCTCGCTGCATCCGCGCTCATCGTGCACAGGTTTCCACGCTCGTTCGATTTGACGAGAGTTCCCGGCGCGGATTCACTGAGAATAAATACGCGGAAAATATGTCGGGTGGATTGGTACGACGGGGCGTATCCTAGTCTCGTTTAGTAGCCTCTGAGTCGCCGATGCGATGTCCGCGTACCGGCGCTCTGAATGAGGAGGACCGCAGGGTATATCGGCTAGTCTGCCCGCTACTCGTTCATCTCTCGTTCGTTCACCGAGGCAAATATTCCGCTGTCATCGTCAGAGTCAAGGACCTTTTGGCTTCATAAAGGTGTCGTCGGGCGAAAATACAGAAGGATCGCATGTCGATGACGGGAGGTTTGACGGAGCCGGTTGCATTCACCGCGGCCTTTGGTCAGCGGTGGATGGCGTGACTCCCGATTGATTTTCAGGACGCGTGGCCGAGGTATGGAGCGACATGCTCCGCGTACGTGCGGGCAAAACACACGTATAGCGCTGGACCAACAGCAGACGCACGGTTCCCATTGGGATCGGAAACGCCCGCTGCGACAATAACCGGCAGGCTCGCGGGGGTTGTTTCCATCGTATTCATCGATTTCGTAATATCGAGATATCGGCACGCTCATATCGAAACGAGGATACCGTCGTGGAGGCCACTGGCAGGGAACACAGTGAATTCCCTCGGGTAAGCGCGTGTTGTACGGCGAGGGGAGACTGGAAAATATCAAACAGACTTGGATCGGGAGACGAATCTGGGGAATTCAATTTGTTACCAAGCTATTAAATAATTGCATTACGTATCCGTGTAATTCCGAGCTACCTGTTACGTTGGGGAAGGGAACTCTCGGTTATGCGCGACTCGATTCTCATATTTTTGTCATCTCGTGGGTACTCCGTAAAGTGTAGTTCTCCACATCGTACGGATTCATCGCCCCCCCCGTCGAACTACATACGCTCGCCTGGTTTCGGAACGCTAAACGAATTTCGTTTATCACGTGAAAGTGGTGAATTGGGAAGCTGGAGAAAGCGAAATCGGTCGTATAGATATACGGAGAACGGGGTGCGCGCGCGAGAGTCGGATAAATTCCGTCGGTTTCACCGGGAGGAGAGAGCGAACGGGGAGATAAAAGGAGAGAGAGAGAGATACAGGGAGTCGGACGCGACGTCGAATATCCCGCGACGTGGTGCACTCCTAAACGCGCTGAGTCGCGCACAGCTACCGACGCAACCCTAGTCTCGCTCTTTCGCTCGTTCATCTCCGCGTTCGTTCTTGCTCAGTTTCTCTCGGTCTACCTCTCGTTCACTCCGCTTACTCCCGACGGTAACCGAAATAGAATATCGAAATAGACCCAATATTTTCGTCGTGTCGCGTTTGCGCCACAGCGCGACTCGAAGCAGTGGCGGCAGTAACGGAGCCAGCAGAAGCCACGATGAGAGTCGTCGGCCGTACGAGAGTTGCGCGAGCGTGAAGAGAATAGCAGCGAGGACGGAGAGAATTTTCAGATAAAACGAAAATTCGATGGTAGTATCGTGTCAGACGCGGCTGAAATTCTGTACTTTTTTTTATGATACATCTTCTGTTGTATACTCGAAATAATAATAATAATAATCTACATTATAATGAAGTTCATGTCGATTGAACACTCGCACTGATACTCACATTCACTCACAGATGCTCACATATTCTCACACGGATACACAATGATACACAGTGAAAAATAATTTCGTAAAATTGGGATGCGAAATTTCGCAAAAATCATTTTGTTAAGTAAGTGACAAACTCGTTTGTCACTTATTTAACTTCTTGGGTCATTGACAATTTTAGTTTCTAATTTTGTTTGGAAAGCTAGAAAATTAACAAATAAAAAATTGTGGACGTTTGTGAACAATTCGTTGCTGTAAAAAGTACAAGCTTTTTTTACTGTGTACTCACGGATACTTACAGATATTCGCGGATACTCACAGATGCTCAGAGATACTCACAGATACTCACAGATGCTCACAGATACTTACAGGTACTCCCAGATACTCACAGATACAGCTACTCAAAGATGCTCACAGATACTCGGAGATACTCACAGATTTTTATAGATTCTCACACTTACAGATACTCACAGATACTCACAGATGCTCACAGATGCTCACAGATGCTCACAGATACTCACAAATGCTCACAGCTACTCACAGATTTTTACAGATTCTCACAGTTACTTACAGATACTCACAGTTACTTACAGATACTCACAGATACTCACAGATACTCACAGATACTCACAGATGCTCACAGATGCTCACAGATGCTCACAGATGCTCACAGATGCTCACAGATGCTCACAGATGCTCACAGACGCTCCGAGATGCTCACAAACACTCACACAGATACTGCAAGCGCGTAAAGCCCGCGAGCCAACTTAACCGCTAGTAATATTAATAAGTAATAAAATTGAGACGTAAATTATAATACTGTTATTTTAAGATAACAGTGTTGATACGATATGTTTACTTATTCACGATTATTAATTATAGATGAATATTAATAAGACCATAACAGCGAAACCTCGAGGCCAGCGACTTGTAATGCTGACGCCAAGGAGCCTCACGAAGCGCTTTAATATTCTCGGATTTCGCATGACGAACCAATTAACCAGTCGGCCCCAAATTTAGATTGCATGTACCGGTTTACTCCCGATGATACGTTAACCCCATGCCGGCGTCACATCCCGAAAATACAATTGATCTATCCAATTCCCGATGATTTAGTTACGCTTCGAATCATCGGTGAGACGAGACGCAAATTTATGCGGTGTAGTTATAGATAGACAGGTTACGCGGAGGATCTGCAGTTTTCATTGGACGACGGTAGACACTTCCTATAAATGTTAATGTCAGATATCGCCTAGATTTATCGACCGATATGTTTCCACGGTATCAGCAAGTGGGCATTCGTCGATTGGCCGCCCGCAGCGCGAGCGTAGCATAATCTATGCAAGAGCATAATCCGGACCGTCAGTTTCGGAACCATCACGCAAGTTCGCAGTGACACGGACGTTGTCGACCGTGGGAAAAGGCAAATCCGACGACGGGTTCGAATCGTCGCGACGGAACTACGCGATCCCGATGCTATTTTACAGTTTCCTCCGCGTTACGCCGAATTACAACGAAGCAACGAGGGCGCCGCGTACAAAGGATCGATTGGCTTTCAGAACGATCCGTGCCCGCTGCTTCCGCACGTCTAGATCCAAGATTCGGAATATAATCGAGCTCTGGGGCCCGATTATCTCTAACAGGTGCGGTTCGACTGTTCCCCAAAGGCTCTATAACATACAATCCCGATGCCGCACTGATTTCGGCCGGGTTCTCCACCCTGCAGTCGGGGTGGGGGGGGTGGAGTTGGAACAGTGTAAACGCGAGATCTGCACGGTCCACGCTCATCGTGACTCGCCCGGCTCTCTCGCACTCGCGCCGTGCTCCTCTGAACCCTGAAATTCGAATATCGCCCGAGGGCGATCCCGCGGGATGAGGGAGGAGAGCACGTTATCGGGTCAACCCGCTCGCTGGAGACTCTGCCCCAGGAGCATCTTCCTCTCCCTGTATACCTATCTCCATCCGCGAATAGATAGTTTCACGAATTAACAGGATCGCGATAGGTGGAAACAGGATCGAGAAGTCGAGATGGCGAGCGGTGCGAGCGGAAGGCTCGGAGATATAGAGAGGGGGGGAAAAAAAAAAAGTAGAGTCGGGAACGGTGAGGAGGAAACGAGATCGCGAAATGGAGTGACTGCGAGTGGAATAAAAGATATTAGAGATATAGAGACGCCATGCTCGGGAGTTGGTGGTTCGAGGCGCGCTAAGGAGCGCTGAGAGGGCTATGTGTCGGGTATAGTGGTAACTATACTTAACGATACTATACCGCAAAACGGGCTGTGTCTGTGGCCTGTCCGAGCATACGGGCCCTGTGGCGCGGTTGTGTATGCTCGCGAGAACCAAACGAGTTTGTTTTCTACAATTTTCCCACAACGAACATGGCGATACGGCGTGTGCGCGCGTGAGCACGAGCTCGATGGTTAAGGCCCGTATAGAAAGATACGTACGTACACGGTATAGCAGGAGGTTGGGACACCATATAAACACCGGGGCAACAGTTCCGCCAAGTCCAAAGAGAGGCGATGCCGCTGCTGCCGCTGCTCCTGTTCTGTTCTGTATGTGAGCGGTGGCTGCTGCTGCTGCTGCTGCTGCTGCTGAGAGAGAGAATCCCGGTCGTCGTCGACGCCGGGGATCCGGCTGCTGGGTCTCTTGCCTTATACGATTTATACGCCATAAGCAAGCGAGCCAGAAGCAAACCAACCAGCCGGCTCCACAACAGAGCGCTCTGCGCAGCAATGACCACTACATTTGACGCAAAGAAAGTAAAGACGGCCCTGACGTCGATGTTAGCGGCGGGAGAAAGATGGAGATAAAAAGAATAAGGTGAGAAAGACATGAAGTGAGAAGAGCGAGAGGGAGCTCGGACAAGTGGCGGTGGAGGAAGAGGGACGTGGAACGATATACGACTACCAGCGCTAGAGCACGGATGAGGCGGTGAAAGAGTGGCAGGAGGGCAGAGGGATCCGCGCACTGCCAATTTAAGAGCGCAAATGCGTAAGGCGTGCGGCTCTGACTCCGCGACGCGCGGCCGCCGATGTTCCTTCTCTCGTTTCGAGACCGAGATATATGCTCGGGTCGCGCCGCGGATCCCCCGTCGTCATATGGGGGGGACCCCTCCGGGTCACTGCTTCGCGATACTTCTCGACGCATCCAAACGCCCTTATTTCTCGCGTAAACTAGCCCGCCTCGCGATCGGTCGCTTCGGATAGATATTCCTGTCGTAGAGTGAGAATAAGACATCTTTGGATTGATCAAAAGTCGCGGTGACACACGTTCGAAGCCGTTATTTCGATTTGAAGCGGTGAAACTAAAGCAATGTTTTGTTGAACGATTATCCGCGTCGGTTGATTCGAAATATGTCGATGTGAACAAAGATTTTTGTCGTACCAACCAAACGTGTGTCACTGCACCTTCGTTAATTGGAGCTTATTTTTTTTCTCAGTGTACAAGCGGCATATTTAAACTGGCCAGCAGGAATTATCAATCAAAGACTTAGCGTCATAGTTTAAGACCCATCGTACTGAACACTCCCATGATCTCGATAGGCAACTGTGTGGAAAAAATGTAAACCCCTTTTTGGAACCATCCTATTGTATGCAGTACTGCAGTTTCTGATGATGCAAGCCGTGGATTCACACGTTGGTGCGCATGTCTCATAAGCCCCATTTGATTTCCCTTGCATTTGGTGGGGCATGCCTGAACTCGCCGGCAGCAATTATCAATCGAAGACTTGCGCCATCCTTTGAGTCCTATGTTACCGAGTAGTCAGATGTTCTCGATAGGCAACTCAATGGAAGAAATTCAAAACCCTTTTTGGAACCATCCTATTATGTGCAGCACTGCAGTTTAACGACGCAAGCCTTGAAACCACGCGTCGTTCGGCATGTCTCAAAAATAAAAAAATTTAAGCCCCGCCTGGTCCAATTGGATTTCGTTTTGATGGCGCATGCTTGAACTCGCCAGCAGGAATTATCGATCAAAGACTTGCGCCATACTTTGAGTCCCGTCGTACCTAATGGTGCGATGATCTCGATAGGCAACCATCCCATTGTGTGCAATACGGCAGTCGCGGACGATGCAAGCCTTAAGATCCACGCGTCGTCGCGCATATCTCAAAAGTAAAAAATTAAAACCCTACCTGGTTTCGTCTGCGTTTGATCGAAAGAGGCTAACGACGGATGTCCCCGAGGCAATATGGATCTCAAGCTCGCTATGACGAGTCCCCAAGAGTACACACGGTGAGACTCAGCCACGGAGACACCGCGGGTCTACAGAGAAGCCCGCGTTGTCGGCCGCCGCGGATTGCAGATCCGCGATAATAACGAATGTTGGAAGCTTACTTTGATCAAGTCGAGGCGACGCGCGCAGATTCACGGCGTATTCGCCAAGGGATACCCCGGCGATGGCCGAAGAGACCCAGACTACACGGATGCTCGAGAGATTAAAGAGACCAAGAGGAACGGGTCTCTCTTATTGGAAATGATTCTAATGAAAAAACAAGGTCCGCACGATAGAGACACAGATGCGCAGACACACTAGATTCGGTCTTCCAGGAATTCAACGCGGAGACCATCCAATGAAAAATCGACGAAGCCGAGGAGTCGACATTTACGAAGAAATATACCCTCGGAGAGTCCAAGGCGGTATAGAAAAAAAAAATGTACATAAATCTTTGTATGAAAGGCGTAACTCCCGCTTTTTAGCGTTCAGCCGCGGGATTTAAAAAAAGAAACCCGCCGAGAGAAATCTGTCTATCGGCCTATTTGCTATTTTCATTTCTCCGTCATAATGCACGGATCTCCGCGTTGATATTCGGCGGCCTCGGCACTCGTTCTCCGACCTCTCGCAGAATGCGCACGAGCAGCTGGACTGGTGCAACGCTCTAGTCATATTCTCTCCTCATCTCCTTCTTCTTTCTCGGTGTCTCTTTCCTTCGCTCCTCGTTATCTCTGCGTTCGGCTCCCCTCCTCGGATCACTTGGACTGTTCGCGCGGACGAGAGAAGCGCTCGCGATCTCTCGTGTAGTGCGCGCCCGTGTTTGCCAAGCTCTTCCCCGGCTCGCGACGGACTGCGCGTGCTCCGGTTTCGACCTACAGCCGGAAAGCTCATAACTTTTTTGGCAACGGATTGGTGGAATCAAGGCGAACGTTCAGTCGAGGGAAATAGTGAACGAGCGGGGAACAGAAACGGAAAGACGGGACAGACCGTTCTGTGCATGTCGGTGAAGCTGGTGTGCTCGCGAGCGCGCGCGCGAGCTCACCCGCGGGGCAATAACTCGCGGCGTGTTGTGACTACGGGACGACGGCCAGACCGCTGGTCGCGGGGGCTCCGACGCGCGCGGCAGTTCAAACTCCACCGATTACTTCTTCTTCTTCTTCCTCCTCTTTTCGTCTTGGTCTCTTCGAGACGCGCACGCCGACGCGATCTCGAATTTTCCTACCAGCCGCGGAGCAGCTGCCCGACCGATTACGCACGACGCTCCGCGGCGAGGGAGGGATAAAAAAGAACTGGATGAAGACGCTGATACATCGAGAAAAACAATCGTAACACGTGACTTTGCTGGCCCATCCGAAAGATCTTCGGCGACCTTAGACGTTCGGTCGAACGACAAAATTACCGGCCACTGAGGCTTCTCCGTAAAGTGGAAGATCATGCTCGGGCGCAGTCATTCTTTTCATTAACAAATAATCCAAGTTTATTTTCTGCAGAATTCTCGATTATTCTCGATTAGGAAATTCCACGCCAGAAGCGACTCGCTACATCGCTGTCGCTCCCATATACGGAACCGATGTGTACGTATCGATGAATCGATAAAAATAAAATGATGAAAAAGGATAAAGGGACAAAAAAGAACGACATAATGACGCTGAGGCATCGAGAAAAACAATGATAACACGTGACTCTTCTACGTATCCGAAAGATCTTCGACGACCTTGCGAAAAATCATACTTGAGCACGTTCATACTTTTTATTAACAAAGCCAAAGTCATACATGAGCACAGTCATGCTTTTTATTACCAAACAAAAAATACAAGTGTATCTTCTCGACGATTCTCGATTATTCTCGATTAGGAAATTCCATGCCGGAAGCGACTTCCTGCACGGCCGATGCTCCCATACGCGGAGCCGACGAAACGAGAAAAATGGATTCCATACATTTCCACTCGCCCAATGCCAATATCTTCCGCGTTATATCTGCAGCTGAGCCGTCGGAAGATTTCCGACAATGTTGCCCGCTGCGAATACGGCTATGTGTACTACAGTGGGAGTTTGCGATGTTAATAAAGGCGAGGAGGAGCGGAATAGAGAAGACATCGGAGTGGAGGACGCCGAAGTCGAAGGCCGTGGAAGCGAAAGACATCTTCGAGAGAGTCTCGCGATCGAGCGAAGCTCGTCGCAAAAGCTCTCGCTGGCACTGCCGTTCGGCCCCGAAGGGCTCGAGGGAAATCGTGAAAGCCATGGCGATATACCCGATGTATATACGACACGGCGGCCTCGATTACGCCAGGTCCATCGCGAAAGATCCCGAGCTGAAGAGTAGATTGGTCCGACGGCAAAGAGGCCGGGGGTGCAGCACTTCTGCAGCGCTCTTTGTACCTTCGCGTATACCGTATGAGCGGGTTACAGGGTGGGGTACGTGCATGCACTCTCCCCGGAGCTCCACGGAAAGTTGGCAGTATAATGCAGTAGACACACGAACACGATGTACATTCCATTCTGTTCTCCTGGATAACTTACACGGCACACACGCGACGCCGCTGTAGACGCTGTTACAAGGGAGAATCCAATGTGTATGTGCAGGCGCGGTACGATCGGAGAATCGTAACGCGCACGAACTTACCAAACTCGACGATTTCGAACGTTTTGCTCAGCTGGACGTTGACGCTCTCTCACTCAGGGCGAAGGATCTTTGCAAATTGGTTGCGAACATAGAAAAACATTCAATTTTCGCAATGACTTTTGGGAAGTTGGAGCTCTGTGTGTTCATCCAGAGGAGAGTGGGAGAAGGATCATGGAAAAACTACTGGGTTGTAAGGCACATTTCGACCAGGCAACGTGGTAGACGAGCGACCGCACTAGCGATATGTGACATTTTTTCACGGGCTGTATAGTGTAAAAAAGTGTACATTTAATGTAGCGTACTGGAAGTTTTTATGCTGGTACTTTAAATTTAATGGAGAATTGTGACGAAAAATTAATATCCTTTTTCATTAAAATTAAAGTATATTATTGGAAGTGAAGTACTTTTATAGTAAAATTAAAGTAAATTTGATGTTTTTTTTATTTGTATAAAAGTAAAGTATTTTCACTGTTTTTAATATACCGCAGATAATTTTTTTATCACAATTGTACATGAAATTTAATATACCAGTTTATGCATAAAAACTTTCATTACCAATAAATTTAATTTCATACGATTTTTTTTAGAGTCTAGCAATTTATAACCACCCCATATGGTAATGTTTTCCGGAAGGTGGGGCGGCCAAATTTGGCGTATCTGACTAAGCATTCCGTGGATTAAGATAGTGAATTCCGGGGATTAAAACTGAGTGTCGTCGATCAAATTTTTTTAATTACACTGTAAACAAATGTTGTACTTTTAACCACGAACTTATTGTCTAAAACCGTCTACAATTTTTTATTTGTTATTTTTTCGATCGCACTATCCAGCTCGACATTTGAAAACAAAAGTATACAAACTAAAATCGTTAATGACACAGGAAATGAGAGCACAAGTTTATATAATCAAATCTAAACCAACGACTTTGTCACTTATTTGACAAAATTATTTTTACGAAACGTCCTATTCCGATTTCACGAAATTATTTTTTACCCTGTACCAGAATGTTCCGTCCGTTTTCACCGGATTTATAGTAATTTCTATCGGATCATTCTCTAAGTCTAAAAATTATAATTCCCAACCGAAACGCAGCAAAAATGGACCATCTGCCGTTGGGGAAACACGAGGGGATTTTTTTCGCTATCGGATATCAGAAGAGATTACTGGCAAGTAACGGCGATGGGAGATAAGTGTGACAGTAAATTGTAAGTAACGAGATGTGGGACGTACGAGGAGAGAGTGGAAGAGAGAGAGCAGTGAATGAGTCTTCAACAAAGTATTCTCCAACGCGGCTTCCTCGTTTTCTGCGAAATTAATTTCGCTGAATCTGCCACGATTAGCCCGTCGCGAATTATCCGAGCGAGGCAACCTCGTCGACCCGGAGAGATGGCGAATTTTTTTTTACAGCTATTAAAGAGTCGAGTAAGTTGATGATATCGCGATTTCGAAATGAAACGTTGAAACAATGGCCGAAAGGTGCCAGAAGTCGGATGGTCGGGCGAGGTTGATTGATAAAATGAGCGAGGCAGACGGTACGGTATGTACACGCGAATAAGGTCGGGCAGAAGTCGGCTCGTAAAAGTCGTTTGATGATTTACTTCGCTATAGATGCCTGAGACGAATATTATTCAGGGAGCCTGAGCAGCGCCACGGCGCGAGGCGCTCTCGTTAATGATCGAATCTCGTCGTCTGGGCCTCGACCTCGTCTATACGAAGATTTAATTCCCGCCGTGGCCTTTGCGAAGTTTCTATTCCCATAACCCGAGCGTCTTGTCCGACGCTTGTCTCGTTACGCCGAAACTAGACTTGACTACTGAACGTCTCGCTCCTCCGCGCTTTATCGGACTTCTGGGGCGAACGCTCTGCTATTTCGGATAATAAGTCCAACGACCCGATCGGGTATAAAAACCACATGCTTCGCCCCGCCACCGTTCAGATAAAAATTATTAGGTGACTCTTGTCTGTAATAAAAATTCAGGAATTCTTTAAACTGTTTACGAGTAGGGGGAGCGGAAGAAAATGGGAGAGTGGGGCGAAATGGGACGACGGGGCGAAGCGCAATTTTTTTCAATAATTTTTGAATGCCCCATTTTGGTGCAATCAATACATCCGAATGTTATGCTCCGTTTTGTCCCACTGTTCCATTTTGCCCCGCTCGGCCCTACTATGAGTGGATACATTAAATAGTGGATGATAAATCGCTGAAATGCATAGACCGATACGCGACAACAAGGGGGCCACAACAAAGGTGTCTCGAAAAATAAGTCAGACGAGACGATCGGGTCTCGTCGGGGGAGCGAGCGGTGCAAAATGGGGCAGTGGGGCAAAAGGGGGCAATGGAGCAAAACGCAATTATTTAATAACTTTTGGATGGTTGCGGTGATACTAAGTGGGGCAAAACGGGGTTGAAAATCCGGACGTATCGTTGGGACAAACGGGCTGCAAAAAATCATTGGAAAATTCAGTTTTGCCCTACAATCCCATTTTGCGCCGCTCTCCTCTATAAAAACCTCAGGCTTTTTTCGCCTCAGATTGAAATTATCCGAGCGACTTTTGTTTGCAATAAAAAAAATTACAAATTTGAAATAAATTCCGTTCGGATTGGACGGGTATTATTATTCGTTCGGAGGTACTTTGAAAGGATGCATTAAACGGTGGATGATAAATCGCTGAAATGTATAAACCGGTACGGCGAAGGGTGCTCGAACAAAGGGGTTTGCCCGGTAAATGAAGTGAAAGTTTAAAGATTGAAAAAAACCGACGGGCGGAGAACGGGAGTCAATGAAGTGACGGTGGAGGTTTTTTCTGGCTCCGGCTATTCTCTTTTCTCGGAGCGAAGAGAGGTATGGAACGAAGCTCGAAGGGTTGAGGGCTCCGCCATTCGCGCAGTGCATACAAATTGTCGGGAATATTGACCTCTCCTCTCGTTCCCGCTCAACCTCACCACGACGTTTTCCCTTGTACTTCCATTCGATCTTTTTCTCACTGACGCGCCAACACCCGTTCACCAACACCGATTCACCCATGTTATATTCAATCTGTTAGGTCTTTAAACTCGAACCGACTGCGCGAACGTTCGCGAGTATTCTGGGTGAAATAGAGAAAAATTCATGTTATCGACAAGCCACCGGCTAGACATTTACAGTTCTCGTTTTAGTCTCTCTTCCCTTTGCGGCTTGTGGAATCGCGGAGAGCCCATCCCGAAGGCCTTGATAACCGCGCATTAAAATTCAGTTACTTTGGAACGATTAATAAAAATATATTCCGTTGTGCAGGAATCTGTCGAATGATGTTAAAAACCTTGAGAAATGTTACGAGAATCACGAAGCACACTGCAGCTAGCTCTTTAGGCACGAAATGTATCGGATTCTATGATAAAGACGTTTTCCTGAAAAATTACATAGTGACCTCGAACGTCGACAAGGTTTTTTGGTGAAATAGAGAAAAATTCATGTTATGGACAAACCACTTGCTAGACATTTACAGTTCTCGTTTTTTTCTCTCTTTCTTATGCGGAGCTTATTGAACGCCGACGAGCTCAACCGAAAGGACTCATTAATGACCCATTCAAATCCACTCATTTTGAGATGGTTGATAAAAATATATTTCGTTATGCAGGAATCTGTCGAATGATGTTAAAAATCTTGATAAATATTACAAGAATCAATTAAGGTAACTGCGATTGGCTCATTAGGCACAAAATGTTTCGGATTCCATGATGAAGAGATTCCTCTACAAAATTACATAAAGTAAGCTCAAACGTTCGCGAGTATCTTGTGCAAAATAGAAAAAAAATCATGTTATCGACAAGCCACTGGCTAGAAATGTATAATTTTCGGTTTATTCTCTCTTCCCTTTACAGCTTGTTGAATCGCGACGAGCCCGTCCGGAAGGACTTGTTAATAGCGCATTCAGATGCACTCACTCTGGGACGGTTAATAAAAATATATTTCCTTATGCAGGAATCTGTCGAATGATATTAAAAATCTTGAGAAATATTACAAGAATCAATGAAGCGAACTGCAGCAGGCTTATTAGGCACGAAATGTATCGGATTCCGTGATAAAGAGGTTTCCCTGAAAAATTACATAAAGTACGACCGAAGCGTATATACAGCTTGTAGAGAGTTTGCGGTGAGAGAGCCTCGAGGAGGGAAGCGAAGGAAAAAGATTGGAGGAATAAAGAGCCGGGCGCGAGAAAACTTTTTACCGAGTTTCTAACGAGATGTGCGCCCACGAGTTTCCTCAGTGAAGGAAGCGGCAACTAGCGGAATCGAAGGGGACGAGGAGGAGGCATTCGCCGTAGAGCGAGAGAGTTCCCGACGGTTTTACTTCGGAAGGACTTTATACACCAATCCGTCGTCCACTTTGCGATCCCGGTGTCCAGGGACGTGAAAATGCATTTCGGAACCGGAGATCCGGAGGGAGGGGAACTAGGCAAATATTGATTGCTAGGGGAGCCGAGGGAGAGGTGCCAAGAGAGCGTCCACAGAGGAGTACAAATTGATAAGAATCCTCCTCTCGAAGCATCATAATAATTGCGAGACCGTTCGCATCGTATTTTCCTAACGAGCGGTCTAATTTAATATTGCTCTGCGTTTATCATACCTTATGTTTGTACAGATAAATTCGGCGAACGTCGAATTATGTAGTTTGATATTCTGCACGACTTTCGGTTCGACAATCTCACTTTTCGATTGGAAATGACGTCATGCGGAAAAACGTCTCTTATAGTTTAAAAATCTCAGTTTTCGGATCTTGAATGCAGGCAGTGAGAGAAGTGTCTAAATTAAGGAGGTTGAAGCGCTTCCCACTAGTCAAATGAGTGCTCACTTTTTAAAGTCGTTCAGACAAACTTTTAAGCATCTATTGATTATAGCGGATGGTTTATTATATTAAAGCAGATGTCCTTAACTTAGAAAAGCATTAATTGCAATGGATTTAAAAAAATATTAACTTGTTTGTGCTAATTTTCGGAAAGGTCCATATTCGTACAGTTTTTTCAAATAATAATCCATAATTTTTGCTTCATTTTGATGTATGGTTCATTCTCTTCCTTGAAAGATGCTCTATGAATTCACCATCCAGATATTCGATAGTATTTCCCGGTTAAAAGTAACAGCCATGTGTTTGTCCATCGGCAAATTCTTACATAAAAATTGAGCACAAAATTACTGATTATTCTTTGAAAAAATTGAACAAGTTAATATCCCTGCAATTACTGTTTTTGTAGTGTGAGGACAGCTGCTGTAATACAAATAATCTACCGCTATAATCAATAGATGCGTAAAAGTTTGTATAAACGACTTTAAAAATATTGCACGCATTTGATTAGTCCAAAATATTGTGAATCAATTTTTCTCCGAAGTGGTATAAAATAAAAACCTAGTTGCGGGTCTCACTGCGTATTGCATTACCACAGTGAGCCCGGCGAGTCATTTTTCATTAACACAGTAAGCCCGGAGATTCGTTTTTCATTTTATACAATCGTTTCGAAGAAAAATGGATTCAAAATTTTAACTCTGCCTCTCTTGCGTACGCGTTTATCCTCCCCTTAAGATAGCTCAAGCATTGGGTCGATTAAAAGATTTTGAGCTGAATTTTGGATATGTTCTAGTCGATTTACTCACTTCGGTGTGTGCCAAATTTGAAATAAATTCACCATCTAGTCCCGGAGATAATAGCTGTTGAAGTTGAGTTACTTAACATGATCAACATGGGAGATCCATTTTTTTAGCATATAAACCGCCGTTACGAAAAACTCGATGAAGACAAGTCGCAAAAAAACATATCTCCGTCAAGAAAGTGTTTCAAGAAGCAGCACAGTAAAATTTGAAAACGATTCCCTACTTAGTTTTTGGGATATCACCAAATAAGTGTCAGGAATTTTGCTTCACGTACGAATTTTGCTGACGGATGTCTTTCTCTCGCTCGCTACCTTCCTCGCACACCGCGAGCCAGGCTGCCCATCCCCACCTCTGTAACCCGCTAGACCTACCTTAAGGAGCCCAAGAAATTGGGTAAAAGACGGTGTGCGATACGCCTCAAATGTATTCGGAATTTATCTCCAATGTTTCCGGCTGCAGAAATGGGTGAATTAAGGAATACACGGTGAGCGCTCCAGCGGCAACGAACCTCAGCCGCGCAATATAGTCCAGTATGTTAAATTAACCCGGCACTGCTGACACTGCAGTACGGTGAGAAAATTCTCCCGAGCGATATAAGCAAGCTGGAGAATCGAGCCTCCGGCTTCGTCGACGTCGTCGACGGCGGCCAACCCGGGGAATAATCACGCTTGGACAGTGTTCTCTGTCCACCTAATTGTCAGGATTTATTGGGTCTAATACCGACGCCGACGAGAGATATAAAGCGCTCTTTCGGTATAGCACTGTGCGACTGCTGCCGCTACCAGTGGAACGTACTGGACGCGGCGCTGGATCCGCAGTAATCTAAAGTGATTTATAAATCTTGGTGATATCGCAGCGCTACAGAGAGCCACGCGACGATATTAGCGTTTGTCGAGATATGCTGTACGCGAAAGGTCAGACCGTGATTGTCCAAACGTCTTTTTCCAGCGCCCGCTTATTGCCACGAATGCCTGGCGTATCGAAATGTGGAGCAATTAATGGAACAATTTATTTCCATTAATTAACGTGCAGGACACAAATAAATCCAGCCCGAACCCACAGGTGGGCAGAATCTGAACTTTGTATCGCGGATCTAAAAATAGTACCATGGATATTCAACACAGTATTCAAAGTTGGCCAGAGTATCGGCATTTTACTTGTTGCGATAAATGCCGTGATTGTCGAATCGTCTTTTTCCAGCATGCTCTTGTTGCCACAAACGTTTGGCGTATCGAAATGGAGAGCAATTGATGGAACGACTTATTTCCATTGACTAACGTGTAGGGCAAAAATAAATCCCACCCGAACCCACAGGTAGGCAGAATCTAAATTTCGTATCGGGCCTTCAAAAATAATACAATGCATACCCCGGTAAAAAATGTTAGAGCGTTACATCGGGCACTGTTAGGGTTTACAATAGGCCTGCTAAGGTCTTTCTAGAAACTCTTCAGGCCCCGATCTACCGCTCCAAAATGTCTACCAGGGTATTCTACCGCAGGACTAAAAAATTGTCCATGCTATTGAAACTTCACTATTTTCAATAAAACAATATCAACTCGTCCAGGAAATTGCAACGAATACGAAAAAAACCTACGTGACCGAATATTGCATCGCGCGTTATAAATCCAATCCATGGCATCCGCCGGGCAAACTTTTGACCGGTTGGTCGGAGTGTGCGAGCGGGAAGATACGTGATCGCATGTGGGAGATTCGATAGATCTAGAGTCGTACGTGGAGCCTAGCGGGTCTCACATGGGGATCGCGAACGGCCGCCCAGCAGTCTACCTGGGATCCGTACGGTGCTGGTGGACACACGTGCGCGCCGGGCGGCCTCCGACGAGCTCTCTCCCACCTCCGTTCCCGCGGCCTGCTGCCCGACCGGTGCTACCGCCGCTGCTGCTGGATACTACCGTGTGTCCAGGAGAAGCAGAAGCAGCGAGCAGGAGTAAGCAGCCGCGACGACGAGGAGTATATAGAGCGAGTTACCTGCGGGCTTCTCTACTGAGTATGGGCACGGGGCTGTACGTGCTTCGGGTACGTACGTGGCGATTTCCTCTTCCCTTTCAGCCCGCCTCCCTGGCCGGCTCTCACCCTTCCGTCTTCATATATGTACGTAGTCCGACCCGGCGACCGCCATCAACACCGTCGCCGCTGCCTCGCCTGTGGTCCCCATCGACTGCCTTCCATGTAGGTGTACGATGGCACACACGCCAGCGGACTGTAAGTAGCGGAGCCGGTGGAAGCGGAGAACCATCCCGTCTCGTCCCGACATCGCACTCACGACCAATCTGCCCGTAGTGGGTGTCGAATATAGGTATGTGTGCTCACCAGCTCGTCGGTCCTCTCTATTCCCCACTAAGTCCCCGATAATGTCCCATCCCATGAGCGGGCGCCACCGCGCGCGCCCCGTTGCATTTTCCGGAGCATTGATTCCAACCCCTCGGCTTTGCGTGTAACCCCGTGAAAAATCCAATCCACCGGATTTCCTCTCACTCCTCCCGGCGATCCGTGCCGCTGTTCTCTCGGCAACTTCCGCAGCGCAGAAGTCACACGTACCGTTGCGATGCCACCGTCGTTTCACCCTTGGCACCGGCTCAGGAGATGGTGGCTTGCACTATATAGGCTGGAAGTAATCCTAGAAGGCTATTATGCCTTTGCGGATCCTCACGTCTCATTGTGAAGATCTGCAATGGGATGTATCGATTTTCTTTTTTTTTTTTTTTTTTTAGGGTACCGTGAGGAGGTTTGGTAGATTCGGCTACCGTTCGAAGAGTGCGGTAAAGTGCTTTTTGCGCCAACCTTTTTCTCGAAACCGTAGGACAAGACGTCGGGCAATCTCGTTGATAGAGAATGTCGAGGGATTGATATGGATTATCGGTAAGTGCCGGTTGTTTAATAATAATCGGGTAAACGACGTCGTCGGGGGACGACGAGGACAGCGTTACAGACGCTGACGATGACGAGAAACGGAAGCGGAGATGCCGTTGCGGATCCTCACGTCTCATTGCGGACATCTGCGATCTAGGATATACCATTTTTATTTATTTTTTTAGGCTACCGTGATGACGTTTGGTTGGTTCAGCGATCGTTGGACGAATGCAGTAAAGTGATTTTTTCCGACAACCTTTTCCTCGAAACCCAACGACAAGTCTGGCAATCTCGTTCCAAGAGAATGTCTTTTAATAATTGTGTAATAATAATCGGGTAAACGATAGCGTTAAACACGCCAACGATGATGACGACGACGGTAACCGAAGCGGACATGCCTTTGCGGAACCTCACGTCTCATTGCGAACATCTGCGATGGGATGTATCGATTGTTTATTTATTATCAATTTTTGTTTGGTACCGTGACGTCATTTGGGTGATTCAGCGATCGGTGGATGAGTACATTAAAGTCCGACAACCTTTTCCTCGAAACCCAACGGCAAGACGTCAGGCAAGCTCGTTCCCAGAGAATATTGAGGGATTGATACGGATTATCGGTAAGTGCCGGTTGTTTAATAATAATCGGGTAAACGATGGCGTTAAACACGCTAACGATGGCGACGACGACGAGAAACCGAAGTGTCCTACATAGACGGACCTTTCGTCAACGGCCGTCGAACGTAACGTAAACGATAATTGGCGTCAATTAATTTTGATAGTAATTTACCGGGGATGGGACTGCCGCGACGGAATGAATAGTGACGTAAGCCAATCAACGCCAGTTTATATAGTGTAACCGCGAAGCGTTCGTTCTACCGCTTGTCTAACTGTTGTATATGCACGCCTTATATGTGCACCGCGCGTTCCTCTTCGGTTGAACCGTCGACGGATAGACGGCTCGGTGCTCAGGGAGATACGCTATTTGTTTCCGGAAACTTGTGGCGTTTTCGTTTCGGCAACCAACAAAGTTTCGCCATGCTCAAATGAGACCGGCGGATGTCGATGTGTTTATAAATCCACCGCTGGGTTAATAATGTTGGGTAAGGAGCGAAGCACAGGGTGAAAAAGATTTGTAGGTTAAACACTTTTTTTTTTGTTCACAAACGACGACAATTATTTTATGGTTCATTTTGCAAAAAATATTCGTTAAATTAACAGACAGTTTTGTAAAATGGACAAGGTTTTTGTTGGGGAATTAACACGAAAATAATTGTGGGTATTTGCCGATAAGAAACGTTGGAGTCGATTTTTCCCTTCTTAACATTTTCATTGTATGACGAACTATAGATCTAAAGCAGAGCTTGAAAACACACTAAAATACTTGAACTACGTATTAATAATAAAAACTGAAGCTATTAATTACTGCCAGTACTCGATACGTCGGTACTCATGAAGTACCCAATGCTCGGTAATTCAAGTACTTGCTGCTTCAATACGTAATTCAAGTACTTAGGGTATTTGCCCAGCTCTGGTTTAAAGTAGTGTATCCGAAAGTCCGATTTAACATGCAAAAATCCTTGATAATTACGCATTCGAACAATCCCACCGGTCGCATACGCGAGTTTCCTACAGTAAAAATAATTAGCAAAATTATTTTTACTTTTTTTACATTTTTTTTTTATCGTGAAGTGGCCGGACGACGATGGAAGATAGAAATCGTATCGACATAGTAGACGTAGTAAACATAGTACTTGCGTACTTCAATATGTAGTAATTCAAGTACTTAAGGTATTCGCCCAGCTCTGTTTTAAAGTCGTACATCCGAAGGTCTGATTTAACATGCAAAAGTCCTTGATAAACGCGCATACGAACAAATCAAGTGTTTTTCAAAGTAAAAATAATTCGCAAAATCATTTTTGCTTTTTTACAATTTTTTTTACATCCTCGAGTGGCCGGGGAACGGTGGGGGTAGAAATGGTCTCGGCACAGTAGACGAGGAATATGCAGTAGGTCCATACACGAAGAGGATGCGAAACAAGTAAGCAGAGACTCGGAGGTGAGGAGAAGCGAGTCGTACGACGGTTCGCGCGCGCCTTCTTCTTTATTCTCCCGCGTCTTCTTTTCACCTTTTCTCTCGTTCGCTCATTGCACCCGGGGTATAAGCTAACAGAAGAAAAGACGGGTTTCCGATTAAGGCTTTATAATTGACGTCGCCGGCTTCCCTCCCGCTCGCTGTCTCGGGCCCGCACCGCACCGTATATTCCCATCTGGCTTAGTCACCGAACCGACTGACTCCGTGAAAGCTGCTATAACTCGCGGTGGTTGCCGCTCTCCTGTTGTACACTGGCGGAACACTTTTGCGCGGTCGTCTTGCGACAAACGTCGCGGACTTACGCCAAACTGCTACTTACGGCCAGTACAACGCTCGCCGGAGAGTCTCAAATTGAATCCGCTCTTTCGCTGTTTGCAACACTTATTTTCATTCGGACTGGCTATTTAAGCTTTTCCTTCCTTTTCCCCACTTTCGTACCCTTTGTTTTCCGCGCTCCGATCCGAGCCGCTACCGCGCCACTCACTTCATTATACTGAATACGCCAGATCTCGCCGCTGAGACTAACGGCCGCGGGGAGAAAAGCGGACCGCGACAATTTACTCGGTGAATTTTCCCATTGAAATTATGAAAGCTTTCGCCGCTAAGCCCACCGGCGTTTACCGAGCTGGTAACGGTTCAATCCTCGAGAATTGCACAAAGCCGCAAAGCGATACAATGTACGGCACGAGCTGCTGTATTGTGTAACGGGGAAAAACATTGGTAAAGTTCAGAGCGTGCGTGTTGTACGCGGTATTGTGTGTTTAGATTGAATAAAAAAGTGGGACCACTCGAAAGCTGTTGACGCTGCGTCAGACAACTAATTGTTAACGCGCTACCGATCGATCGTTCCGTCGGAGCAGTCGTCGTCGAGACCGGCGTCGATTGTCTGGCGGGGTCCTCACTGTCGTCGCGGTTTTCGCGGGGTTCCACGCAGAGGCGTAACAAACTCTACGTGTGTATGTCTTACTTCAGCGTGGTGACCATTATCGTTACCGCGAGAGATTGTACGATACTACAATTGATGCGACTTGCGTTTTACCGCGCGCTCTCCCAGTTCTTAAGTGCTGGAGTGAAAAAAAAAATTCGTATGAAATTTAATTTAGCCGACTGGAAGTTTTTATGCGAAGACTGGTATATTGATTTTCGTGTACAATCGAAATGAAAAATTAATGCTCGGTTTCTTGGAAATAAAAACATTGGGAATATTTAATTTTTTTAATAATTCACTTTAATTTCAATGAAAAAGTATATTCATTTTTCATCACAATTGTACATGAAAAATAATATACCAGTTTTTGCATAAAAACTTCCAGTTCAGTACATTAAATTTACATTATCATAACAACTCATACGAAATTTAATCAACGGGACTAAAAGTTTTTGTGCAAGAACTGGTATATTAAATATCATATAGAATTGTGATGAAACATTATTGTTCACTGTTCACTAAAACGTTGGAAATACTTTAATAATCTACTTTCATTTCAATTAAAAAGTAAATTAATTTTTCATCATAATCGTACATTAAATTGAATGTGCCAGCGTGTGCATATTAACTTCCAGTCTGGTTCGTTGAATGTACAATTTTTTTCTGCACTGATGAGCAGGATTTCGAGGCATCCTAGACACTTAGGTGAAAGAAGAGGGACAGAAACTGCACACTGGATGTACCAGGCAGTGTCGATTGTCAGCCGGGTTCCTCGCTCTTGTCGCGGTTTTCCGGTGTCTCTGCCTGGACGCGCACCTAACTCTACGTATGCATGTCTTGTTTCAGAGTAGAACCATTACCGTTACTGCGAGAGATGCTACAATATTACAATTGGTGTAGCTTGCCTTGTAGCGAGTTCTCTCGCAGTTCTCAAGTGCAAGATTTCGACCCATCCTTGATAGTTAGATGAAAGAAGGGGCAAAGTACACACTGGATCGCGTCCCACCCACCCAAACGAGCCTGGTGACGCAATCACGTGTCAGGCGAGAGATGAGGAAGCGAGGAAGAAGAGAAAGGGGTCTGGCGGCAACCGGGGAAAATGGGTATACGGGCTCGCAGCAGTCGACCCCAACTAATACCGTACGCAAAGCTCGACGAGATTCCCGCAGCGCGGACTTTGCTGGCACGAGTTGCCAACTCGTTGAAAACCGAGAGGGCCGAGGTGTCTTTAACGACAGCGACGAGGAGGAAGCTGTTCCGAACCGGATAAGTGGAAGTGTTCTCTGCGGACTCTTGTGGTGCATCAAAGTTTGCGCAGCCTGTATATCCCTGTATGTCCTCCTCATGGGGAGACATTGAGAACGGTGAGAGGACAACAGAACGAGGTTGACATTGCCCACTCGAGTCCAATAATTAAACGGAAGATCGCCATCATATCCAATTTCATTTATGACTCCTAGCGTTCGGATGCGCGCACGGTACTTATGTGTCCCGATAGGCTTATTGAGAACGTTTTACAATGTCGCGTCATTGAAGACCTGCAATGCTCAAAAAAATGAAACCTCGTGGATCTAGAATTTTTTTCCAGCGGAACTTGCGCAGTTAGTGACGAAGAATTTTTCTTAGATCTACGCGTATGAAATAGAAATAGTGTTAGCTGATAATGGACTGCACATAGACTTACCATAGTCCGGTCGAACGACGGCCTGAACTGCCTGTTCGTTCTTCTTGCTACGTATAATCGGCTCACCGAGGATCGTGAAGTTTCTGGGTCCCACGCGGTTCACAAACACTAGATACACTTTACCCCGCTTTATATTGGCCCGCACCACTCCACTCGCGTTGTCCCGTTGTTGCGGCTGCTGCTGCTGTTGCTGTTGTTGCTGCTGTCCAGAATTTTCGTTAGCGACGTTGCTGCACAATGTGGACTTGCCGGGAGCGGCCTTGTCGCGAAAGTGTAGCCTCACGCTATCGTTCTTCTGTAGTGGCTGAAAGCCCGGTTGGCTCTTGTACACCTGCTTGACCTCGAAAGTCACTGCGTAATTAGAGCCCGGCTTCCTCAGCGAGGACATGCTCCTGGCTTTGCCCTCGAAGACCGTAGGTGCGAGAAATGCCCTGTTACCGATGTCCATATCGGGACACCAGTTTCTGCCTCGGCAGCCCTTGTTACGACACTTTCGACGCTGCTCTCGAGGGGACTCTGACCTGCTGCGATTCTTGGCTCGTTGCTGTTTCGTCGATCTGGAGACTCGAGGACGCTCGACCGAGCCCTCGAGCACCGGACCGAACAACTCGGCCCAAAGGGCCGTCGTCGCTGCGGGAGAGGACGACGTGTAACGCGGCAAACGCGTCATGAGCTCCAATGGCGGATATATAGAACCATCGGCATAGTTTCTGGACTCGAACTTCCGGGATTCGCGGGACATCTCCTCGTCCTCCAGCGAGTAGTAGTCCTGGAGTTCGTCGAGATCCTCGAAGCGATCTTCGGCCACTCCGTTTTCCGATCCATCGGACTCGTTCAGCTCCGAGCCCGGCCCAAAGACACTTCGATCTTCCCGCTGATCCACGCGATCCCTCTCGTAACCCTCCGCACGCATGCTCATCGGCGTAACCTGATAACCGGTAAAGTTCTCCAGCAACGGACCGTACGAGGTTCCTTTCCTCCTCTCGTCAGGATTGTCCTCGGGACCGTTCTCGCGCCGCGTTGACTCAATTCCGAATGATTTAATTGTCTCTGCCGCTTCCGTACCGTCACTCTGGCGTTGTTCCTTCCAATTCTCTCGAAGGTAAACATTCGCCAGCCTGAGGTGGCCGTTGTTGGCGGTGGTCGCTTCTGACGTCGGTGGCAAACTCGTTGCCGATCCGGCGTCCTGAAGATCCCTCCTCGCCGTCGACCGCGAGCTCGTCATCATCATCATCATCGTCGTCGTCGACAAGTATCCGATCTGCTCGTTCGGCGAACCACCGCCGGTTCGATGATCTTCGCCGATCCCGCTGCCACCGTCGACGCCACCGATTGTTCCCGCGATTGCCGAATTGGCTGGGGGTGCCGTAGCCAGAGCGAGGGGGCCCCACCAGCCGCTTAAGATCCCGGACAGAAGCAGAGACGCCCACATCATCCGACCTGATGGCTGGGTTCGGGTCGGCTCGAGGCTCGTTATCACGACCTCGGCTACCACCCTTCAATGACGCTCGAAAATTAAAGAGCCCCGGATTATACCGTCAATCTCCCTAGTTTCTCTTATTCGCTCGCTAGTCCGCAATCACCATCTCATGAGAAACGAAGCACTCGCGCATCGAATCCTTCGCGATTTATCTACTTACTTTCAAACACATGATTTCTGCACTTTTATTTCCTCTTCGTGATACACTCGACGCATAACCAGCGCACCAAATTCTCGCCACTCTGTTCGACCATCAACCTAGTTCGGTCGCATTTCTCACCCACTTTTCCTCGATTTCTTCTCACCCGAGTCAGCGCGACCCACGGCAATCATCAAATTTCATCCCGCTCTTGAACACGCGCTGCCGTTACACAAGTTGCATGCTTGTTTGGCGTGGTGTGATCGTTGCATAAGCGGCACTCACGAAGTGTTCCACCACCTGAAGGTGGCGAGTTTGTCGAGTCGAATGCGAGGATGTCTCGTCTCCATCTTTCGATGCAGGCACCTCTTCATTCTGTCGATGAGTGCTGGCGGGGCAGCTCTTCGCCTCGCACACACACGGTGCGCCTCAGCTCGCGCTTGATAAGCGACGCTGAATCGAATTATCGGCACGACCCGACACTGCAGCTTGACACCGACTTTTTGCTTCTGGCGCCTTCTCGGGAAGGCGCGCGACGCGACCACCGACTCTAATCGCCGCGATAGTCGCGTCAAGGATCGATCAACGGCATCGTCATCGCTCTCGACGATGACGACCGCGCGTGTTCGATTCACCGTCCGCACCTCTTCCGAGCCGATCGAACCGTTCACCGTGAAATCGACGACGGGGCTGGATCTAAAAAAAAATATGGATCCACAAGTTCCAAGAGAAACGCGCACGTGGAGGAACTCGAGCCGAATCGCGTATCGGCGACTCTTCGCGCGCCGAGAAAAAAAAAGACGAGCCGAGGGTAAGAAACAGCTCTATCGCCCAAACTCCGAGAACACCGGGAGAGTCTTCCGTGCTCCGTCTCGGTCGTATTCGCTCATGGGAGTCGCTGCAGCCAATTTCGTACGCGCGTCCCGGCGATCCCAAAGTCGAGAATACAAATCTCTGGACAAAATCTTTCTCTCTCCCCCCGATGCTTCGAGAGAAAAATCGAAAGGGAAACTCCGAGTGGGTTGGGGCTTTGGGCTGGCACAGCGAGATTTCGTGAGATCACTTCTTTCCGTCACCGTGAAACTTTTACGCGGAGAATTTCTCTCGGCGCGGTGCACAGTTTTCGAACAGCCCGAAGTTGAAGGAAGGAGTGTTCGAGAGCGAACTTTGGGAAAGACTCTTTTCCCTCTTCTTGCGCTTTACGGTACACCGTTCGGGAATCGGTGGGCTCGCTTCGTCCCGTACTCGGAACGATTCTCTCTCGCAAATAACTTTTTGGGAAGCTGCTCTGCGCACGACGGGCGGGGGGGAGAGAGTCGCGAGGCGTCGTCTTCGACGGAGCTTCTCCGTTGTTCTCGCTGTTCCTCGCGTGTTTTGCGCCTCTCACGAATTCCTCCTCGCCCTTCCGCTCTTATTCTCTTGTTCGTCGCGTTTCGGTCCTACCCGGTCGCGTTCCTCTCGCCTGGGTCTCTCTCCTTCAGCATGCACTGACTGGTTGCTCCGCTGCTACCGCGCTGGCCCGTTCGGGGTATCACGTTGCACGCCCGAGGAGGACCCGCCGTGCTGCCGCGCTCTCGTTTGTCTCTCGCGCTCTCCGCTCGTACTTCGGCTCCGCTCGCACGGGAGTTACTATTTAAATACCACCGGCTGCTGCCACCGCGTGCGAGTCGACGGCGCGTTAGGCCGTGCGACGTCTCCGGTACAAGCTTTTGCCGAACCCAATCGCGACGATTCCTCGGCCGAATCGCCGGATCAACTTTTTTCCGGGCAAAAGCTCCCGAAAGCTCCGGGGGGTGGCGAAGGGGCGTCCGCAGCTGGGACACTTCTCGAAGAGGTCACTGGGTCAGATCAGCCTCGCCGCTCGCCCGGTGGCTCTCGCGAACTCGGAGGAAAAAAACTTCTCGCGAACTTCCCCCTCGCGATAGAACGGTAATTCGATTCCCTGACCAGGACCGCGCGCACGTGGCTCGGCGAACACTCGCGGTACTCCCGGCGACGAGGAAATACTCTCTTCGCACCGATGCGCGCCCCAATGCCTACTCCGACAGGCCCTCCTCATCGCTCCGGAACTCTTCTCCATTCGTCCACCGCGCAATCGACGTCATCGCTGGATAACCGCACCTTCCGATCGAGACCACCGAAATCCAAAATCGCCCGATCTATCGACAATCCCCCGCGACAAATGAAATTCTCATCGACAGATCTCTTTTCCCGGATATACTTTCTTTAGAAAAATAAAAATTAAAAAAAAAAAATGAATGAGGACGAGCCTACGATAAGAATGTTAAAAACTTCGAGATGATAATTTGCCGTATTCGCGCGATGTGTTTGGACAGGCCCGCGGATGGTCCGCGGCAACGTCCGCCTCGTGGCTCGTGGCGTTTAACCGTGGGCGCCAGCCGACCGGGGGAGGGAGGGGAGGGCGAAAAAGATCGTCGTGCCCGCGAAGTCGGGCGCACGCGGCGGTTCAAATTAGACTGAGCGGGGCCGCTTACGCGACCGAGGCCGGCCACAGAGGCAGTGACTCCTGGCGGACGCCGGTCCAGGCTCTGCGCGCGCAGGCATGAAAGCAGCCAGACACCATAGCTGCCGCTGCGGCGGCGGCAGCGGCGGCGGCGGTGACGACGTCGGAGACGAGGACGACGACGAGGAGCGCGCACGTCGCGCGCCCGGCCCCCGAGGGACGACAGTCTTTAAGAACCTCTGTAACAACGACCTAACAACCGAGGAACCCGCACGCGTGATCTCTCCTTCCCTCCTCGGCGGGTGCCTCGCGTGTGTATTTGCCTCATAATATTATATGCCTTTTCTGCCTCTCTCTCTCTCTCTCTCTCTCTCTCTCTCTCTCTCTCTCTCTCTCTCTCTCTCTCTCTCTCTCTCTCTCTCTCTCTCTCTCTCTCTCTCTCTCTCTCTCTCTCTCTCTCTCTCTCTCTCTCTCTCTCTCTCTCTCTCTCTCTCTCTCTCTCTCTCTCTCTCTCTCTCTCTCTCTCTCCCCCTCTCTCTCTCTTTCTCTCTCTCTCTGTCCTGTCCCTCCCGATAGGTTGCTGCATCGTGCGTCGTCCTCCTTCCGTCTCACCGTGTCAGCTCGTTTACAGAGCCCTCGTCTGTCTCCCCCTCACCTTCCACTCTTACGCGAGCACATGCACCCGGACTACTCTCGTGCACTTTACGCACTTACACTCTCATGACGTTCTCCCACTATTCTCGTCTACCGAGAGGTTTTCTGTCGCTCGGCACTCCACCGCTCTCCCCGTTCGCCTGCTCCCGTTTCCCGAAGTCTCTCTATCCATTTCTTTTTCCTCGTTACTCATCTACCGTTACTGCGCGTGTCTAGAGATGCAGCGAATGAGACAGTTTTCGAAACTTCCCTCGGATTGATGTTTCTTTTTCTTTTTTTTTATGTTAGGCTCTTGTGATCGTAAGCGAATTACGGAGATCGATGACGAATGAAAAATTGTGGTTGTCGAAACAATTATTGGCGGACTTTCGATCGCGAGCTGCGATCTTGCTTTCTTGGCTTCCCCCATATATATATTTATGGTCACTCAAGATTGACAAAAAATCAAATAAAATAATGATTATCGTAACCATCATTTTTTCCTTCCTTCCGATCGCGAGCTGCTCTCTCGTCGTCTCGTTTGCGTCCAGCGCCGATGCTATGTTTCCCTATACAGTCTTTTGTCACTTAACTTCTTGCAATCATACACGGATATTACAAAGATTGCACTGAACAAAAAAATTTATATGAAATTTAATGCACCGGACTGGAAGTTTTTATGCAGAAACTGGTATATTAAATTTCATGAACAATTCAATATCTTAAAAACATTGGAACTGCTTTATTCTTTATAAGTCGCTTTAATTTCACTATAAAACTACTGTAATTTTAATAATATGCTTTAATTTCGATGAAGAAGTGTATTAATTTTTCATTACATTTCCACATTAAATTTAATGTACGAGTTTTTGCATAAAAAGTTCCAGTCCGGTACATTAAATTTACAAATTTTTTTTTACAGTATGACAATAAAAATTCTGATCGTCGAAATCATAATTTTCGTTTTCCTTTCGATCGCGATCTGCTCTCTTGCTTTCTCGTCTGCGTCCAACACCGATGCTCGGTTTCCTCTATCCATTTTTTTTATGACACCGAAGAAATCTGCGTGAGACGAAATTTCATCACTTTACAACTGCCGTGTTTTGCATCGCACAAACTTCGCTCGGCAAAGTTAACTTAGAGAATAAAATTCTACGAGCTAACAATTTTTTTCTTCTTCCTCAAGTCCTGCATTGATGGAGACTTACCAAAGCTGAAATTTGATGTCAAATGCAGATATCTTCAGTTATGTATTTTTTGCCACTTAACCTCTCGTAATCGTACATAAAGTAGAAAGATTGACAAAAAAATACTGATGTTTGAGTCCATAATTTTTGTCTTCCTTTCGATCGCCTGCTGCTCTCTTGCTTTAACGTCTCCGTCCAACACCGATGCTCGTTTTCCCCCATCCGATTTTAAATACACACTCAATTTCCGTCGCCGGCTAGCACCAAAATAAATGCGTTTCTTCGGGTTTCCATCCCCTCATGTTCGTAGAGCGGACTCCCGCGAACCCGTGACGCCTTCGACCCACTCCACGCGTCGTCGTTCGTCTCTCGGCGTGCATGATGCGCGCTCGTGAAAAACTCGGAAGTACCAGCTGCCAATCACGCGACAGCCGTCACACCCACGCGCACGTCGACGAACGGCTCTTGTCGTATTATCGCAGCCTCTTTCTAAACCAAGGGGACTCTACAAGCACCACTTTTTGTCGAATTTTTAGGCGATCCATTCATTGAGCAATTACGTTAATTAGATCCATCAGGTAACTTGGAAGAAATTGATAACTATTATGAATATATTTATCGCACAATGTACTTATATACCCATTATAATTATACCTAATAATACCCGTTCTTAGAGACGTTCCACAAAACCGATAATCGCATTGAGCTTTCACAGGATATGTGCACTGATAATAAAAAGTGGTTAGATATTCAAGTAAATGTTCAAATAAATTTTTTGTAGGTAAAAGATTGGTTAGTTCACCAATTTTTTGAACGATTTCACTGAAATATTTTTGAGCTACTAAAATATTTCGCTCGACCTGCGAAATATTTATTTGAATGTCCCTGCCCGAATAGATTCAACTGCATATTTTATCGGTGTGACTTCGGGATGCTTGACCTCTGCCGGATTGTGCACACCAAGAGAAGGATCTCGGAAAAACCAAGAATTTCGTGGATTACAACTGTGAATCGCGGGTATAAAAATTGAGAATTTTGTCAAATAATTTTTTTATGTACGTACACATCCAAAAGTGAAATATACAATAGTTATAAGGCATTTTTGTATTTTGAAAATGCGTTAAGGAGAAATCCGTTAATGAACAAACTAACAAAAAAATAAGCAAACTTGTATTCTAGGAAAAATTACGGGATATTCGGATAATATCTACGATATCGAAACTTACCATATTTCCTAGCAGAATAAGTTAAGTTTAATACGAATCTTTGTCACAATGTCGCTGCAGTTCCTGGAAACTTGAAAGTTGTGTCCATTTTTACCGGATTCATGATAATTTCTTTCAGATCTTCCTCTCAAGTGTACACTCAATGTCCCCGATCTCGCTCGAGAAGTGTGCACTATGAAGCCACATGTAAACATGCATTTATTGAAACGCTACGCTCATCTATGCTGGTGGAAACAAACATGAGAATTTGGTCGCATGAACGGTCAGCTGGACTACAGGTTTCATATTTAGTTCCGAGCACAACGGGCCGTCCGGCATCCGTTTGCATTTGAGTCGGTGGACCGATTCGCCACCTCATTGCCAATCCCTTTCTGCACTCTCGGCATTTCGCCGGTGCACCCGCGAGCGCTCCAGTTCAAAAAGGGAGAGCAATAGCGTTCGTGTTCGGTAAACGGAAAACGCACAGTTTATCGAATATCGGATTCCTCGCGAGCTTAATAACGTTTTGTCGTCGTTCCGTTTCGAAATGAGCGGACTTTCGTAGCTCGTGAAGTTGCGGAACTGACGCAGGTTCAATTGACACGCATATTGATATACTTGTACGGATATTTATACACAAATACCACGATCCCTTCCTCTTTCTCCACGATCCCTTTTGATAGGGATCGTGGAGAAAGAAAAACGCTTCCAATATTGGATGCCGATGTGAATTCCACGTGCCTCCCGTCCGCTGAAAAAGTTCGCCACGCAAAACCCCCGTATGTGGACTGCAAAAAACAATCGTGAATTTAATGCACCGGACGAGAAGTTTTTACGCGAAAACTGGTACATTCAATTTAATGTACAATTGCGATGAAAAATTGGTGTACCCTTTCATTGAAATTAAAGTAGGAAAGAGCGGGGCAAAATAGAACAGTGGGGCAAAACGCGATTTTCCAATAATTCTTGTATTGGACAGTGGGGCAAAACGGAATGGGAAATCCGAATTTATCGATGGCGCAAAATATTGTGCCACACTGTTCCATCTTGCGCCGCGCTCCCCTAAATTATTAGAACGAAAGTACTTTTATAGCAAAATCAAAATAAATTATTAAAGATAAAACATTTCCAATGTTTTTAATGAACATTCCTTTGTCGTCACAATTGTACATAAAATTTAATGTACC
The DNA here is from genome assembly GCA_964017025.1 of Stenichneumon culpator. Lineage (NCBI taxonomy): Eukaryota > Metazoa > Arthropoda > Insecta > Hymenoptera > Ichneumonidae > Stenichneumon > Stenichneumon culpator. The sequence goes on along the minus strand of OZ024776.1, from coordinate 11,338,842 downwards.
AATTTTTCATAAACCTTCCAATCCGGTCAACTAAATTCCATACGATTTTTTTTTACAGTAAAAAAAACCACTGTATAAAAAAATTCTAAATGTAATTAAAGTAATGTATGGGACTGGAAGTTGTTAGCTAAAAACTGGTCATTAGATTTAATGTACAATTGTGATGAAAAATTAATACACCTTTGTCATCGAAATCAAAGTAAATTGTTAAAAATAAATTGTTTCCAATGTTTTTAATACATCGAACACTAATTTTTCATCACAATTGTACATAAAATCAAATTTACCCATTTTGCATAAAAACGTCCAGTCCGATACATTGAATTTCATACGATTCTTTTTTCCAGTGTATCCAACACTTTTACCCCATCCGGTAATCCGGAATCGCATTATCAAGTCTTTCTTCGTACCAACCCAACGTTTACCTAAAATGTTACGCGCGAATCACAAATATCAGGTCCCTATTTTACATCATCGATTAAACACATGACGCACTTACAGAGACAATTCCAGAAAATCGTCGAAATAACGAGAGAGCCCTTAGCGATAATTATATCCGCGGAGCATGCTTATAAACAGGCCCCGGCCTCCGCGTTTAATGTATTATCGGTAAACACTTTCGATATTGGCAAATTACTATCGATCTACCGTTACCTTAGAATGTAGTGTAGCAATATAATGGTACGGCGATAGTACTGTAATATGTAAGCCCGGACCTGCTAGATAGCTCTCACGGTCTGCCGGCGTGATCTGTTTAACGGCATTACCGTTTGTTGCCATGGCTCCAGCCCTTTCCTTCTCCAGTTGGATATCGCTGGCTCTTCTAATCGCCGTGTGGAACGCACGGCCGCTCGTGATCTGTTATGTACCATACTAGCTCTACGTATCTGTTGTATTGTGGTTGTTGCATGGCCGTGTGCGCCGGATAGGTCGCATACCTGTATCTATCAACCTACACCTCCGCCGTTGTATCGACATCTATCTATATTTCGCCTCCGCTCCCGAGCCGCACCGATGCACCGTCGTGCACACAGAAGGAACAAGCGAGGAAACACTTGCGCTCGAGTGCGCGCGTGCGAAACTCTTTCCATCTCGCTCGGACGCCCGGATGGGAGAGGCCGCGAGGTCGCCGACGAGGAAGTTAAATCGAATCCGGTAACTGCAGTCGAAGAACAAACCGGGGAGGCTTCGCCGCTGTTGCTGCCATCGCTACCTCTATCAAACCCTCGTTCGGCAACCCACCCCCTCACCCACCCGTCTCGACGGCCGTGATACCCGGAAACTTTGCACATGGAATTTGATCCTTCGATTCGGAGCGGCCATTGGTCCTGAAACTCTTCAGGCAAGACCGGACCGTTCGCCTGGCTTCGCATAGGTGGCCGAATTACCCCCCCCCCCCCCCCCCCCCGGTCACGAAGAAAACATCCGGAAGTTCGATGGAAACGTTACTAAGGATATCCTTGCTGAGTTTATGTTTCCGAGACCAAAACACACTTGCCGAGGAAAAACTGTACGTTTGGTTGTCTTCAAATCCATGATCTTACTATCAGAAAATGCATTAATACCGATACCAATACTATGAGGTAGCATTGTATCCATTTTTTAGCGGTTTGAGGTACGAGGCCTGCTTTTTGGAAATTTATTTATTTATTTATGTATTTAAATGAAAACGGGCTGAGGCCAATTACAAGTTGATGGGAAACACCACCAAGCGATTTGAATCAGTGAGAGTAACCAGATGTTATGTGATACAAGGCGAAAAAAAAATAATAATGAGCGAATAATAGAGAAAGTATAAAAGATAGATGCTGAAAAATAATTCAGAGACTCATGGATTGCTTTAGAGTAATCGTAGGAGTGTTCGAGATACAAGTCATATTTCATAACAGAGGGAAAAAAAATCATAAAATTGTTGAAGAAAATTTATTCCTGCGCGGGAAGTATCGGTAACTTCTGCTCCCTATCTCGACCACCATGAAACCCGAAAATTTTGCACATAGGATTTGATCCTTCAATTTGGAGCGGCCATCGGTTCTGAAACTCTTCAGGCAACACCGGTTAGTTTGCCTGGCTTCGCATAGGTGGCCAAATTACACTCCAAACATTGCCTCGCCGAGTTCACGTTTCCGAAACTAACACATTTTCAATTAAAATCGGTACGTTCGCTTATCGTAAACTCCACGATCTTATTATCAGAAAAAGCACTATATTGTATTAAATTTTTCGACGTTACGAGGTAACAAGGTTGTTTTACGCTAATATTTCATAACAGAAAGAAAAAAATTCCAAAATTGTTGAGAAACATTTATCGCCGCGAGGGAAGTATCGGCGACAGTTCTCAAACACTCCAAGAGGGAATAAGTGAAGTGGAGGGCGCTTTTAAGTGGGTCCGTCTCGGCATTACATAGGAAGAAGCACTTTAGAGTGAGGGTCGACGCCCTCGCAGTACACGCCTCGTCGCGTTGGTTCGTTACTCGGGTACGTAAAAAAAAATAAAAGAAAATCGTTATGTCGACTTTACTTCGGCAAGAAACTGAAAAAAAAAGAAACACAACAGTGAAGAGAGAAAAACGAGCGAGATGGGTTTGTATGTGTCCTGGCGCGAAACTTTCCGAGTTTCACAGCTTTTGACACGTCCCCGTTGCGTAAGTCGAAGGGTTGAAGTCTCTTGCCCGAGGAATGCAGCTCCGACTTCGACGAAGTTGCGTGCAGCTCCGAAGAGATAGATATGAGCGAGGCGATGGCGGAGCTCGTATCGTCGAACGCAACGCGTAACTAAGAGCCGAAGGACGAAAGCAATGCGAAAGTTTAAGTAAAAGACCGACGAGGGAAGGTGGCTCGAGAGGGATGGGGTGGAGAAAGTTGAGGGAGAAAATGGTACGCGAGAGGGTGAAGCGACGAGATGCGAGAGTATACGAGGGGAAAAACGAGTGTTCCATAACTCCGGAAACAAGTTTCGGTGCTTCGATATCGAAGTTATAATCGTTACTTTCATACCCGAGGTGCGCCGATCCTCCTCGACACACACAAACTGTACAGCGTTTAACTATGCGGTGCGGAAAGGATGGCGCATAAAAATAGAGTTAAAAAAAATGAAAATCCTCCGGGTATTGCCGCGAGGAGAGACGACGGGGTCGCCATAAATATTGACAACTGTCGACGCCGGAGTATTTCACATTTCCAGGAGCGAAGGAGCTATTTACCGTGAAAGATCGAACAGACTGCGTCCGATGATATCGACGATACTACATCGATTCGAAGAGATTTCTTATTTTTCAGGGTCTTTTTTTAAATAGATCTCTATATTTCACGGAAGAAGAGGAGAGACACGATTTCGCTCTCGACGAGCGTCATTTGTCGATTTATCCTCGACCCCCCAATGCGTTCGGCGCTTGGACGACGCAATGTGCGTGTAGATCATTGCTGCTCACAGAAGATTCCTGTACGCTGAACAGCGAATAAGAGCTGAAACGCCGAAACGCAAATCAGAGCTGAAATGCTGAAACGCGAATAAGAGCTGAGACGCGAATAAGAGCTGAAACGCTGAAACGCAAATCAGAGCTGAAATGCTGAAACGCGAATAAGAGCTGAGACGCGAATAAGAGCTGAGACGCGAATAAGAGCTGAAACGCTGAAACGCTGAAACGCGAATAAGAGCTGAAACGCTGAAACGCGAATAAGAGCTGAAACGCTGAGACGCGAATAAGAGAAATATTGACAACTCTCGACGCCGGAGTATTTCACATTTCCAGGAGCGAAGGAGCTATTTACCGTGAAAGATCGAACAGACTGCATCCGATGATATCGAGGATACTACATCGATTCGAAGAGATTTCTTATTTTTCAGGGTCTTTTTTTTTAATAGATCTCTATATTTCACGGAAGAAGAGGAAATACACTATTTCGCTCTCGACGAGCGTCATTTGTCGATTTATCCTCGACCCCCCGATGCGTTCGGCGCTCGGACGACACAATGTGCGTGTAGATCATTGCTGCTCACAGAAGATTCCTCTACGCTGAAACGCGAATAAGAGCAGAGACATAGCAATGGGTGAAGTATCTCGGATGGCTCGTCCCAACGTTTCTTTCACCGGCAAGGTATTATACTCCTACTATGTATCACGTACGATGTTTTCTTCTGCCTCTTTTCGTCTGGAGTTCCGAGATGAATGGAGGAGCAATTTCAAGCCTCGGACACGATGCGTGCACGCAGGTCTTCTCATTCAGCGTGGCTGGATGGTTGTACTGGTCCGGCAATTTCGCATCGGTGCGCCGAAAGGGGCAAAGACGGACCGAGCGATGTACGGATGATGCGGAATAGAGGGACAAGAGATGACGTCGACGGGGTGGTAAGTTGGCGCCATTCGTTCTACTGCTTCGGCCTCGCTGACGGAACGGGACGGGATTATAGTCCCATGACGGTATTTATGGATCGGTTATCGACTACCGGGCCCGAGGGAGCAGCAGCAAAGAGCAACAATGGCATCAATAAGGAAAAGCGGAACGGTGATTACAGGTGAATTCCGAGGGGTATCGGAAAAAAATTGATCACCCTGAAGATATTTGCGCGAGACTAAACTTCATCAAGCTATAACGGCTGTGTTTTGCATCGCACAAACTTCGCTCGGGGAAGTCGACTCAGAGAATAAAAATCTACGAGTGAACCACTTTTTTCTTTCTAAAGCAGTTCATTTCCAATTTGGAGACTTGCAAACGATGAATTTTCATATTATGACATCTTCAGGGTCATACAAATAGTCCATGTATTTAACAAGTAGAGGAAATATATGTCTGACGGTTTCTTGAAAAAAAGTATGGAGGGGTTGGTACGGTAAGGCGCCGCGAATCTTTGAATTCTCGTAGGAGTTGTAAATTTCGAATCCGTTGATATAAATAACGAAGACACATTAGACAAGTACCGTTATGCTACAAATTCATTTAGCACAACTAGTTGCGTATAAAGAAAACATCATGTGGACTCAGTAAATGATTGAGATACGTCTCTTGAACAATTATTTTGTCATTACAAGACGCATAGAGATCTTCGGCAAGGAGAAGACTCGAGCCTCTGTGCTATTGCCTTTTGTCCTGAGTTCCGGTTGGATGGAGCGGATTTAAGAATCGATTATCGACTGCCGGGACCGAGGGAGCAGCAAGGACTAACAATGGCATCAATGAGGGAAAGCGGAACGATGATTCCATGCAAATTCCGAGGGGTATCGGAAAAAATTAATCACCCCGAAGATATCTGCGCGAGACTAAATTTTATCAAGCTATAACGGCTGTGTTTTGCATCGCACAAACTTCGCTCCGGGAAGTTCACTCAGAGAATAAAATTCTACAAGTGAACTACTTTTTTCTTCCTATAGCAGTTCATTGAAGGAAACTTGCCAAAGATAACATTTCATATCATGTCATCTTCAGGATCATAAAAACAGTTCATCTATTTAAAAAAATAGAGGAGATACATGTCTGACGGTTTCTCGAAAACAACTATGGAGAGTTAGCGTGGTCCAAGTAGAGCTACGTCTCTCAAATGATTATTTTTTAATTACACCTTTTTCGGAATCGACCATTTTTGTCCGCTCACTTGCGCGCTTGTTGGAGTCTGAAAAATTTAAAAATTTAAAATCTATGTCACGCCTTTCGAGAATTTCATAAAACGTAAACATTTTATGTTCCCAGTCTAATGCGGACAATTTTTTCCGAATCGACAAAAAATAACCACTTAAGTTCACATTTCTTGGGGTCTGAAAATTCGAAAATTTAAAGCCTATCCCAATCGTTTAGAAAAATGCATGAAATGGCATCAATGAGGGAAAGAGAATCGATGATCTAGGTAAATTCCCAGTGGCGTCGGAAAAAAATAGTCCATCTGTTTGAAAAATAGTGGAAATACATGTCTGACCGTTTCTCGAAAACAACCACGAAGAAGTTGCGTTCTCCAAGTTTATCTACGTTACTCGAGCAATTATTTTTTAATGACAACATGCGTACAGATGCTCAGCAAGGAGAAGACTCGAGCCTCTGTGCTCTCGCCTTCTTCCCCGACTTCCGGTCAGACGGAGCGGACTGAGCCATGCTCTGCCGGGCAGCCTCCACACCTCCCCTCTCCAAACATCTTCACAGACGAAACTTAACTGGAATGCATTGTGCGCACGAAGCACCTGGCACGCGCCTCGACTCCTGTCTTTATGTAGCCGCCCACCTTTCTGCCCTGACGTGCCGCTGCTGCTGCCGCTTCTGCTTTCACTGCCGCCGTTTCGCGACTCGTTCTGCTTTTGCCGGCGCTGCAAGAGCTGCTGCACGTGCCAACGCGAGATACCTTCCTCGCAGTCCGCTATCGCCCGAGATAAAACACGGTAATTCATTCATAGTGTATGCTTTTTTTCTTCTTTACTTAAGCCGTGTGAAAACTCGTGTGCCTGCATTTAACGCAGTATTGTGCCACGTTTAATCACTGTTTGTATACTTCTTAAACACCGCCGCACCTGCAGTCTTTATTTTTTTTACGTTTTTTTGTTCCTATCGCCGTGAAACAGTATTTAAGGAAGAAATGTGTACTTGGGAGGAATAAATACGGAATGGAGTTTGCAGGGCGCTCGCATATGCTACGATTATTTGATTCGAGCTGATTTTACTTGCAATGGATTTTTTTTTCGTTAATTGAGCGGTGTGAAGACGCGTGTGACTGCATTTAACGCAGTGTTGCGCCGCGTTTAATCAGTTTGTATACACTGTATAAAAAATTCATACGAAATTTAAAGCACTGGTACGGGAAGTTTTTATGGATAAAGTGATATATCAAACTTCATGGACAATTGTGATGAAAAATAAAGGTACAACAGATTTAAAATTCTAGGTAGACTTTAATTTTCATAATTTACTTTAATATTACTGTAAAAGTACTTCTATTCCGAAAATTTACTTTAACTTCATTCCCAAAGGCCATTCATTTTCCATTACAATTGTATATTCAAAATTGAATGTACGAGTTTTTGCATTAAAATTTTCAGTGTGTATAAATGTATAATTTTCACTGTTAAAAATAAATTGTAAATTTAATGTGGCGCAATGAAAGTTTTTATTCAAGAAATGGTTGATATAATTTAATGTGCAATTGTGATAAAAAAGTAATGTACTTTTACGGTGGAATTTAAGTAGATTATCAGAATATAAAGTATCTTTATAGTCAAATTAAAGTAAATGATGGAAAAAAAGTATTTCTAAAGTTTTAAATATACTGTACATTGTATTTTTTATCACGGTTGTCCATGCAATTTAAAATACCAGTTTGTGCATAAAAACTTCCCCTACCAGTACATTAAATTTCATTTGTAAAATTTATATAGTGAGCCTTGAGCTTTTATTCTTCACTTTTCTACGTTTTTTTCCTATCACCCCAAAATAGTATTCAAGAAAAAAAGTCTGCACATCAGAGACATAACCATCGAATGGACTTTACAGGGCATTCGAATGTGCTACGATGATTAAATCGGAGCTTATTCCACCTCCAAAGGCTTTTATCCCGCGATCCGCAAAGGAAAGCCTCTGGTCCTCGAGAAAGTTATTTTTCCACATTTTGATCGGTAATGGGCAGAAGTACATGTTTCTCGAGGAGTGACGCCGCCTCGTTATCCGAGGATCCGACGCGGCTGTGCCATAGACGTCAGCATCAACCCTCGTAACTCTCCGTCTCGTCGATGCCGAAGTAGTATTCGTCGTCGAACTTCCGTTGCCGCTGGCCCGTTCTCTTGCTCTCTGTGTTCTGGTTCTGCCGGCTGATGGCTGCTGCCTGCGAGCCATCAGCGTCGCACCAGCATCGACAGCTTCGTCGGTGACACGCGCGTGAGAGCGAACCGCCGAGCTCGCCTACACACCGCCTCACTTTTAGCTCGCTTTCACGCCGTCTCTTGTCGTCTCGGCTTTCCCTTTCACGTACCACGTCCCGCAGCCGCGGCTCTGCCGTGTTGTATATACACGAGAGTAACGTCACACGATCGCAGTTGCCGGCACGCGTCCTGCCGTGGCTGTCAAAACACGCCCACTCGAACCCCGAAGAACCCTTCGCTCGAGCGACGGCCTCTTGCACTCCGACGAGGCACGTACCCCTGTGAGGCTCACCGACGTGCGAAACTCCGACGGCTCTTTCGTCCCCGCGACTCTTTTCGATTCACCCTGCACCCTCCTCGACCTCGCACACGTACCCGACACTATAGCGAGCGGCTGCAGAGTACTCTCGCCGCAAGAAACAACACAGGAAATCCGATAGAGGGGAAAAACGAAAAAACAAAAACTCGAACGGGCGCTCCTTGCAGTCATGAATAAAATACCTACTTCGCGGATGTGTACTCATCGCTGTGTATTGGTTCAGCAATGCCAATGACAAAAATTGATAAACAAATTGTTTCTAACGGTTCATTCTTCCGACAAATTCGGTGTTATGGGAATTCGGGAAATGAGCAGAAGGTTGTGCGACGGCGATTTAAGATAGCGGGATGTTCCTTGGGAGGAAACGTGAGAGCGCAATGAGAGACGAAGCGAAATAATGGAACGCACGAAATCCTGAACTAAAAAAAAACAAAAACTCCAACGACGAGCCCTCTTTGCAGTCGTGAATAAAATACCTACTTTGCGGCTGCGTACGACTCGCTGTGTATTGGTTCAGCAATGCCAATAGAAAATTTGTCAACAAATTGTTTGAGCGGTGCGTCGTTCCGAGCGATTCGGCGTCAAGGGGAATTCGGAATATCGGCAGAAGTTTGTGCGGTGGCAATTTAGGATGGCGCTTCGTTGAGAAGAATCGTGAGAGCGGACCAAAAGACGAAGAGGAATAAAGAAACGCAAGAAACACCGCCGGAAATCCGTTATAAAAAAAAAAAATCGAACCATTAGCACTCCTTGCAGTCACGAATAAAGTACTTGCTTCGCGGCTCTGTGCGCATCGCTGTGTATTGGTTCAGCAATGCCAATGAAAAAATTGATAAACGGATTATTTTGAACGGTTCATCCTTCCGATCAATTGGGTGTCATGGGAATTCGGGAAAATGGGCAGAAGTTTAGCGGGGTTTTCGCCGGGAAGAAATGTGAGAGCGGACCGGCGGACGAACATAAATAAAGAAACGCAAGGAACACAGGAAATCCAATAAATTTTTTTTTTAACTTCAAGCACAAGCCCTCCTTGCAGTCATGACTAAAGTGCTTACTTCACGTAATTTCCGGATCGTTGTCTGTTGCTTCGGCAATGCCAATAAAAAATTGGATAAATAAATAATTTTTCACGGTTCATTTTTACGATCAATTGGGTGTCATGGGGAATTCGAAAAATCGGCAGAAGCTTGTGCGGTGGCAACTTATTATAGCGGGATGTTCGACGGGAGAGAACGTGAGAGTTGACTGAGAGACGAAGATAAATAAAGAAAAGCAAGCAACAACACAGGCAATCCAATACATTTTTTTTAACTCCAAACACGAGCCCTCCTTGCAGTCATGACTAAAGTACCTACTTCGGGGTAATCTTCGCATTGCCGTATATTGCTTCATCAATGCCAACAAAAAATTGATGAACAAATTATTACAAAGGTTAATCGTTCCGAGCAATTCGATGTCATGAAGAATTCTAAAAAAAAAATCAGCAGTTTAGGACAGCGATTCGTTGGTAGTAAACGCGAGGACGAAACGAGAGACGAAGATAAATAAAGAAACGCGGAAACGAAGTGGTAGCGTAATACGACCGGCTCATTACCATTCGGTATTGTCGGGTCGCAGATGTGTCTCGGTAACGCTCGCAAATCAAGACAAATAAAGAAAAGCAAGCAACAACACAGGCAATCCAATAAATGTTTTTTAACTCCAAACACGAGCCCTCCTTGCAGTCATGACTAAAGTACCTACTTCGGGGTAATCTTCGCATTGCCGTATATTGCTTCATCAACGCCAATAAAAAATGACGAACAAATTATTTCGAAAGGTTAATCGTTCCGAGCAATTCGATGTCATGGAGAATTCTAAAAAAAAAATCAGCAGTTTAGGACAGCGGTTCGTTGGTAGTAAACGCGAGGGCGGAACGAGAGACGAAGATAAATAAAGAAACGCGGAAACGAAGTGGTAGCGTAATACGACCCGGCTCATTACCATTCGGTATTGTCGGGTCGCAGATGTGTCTCGGTAACGCTCGCACCCACGGACATCTATCGATCACAGCGAACGATGGGAATTTGGGACATTAGCGGAATGGAGAAACGCGAGCCAGGCGCCGTTTGTGCGGCCGATCTGTGCGCGCACCTCTTCCTGTAATGCTTCGGGTCCGCCCGTAAATTCGATCGATCGGTGGTCAATGAATATCGAATCGATGGTAGGCCCGTTGGTACCGACTTGCTGCTCGGCTAATGCCGGGAGGGTCGGGAGACAGGAAACGCACGCCGCCGTCGCGCCCTATCGATTTAGGTCGAACGGTCTTGCTCGTCTAGTAGTCAAGAGAGCGGACCAGCTCATGAAGCGATTTCCCTCTGGCGAGCTGCTAAATTAATCGAGGTCGAACCGTTCGGGGGAGGATCGGCGCGAGGTTCGGGCAGAAAGGAGGAGGACATTAGGAGTGATAAATAATACTTGTCTCCCTGGATACGCATCAAGGAAGCCTCGACGTCCCGACGAGCAGTTTAACCCGTTCGCACCTCGGCTAGAATAAGATCCGGGCCGCTGCGCGAGAAGAAAAGTTTCACAGATTTAGGTGATGATTTTAGTAGCTAAGTTTTTGATGGTGAAACTCGAAGGGTTTTGAGGATCAGCCCGGAGAAGAAAAGCGTTTGACACCTTTTTGCACTCCTCGTTCCAGAGAGCTCGTCGACGGTGCAGCCGGACTTCGAGCCAATATACTTTCGGGCTCTCCTTTTTCCCTTTTCTTTTTTTCCTTCGAGCCTCGAGTCGCACGGATGTCCCGCGATATCCTCTCACCGTCGTTCCTTTCTTTGGTATCACCGGCATTATAACGAAACGAATCTCGTACAATGCTCCCGTGGGAATGGAGCGTCTCGCGAGGCCGTGGTCATGGTCGAGTACCGTCGAAAAAAGCGGAAGCCCCGCTGGCCACGGGATAACTTCGCACTCGGGCCGCATGGGGTTTTGGCCGTTTTTCACAAACCGTCGGTAATTTGTCACGTGTTGGGTGGCAGCGATTACGTTGCATTTTCGATTTCACGCTATGCAGCCCCCTCGTCCTCCCTTCCGGACATCCAACGTCTCTCCCGTTCGGTATTGTCGTCCTTCTCAACCTCGGAGGTCCGCCTCCCTCGTTGGCCGCAATCTATACCGTCAGCAAACTCGGCCTATATCGCACCGAGCAAAATCCCTCATCGAGTGACCTCACCGGGCGGCATTGATAAAAATTGTATGCGTATCAATGGTCCATGCTAAAGGCCTACCCCGGCCCCTCGCCTAAATTATTCAGTGTACACCGAAGCACGGAGGGTTGCTCGTTTCTAGGCGATATAACGCGGCGCTGCGTTGCGTTAGGTCGACAGGAAAATCTGGACAATAATGGCTTCGCAGAAATCAAGGGAAAAAATACCAAAAAATTGTGATCCGAATTTAATTTGTTGCGAGAGTTATCGACGAGATAACTCTCGGAGTGCATGAAGAAAGTTGTTGAGCTTCGTCGAGTGATTCGTCATAGCATGGTCGTGGAGCGGGTGGGGAGGGCGTAGGGTAACAACTCGGTGCAGTAAGGTCAGTCGGTGTGCGACCGAGGAGGATAATACTTTAAGGACCGCGGGGCGAATGCGCGAATGAAATGAGTGAGTGAGCAGTCAACGAGCAAGACGAAAGAGATGACTGTAAGTAAGAAGAGCGACATATAGGAAGCCCGTTGGTAACGGTATTAGCCTCTGGCATCGCGCACGGTGGCTGGTCGCACCTGTCGCGAGCACGGTGGTCTCTCCTTCCGCACAGTGGTGAATATACGTGGCAGAAGCAGGGCGGGTGGGGGGTACGCTGACCGCGATTCCGGGACCCAAAAAGTTTCGAAACCGGGAGGGGGGCGTCGTCCCATCCAAATCTGCTTCTTTTACCGCTGACGGTATAAACGCGCGGAACTCTGCAGTACCCTGTTGCATCTCTGCCTTGCCGTGTAGCCCTTTTGAGTTGGTCCATCCTGGAGCATCTCTGATCGTTGAAGACCGGAGATTTTGATCTTTGCTTTGCCTCCTTTGCTTCGCTCGTCTCTCCGATTTTCTCCAGCATGTCTTAATTCCCCGATCCTGGGCTACCAGCCCGCACAGAATCACTTTCTGAGTTTGCTCCCCAACGAGGCAAACCGTTATCGCTTGTTCGGATTGTGGATGGCGCAGATATGCAGTATATGACTATATTCATTATCTCGTTCCGTCTGCATAGGCAAAGCTGAACGCGCTGAAACTCTGCAGTACCCTGTTGCATCTCTGACTTGCCGTGTAGCCCTTTCGAGTTGGTCCATCCTGGAGCATCTGTGGTCGTTGAAGACCGGAGATTTTGATCTTCGCATCGCCTCCTTTGCTTCGCTCGTCTCACCGATTTTCTCCAGCATGTCTTAATTCCCGGATTCTGGGCTACCAGCTCGCACAGAATCACTTTCTGAGTTTGCTCCCCAACGAGGCAAACCGTTGTCGCTTGTTCGGATTGTGGATGGCGCAGATATGCAGTATATTACTATATTCATTATCTCGTTTCCGTCTGCATGGGCAAAGCTGAACGCGCTGAAACTCTGCAGTACCCTGTTGCATCTCTGACTTGCCGTGTAGCCCTTTTGAGTTGGTCCATCCTGGAGCATCTCTGATCGTTGAAGACCGGAGATTTTGATCTTTGCTTTGCCTCCTTTGCTTCGCTCGTCTCTCCGATTTTCTCCAGCATGTCTTAATTCCCCAATCCTGGGCTACCAGCCCGCACAGAATCACTTTCTGAGTTTGCTCCCCAACGAGGCAAACCGTTGTCGCTTGTTCGGATTGTGGATGGCGCAGATATGCAGTATATTACTATATTCATTATCTCGTTTCCGTCTGCATGGGCAAAGCTGAACGCGCTGAAACTCTGCAGTACTCTGTTGCATCTCTGACTTGCCGTGTAGCCCTTTTGAGTTGGTCCATCCTGGAGCATCTCTGGTCGTTGAAGACCGGAGATTTTGATCTTCGCATCGCCTCCTTTGCTTCGCTCGTCTCACCGATTTTCTCCAGCATGTCTCAATTCCTGGATTCTGGGCTCCCAACTCGACGAGAATCGCTTTCCAAATTTGCTCCCCAGCGAGACAAAATCTCCGCTTCTTTAGATCGTGGATGGTGCAGATATGCGGTAGATTACTATATCCATTATCCCATTTTGCAGTACCCCGTTGAATCTCTATCGTGCCAGGTAGTCATTTTGACTTTGTCCATCCTGCAGTATTTCCGTTCTTCAAGGACCACAGATTTTAATCTTCGCTTCGCTCCTTTGCTCCGCTCGTCACGCCAATTTTCTCCAGCATGTCTTAATTCCCCGACCCTGAGCTACCAACTCGACGAGAATCACTTTCCAAATTTCCTCCCCAGCGAGGCAAAATCGTCGCTTCTTCGGATCGCGCACGATGCAGATATGCACTATATCACTATATTCATTATCTCATTTTTGTCCGCATGAGCGAAGGAGAACGCGCCGAGAGAATCTCTGGAGAGGCGGAAACGGCGATGACCTGGCTGCCGCCGTTGCTGTCGCTCGGTGCGAGTAGCTGCGAAATGCAGGGTACACGCTCCCAAGATTACGGTAAGAAGAGAGGAAACGATCGCACGTCATACTTAACGAGGGGTAGTGGCAGCGACCGCGAGTCGGATTCACCTCTGCTGCTGCCCCCCCTGCGAAAGATCTTCCACTCAAACCCCCTTCCTTCCCCCTGCTCGCGCTGCCCACGGCATCGACAGCGGCTAAACACGCCCGGCTCGTTCACTCATCTCGTCTCATCTCCTTCGTCCTCACTTTTTTTCTCCCCTCTTGGCCATCAGCTCGCAGCTTCTCAACTCTCTGTTTATCTTTATCTCTTTTCGTTTGGTTTGTCGGCGCGCGGTACGGTCACGAGATTACAGGGTAGCCGGCACTCACCGCGGAACTCGGGTGGTCCAGCGCGGCCGTCCGGCGGTCTATGCAGGTACCTCTATATCACGAGGCCCGACGTGGGGGCCGCCGAGCCACGGAGTGTTCCTTCTTCCATCCTACCCACCCGTCACGTGTCTCTTCGTCTCATACTGTTTGCCGTTTGTATAATTTTTCATCCCTTGCGCGCCCCGTACAACTCTCTCCTCCTCAACTCACAGATGAGTAACGAACGTTGTTGCTGCTTAAGGCTCCTTTCGTATCGCTTGTTATCCGCCGCGTCCTTCCCACTGGCGTTTTGGCTGCACTTCCGCTTTGAAAATCTTAGTTTCAGCGCGGAAGTGACGTCATAGAGGGAAAAGTCTCTTACGGTTTGGAAACCTCAGTTTTAGACCGGAATTGACGTCATAGAGGAAAAAGTCACTGACGGTTTGAAAACCTCAGTTTTAGACTAGAATTGACGTTATGGAGGAAAACGTAACTTACGGTTCGAAAATCTTAGTTTTTGGAGGGAAGTTGCGTTATAGCCGAAAACGTCTCTTCCGGTTTAAAAATCTGAGTTTTTGCCGGGATGTGATGTTTACCTCTGTAACGGAAGGAGTTCCTTACTCTGATGTAACCTTTCCAATGATCTATAAAGGTTGCGATAGACGGGTCTCAACATTCACAATTGGTTATTTTACCTTTTGTGCCACAGCAGTTTCATTTAACGCTAATGCCGCACGAGTCTCGTAAAAATTGTAAACTTTGAAAGTACCAAAAAATTTGATATTTCATTTGTTCTTTTATCATTACTGAAGTTTCAGTTTAATTCAATCGCTTTTATTCCATGTTCACCCCCCCAGGGTGATAGTGCGAGCGATAGCGTATAACATGCACGGGATGCTAGAGAGCGTTGAAAAAGTGGCGTCAAGGGTGGTGGGAATGTTTCCCCGTCGCGGATGAGAGCGAACACTGGCCCGAGGGTACGCGCTGGTGGTTATCGCTCGGAAGTCACTTGCTGTTGTTACAGCGTAGAAAGAGTGAACGGGTAAAGAGTCAAGAGGCAACGAGGGGGGGTTAACTCTCTCTCTCGAGAGTGGTGTTGGTATGCCAGTGCGGTGGCGCGCGGTTGTTAAACGGCCGTCGACAGTCGTACACTCGTTGTCTTATCGGGTTGCAGGTGTCGAGCCCTCGACTGGTACCTCTTAATTTCGCCCAGGCACACGCTCGTGCTACTTTACCGAGGCTTACAATTTACTCGCCACGCGAGCCTCCGTGGTTTGTTTGTAGAGAAGAAATGTATGTGTCCGATAATGAAAACAATAAATAGATAGACGAGACATTTTATATCCAGAACAGTGATACTTGATACGCGTTGGAGTCGCCTCGTCAATGATATTGATCGGCGTCTGAGGCTCGAATTTTAAGATGATAGTTTGAACTTAAGATCGTTTTTGAGAACGAATTTGAGATCGAACCTCAGTTCGAACTTGATTTCGGTCTTAAGTTTGATCTTAAGTTTGATCTTCAGAAATTCTTAAATCCGTTTCTATGGAATGATTGCTGAAGAACAATCATTCTCCTGAATGACATGATCAGCAATTGTGACGGTCGGTGGAAAACACTACGTGCAGGGCAGTAAGATTTTTTGGATATCTTCTTGTCGCTTCTTATTACTTTGAATAACATAAGATGGGTCTTAAGTTTCAACTTATTATCGAATTTGAGGTCAGACTTGAGTTCAAACTTAAGATATATCTTAAGCGCGTAATGAAGTTCGATCGCAAGAGCGATCCTCAGTTCGAACTAACGTCATAAAATTCGACCCTAAGTAAATCCGGACATTATACGATAAATCTATTACGACAAAACTTCGATTGCTACAATAGAACGAGGAATGATAATAATTGTATAGCCAGCACTTAATCGCTGTATTAACATGCCAATTAAATTTCCGGCGAAAGCCTGCGGTCGCAGCCAAGTTTTCCGGGAGGCAAACCCGTGGTTATGATATATATGTAAGTTTCAGTGGCTCACCCTCTTCTCATTCTTGCCATCTCAGCACGATATATATCTATGTGAGGCAAAGAAGAGAAGTGACTGACACGTATACTGTAATACCGTCGGTAATATAGCTATACTGTTACGCGTATAATAAAAGTGTGCCAAGGAAGGAAGGCGACGATTGGCATCCACGCGTTAGTCGGCTGGACGTAAAAACCTGAAGAAGTTAACGATGCGCCGGAGGACTTCATTACCGCGGTAGCGGCAGCACCTCACTGCACTCTGCGGCTCCACTGCACTCATCCTACCTTTGCCCTCCCATCACGCTTGCATTCTCACGTCGCAATTGGCCACGTTGTTTACCTCCGCGCGAGACGTTAGATAGGCCGCGTGCCTCGCGGCCTATCTAGACGGCGTGCCTCGCGGCACCTCACTTTTCAGCTGTCGCATTCGAAAGTAATTGAGTTCTTATCTGCGCTCATTGACACTTCGTTGGACAAGACAGATTCCTGAGCCTCGCGAGTTACAACACGTCTGACGTTCAGGGCTGAATGTGACGACGCAATGTCAAGGGGAAGGCGAGGCGAAGCTTAGCCACTCGGCAAAATTGAGCATAAAGGAGAACCTGACTAAGTGCAGTACTGCATGATCAGTCAAGAATATTTAACCATCACCGTAATTTAAGACGTGAAAATGACTATTTCCGCTATGTGAAAACTATGCGAAGCCATGTGGGAAATATGCGAAAGGTAAACTATCCGTGCGCCTCACTTTTGAGCGATCGCATTTGAAAGTCATTGTGTTCTCATCTGCGCTCATTGACACTTCGTTGGACGAGACAGATTCCTGAGCCTCGCGAGTTACAACACGTCTGACGTTCAGGGCTGAATGTGACGACGCAATGTCAAGGGGAAGGCGAGGCGAAGCTTAGCCACTCGGCAAAATGGAGCATAAAGGAGAACCTGACTAAGTGCAGTACTGCATGATCAGTCAAGAATATTTAACCATCACCGTAATTTAAGACGTGAAAATGACTGTTTCCGCTATGTGAAAACTATGCGAAGCTATGTGAGAAATATGCGAAAGGTAAACTATCCGTGCGCCTCACTTGTGAGCGATCGCATTTAAGAGTCATTGTGTTCTCATCTGCGCTCATTGACACTTCCTTGGACGAGACAGATTCCTGACCCTCGAGAGTTACAACACAATTATGTTCCGGGCTGAACGTGACGACGAAATGTCTACGGTGTCCGGCTCGTCGGCAAAACGGGGCATAAAGGAAAACCTGCCTAACCGCAATACTCACACATGATCAGCATGATCAGTAGAGTATATTCAACCATCGTCACAATTCAAGACGTGAAACTGTTTCCACTATGTATGAAACTATATGAGGCTATGTGGGAAATATGTGGAAGGTAAAGTGTCCGTGTGCCTGACTTTAGAGCTGTCGTATTCAAAAGACATTGAGTTCTTATCTGCGCTCATTGACACTTCCTTGGACAAGACAGATTCCTGAGCTTCGCGAGTTACACCACGGCTGATGTTCCGAGCTGAATGCGATGATGCAATGTCTAGGGAAAGACGAGGCAATGCCCGGTACTTCGGCAAAATGAAGCATAAAGGAAAACCTGGCTAACTGCATTACTGCATAGTCACTAAAGAATATTTAACCAACGCCATAATTCAAGACGTGAAAATTACTCTTTCCGCTATGTATAAAACTGTGTGAAGCCATGTGGGAAATATGTGAGGCAAAGTGTCCGTGCGCGATGAGGTGACAGGTTAGCCGGAGCGAGATTTAGACTCCTACGTTTACCCGAAGAGAACCGCGTGTGTTAAGTCCAACGAGGAGAGCAGAGAGTTAGCGCATAAATTTCCGTAGCTCGAAATACTTTTATCTTTTCGCCGGTGTGGATACCTGCGAGCTGGAAATATCAGGGAGAAAAGGTGGATGGAGAACAACGCGGCACCGCCGACGGCGACCGCGCGACGGCAGTGGCGGGTTCGGAATCGAAACAGAGACTCTCGCGTTCTTTATTTCTTTCTTTATCTTTTGTACCCGCGATGCTCCGAAGGTGCAGAACGTGTAAATTCCTGTGTGGTCGTGGCCTGGTCTCTCGCTCAACTGGGCACCCGTGCTCGCGGCCCGATTTAAATATCAAAGGCGGCTTAAATCTGACCTATACCACGCTGAATCATGTTACCTTTAGGCTTATAAGGGGATTTACCAACACACAATTTGGCCCTACTAGCGTCACGACGCGGTCAGCACGCCCTCGACTTATAAACAGCTACGTGTTGACCCAAGCAAATGATGATTTGCTAACAAGCCAACGGAATATTCTCGAGATTATCATATTCTGTGGAAACGAGTGCCACAACTACATTGTCCTCATTGATGCAATTTTTCGAGTTTCTGGAATATACGGATGGCCCAATTACGAAAGGGCTGTACAAGCATAGCTTATATTCGTTTCATACGCCCTTTTTCCTCCAGCTCATCGAACTGTATATAATTCTTCTCTATTATTCCCTTATTATGTTACCGTAGGCTTGTAAGGGTATTTGCCAACAAAGAATTCAGTCCTAGTATCGTCACGACGTGATCAGCAGGCGCTCGACTTATAAACAGCTACGTGTTGACCCAAGCAAATGGTGATTTGTTAACAAGCCAATGGAATATTGTCGAAACGGTCCTATTCTATGGAAACGAGTGCGATAACTAAATTGTCCTCATTGATACCATTTTTCGCTTTTCTGCAATATACAGACGGTCCAATGCCGGAAGGATCTATGAGCATAGCCTGTAATTATTTCATACGCCCCTTCTTCTCTAGCCCATCGATCTATAGATAGTGTCTTCTTCTCTATTATTCCCTTATTATGTTACCTTTAGGCTTATTAGGAAATTTGCCAACACACAATTCGGTCCTACTCGCGTCGCGACGCGGTCAGCACACCTTCGATTTATAGTCAGCCACATGTTGACCCAAGCAAATAGTCATTTGCTAACAAGCCAGTGGAATATTCTCGAAATGGTCCTCTTCTATGGACACGAGTGCGATAATTACATTGTCCTGGTTGATGTAATTTTTCGCTTTTCTGCAATCTACCGATGGCCCAATGCCGGAAGGGCCCACTAGGCATAGATTATAATAATTCAATAAATAAATTACACTCATTTCATACGCCCCTTTTTCTCTGGCCGATCGATCTATATATAGTGTCTTCTTCTCTACTATTCCCGTGTCTCCAAATATGGAGATCGATTATAGAATAGTCACACGGATCGGAAGCTAAAGGTGCATTAGCGTCGGTTTAATCGACAGTCGCAAGCTAATGGTGTCTCAGTGCACTGGTACCTTTTTGCCAATATAATCCCGATGCGGATCGGGGTCGGAGCCAATGGAGTATCCTCTAAATAGTCCTCTTCTATGGACGCAAGACTGCGATACTACACCGAAAAAAAATCGCTTGCGGGTTGCCAAGGAAATACTTTTTATTTCAATTCTACTTCCAACTCTTACAATCCCATATGATACTGAAACAACGTCGACAAGACTGTCACGGTGACATATTATCGTTTCAATTCCATACGGAATTGAAAGTAGAAATGAAATAATTTTCTTTTTCTTCGGTAGCCCGCACGTGAATTTTAATTGAGTCATTGATATTTTCTTTTTCAGTGTACATTGTCCCAATTCCTCAAAGCGAAAAATTGCGTCATTATGCAATTTTTTCCTTTTCAGCAATACATACCGATACTCCGATGCCCGAAGGGTCTAAAGCGTAGCTTATATTCACTTCATACGCCCCTTTTTCTCCGACCCATCGATCTATATATAATGTCTTCTTCTCTATTATTCCCTCGTTGCGCAAAGATAGAGAGCCATTATAGAATATCCACACAGCTCCGACGCCGAAGCAGCATTAGCCTCGGTTTAATCGATAGTCGAAAACTAATGGTTTCTCATCGCACTGGTACCTTTTTGCCAATATAATCACGATACGCGAATCGGTCTCGGGGAGAGGGGGAAAGGGACGATGCCTATTTTAGTGGGTGGAAAATTATACGGCGGCTTGTGCCAGGCTCTAAAATGGGCAGCTATCTTCGGTTGCGAACTATAATAATCATTTCTTCGTTGGCCTGGGCCGCGAAGGAGCTGGCATGCGTGTACGTGTATAGCCCACTGTTGACTATACAACGGACGAATGAGTTAGACAGCCCCGAGAGGTGGATGGACGTGCCGATGTGGTAGTCATCATATTTACCGGCTCGTTAACTCCCCCGTATAGAGCCTTCTCGTCCCTTCTGACTCGCGCGGCCGCGTTCTTGTTTCTGCGGCGCGGTCCGAGCGCCGATCCGGCGGCACGAACCAACCGACGAACGGACGCTCGACTACGACGCACGAGACGATAACGAGACCCCGAGCAGCAACTTCGTCGGCTCGGCCGTTTTCCCTCCGACTCCCCAGAAGCCCTGTGTCAGACTCGTTTCTTCCGTTCGCACCAGGATTTACCTGCCCTGCACCCTTGCCGATTACTGGCGAAGCGCGCGACCCACTCAGCGATGATGCACAAAGCGCCCGCGCAAAGCTGCTGCGCCTCGGCGAGGGTAATTCAGGATGCATCATACATACATTCCTGACCAAGAGTTTAGTTCGATCAAAATTTCACCACTATGCGATGGGCCAAGAATCTGAAAAAAAAAATCGGGCGTATTATTGACGTCAAGACCTTCGATTTTGCATAATAATAATGACACAGTGTTATCAAGAAATGATTAAAAAAATTAATTGTTTTGAAAAATAAATTAGAAAACCTTTTATTACAGTAAACTCCCTCTAACTCAACGCTCTCTGGTAGGCCATTTCCCCTCAATTCTCTCTCAACGCGAAGCCACAGAGGGGAAGGCGTTACCCTCACAGTCGAGAATTTGTCTGTCACCTAACCTAACCTAACAGTTTCGCGCGCTTCACATGGCTCACGGCAGGCTGTGGTGGGGGACTGTCTCTAGTAGGCCACTCTCTCCAGTACCACGGAAATCCGGTCCCGACAGCGTTGAGTTAGAGGGGGTCGACTGTATGTCGTTTTAAATCAATTCCTTGATTTTTAAAAATTCATATGAATTTTCTCAGAATTTTCGATTCAATCGCCTCGAACCATTTCGTAGTTGTGACGGTAAAAAAAAATTGGAAAAAGGAAGATTCAGAAATGTAAGAAAATTCTGAAAAAAATCATGTGGCTTCTGGAAAATTAATTCATTCGTTTGAAAAGAGGAAAAAAAACAGTTTACTGGTCGTCTGTCGGACAATGTTATTTTAGCAATTTGTTAATCACTTTTTGACATTATTATTATGCGAACAGAATGTTCTTGGCAACTTTGATAAAGTTGATTTTTTTCAGATTTTTGTACCATTAGGAATTGTTGAAATTCTCACTGAATCTCACTTTTAGCTGAGAATGTACGTGTGAAGCACCCTTAATCCCATGGAGCACAGTCGAACTTACCCGAGTAGAAACTTTCGAACGTTACATCGGGTCCTACCCAGGACCTTGTCAGACCCCAAAGTAACGCTCAAAAATGTCTACCCGGGTATTTACAATAATTAACCGAGTCACACAAACGGCCCGATTAATCGTGCCAAAATTTGTGTAACATTTTCGGAAGGCCAATACACTTTCGTTTGGAATTTTTACAATTTTTTTTTTCCACGAGCGAACTCTGCGCCGGAGGGATAAAAATTTTTTCGTACTGCTTTTCGCTCTCGCTCGCCGAAAGAGACCCTCCACCGGCTGGCTCCCTGGGCTGTCGGTGATTTTTTACGTTTTACTCGCGTTTGATTGGTGGTTCGGTGGGTGTGGTCTACAAAGGGCCGCCGAAAAATAAGACCGGGCTCACCTTCGTCGCCTCCACCTTCGTCTCGTTCTCTTCTCTCCTTTGCACAAACATCCCCCTCTTTTGTGTCTTCCGTCTTCGGTTCTCGACTTCGCTTCCTCCCGGCATTCGTACCTCGTTTCATTCCCGGGCTCGGAAGCGAGAAGAGCCCAGGGAGCCGAGCGACGCAACGAAAGAAGACGGAGTGTGTCTCCGAAGAAGGCAGTGTGTAATTTTGCGCCGGCTTAGAAAAACACTGCGGCCACCCGCGTGCCACTACGCGAATGCATTTAAAAATAGCGAACCGCGGTGGTGGACGGGGTGGCGATCCCTGGGCGCTGGTCTCGCGCCACGGAACAGGATACCGTTGCTCGGCGAAGCTGCTGTTGTCCAGGCAAACTCGTCGCCTCGATGTCAACGATGCTCCCTTGCTAGCATCGGAACGACATTTTCCATTTTTGGGACGTCAAAAATAATATTAATTTAGATAAGTTAACGCAAAAAAATATAGAGATGTCAATGAGTACCGGAAGTTCGAATCGGAGATTTCGGGAAGTTTTGTAGCAGTCGGCTTTCCCACGTGACTGGTAGGAAGAATTCCCCACTTCATTCTATTTGCCGCTCTGGCATTTATACCTATGAGGCAGTCCTATTAATCTGGCGAAAAAAGGGTAGTTTGTTGGTTTTTTTTTTTTTTTTTTTTAAAGAAAGTTCTGGAACGATTTTATTTTTTGCTCGGCGAAGCTGCTGTTGTCCAGGCAAACTCGTCGCCTGGATGGCAACGATGCTCCCTCGCTCGTCGGAAGGATATTTGCCATTTTTGGGCCGTCAAGAATAATATTAATTCAGATAACTTCACGGAAAAAATATTGACATGTCAATAAACGTCAGAGAGTTTGAATCCGAGACTTCGGGAAATTTTGGGACAGGTGGGCAGAATTCCCATCTCATTCTATTTGCTGCTCTGGCATTTATACCTACGAGGCAGTCCTATTAATCTGGAGCAAAGTGAGTCGGTTTTTTTTATTAGGAAAGTTTTTTTTTAGGAAATCTTGTCGGTTTTTTTTATTAGGAAAGTTGTGGGACGATTTTTGTTTCAAACGCAGGATTTTTTCATTATGCATTTGAACACATTCATGCATTTTCCCATTGATAATAAATTGATAGAATACCGTTCATTAAATTTTTTTCATGAACCTTCTTTTTATACTAATTTTCACATTCATTTTTATCATTAACATTTTTGATGTGTCTCCAGAGACAAAAAAAAACGTAAGAAACGGTATTCTGTGGAAGCCAAGCTATAAGTGTGATAATTTTCGGATTACATTTTTTTTATAGATGTCTGTTCGGAGTTGCCTCTGTTTTCACTCTAAAAAGCTTTTTTAATTTGAAAAACCTAACCAGTGAGAGCCGATATATAGGCACGCGCTCGGCACCGAGCCGGCTTGCCCTCACGCACTCTTACCTTTACGTGCTGCGATTCGATTTATTATTATCTGTATAGATATAATACACACCGGCACAGGTGTCTTCCTATATAGAAAGACAACTGTGCCGCGAAACGTCGAGCGTCAGCTAAACAACGAGCATCAGCACAAACCGACTTGGCCGTGAAATGGAGTAAGAATCCCCGCCTTCGTCTCCACGCCGGACGCTCCGAGGAAGCGATATCCCGAAACGCCAGTAGTCCAAAACCCGCGTACCGTTTCGCACGCATTATTTTGCGTATCGCTTATCGAAATTGAGGATCAGCACCCATATACGAGCGGTGCTATCCGCGTTACCCGCTACGATCGGGATATGCCCGAATTTTGTACGCCTGTTTTTTGTCTATAATAAACTGTAATAGCATTGTTTATAACATAAATTTTTGTTGTCTTTTTCTCAGGCAAAATGCCGAGGAATTATTGCGCCCACGATGTCTATGCAGCCCATCAGCCGCAGTACGGCGTTCTGCTGATGAGTCGAAAAATAATAATTTTTTATCAATGAAAAAATTCGTGAATGTCCACAAATCCATAATGAATAAATCCTGCGAGTTTGAAAAAAAATAGTTCGACAACTAAAAAAATTTTTTAAATGACCAATTTTTCGCTAGATTAATAGGACTGCCCACTTAACGAGCAATGGAAATGGTCGTTTATATACCATCGGTATTTCTCCCAGGGAAGAGGTCGGAGCTTAATTGCGAACTTCGAACTTCAAATATCATACCTTGAAATACGAGGGTTGGGAATGCATACTTCCCGGAGACCGCGGAAGGGCCGAAGACGAAGTGGCGCGGCTAGCAAGCGAAGGTGGTCTAGTTTCCTGGTGGTTCGCGAGAGTTAGAAGGCACAGAGATGTCGCAAGAACATTAGAGGGAAGTGAATAGGCTCCTCTCAATTACGAAAGGTCTCGAGTAACCGGGGGAAGTAAAGCGGGCGGTTCCGGAGAGAATTTCGGATACGCAGTGCGTTTAGCTTTGTCTCATGGGCCCTCTTACGAGCGAGTATCTTCGTCACGAAACTTGCGCCCATGAAGTTGCTTCCTGCCCCCGTTTCTAGCTAAAAGACGCAAACTTTTTTTCCCCATCGGCACCCCTCGATGTTCTCGTCTAAGGACACAAAACCTGCACTGTGCTCGCTCGCTTATAGTTCCAAGCCAATATTTTTTCCAAAAATACTGACTTGTTTTCTTTACGTAGTTTCTTTGCCCAGTGTCGCAGTGATGCAGAAAGACCAAAAAATTAATCATACTGGGGCGACTTTCGGATACGCAGTGCGTTTGGCTTTGTCTCATGCGCTCTCTTGCTAGCGAGAATCTTCGACACGAATTTGCGACCGTGAACTTGCTTCCTGCCCTCGTTTCTAGCTGAAGGACGCAAACTTCTCCCCCATCGGCATCCCTCGATGTTCATGGCTAAAGACGCAAGACCTTGCACTATTCTCGCTAGCTTATAATTACCTCGTTATTTTACTTATTTTTAATTAAGGACTTGATGGTAAAATCACAAAAAATTAATCCCGCGAGAAAAACTCAGTTACTCGTCCTGAATTTCGGATACGCAGTGCGTTTATCTTTGTCTCTTTGGGCCCTCTTAGCAGAAGTATATCCGTCACGAAACTTGCGCCTATGAACTTGCTTCCTGCCCTCGTTTCTAGCTGAACGACGCAAACTTTTCCCCCATCAGCATTTTTTTATGTTCGCCACTAAAGACACGAGACCTGCGCTATGCTCGCTCCCTAATAGTTCTACGCCAGAATTGCTTCCCAAAATACCTAGTTTTTTTACCTAGTCTCTTAAAGCAGAAAACCACCAAAAATTAGATACGCAGTGCGTTTAGCTTTGGCTGTTGAGCACTTTTACCAGCGAGTATCAGCGTCACGAAACTTGCGCTCATGAACTTGCTTCCTGCCCTCGTTTATAGCTTAACGACGCAAACTTTTTTCCCTATCGGCATCTTCAATCATGGCTAAAGACACAAGACCTTGTACTATGCTCGCTCGCTTACAGTTGTACGCCAGTACTGTTTCGAACAATAGCAGTTTTTTTTTACCTAGTATCATGACGCGGAAAGCAGAAAAAATCAGTCCCGCAAGAAAAAGTCAATTACCAGTAGAAATCAGAGAGAATTAAATGATTCTAATCATACCGCTTGAGAGCGTGTAGCCCGATCGTTATTTCAACGACATCGTTGAGAAATTTAACGAGCCATTTGCCGCTCGAACGAACGAGGTCCTTTATTCCACGACCAAGCGGGGAATCTCGGTAAAAAAAAAAAAAAAAAAAAAAAAAAAAAAAAAAAAAAAAAACGAAAATTAGCGGAGCGGCGTTGGTGAAAGGGTCAATTATGCGGTAGTAGGCCGGGAGGTCTTAATAAGTGTCAGGCACTTTGTAAATTTCTCGTCGGTTCTTCTTCACGCCACATCGAATGAGACATCGCATCCGACCGGGGAGGCAAATTCACGTGTTACTATAAAACCATAATCTTGTATCGCGTGGTAATCTGACGGCGCGTAATGCGCAGTGCGGCCCGTCGGGCGATTGCTTCTTCCTTCCTCTCCGCCGCCTGATCGTAGGGTTGCTGCTTATCCGGTGGCATGACTTTCGCATAGGGTCACCGAGATGATAACATCTTTATCCTTTCCCATATACTTTTACGGCTCGTGTCTGACGCTCAGCCGAACTACAGTCGTAAGAGCGGCCGCATGTCGGTGGGTCGAACGGCGGGGAAAAATGGATGAAACCTCTTTTCGAATTAAGGATCGTTTCGCGGATTTAAGGCACGAACCTGCAACGACCGGGTGGGTACCGATAAAATGTTGCGGATCACCCGTTTCGTAACGTTTCGTAACGTTCTTGTTGCGTTTCCTCATATCTTATACCCGGTACCACGTCGTTTATCGCGCTCCCGTCCTCCCTTAATGCGCTCATCTTGCATCGTTTCCCGACGATAAAGAGAGGCGATACACGTTTTTTAAAGGCACATCCCTCGCATCGTTTCGCATAAGATCACGCGCTACTTTGTAACGAGCGCGCAGCACGTTAGCGTCGGCGACGTACACACGTATGCACCCAACGACCAAACTTAACACTTTCGTGATCGAACTTGCGGTGCGCGTACAGGCAAAATAAAATTGTCGCACGTCCAGACCAATGCTCATCGCCTTCTTCTGCAAAGTTGTCTTTTACTGCGGCTCGACAAATAAAAAATATAATAAACTTAAATATTAAATAAATTAATATCTTCCCAAAAAAATATGAATAAGAAGAAGTCAATAGTACGTCTAAATGAATTACTTTGTAGTCGATGTCGTATGCATTCACCAAACGTTACACTTTCGTGATCAAACTTAGGGTGCGCGTACAAAAAAAATATAGTTATTGTACGTTTAGGCATATTTTCACCGCCTTCTTCGGTAAAGTTATTTTTCGCTGCAGCTTGACAAATTAAAAGATATAATAAACATAAACATCAAATAAGTTAATATTTTTTTCAAAAAACGTATCAATAAACTAACTCCAATGCTACTCCAAATGAATTACTTTATAGTCGATGTCTTTGATACCAATATAGTAATTGGTAAAATTTAACGCTAGCTGGAACCCGCGACGCGAAGCACCCGAGAGTCTAGACGGAGTTTCCGAAGCCAGGGAACCAGCAGCCGTTGCTACTTCCGGCCGCAAAGGCGAACTCTCCCCCTGGCAGGCGGCCGGTGCGGCTGAATCTTCTCTCGCGATCATGCACTTTCGTGGGGGGCGGAAAAGCGGTGGAGCGAAATCACCCTCGGCATCGCCGGCTGTTGCGGCAGGACATCTCAGAGACGGAAGTCGAATATGATTTACGATCGGTCCATCAGATAGAGGGAGATAAATCGAGAGCTTAGGAATCGCCGGTCTTCGAACCGCAACCTCGTATCTTCGGCCGTGAAGAAATCGGAGCGATGCGATTCGTATCCACTGCAACTCCTCGACGGTCGACCAGGACACATTAAGAATATTCTACATCTAAGTCACAAAAACATATCGACAAAAATATGCATTATCCTTGATTCAAAATATGCTTCATCCTTGATACAAAATATATATCAGCCCTGATTCAAAATGTGTTTCATCCCTGATTCAAAATATGTTTCAACCTTGATTCAAAATATGTTTCATCCTTGATTTTAAATATGTTTCATCCTTGATTCTCAAATAATTTTGAAAAAACCATCCGAGCGACCTGGACGGGCAAACAAAACCGCAATATCCGTCCGCAAAATCCTCCGGGCGCGAATAAAAATGAATAAAAGAAAAACCAGTTGTTAAAAAGGAATACAAGTATTCGCACCACCGGAATAAAAGCGGAAAACAAAAAAGGTAGACAGATTAGCTCGTTCGTAGTTAGAAAATTCCGCTCGCTGCGGGTTCGGGCGCACAGCCACAGAAAGAGAAAATCGGGAAAACGAGAGAGAGAACATGGGACAGTACAAAAACAAAACAACCGACTAGCGTGAGCTAGTCGGGGGGGGGGCGAGGGGGGGGGGACGTGGATGGAGCGAGTGCGACGCTGGTAGAAAAAGGGAGCCAGGGATTTCGAAACAAATTGCCAACGCCGTTTGCGTTTCTCCCGTCGGAGTGGTACACGAAGCTCGGGCCAGGATCCTTTTCTCTGTCCGCGCACATCGACACACTCCATCTCTGGTGCTCCCAGAAGTCGCAGGAGCTATGGGGGAGACCGGACGTCTCGTTCCGTCGGCTACCGTTCCTGTCCCTCGCCCCCATTCGCGAAACCCCCCTCGTTATCGATCTCAATCTCTCGCAGCATTTCAACCCGATAACGTTTATCTCGAGACAAATTGTTATTGATCCTGTGTGTCGATTTCGGACCTTTCTTCATTCTCCCTTCTCCCGCCTCAGAGCGAGACACTCGGCTCCCTTCTTCCGGAGCGCTTAGCTCTAGCCGATGCTCGTATATGCTGCGGGAGATAAGAACGAAGCGTTGGTCGGAGGACCGAGATATCTTACTGTAGGCTCTGATTGCCTCGCTCAGCCCAGGAGCTTTAACATATGCATTTTTTTTTTTGTAACGCACGCACAAAAAGTGTCACTTCTTGTGCCTGCAACACATGGCAAAAGTAACACTTTTTTTGAAGGCGTGTAAGAAAAATACTGCGCATGATCACACTAGTTACTTTTTCCGGCACTTTTTTAACACTCTAGTTACCGTTTTGCACACTTTTTTAGCATTCTAACTACTTTTTTGGACGCTTTTTTAACACTGTAGTTACTTTTTGGACGCTTTTTAACACTCTAGTTACTTTTTGGCACGCCTTCGTCAGGCTATAGGCATAAAATTGGGATTTTTTGTGCATTTGTTACAAAAAGTACGAAAAAGCGGTTTATCGATGGTGGTTGGAAAATACCGAGATAGCCAACTGTTGCCCCGGCAACCAAGTGCAATTGCTGTGGTGTTTCCTTGTCATAACTATCTCTGCACTTCATAAAACCCACCAGAAAAATAAATTCGCGTTTTTGGATTTTTATTTTGTTCGAAAATTGTGTCAACGCTCAGGTTCATTACGTGTCGATATATCTTTCTAAAATATGATAAACAACGGGAGTAACACAAGCGATCCCTGATATTGACTTTCCGTGAGAATCCATATGAGGCATTCAAAATTGAATAAAAATTAAATTTTATAAGAAATCGATTTTTTTTTAAAAGTTTTACCAAAAATAGCCGTGACTCAACCGAACACATCCTCGTAGTAAGAAGCAAAGCACCAGCAAGCCTTGCTGACAACTTGCTGACAATATGCGCCGGAGAATTTTCGGCACCGAATGCTGGCAAAAACATAGGCAAATGCGCACGCACATGACGCAATTTGTATGCTGGCCGTTTGCTGCCGGGTTCTTTTCAAAACGCTATTTGGGTAGACGACACTCACCTTCAGCTCGAGAGCCCAACTACTCAACGTTCGTCTAAAGACCGATTTTTCGCACTAGTATCGCAAAGTATTCTATTCTTGGTGCCTTTTTTTTTAAATAACAGATCATTCGTAGAATCCGCAAATCAGGGTCACAGGATTGTTGCAACTATATCGTAGGTAAAACGGGACAGTTTACCCCCAGGAAACGAGCGCGTTGGACAGCTCGGTAGTTCCGCAGGGCAGATCGCAGCTGGAAAGGGGAATCAAGCATCAGACCTCGAGGTCGATCAAGGGTTCCTGCTCGATGATAAGACAAGGCAATTTCATCTTGGTCGACGTCTCTCAAGAATCCGGCTTTTCGTACTTATTCTCATGCGATGATACGCGCCATGGTGGAACCCCGTGCCAACGCCGCAGGCAAAATCCGAGCGGAGCTACAGCGAAGAACTATTACACCGTGCTCCGCGAACTTTTAAGTGGCACGAGCATCGGCACTTCATCTCCGTTCTCGTTCTCATTCTCATTCATACTGTCCCCTCTTCGGGCGGTCTTAAAAATGTTACGATATCGATCTCGACAGCTGCACAAAGAATGAGACGGAATGTAACCCTGGTTGATGGGAGTTTCGAAGGAATCGGTGGGAAAGGCACTTCTGCGTCGTTTGTGTTTTCCTTCGGCAGCGGGGAAATCTTAAATTCATTTAATCCGCTGGTGAGTCTTAATAATTGTGTTTGAAAAAAAAAAAGATAGACGAAATAACAACAATTCCTTTGGGCAGGACGATGAGACGAGCAGTGTGAGAGATTACTGCTGACTACAAATGGGCAATGCGTCGTACCTAATATTAAATCTATGGCGTGTATCGGCAGTACGGCAGAAACAGCGAGAAATGGCGAGTTCTGTCTACCTGCGCTTTTTCGTAGGAGTATCGCATAACGTTTTTGGTAACAAATATAGGACCTGTGCAACTTTTCGTGACCGTAAGGCGTGGTCACAGTGCGCATTCGCCGGAGTTTCTCGCACTCGTGCGAGAAGTAAAATTAGCGTGCGGAATGTACAAATTACCGTGCGAGAAGTAAAATCAGTCCGATGTGCGCATGCGCAGGGC
This sequence comes from Stenichneumon culpator, assembly GCA_964017025.1. NCBI lineage: Eukaryota > Metazoa > Arthropoda > Insecta > Hymenoptera > Ichneumonidae > Stenichneumon > Stenichneumon culpator. Next base: position 11,308,379 of record OZ024776.1, on the reverse strand, counting down.
CATTATCGTACGCCCTGCTATAAAGCGCCACTTTTGCCACGCGTTACAGGCACGAAAAGTGGCACTTCTCAAGCATACGTTACAAAAGTTCATGTAATCCGACGCTGAATCTTAATGATTAATTCAGATGAAAAAGGTGATTCTGATGAAATAACAACAATTCCTTTAGGCAGAAGGATGAGACGAGCAGGGTGAGAGGTTACTGCCGAGTACAAACGGACAATACATCGTACCTGGTATTGAATCAGTGGCCTGTATCAGCAGTGCAGTAGAGGCCTGCGAGCCGATTACGTATCGTACCTCGTGTCCGCGAGTAGTACTACTAGTAGACAGCCACTACTCCCGCATAAATCTGGGTAGCACTGCTGTTACTACTGCGTATATCCCATGTGCGCTACACGCATACGATATTTACCAACCTCCCTTCTGTTCGGTCGCCTTCCTCACGATCTTGCCGTGCGCGGTCGCCACGCGCGCTCAACCGGATGCCACGGCAAATGCACGGACCGAGCGTACAAACCCTGTGCCGGGGCTACTAGTGGATTCCATTTATCCTGAACCTACCCCGTTCGCGTCCTTCTCTCCGTGCGCGTTCTCTGGCAAATCGTGCTCTCGCGTAACGCTTTCCCAGCAGCAGGACGATCCGACTATTCGCGAGCACGTCGACTCCTGTCCATCCAAATCGAAGCACCGACTGTTGCTGATCAAAACGTGCAACTCGCACGGTGTACGCAGCTGAGCCGGTCACCCTTCTACGTTCTCTTGTAGCCCGGAGCTCGAAAGCCCGGACAAAGTGCAATCGGTACGATTGACGTCCACCCCCCAGGCACCACGAACGGCCAAACTAATCTCCGTATACACGTAACCGATCCTATTTCGGCGGTCATTTCGTCCCATCCCGTTCGATTGGAATACCGCTGCTTTGTGGCCTGATCCGGATCCAACGACGGTTTCATAAGTACACTGAGAAAAGGATCTCGGAAAACTACCAAGGCATATGATAAATTTCGATCAGGCAACACACGACACACCAGCGCCACGACTGGCGACATATGGAATTTTCAAAAGGGTCATAGCGATTTTCACCCAACCCATATGGTCATTTTTTCCAGAAGGCACTTTGGGAAATTTTTATGTATCATGCTATTTGTAGAAACTTAGCTATTAAATTTTAACGTAGAAAAATTAAATTCCATTAATTTGCAGTGAAAAGAATTAATACACAATAAAAAAAATTTGAACCATATTATGCCGGTATAACAAACGGTTTCATGATCAGCCTCTCTGGGGAGCCCCAAACCATTTACGAAATATCCATACTGGATTTTTTTATCAATCTTTATATTTTCTATATTATACGAACTATATTTATAATTCGTATAATATTATATAATCGTTAAATACTACGTTCATGAATATTTTTTCCTCAAGCAGGCCTCGAGAACAAACGGTTCTCGATCACAACGTCACCAGAACGTACTATATTTTCTAATGAAAACTTATATTGTAGTGCAAATTACGGGACATTCGGGTAATATCTGCCCTAGCGAAAATTACTACATTTTGTAGCGGAATGTCTTAAGTTCAATACAAATGTTTGCCAGAACGTCACGGTAGTTCTCATACAACGAAAATTTCTGTCGGTTTGTACCACATTTACGATAATTTCTATCAGATCCTTCTCTGCGTGCAGGGTGGCGAACCGCGACGCAAGTACATTTCATATTTAAAGTCCGTTTGCCGATTTATTGTTCGAGGCAGGATTTCTGCCAGAGACGTTGCTCTCCGCCCGATAGCCTTCCATTTTATTGCCCTCCCTAACGTTGCAGTTTTTTATTTTCTTATTCACGGTAAACTGTAGGGTCGGGAATAGAGGAGTGCAGCCTGGAAACGAGAAACCTTTGCGATTGACGTACGAATCACAAGTTCTCAGTCTTTTTCCACCGGGTACGTCGACCTCTCCGATACACGTCGCCCTCGTGTGTGCTTCATAGGGGATTCCGCTTGTAGCGGACCGATTCCATGTCGGTGGCAATCCGTGGTTTTCTCTCACCCGAGTACCGCAGCCGGCCCCGGATACCATTTTCATTGAACCACTGACTGGCGAGCTTTCTCCGTTCTACAAACGTCAGAGAATGAAAGAAAGTAACGACGGCGCGACAGAAAAAATTGCCGGTCATTCGCTCAACAAATCGTCCGAGGTTCATGTCGCCGAATGTGGTTCCTCTCTCGTGACGCTATATAGCCAATGGTGCTTCCTCTCCATTCCCACCGTCCTCGTTCCGTGCCTCCTGCTCGCCCTCCCTTATACCGAATCCGGAGATAAGGTTTTCCATTTAACTCTCCCTCCCTATAGGAGAGCTGTCTTTTCCCGCTCGGTTCTTCACGTAGACCGCTCACTCGCCGTTCGTTTTCCCAAGGGATATAGCATACGCGCGCGCGCGCGCGCCGGAGGATCGAATACCCTCAAAGCAGGATGGGTCCTCGGGCCTCTCACACCCTCGCACCGGCGGCGTCTTCTACTTCCAGCAGCCAGCAGCTCGCTGAATTATGGTCGGTAGATATCCTCCCTGGCACGCGGTTATACTTAGGCGCCTGGAAGAAGGACACCAACCGTGGACCACTCGTACTATTCGTGGTACGCAACCCGGTCTACACCACCACGGTCGCCTCGTCCGCTATCAAATACTATCACCACTACCGGGCAACTTCCACCAGGAGCTGTACGTTCTATCTCGCGGACCGAGAAAACCCGGGTTCCGGTTCGTTCCTTGGGATTGGCCACGTTTTATCATATTTTATTATACATGAGGGGCTACCCTTGAGGAGCTATATAACGCCCACACTGGTACCCTACGCGTACTGCTCGACCTCCGTCCTCGAGGAGCGCGGACGTACGTGTCCCGACCGAACGGAAGGTGAGTCGTCGACGTATTGATATATCAACTTTGTCCGTACCTCATTTTTAATCGCGATGAAAAAAATAAACTTGTTCGCGTAGCGTGTGTTCGTTAATTCATCCGTTTCTTGGAGGTGACTGCATTCGGGATGTAGGGGAGAGCGGGGCAAAATGGGACAGCGGGGCAAAACGGGACGGTGGGGCAAGACGCAATTTTCCAATCATTTTCAGATGGCACTGTGAGGCAAAACTGGGCAGATAATCCAGATGTATCGATGGGGCAAAATGGGCCGTCTAAATTTTTATTGGAAAATTGCGTTTTCTCCACTGTCCCGTTTTGCCCCGCTGTCCCGTTTTGCCCCGCTCTCCCCTAATCCATATATATCTGAGACGTAAGGCTCCTCTTCTCTTTGCCACTTTCGTGCGGTCCTTAATTCACGCGTCTCCGTCACTGGCTGCGTTCGAGATACGTTCCAGAGAAACATTTAGAAATCTCTCCGTAACGTCACTTCCGGTTCGAAAATCTGTTTTCAACCGCTAGTGATCTCATATCGGATACACGTCACTTTCGGTTTAGAAATAGAGTCAGTTTAGACTAGAGAGAATAGAGGTCAGGTTAGAGTAGAGAGAATTGAGTATCAGTTTTCGACCGGAAATTACGACATACTGGAAACCGTGACATCCTATTTAGAAAATCTCGGTTTTGTACCGGAAGTGACGTTTTCAGTACGATGTAATTTGCTCCATTTCTCCATGTTGATGAGTTTTCGATCGGATGTGACGTAATACGGAAAAATATGGCATCCGGTTTACAAGTCTCAGAGTTTTTTTTACCGGAAGTGACGTTTTCAGTACGATGTACCTTGTTTTAATTCTCCGTGATGATGACTTTTCGACCGGAAGTGTCGTCATACAGGAAAACATGGCATCCGGTTTCAAAGTCTCGGTTTTTTTACCGGAAGTGACATTTTCCGTACGAATGTACCTTGTTTTATCTCTCCGTGTTGATGATTTTTCGCCCAACCTCGGATGGTGTCTGTCATACAGCCGCGGGACAATCTGAATAAAATCGTAGTAAGCCGCTGTCAATCACAGCGCGCCGACATAACACGGAGAGAGAGCTTCGCGCGGAGTGAACTGACGTCATATCTCACAGCTCAAGCTGTCAAGCATTTTCAATCACGTAGGGCATTCGTTTGACAGTTCTATCTCCGGGACAGATTGAAAATGATCATGTTCGAAGGGGGTGCGAGAATGACGAGCTTCTGAATGAGGATGGCGGTTCGATCGTTGGAAAAAAAAAGTCGGCGAATACGCCGGATGGAGATTCTGGTCTGGCCAGCACCGGGGGATGCGCAGGTCGGTTCTTTGTGAACCCGAAGACCGGAGCCCGAAGCGAACACACGCGTTGCAAGGGCCTCGAGTACTGTCGCGCCGAGCTCGAATTCGTGCTAAAACAAACAAGAAACGAGGTCCTATCCCAAGACGCCCCGGGCGAGGAATGGCTCGGCGCCTTTACTTTCGCCCCAGCCAGCGCTTCCAACGCTCCTCGGTCGTGCCCTCCTCGTCCCGGTTACGCCACGCCATCGTGCGTGAATTTCAAGCGTAGGTTCTTACGTCGGTTCCTTCGAGCGGAGCCACGAGCAGAACACTCCGCATCGATCGCTTATCGAATTTTCTCAGCTCTCAGAGTTGGCGCTCTTATCGTTAATACAAGGAGGGCATAATTGTTTAAAAGTTAATTCCCGATAACTGCCTCATTCCGAATTACCCGTCTATAACTATCTCGCCCAACTCCACTAGAGACTTTCTTCCTGGCCCCTTTTCTCGACTTACCCGCGGCTATACTTGTACGTCGAAATGCGCGAGCGAATTAAAGTTTTCGTTTGTTTTGGCCGAGGGATCTGACGCGGGGCCGACGGAGTTCCCGGCCAGTCGGTCCCGATGCGCCTTCTTCCGTGGCCCGCTCGGCTGTTTTCATCGCTCGCGCTCCCCGGAGGATCGAGGGAGAGATCGACAGCGAACGCGAGGAAATAAGGAGCGACCGAGAGGAGGCTAAGAAGAGGCTGCCGACGAAGACGGAGCCGACGCGGAGCGGAGCGAAAGGAGCGAGAAGGAAGAACGGGGTTAGGCTAGGCGATCGCGTAATTGGTTCTGCATATTTATGAGGGCGTCCCGCCGCGGTGACTTTCGAGGGTCGCGTCGTTTACACGTCGGGGCCGGAGACCTCCGGGTCGCTCCACCAGAAATTCACTAACATCACTTCAACCAGCTTCGGCGTATATCGGTAGCGAGTCCACGATCCACAAATTACATGGAAAAATAACCGACCGAAAAATTCCCCGCGTGTGCGATCGAGCCACTGCGCATTGAGAAAAAATTACATAGTAAAAGCAATAATACTGTCTTTATATAATAAAAAATAGTTCCCAAGGGGAACGTCTACATTTTATAGTTACGACAATGGCAAAAATTCATGGATGTAATCATAATTATAGTTTGACCAATTGAATATGGACTATCAGAGATTATCTATATAGGCGTTCCCGCTGGGAACTATTCGTTATAGTAGGCCGAAATAACCGATCGCAAAATTCCCCGCGTGTGCGATCGAGCCACTACGCACTGAGGAAAAATTACATAGTAAAAGCAACAATACTGACTTTTTATGACAAAAAATAGTTCCCAAGGGGAACGTCTACATTTTATAGTTACGACAATGGAAAAAATGCATAGATGCAACCATAATTAAAGTCTGACCAATTGAATATAGACTATCAGAAACTATCTACATAGGCGTTCCCCCTGGCAACTATTCGTTATAGTAGGAAATATTATCCTTTTTCTCAATGCGACACTGTAAGGACGGCGGTGAACACTTTCTCGAACGAAATGAAGAATTTGGCGAGATCCGCCAAACGCAGGAAACCGGGTGGTCAAAATGCCAGTCGTCAGAGGTGCAAAAAAAAATAAAATAAAAAGAGGCGAAACTGGAGATTGGGAAAGAAAAGGGAGAAGGGAAGGTGGGTGGAAGGTAAAACAGGTGGCGACACCAATTGGGGAAGAGAGGTAGCGAACTAGCGAGCCGGCGATAGAAGGAAAGCAACGGCAGAGAGCGGGGAAACGGGTAGTGAAAGATTTAAACTGGGCGCGGAAAGAACAAGCGAGAAAGAGTATTGAGCGGAGCTGGAAAGTGAACAACGAGTGGCAGAGGCAAAGACGGTAAATAAAGAATAAAAGAGACTTACCCAATGGACGAGGCGAAGGAGCGCGTGCAAAAGCAGCCGCCTGCTGCCTGGTAGTCGGTCCTCAAGATCCTGCAAGATAAATAATTAATTAATCAATTATTTAACTTATCGATGGGATGAATTCGAGTTCGTTGCTTGGATATGACGGAAGGAAAGATATCGAGGGACAAAAATAACAACAACAAAAACCCAGTAAACCTGTGAGAGAGGAGCGGTGAGTGGAAAGGCCGAAGACAAAGGAATGAGCGCCAGGAGGATGCGGTGTACAGCCGGGAGCAGAGATGATGGACGGCTTTTGCAACTTACCGAGGCTATATTAGTGGATAAACGAGCGCGCGAGCGAGAGAATGGCGGTGAGATGAGACACTACCGGGGATCGAAAGGGAATGTCGTATCCTTATTCTCTCAGCGCGGTACGTTCGTGTTTCCTCCCTCAGCCCTCCGGCACATCTCTCAACGATGGCCGGGACAATGCTCGAGGATACTCCGACACTCTAGAATGCGCGCGTGTCCCGGCAACGTAAAACGCTCTTACACAGCCACCGATGATATGTTCACCCTCGTTCGTGTATACACGAATACAGAGCAAAACAGTTTTATTTTGTTTTTTTTTTTTCTTAGCTTTAGCCATGGGTAACGCGGAGGGCTACGAGGAGTGGGAGCACGGCCATTTGTATCGATAAGAGGCAACATTTTTCAGCGAGCACTTCGGACGTGCCGGAGCCTCTCTGTACCGGCGGGACGCCCGAGGGGCCATTCTTCACAGTTTTGGGTGTACCCACTATCTCAAAGAGCCATCGATTTAGCGTGATTTCATGAGCAATTTCTGTAATCCTGGCCATCATATCACTTGATGTGATGAAATGCGTTTCGTACTTTGAATGGGTATTTTACTGTGGCATTCTTCACAGTTCAGGGTGTACCCACTATCTCAAAGAGCCATCGATTTAGCGTGATTTCATGAACAATTTCTGTAATCCTGGCCATCATATTCACTTGATGTGATGAAATGCGTTTCGTACTTTGAATGGGTATTTTACTGTGGCATTCTTCACAGTTCTGGGTGTACCCACTATCTCAAAGCGTCATCGATTTAGCGTGATTTCATGAGCAATTTCTGTAATCCTGGCCATCATATCACTTGATGTGATGAAATGCGTTTCGTACTTTGAATGGGTGTTTTACTGTGGCATTCTTCACAGTTTTGGGTGTACCCACTATCTCAAAGAGCCATCGATTTAGCGTGATTTCATGAGCAATTTGTGTAATCCTGGCCATCATATCACTTGATGTAATGAAATGCGTTTCGTACTTTAAATGGGTGTTTTACTGTGGCATTCTTCACAGTTTTGGGTGTACCCACTATCTCAAAGAGCGATCGATTTCGCGTGATTTCATGAGCAATTTGTGTAATCCTGGCCATCATATCACTTGATGTAATGAAATGCGTTTCGTACTTTAAATGGGTGTTTTACTGTGGCATTCTTCACAGTTTTGGGTGTACCCACTATCTCAAAGAGCCATCGATTTAGCGTGATTTCATGAGCAATTTGTGTAATCCTGGCCATCATATCACTTGATGTAATGAAATGCGTTTCGTACTTTAAATGGGTGTTTTACTGTGGCATTCTTCACAGTTTTGGGTGTACCCATTATCTCAAAGAGCGATCGATTTCGCGTGATTTCATGAGCAATTTCTGTAATCCTGGCCATCATATCACTTGATGTAATGAAATGCGTTTCGTACTTTGAATGGGTGTTTTACTGTGGCATTCTTCACAGTTTTGGGTGTACCCACTATCTCAAAGAGCCATCGATTTAGCGTGATTTCATGAGCAATTTCTGTAATCCTGGCCATCATATCACTTGATGTGATGAAATGCGTTTCGTACCCTGAATGGGTGTTTTACTGTGGAATTCTTTACAGTTTTGGGTGTACCCACTATCGCAAAGAGCCGTCGATTTCATTATATCGAAATATAATGAAATGTGTTTTCACGAGATATTTCCATAATCCTAGACCTCCTATCATTTGATATAATGAAATTCATTTCTTACGCTGCATAGGTGTTTTACTGCAGCATTCTTTATAGTTTTGGGCGTGCCGACTATGTCAATGGGCCGCCGTTTTCACTTGATTTCACGATTCATGAGTAATTTCTGTGATCCTAGAGATCATATCATTTGATGTGACGAAATTCGTTTCTTACACTGAATAGGTGTTGTACTATCGAATTCTTCACAGTTTTAGGTGTACCGACTATGTCAAAAGACCGTCGATTCCGCGTGATTTCATGACTCATAAGTAATTTCCGCAATTCTAGCCATCACATCATCTGATGTGACAAAATTCGTTTCTTACGCTGAATAGGTGTTGTACTGTGGCATTCTTTACAGTTTTGGGTGTACCGACGATCTGAAAGCGCCGTTGATTTCGCGTGATTTCATGATACATGAGTAATTTCCATAATCCTAGCCATCATATCATTGGATATGACGAAATGCGTTTCTTACGCTGAATAGGTGTTTCACTGTGGCGTCCTTTACAGTTTTCGGTGTACCGACCAACTCAAAGCGTCGTCGATGTCGCGTGCTTTCTTGATTCATGAGTAATTTCCGTAATCATAGACATCATATCGTCGGATATGATTAAAAGCGTTTCTTACGCTGAATAGGTGTTTTACTGTGGCATAATTCCTGTTTATTCGAGGCACGGATTCCGAAGAAAAGATAAATTACATCCTCTTTCACAGCGACTCCGTAATACCTCACGGTGTTTAGAATTCGTCGTCCAGAGGCATTGGCTTCTGATTAAGAGAACTGGGAATCAAGAACCCTCGGCTGTGCGGCATTGAACGATCGCGAGACACGCTTCGCACGGACTGGCACCGCTTCCGAGTCGCTAAGGGGCTGCCACGCTCTCCGTCCACTCACCCTTCCAGAAGCGACTTTGCCAAGCACGAAAGCATCAAGCGGATTCGCATCTGTAGTAAATTTTTCGTTAGAGTGTGTCCCACATCACTGCTGTAACGCGGTCGAAAACCCATTAACAGATGTAAAGTACGCTCACTCTTATGCATTTAAATGGCAAATTTCCGTCGGGTTTTTTATGATAAAAATTCTCGCAATCGGACAATAGATTATTTTTCCTTGACCCAAAATAATCCAGTACGAAAGTGCAGATTCCTGGCATCGCTGTTTGCATAGCCAGCCTTTGACCCTTGGTCGGACGGGTCGCGAGACGGAAACGCGATTACGTGACGTCCAGCATCGCCAAGGTCCAGCTGGCAGACTGTCCCCCTCCAATCGCGGCATCGGTGTAATCAGTCGATTGGCAGGCATCGCACGCCAGGCTCATTACTGATCGACTGACGCCGTCGGTTAGTACCCGCTTCAGACGGTCGGCTCCACGGAGCGTTCCCGACGGGAATCTCGCCCCGGCGGGGCTGTGGACTATGGGGTTTACGGCCCCGGAAACTTTGACCGTTATACGCGACGAGATAGTGAGAGCAGCGGCACGTCGCTCAACAGATAAAGTGCGCGGCGCATTGTATCCGCTCGGACGGTCCACACCGCCGGTATTGCATGCAAGAGGGAACGATAGCCCACACTGCGCAAAAAACTTTATGAGACCTTCCGCTATTTTCTTCAATTTCTCATTGTCCTTCCACCTCGATGCAGCGAACCTTCCCCAACGAGCTCTTTCCGCACTGCAAAGCTGACCGAATCACTGCACCGTCCGCCAGAGACTTTGCAGCACAAACCGTTTGCAAGCATCAACTTCACCTCGCGACTCCTGTGCACTGTAGTTTATAATACCAGAAGAGCTGACGCCAGCGGGACGACAAAAAGCATAGACATAACGAGACTAGAGCCCTCGTACATAGCGGGGCTCCTGGAGTGCCCTTGAGCGTACGTTACCGTCGTATCTCGAGGTACACGAAGCTTTGAGCAAAGCCATACTAGGTACTACACCCGAAAGATCCGCGAGTAAAGACACCGGGAGGGGAAAGAGAAATATTTATATTGTCGTGGGTACATAGCGTGAATAAAACGGGAATGGCCTATCCGCGACGCTTGTGCTACGCAGGATACGTTCTTCGGATTTTAACTGCTAGATACAATGTCTTATCCCGAGAGTAAACTTGATCGGGCGACTGACGATACTGGCTCTGTCTAATGTCCCGTGCCGATAGTGAATTATTTTTATAGCCCTCTCGTACCAGCTGCCGTTCCTCCTTTCCTGGCCGTTCTTCGCGTTTTCTGAAACCTCGGATCGTTAACTGTTACTTATTTTTACTGGATCTTTTCGCCTAGGTGAGACGTCGCAATGAAATCCGGAAGGGAATTTAACCTTCGAGTGCTCGATGGTACACTCGGGCCGGTCGATCTCGTGGCTATGCCGTGGTAAAAAATAATCGGAACGAGAGATACATATTTCTAGACATTAATTTATTGGGTCATAGGGTCGAATTGTAAGACATCGATTGAAATCGAACTTTAAGTTTTTGGATTTTAACTTGGATTTTAAATCGAAGCTTAAGATCTACCTTAAGTTCAAACTTAAGATCGAACCTCAGTTCAAATTTGATTTCGTGGTTAAGTTTGAGATGAAGTTTGAACTTGAGTTTGAATATAAGATCGAACTCGAACTTAAGCACGAAATCAAGTTCGAACTGCGGTCCGATATCAAGTTCGTCAAGTCCGGGCGAAACTTGGATCTTAAATTCGATCCCAAGAGCGATATTAAGTTCAGACTGACGTCATAAAATTGGACCCAAAGAGTGTCGATTAACGTTTGCAGTACATTCAGACATGGTTCTTAATCGTTGGCGATCGGTAACTCGAGCACGCGCGATTTGTGTACGTACGTCGGGACATGCATCGCCGCTTCGAAGGGAAAGCGAAAAAGGCCTGGCGAAAGATTAAGCGAGACAGACTATAGAAGAAGAGGGATGATCGCAAACGGAGGCATGAGGTCGACCAATTATTACGGGGTCTCTCCAGTGGGCCTTAATATGGTGAGGGCGGGCTTAATAAGGCAGGGAAGTTTCGGCGTGGACCAGCACCGCCGGCTGGACAAAGAGGTTCCACGATACAGGAGGTCAAAAATGCGCTCAAAAAATTGCCGCCAATTTGAATTGCTAATGCAGTGGCGGCGTTTGTCCGGTTGCTTTTGCTTCTGCTACTGGCTGATGCTCGCTGTTCACTTTTGTCCGGGCGTTCTGCTCCCACTGCGAGCTACCTACCGTTGCAAAACAATGACCGCGTAGCTGTATACCTCGGCTCTCGAAACCGAAGAACTCTGACGAAGTCCATATAAGTGTTTCGTTTGGCTCGCAGAAATGCAGCCGAGGGAAGTAAATAAAATAAACGAATAAGAAGAGTTACGGGGAGGAAGATTGATTGATTGATGTTGGTTTATTTGGCTTCTTGGCTATTTTACGTTTGCTTTCTGCTGCGCGTTCGCCTACACCTACTTCATTTCTATCACTGCTCTTGGGGCCGAATTTTGAGACGTTAGTTCGACGTTAGATCGCTCTGGAGACCGAATATACGATTGAAGCTTGGACCGAAATTCACTGTGTTCTAAAAATCTATCTTAAGTTCGAACTTTAACGCTTTTTCTGCATAAAATCTACATCTGGATTGCAAATGCGGTTGACTTTGATGACACCATACTGTCATGAATTTCTTGAATCCGTTTCTATGGAATGATTGGTAATTGTTCTTCTCAATGAGACGATTGGTGATTGTAAAGATAGGTGGAAACGATACGTGGTTGGCGACAAAAAGATTTTTTTGGATACCCTCTTATCGCTCCTTGTTGCTTTGAACTTAAGTTTGAACTTACGATTGAATTTTATTTAAGTTCGAACTTCAAATAGATCTTAAGCATGCAACTTCTTCGGCCCAAAGTTTGATCTTAAAATCAAATTATCGTTTTAAAATTCGGCCCTCAATAATTTCGTTACCGATATCTCATTCGTCTGCTGCCAGCTTATTGCACCACACAATGCCATTTTGTTCATAATGATAGAGACATTGACTACCATTATTTAACTTTTACCGGAGTATCAAGAGATCAGATGCTCTGTTTTGAGGTAGTCCTTGCGAATGATGTTGACTTCGCATAAGTTTCAGAGAATTGAGAGGGAATTGTAAACACTTCTCGATGGTATAAAAATCTGGAAAAATTCATACGTATTCAGAAAAATAAACGAATAATTCTCATTAAAAAAAAGTTATGTTTCCGGGAGATTTGTTAAACAATTAAATTTTTCATCAATTTGTTAATAACATTTTGAAATTATTATTACGCAAAATTAATCTTTTCGGCATCTTTAATACGCTTGATTTTTTTCAAATTTTTATAGACAGAGAACTGTTTACAATTCCCTCTCAATTCTCTGAAACTTATGCGAAATCAACACCATTCGCAAAGACTACCTCAACTATCATCGGCATCCGACCGACGACGGTTTAAACAGACAATCCGATCTTGCTTGTCAGTTGAATCCTAAGTCGACACTGCATGAATCTTCTTCTTGCGGTTTGTCATAAAAAAAATATGCCGCTAAGCCTTGATCTGAAATCTTATTCCTGTAATCGAGGTCGGTATTGACAATTGTTTATACCCGGGAATCCTTCGATACTTGATTGAAATTGCCGGTGCAACACGTAACTCGTTCATATCCGAATATCGTGTGTCATAGTCATGGAGTTCGATTGAATTCCACAACAACCACCTGCAATATTGGGTGCACTCATCCCCTCCAGGTACATCGGGTATAGATGGTGAGATTATAATAAAGCACAGGTATTTGAGCCTGCTGATTCGCATTGGGATTAGATCCGGAGTGCGGTGTTATACAGCAACCGTACGTACAGCGTCCGAGCACTGCTCAATCAAACCCCTATCAGTCGTGTGTGTGCAGAAACGAGTAAGTGCGATGGCTGCATGGTATGTACTCAGGTTGCAGAGCGAGGCAACGGAGAGACAAGGACTTTGAGAATCGACGTGGAAATAGAGCAGCCCGACGACTGTGCAACCTCTAGCCTCGGTCCTTCGTCGTCCGCAACGCAAACTGAATATCCAAATCGCATCGGCGGGTTTCGAAACCGTCTGCTCCGGCTCACTCTGGACCCGGTGCAACGTTCCAGCGACTATTATCGCACCGCACCCTCGCCCTCGAGAGACCCAATTACGGATGTACGGGATAATCAATCACGAATGGATGTGCTTTGTAGTTCAAAGGCGCGCGACGGCCAGGAGGTACAGAGGCCATGCTGTCCTCGTACACATGTCAAAATTTAGACCCTCCATTGAGCCTGCTGAATTATCAATTCAGTCCACACGGAATCAATGGAGAGTACTCGCGACTATCGGAAAATATTGAAAACAAAAATCCTGAACATTGAAACCCCATCCCAAACATTTCATTGACGGTACTCTTTTTTTACACATGTCAAAATTTAGACCCTCCATTGAGCCTGCTGAATTATCAATTCAGTCCACACGGAATCAATGGAGAGTACTCGCGACTATCGGAAAATATTGAAAACAAAAATCCTGAACATTGCAACCCCATCCCAAACATTTCATTGACGTTACTCTTTTTTTACACATGTCAAAATTTAGATCCTCTATTGAGCCTGCTGAATTATCAATTCAGTCCACACGGAATCAATGGAGAGTACTCGCGACTATCGGAAAATATTGAAAACAAAAATCCTGAACATTGAAACCCCATCTCAAACATTTCATTGACGTTACTCTTTTTTTAACGGGAGTTATGAGTTTCACGGCGATCGCGGAACTTTGCGGGTTTCCTTGGTATCCAGTGTTCTCCGAATCGACAAAAAAATCTCTTGACAAAATTTGCCAAGCACTTTCTTTGAATAACGACCTGTGTTTTTTTCAGGATTTGTTACAATTCGATGCGATTTCATAGAGATAGAGACCTTTCGGAAAAAGGCATGTTTGTCTATGTCGAAATTTCGGCGAGTGTATTGCAGCTCATTTCACAGTAGCTCAATCCACCATTTCCCGAGCATACTGCATTTCGCTACGAACTGTCACCACTATATGCCTACAGGGATTTATTTTGTTGTTGATGTTTTTTTTAAAATTATTTATCGTTATTGTCTCCCGCTTCTCAAAGCTACTGCCTTATAGCGGGTTGATGCGTAATTACTAATTCCTCATTTATTTTTTGTCCGATTCAGTTTTTTCGTCCTTACGCCCCGAGTCAGTCCGCCTGTATCGCATTCGCCTTAGTCTTACAACTAAAGGTAGATAAACTGCAGAAAACCTATACCGAAACAGTCGATCTCAGATTCGCTTCACGGCACCGGAGCTACGTCCACTTTCGCTGAGAATGTAAACATGGACTACAGTTATATACTAGTGGCACACACGGACAAGTACGAGTGTGCCTCAAGTATATATCTGGAGTTATGTCCCGTCCATATTTTTATTTCTCAACGAAACGACGGCGCCGGGAATCGAACCGTCGACCTACCGATGCTCTGGTTCAGAGACGAGCACGCTAACCACTAGACCAATGCACCGGTTATTATTATTTTTTTTTAATTTAAGGTAGTCCTTGCGGATAGTGTTCACTTTGCATAAGTTTCAGAGAAATGCGAGGGAATTGCAAACACTTCTGGATGGTAGAAAAATCTGAAAAAATCAAGTATATTAAAGATGCTGAAAAGATCAAACTTGCATAACAATAATTCCAAAATGTTATTAACAAATTGATGGAAAATAAAATTGTTCAACAAATCTCCCGGAAACGTAACTTTGTTTTTTCTGAAAGTGCCTCGTTCATTTTTGTGAATACGTATGAATTTTTCAGATTTTTAAATCCACTTTGATTAATGTTTTTTCTATATGGGAAAAACGTGTAGAGAGTCACAAAATTCAAAGGAAATTTAAAAATCTGAAAAAATGCATACGTATTCAGAAAAATGAATGAATAATTTCATTTAAAAAAGTCATGTTCACGGGAGATTTGTTGAACAACTTTATTTTTCGTCAATTTGTTAATAACATTTTGGAATTATTATTATGCAAAAATTGGTATTTTCAGCATCTTTAATACGCTTGATTTTTTTCAGATTTTTCTACCATCCAGAAGTGTTTACAAATCCCTCCCTCTTCTCTGAAACTTATGCGAAATGAACACTATTCGCAAGGACTACCTTAACGTCGCATCAATTGCTATGGTATTTGAAACATACGATATATCCCTTTAGTAGCAACCGCACCACTCTAAGGTTATTCATTACGAGTGAACGTTAACTGTACTATTTGAGCGTCGGTAACAGTCGGTCTTCCAGGTTTGCTTCACGACGCCGGAGCTACGTCACGTCGGTTGCTGGCTATAAACATCGGACGTCTACTGACATATGTATCGACTATCGTGCGATCGGTGCCAGGACGCTTCGTCGCATTGTGCGATGCTTCGTCGCATCACAATATTCTCCGCCAGCAAGACAACGGCACCGGGATTCGAATCCGAGACCTCTCGATATTACCTTTTCCAAGTTTCTACTCTATCCACGAGACCAAAGTGCTCGGTGACGTTGCTCCTCCAACCCTATGTTATCAGGAAATTATTTCGCCACCGTGGAGGATTTCTTCAAGATTATCTCGTCCATCAGCGCTCTCACAGAGCCGACTTCTTTCGCTTCCTATACCTGCGCGCATTCACGATATGGGATTTATAAAAGGATATCTCAATTCTAGGCCATACGCCAAGATGCGGCTTCCACCGAGCAACCAGCAGTCGCTTCGTTATTCCTCGAACTATTCTTATCTCGGGAACGGGGTTGCGCGCTCTCGGTGTGTGCCATCCACTCGCTTCCTGTTGGTCTGGCGGTGGCGGACTTCCGTAGATCCTGAAGATAAAGTTTCTAGTTCAAGTCGCCCTTCTTGAGGTTTCCACTCGTTCGTCCTGCCCGCGCCGCGCCCCGTCCCGACTAACCTTCTGACTCTTCGTATTCGCCAGGCGCTCTTTTCTTTCCTTTATTTTCCTATTCGTTTCTGTACTCGATTGTACACTTTACTTCCCGCTGCATAGTTCCGAAGAAACTCCTTTCATGGAAGCCGCTCGACAGAATCCCAACATAGCCTCGCAGCTTTCTTGATTCGATATCAACGAACTTCAAAATTTTCCCTCGCCGGAAGGTGCCCTCTCTATTTAACCGTGCAGCAGCGGGGTGCGCTGTCGTACGAACAAACTTTCGCTGTGACCTCCCGCAGATCCTACCACGGCCGAGGGAGTTTTCACAGAATCTTCCGATAAGCATCGAGTACCGGCGGCAAAACGTGGTCTCGCTTGGTACACTTTCAAAAATCAATCTAGGAACATAAAGCCGAAGACAATCCGATGAAGCTGTTTGTCGAACAAAAAGTCCGTGCATTCTGTGCGAGCATAGAATCCATTTTCAGTGTCTCGAAAAGCAAGAGACGTGAAAATGTGGTAGATAACTTTGTGCACATACTAGTTAGGGCAAACCATAGTCTCGCTTGGGACACTTAAAAAAATCAATCAAGGAACATAAAGCCGAAGACAATCCGATGAAGCTGTTTGTCGAACAAAAAGTCTGTGCGTTCTGTCCGAGCACAGAGTCCATTTTCAGTGTCTCGAAAAGCAAGAGACGTGAAAATGTGGTAGATAACTTTGTGCACATACTAGTTAGGGCAAACCATAGTCTCGCTTGGAACACTTAAAAAAATCAATCAAGGAACATAAAGCGGAATACAATCCAATGAAGCTGTTTGTCGAACAAAAAGTCTGTGCATTCTGTCCGAGCACAGAATCCATTTTCAGTGTCTCGAAAAGCAAGAGACGTGAAAATGTGACAGATAACTTTGTGCACATACTAGTTAGGGCAAACCATAGTCTCGCTTGGAACACTTTAAAAAATCAATATAGGAACATGAAGTTGACCGACAGCGGTGGATGCGCGGTTGACGCACGGCTCTGGTGGTCCCCAAGTCAAGCTGATTCGTTCGCGGTCAGTACTTGGATGGGTGATCGCTTAGCCGTGCGCTAGCTGGCGCATCGACCGTTGAGCGGGAGGCGCTTTCTTCTGAGACTTTGGTGTTTCTGCACTTTACTGAAGTACAAAAATACCAGTGGCTCAGTCGAATAGGGCCGCCTGTATCGGCACGGGTTTTCCGTAGTTTCCCCGTGTCCTCGGCAAATGCGGTACAGTGTAGCTAAGTCGGCTACGGACGCACTGGAAGTTAGGTAGCTTAGCTGAGTGCGGGTAGGGAGTGATAGGGGAGAATCGGGCTGGGGTTCCGTAAAAACCCGACAGGGTATACGGTGGAAAATGGAACAAATATTTTTAAAAAATATAGGAAAATGAAGTCGTAGACAATCCGATGAAGCTGTTTGTCGAACAAAAAGTCTCTGCCTTCTGTCCGATCATAGAATCCTTTTCCAGTATCACAAAGAGCAAGAGACGTGAAAATGTGACGATTATCTTTGTGCACATACCAGTTAGGGCAAATCATAGTCTCGCATAGTACATTTAAAAAAATCAATCTGGGAACACAAAGCCGAAGACAATCCAATGAAGCTGTTTGTCGAACAAAAAGTCTGTGCATCCTGTCCGAGCGTGGAATCTCTTTTCAGTATCTCAAAGAGCACGAGACGTGAAAATGTGACGGATAACGACTTCACGGGACGTACTGAATCTCCTTTCGTTCAGTATTTTTTTCGAGGCTTTAGATGAAATCCACTGAATTCACAAATCCGTGGAACGCGCGGAGAGTATTAGAATGGAAGAAGGAAAAAGTATAGAGGAGTGAGCGAATCGCTCCTGTATACTTCAGATGAGACTCTACGGGTGTTGGCGTGCACGCTATCTTGATAGTATCGCATGCCCTCTTTATCTATTCCCAACGCGTTCGACTCCCAATCCCCTAAAACATTGGTCCCAGAAACTAGAGCGTTCGAGATTTGTCGCTCTCGAGTTCCACCGGAGGTGAAGCAGCAGTCGCTTCACCCTCGAATGCCACGGACTCTTCCGAGCTTTACCCAGCAATCCGAGAAACGTGATTTCTCCGGAATAAATCCATCGAGACTGATGGTACATTCTTCGTTCGTGTCTCCCGGACCGAATTCGTCACCGGCGTTTGACGAGATGGGTAAAGAGAGCGAGTGGTAGCGAACGCATCGTATGGAAGCGCACGGTAAACTTGTAATTTAATCTTACCCATTCGGAATATAGAATCTCGTAATGCAGTTGCCGAATGTATGTAGATATGCTTGTCTCTCCATTATCAGTCAAGTTCTTAACGACGAGAGCATCGTTCCCAGCTATCCATTACAAGCCTATTACGTGGCATAGCTATGTATTGTGTGTAATGCTATTGGGCGGGTAACGCCTGGTGCATATGCGTTCCCACATGAAAGTTAGTATGTCTGGAATGCTCTGGGGAAAAAATGCTTACACTGTAAAAAAATTGTAAATTTTATGCACCGGACTGGAAGTGTTTATGCAAAAACTGGTGAATTAAATTTATTGTAGAATTGTGATGAAAAGTCGATGGACTTTTACAGTGGAATTAAAGTAAATTATTGGATTTAAAGTACTTTTATATTCAAATTAAAGTAAAGTATTTCTAAAGTTTTAAATATTTTCTACGTTAATTTCTGACATGAAATGGCATGAAATTTAATATAACAATTTATGAATAAAAACTTCCAGCACCAGTGTATTACATTTCATACCGTTTGTTCTGCAGTGTAGACTGTATCTGATTTCTCCATATCGCACCAGTAACGATTATATGTGCTTCCGGATAAATCCATCGAGACTGATGGTACACTCTTCGTTTGTGTCTCTTGGACCGAATCCGTCACTCCCATTTGACGAGATCGGTAAAGAAATCGAGTTGACATGATAAACTTGTAATTAAATCTTACCCATTCGGAGTATACAATCTCGTAATGCAGTTGCCGAATGTCTATAACTATACTTGTCTCTCTCGATTATCAGTCAAGTTCTCAACGACGAGAGCATCGTTCCCACCTATCCATTACAAACCTATTACGTGGCACAGCTATGGGCAGCATGTAATGCTCTTGGGCAGGTAACGTCTGGTGCATACGCTTTCCTACACGACCGTTAGCCTACCTGGGATGCTATGGTGTGTACAGTAGACTATATCTGATTGCTCCATATCGCACCAGCAACGACTATGTGTGCTTGCCGGCTGGAGTTTCTCTCGTAGCTCTGGTTGCGAAGGCCAAAGCCAGAGCCCGTGCATGAATGCTCCTCCTGTCACTTCTCGAAGGTAAAAACCACCGCAACCATTATCCAAGGGGCAAACCTCCGCACATCGGCTGCGTGTGTGCCCTGGATGTGCGAGGCGGACCGACGGCCGAGGTGGTAAAGTGCGGTGACGAGAGAGGTCGTAGGTCGCGCACAGTAGCAAGAGTGAATGAGGGTAGGTGGAGAATGGCTGAGGGTTGCGGCCAAGTCAGTCGTGAAATTCGGACGTTTGCACCCCGAAATGAAATACCTGGCTGCCTCAGAGAGCGGGTCGACGAGGAGCGTTTCCAGCGCTCGGCAGGCTTCTATACCTACTAGCTCTCGGGACCACTAGGTAGAGTTCGTGATTCGCGCACGAATCTCTCTCCCTCTCGGCTCTCTATTTCTCTCTTGCTTACTCGCTCATCCCGTTCTTTCGGCAAAGGCGGACGTAGGATACAGCGCGACGCAGGGTCCCCGCCACGTTCTACCATATCGCTTCTCGCGTCCGCCCCGGCGCTATGAACGCGCATGCAACCCGTAGCTTGCACATAGAATACTGTATGTGTAACAGTAAACCGGTGTCACGTCCGTAAGACCGGTGGACGTGTGGGCTGTCTGAAAATTTCGGGAATGTCGAACCGCCCCGGGGTGGGCGTGGGGGGGGGGATGGGGGGGTCGGCTATGGCAAGCGCAAACACATCTTGAACCCTGTGCAGAGTGTCTCGTTCCGGGTTTGCCGTGGCAACTAACCCTGTCCAATCGCCGTACCTCTCAACCACTTTCGCACTCTGCATAGCGCTCCCACACAAACGGAAGGTGCAATTCTCCTCAGCTTCACACTACGAGACTTCTGCTCTTTGAAACTAGCCTCTGTTCCCCTATCGTCGCGAGATTTTATTCAATGTTTATACCCGGAGCCATATTATCCTGCCAAGTGGTCGCTGTTTGTGCAGCTCCTCCGCTGTGAGGAAGCAAGGGCGGTGCGAAACGGGTCCCAGCTTCGTCGCAGACCAACACCGTTTTAATCATAGTTTATTTGCGGTTTGGAGGAGAGTGCATGCGGCCTGGAGGAATACTTAGCACCGGAACAGAGAATGTGTTCCGAGGCAATAAAGTTTCACGCTAGTAACCGGATGCGGAACGGAATGTACGGTTCGTACGAAACATTCTATACCAATTCGGCCACTTGTTCTTAGACGCTCTCCGTTATCATTTCTTGTCACGAGCATATATCTCTGGAATAGATTACCTTTTGCTGTCATCGGGGCCCCCGAGATTGGGTCCTTCAACAACTCTGAAACAAAATCAAGCATTTTAAAGGTGCGGATAAGATTAATTTTGCATAATAATAATTCAAAAATGTTATGAACATATTTATTAAAAAATAAAATCGTTCAACAAATCTCCCGGAAATCTAACTTTTTTTTATGAAAGTGCTTCGTTCACTTTTCTGAATACGTATGAATTTTTTCAAATTTAAAAATTCACTTTGAATTTTGTTTTCATATGGGAAAAACGTGTAGAAAGTTACAAAATTCAAAGACAATTTAAAAATCTGAAAAAATTCCTACGTAATCAGAAAAATGAACGAATAATTTTCACAAATAATAAAGTTATGTTTCCAGAAGATTTGTTGAACAACTTTATTTTTCATCAATTTCTCAATAATATTTTGGAATTATTATTATGCAAAATTAATATTTTCAGCATCTTCAATACACTAGGACCTCGAGTTCGTTCGCAGCGGCAGGACCGGCGCCGCATCAGACCTACCATTTGCGAGGTTGCGCAAGCCCCGCCCATACTAACTGTCAAGCGTGGCCCATAGCTTTCTGCGCCGATCGATATTCGCTCCGTGGTGGGGACTGCTGCGGATATCGAGGGTAACAAACTCGAGGTCCTAGTGTACGCTTCATTTTTAAAAAATTTTATAGCACCGAGAAGTGTTTACAATTCCCTCTCATTTCTCTGAAACTTATGCGAAGTGAACACTATTCGCAAGAACCGCTTGCAACATCTTACATCTCTCGAGCAGGATGATCTGGAGGAGTGAGTTAATGGTGCACGCCTCCATTATAATTCCTCTTAGTACTGTTAAGTTTACTTTGCTACCTGTACTTTACTTCATGCTCTAGTTATTATTATTATTATCCTCCTTAATTTATTACGTACATTACGCACTATACTGTTCTCAAACTTTGCTTCGCTTTACTTCATGTACCGTCTATCTGGATTGCTTGGTTCTTAGGAAATTTATGCCAGGACACAATAAATGATCTATTCATCTATCCATATGTCTCCCAGGTCAACAATAGGGACGGAGGAGGATCAACTATAGAGACAGACTTTCTCATGGACAGAAAAAAAATTCTCAGTCGGTGGGATGTTTGTCATAGCGATAAAACGTGAAACACTCCGACACTCGTAACGCGTGCTTTGGGAGAGACAAATGTAGAATAGCAATGAGAGGATGAAGTACAGACGCAGAGAGAATGTCCAATTTTGCGAGAGCTGCGCGAAATACCATTCTGCGTGTACAAAGTGGGTGGTTACGGTCAGCTGGCACAACCGCCTTTATAAATACAACCCGAAATTCCATGACATTCCCTACCAATTCGGCCACTCGTTCTTCGGCTCTCACCGATATATTCTACACCTCAATAATAAGGACGTAGGAGGGTCACCGATAGGGACAGACTTTCCGATAGACAAGAAAACTTTCGCAATCGTTGGGATGTCTGTCATGGCGATAAAACGCGAAACCCTTTAATATTCGTAACGCAAGCTTTGAGGGTGAAAAATGTAGAATAGCAATGAGCGAATGAAGTACAGACACAGAGCGGATGTCCAATTTTGCGAGAGCTGCGCGAAATACCATTCTGCGTGTACAAAGTGGGTGGTTACGGTCAGCTGGCACAACCGCCTTTATAAATACAAACCCGAAATTCCATGACATTCCCTACCAACTCGGCCACTCGTTCTTCGGCTCTCACCGATATATTCCACGCCTCAATAATAAGGACGTAGGAGTGTCACCGATAGGGACAGACTTTCCGATAGACAAGAAAACTTTCGCAATCGTTGGGATGTCTGTCATGGCGATAAAATGCGAAACACTTTAATATTCGTAACGCAAGCTTTGAGGGTGAAAAATGTAGAATAGCAATGAGAGAATGATGTACAGACGCAGAGCGGATGTCCAATGTTGGGAGAGTTGCGCGGAATGCCCCTCTGCGTGTACGAAGAGGGTGGTTACTGTTAGCTGGTACAACCTGCCTTTATAAATACAACCCGAAATTCGATGTACCCGGCTACACGCCGGCAGTGCAGTGGCAAATCCGTCGTCCGGGCAGGGGACAGGGATGAACAGGCGTTCATCCCTGCCCCCTGCTCACGACAAACAGTTCGTATTTGCATGGCATTGTTTGCCTGATGTCGTACAATATGCAAGCGCGAGTACAGATGCCGATGGCAATGACGAGGCGCGGCCGGACGCGCGAGATGAATAAATAGCCAACAGCCGGAATCGTGTGTGCGGTTACCGAGCGATAATTGCGAGTCAGGTCGATCGACGCCTTCAACCGACCAAGAGCGATCGGCTTGGAAATACAGTGTAGTGGAAATATCGGGTTGGGAGAGCCGCGAGATGGATTGAGAAAGTAGGTGCGGCGGAGGTGTGCAGACACGAACACATCGATCGCAGCTTTCTCACCGTTCCTGATAAAATATCAAACCGAAAGTTTGCTAGGGTCATTCGACTCTGGAATTATTACTCTATTAACCCTTCGAACTGGGGGCCATTTTACCCCACAATGTGTCGCGGATTAAACGATTGATGCCTTCAGAACACAAGTCCCCAATTGTCCAATCCATAAAAATATTGAACTTAACGACGAGAGTCTCACATTCTTCAATTTACTGCCAGGCCAATATACTTTCGTCTAGGTTCGACTCAATACCAATCGATGAGAGAGCAAAAATGTGGGTACCAGAGGTGCGGGGTCAAGGCGCCATCGCGTCTTTTGATATTGGAGAAATTTATTCGATAAGCGGTGTTATGAGTAATATCAAAAGTCTCTGTTCGCGGTTGAGCGGGCGATCGATGCGTTATACCATCCGAAAAACGCCCCCGGCCTGAGAGAACGAGTCAACGCGAGGGTGCGACAGAGAAATGCGCCCCTGCGGCGAACTTCAATTTTCGCAGAGTCCAACTTTCCAGCCGGCTATGTGCAACTCTAGTATGTGCACAAAGTTTAGCCTTCGCGCGAGCTCTCGCTGCGGCGACGGGGGTGAGCGTTGATTGTATGCGTTTCGTGCCGGGATTTCTAGCTCTCGAATGGGGCGGCCAGGCCGCCGTGTGAAAAGAGTTGAAGCTGGCGTCTTAATTGGTACTCTAATTACTCGGTAATTGTGTATCGATCCGCTTAAAACCAGAACCAATTACCGGCAGCCTCGTTTGAAGCTACTGGTTTTCTTGCCCGTCCGAGGGTTGACGGCTTGAGCGCGGACTTTCAGAGGAAATTGTAAAGTCTCGTTACGGCGACGGGTTTCGTAAACTCTCTCAAAGTAAACGGTGGCAAAGAGAACCGTTATTTTGTAACGCTTCGATACGGGAATGGGTTTTATTTCTTTGGGTGAGCTTAAGCAAAGATTTCAAATTAAATCGGAAGTGGGGTGGTGAAAGCTTACACTTTCGGCACTGATGCTGTAGTATAGATCAGAGACATCTCGCATGTAGTTGGTTCATAGAGCGAGACGCGTGGATCGAAATGGACGAGGCCTCGGTCACGGGGTCCGGGGCACTCACCAGCCCACTCCGTGTTTCCTGAATTATGCAAATCCCCGTGCGACCCTCCCTTTATAAACCCACCGGGTGATAAAGCGTTGAGCTCGAGGTGCGGCGCACCACCCTCTCATACAGCATCACCACCAGACAGCGCGGCAATACATTCACCTATCAACTTAGGTATTCAGAACCACGTAGACATACCTAAACACGAAAACATTCGCAGTGTCTTCTGAATATACGTGAAAAAAAAAAAACCGAAACGGATAGGTATCGTGATGAGTTCAGATGAGGCCAAAACTCTTAGTTTAATTTGTGCCATTTAGAAGAGGATAACCGTAAGTCTCGAGCACCTGCAACAAAACATCTTTCTGGTATGCGATCAAAGTTGTAGGTTATTTATTTTTTGAATACATTCGACGACTTCGACCGCTGGCGCATCGGACGTAAGGTCAACATAATATTATATAGAGTTTGTGAAAAAATACCAAAAAAAAACGCACACTTACTGACGCATGCGCACACAAACGGTATTGTCCCGTATAAACAAAGAAATGAACAAATCAATAAATAAACAATTGCCGCAGGCAATATATAAATATGTACAATACGTACGAATGTACATGTAACAATGCACATGTAATGATATACACCATTATGACAGATCAATATCTGTCAATATCTGTCGATTTCTTAGTATACCGCATTCGGATTGTCGCAGGTGATGGGCCAGCCTTCGCTTCGAAGAATATATATCTCTCGAATATTTCCCTCGTACAAGCCTCGCATGGAAATTTAAGCTTACAGCTTGTAAGCTGGTGTACTTATAACTCTGACCGCGTAAATGATTTTTGGCACAATTCGCACTCCAACAACCGCTCATGCATCTTTCGCGTATGCACTCGTAGGTCGACGAAGTCTTTATTGCATATTTGGCGCGTTTCGCGGATTCTGTCTCTCAAATTGTATCGAGACCTTCCGCCACCGATGGACGTGCTTGGGCCTGCCTCATCGCTGTCGACGTCTCGTTCACGAAAAGTCACTCTCTTCTGCACCCCTCGAAGCCAGCACCGTGTCGGTTTTTCGCGTGTCTGCTGAGTGATGACTTGCGCCTAAAATCGGCGTGACAATGCGGACAAACATATTTCATATTGTGAACCGACAAGTTGTGTTCGTTTAGTTTCTTTGCAGTTCCAAACTGCTCACCCTCACGGAGGTCATATTTAAGTACAATAATTTTCATCGGTTCTGCTATAGTCCATTCGGCGGCGTAGTTCGTCGCGAGTGGCGTGATCGCGCTTTTACCGCAGCTACACATGCGGCCTGTATCATCATTAGCGCCGTTCCACTCATCACTCCCGTAAGTTATTGCTTCGGCAATATTTTTGCCAATATTGATGAGTTGATGTGGCGCCTTGTGGCGTATGTATAACACGTCGCCCGGCCTTTACACGATCAACGCGTATTTAACTCCGTTTTCATCTAAAAATCGTGGTGAGATGAACAAATCATTGTGGCAGACGGGTAGCATACAAGATGAGTCCGGATATGTTTCGATGTCATTGAGCGCTGTTGACAATGTGTTGTTCAGTAGACCATAGTGATTGAGTCTACTATATATATTCGAGCACTCGCTGTATCGTTACCGAAAAGTCGGCTGTCGTCTCCAGTAAGATGTCTCTGCCTGTACTCGTTGTCTCACGAGAACCACGGCAATAAATCTCATCGCTGTTCGGGTTAAGGTCAACGACCGCCTTATCTATATTTTCTGACCACCCGGATCTTATCATCATTTAAGGTAACTTCAGCGCTTCGCATAGAACTTCACAGAATTCTCAACACGATAAAAATCATCCTACCGAAATTATACGACTGTAAAAAAAAATTAGTAAATTTAATGTACCGGACTGTGATGAAAAATCAATATTCTTTTTCAATAAAAGTAAAGTAAATTATTTTAAATACAGTATTTCCAATGTTTTTAATACACCGACCATTAATTTTTCATCACATTTATACATGAAATTTAATATACAAGTTTTTTGCATCAAAACTTCCTGTCCGGTACAATAGATTTCATACGATTTTTTTTACAGTGCATATGGGATGGACTTTCGTATGTTAGAAACATCACGCATTAACTATATTAATTCTATACATGTCTCTAGTGGAAAAATACACGAATTGCCCATTGGTGATCTATCATCCGCCATCCTTATATATACATTATACGATACAAATATCGTGACACACCAACTGTTTAAGCAGGACGTGTGATTTCCTATGCTAAGAATGATCAATTTTTTTTTTATTCTTAAAAAAAATATTACCAACTTCGTGGGAAAATGTGCCATCCGAAGTCAATAACGGTGTAAAAAAAGACGATACCGCGGAATTTTTTTTGCCCTATTCACATTGGAAAAATGGGAATTAAGCCAGTCAATTTTTTCAGCCAAACTTTATTTTCCAATGCTTAACTTCATATTTCGAATTATTTTGTCGCTCCGAAGAGGATCCAACATTGAATATTTTCTGAAGTGAAGCCGGTAATTAATTTGCGCGATCTTGTCAATTTTTCCCAGTTTTCGGTATTATTTATCATCACTAAATTCGCAATTTCTGGGCTCTCGGATTGGCGGAAGGGAAGTCTCGTACAAGAGGAAAGGGGATGCGGCGCTGGCTCGGATGAACATTACGGACCATCGTACAGACGGGAGATGCGCATAGGTGAATGGAGAAGTAAGGAGTGGGGAATCCGGATGACCGGTTTCGCTGTGGTCATAAATCTGCTCGCGCTATGGAAGTGGTGTGCGTCTCCCGCGGGTTGCTCTCCAACCCTTATCAAGCGAGTGCTCGCGTTGTTGAGAGTGGGGTCGGACGTCGGAACAGATCGATATCTTGCATGGCTGACCCAGAGGGTTAACTAGGCAATCAGCGATAGTTCCTCGATAGCCCGGCGCGACAGGGGATGCGAGGGAGGCAGAAGAGAAGTGGATCGGTGCAACAGCGGAACAGTACTCGTCGCGAGGGTGACAGCGGCCGGCCAGTGACCAGCGCGAGCACCACTAGAGGACGGAAGGAGGGTTAACTTAATTAAGGGTTGTTCTACGACCGTTCATTGCCGGTGGGGTTCAAGTCGAATCCGCACTCTAGGCGACTTATTCAAGCCCGCAACCCTTCTGTGGCCTGCCACACCGTTTCCCTGGCGTTGGATGGCTCAAATCATGACGCTTAGTTCTCTAAAGAGACTTTTTAAATCCGAAGGTGAATTCACCGGAAGGCCCGTCAATTGATAAATCGATAACTATCCGTGCTCGCATTTAGAGCTCTCACATTGACGAGCGAAGCGCAGAGTTTCTGCCATGCATAAAACATAAGGATGTTTAATTTTCTATGACAAGGGTAGAGGTTGGGCTGAAACAATAATAAACTCACGAAGTATTCGTGTTAGCTGCCCGCACTCTCTGTTTCTCTCTCCCCCCCTCTCTCTCTCTCTCTCTCTCTTTCTTCATTTCCTGCCGACGTTTCACGGTAGAATAGAATTGATGCGTTTCCACTGCCAATCACGAGTCAACGAGAGAGGAGCATAGCCTGCATCGGAATGCTCGATTGACGAATGCCGAGCACGATTCCCGCGTTGCATCATTCACTGGTGCTATCGACTTCCGAAAGCAAGAAGCTCCCGCTTCCCCGAGGTCTAGGCTGCGTGAGGTTCGAGTTTCGGTGGCCTCTCACCGAAACTCAAGCCTTTCACGTGCAAAGCGCTCGCGAAACGAAGCACGCGTACCCCAACATCCTAACCACGCCGGTGATTAATGATTTCAGCATCTGCTGGGATTTCGGCGGTGAGAGCAAATCCTGAGCTCGCATCCTGTTCTTGATATTCATTCCCTCGGGACATACCTCCTGAACACTCTCGACAACCACGATTAACGTAAGCACCGGTTATCAAGAGATGCCCCAGCGACCAGAAGATTTCACCAGTTTATGTCTCGGATGTACACTGAGAGAAGGAACTGATGGAAATTACCATAAACCTGGCAACAACCGACCGAACTTTCAAGCTTATGGGAACTACAGCGACATCCTGGCAAACATTAAACTCCGCATTCTGCTACAAAATATGATCATTTTCGCTGTCGCAGATATTATCCGACTTATCCGGTAATTTTCACTAGAATATACAGTCGTCTTACTAAAAAGTATAGTAATCGGCGGCATCGCGTTTGAAGGTTGCACCGGCATATTATGTCGATCAACTTTCTTTTTATGTATAAATCATACACACATTTGAATTTAAATACCTTTAAAAAATGTAAATGTGATGTGTTTAAAAAATGTTTTCAAATACATTTAAAAAATGTATTCGATGAAATTTTCAATTATAATTCACCAAATTCTCAGTTTAAATCCACGGAATTCTAAGTCTCAATCCATGGAATTCTCAGTTTTAATCCACGAAATTCTTGGCCAGATATCAAAAATTTTGCCAAACCGCTTCCTGGAAAAAAATGACCACATAGATTGGTTAAAAATTGCTATGGTCCCTATGAAAATGTCACATATCACTAGTGGTCAGCGCCACCACTAGTGATTTGCGACATGTTCATAAGGACCATAGCAATTTTTAACGAATCTATGTGGTCGTTTTTTTCCAGGAAGCGGGATATATCACGTTGCCTGATCGAAATGTCCCATATGACTCGTTAGTTCTTCTGAGATCCTCTCTCAGCGTATATCTTGACAAAGAGAACTTTCGTTTCCCGCGCTCCTGATATTCCACAATGACGGCCAACGTCGTATTTCGTAAATCCTCCGCCTCGGCCCTTCCTCCTCTTCCCTCGATTATTTTAATGAACCGTCGTACGACAGCTATTGCAAAAAAAAGACCTATCGCCCAGGTAAATTTGTATGGAGACTGCACGGAGAGAAAGTCATCGGCGAAAAAAAAACATTCGATCTAGTCTACGCATGCGGATCTCGAATCCCAGCGGCGGTCCCGGAGCCGCAAAGCCGCGATCGCGGCGCTTGTAAACTTTTGAACATGGTCCCGAGTGAATCGGTGCCGATTAATCATGCCGGAAAGTCGACGGACAGGACGGTGCTTGGACGCGCGTAAGTGTATTGCGAGGAGGTGGGAGAGAAATAATAAGAAGGTAAAGAATATAAGAGGAAGAGACGGAGGGCCCAGTGATGAGGAGCAATAGCGGCGGCAGGCACCGAGCCGGCGGGTCTCGGCGGCATGCAGCCGTGAGATTGAGACCTCCGGTCCGCGTCGGGCCCCACGGCGGTTTCGCGGCTCGGTCTCGACCCACGCGTTGGGGCCCTTCCCCCTTCGTGGTCCTGGCCGGGCCGGACTCGGCGGGGGTCACGGATGCCCCGTTCACCACACACCTTGTCGCACACACTCGGGACCACCGTCCGCGACACTTCTCCTTTCTTCGCGGCCGGCAGAACTCTTTTAGTCTGATTCACATCCCTCCTCTGCGTCGGAGGATTCTTAACATTTTGCGAAAGAGATTACCGGGATCGAATTTCTCTGTACCGAGAGACACGGAGAAAACCCGACGAAGTTTGTAATGTCCGAGTCGCTCAAAAGTATATCTTTCACGGGTCACGTATCGTCGTTAAACCGGCTCCGGCGGCTCCTTCCAGTGTTTCCGCGGACGGGAGAGGAGATCGTACTTAGGCGCGATGAGGACTGGACAAGACGAGCGGACCAAGGAGGTCGGAAACGCTTCTTGCCGACGCAAGAGAGTCCAATTTTACCGGCACGGACGAACGAAAATGAATCGCTAAAAGGTTAGATAAATTGTGGGGGTGGAAAAACTTACCGGGAAAGCCACGAAGAGTTGCTACGAGGATGATGTTGGATACAGCCATGCTCTAAAGCAAAAAAATATATATATATTTAAAAATTGGAGTAAAAAAGAGAAACTGGGTTTCGGTCTGATAACGATCGGGTGAGATTGAACGATCGGCTGATGAGTAGATATAAATAAATAATATACTGTCTGCGAAAAGACATAAGTTTTTGCGAATGAAATTGAAAAAGAACAAAAACAACGAATTCGAAGAGCTATGAGCTTGTGCGGAAGAAATAAAAAAAAAACACATTTTTGTTAAAAAATATCTTTGTAGGCAATCATATTCATGGAGACTTCGATGAGTCTCAATATTTGCTGTGCATACTCGCTGATGTATTTGGTGAGTACGCGAAATATATTTCAACTTTTGGTTCACAGAAATCAAAGTTTTTAAACCATACGGGAATATGTGTGATTTTTTTGCTAAAAAATTTTTCTTCCACATAAATACATGCATAGAGGTATTTTTAAAAATTCACTTCTTGTGCGTACTTCTCATCTAGAAATGTGGTGATGCTTGTGAATTTCAACATCGTAAGTTTTTGAAGTCCAACGATACCACGTCTTACGGACGTTCGGATGGACATAAATCTTCTCAAGGCCTTGAGGACTAACAATCAAGTGCACTTATCAATTTTGGTCGTTTAAAAATGTCTAATTTACTCGATATATGTAGTATGTCAAGTGCATAAATATAAATGCAACGGATTTTTATTAAGATTTGTAAGGGTCAATATTATTGGAATAAAAAAAAGTGAAAAAACAATAGTTTGGGTGCTGTGTGCAAAGTATATATATATAGTTTATTTTTCGGCAGTATAAGATATGTCTAGAGTCCACAGACTCTCAGATCGAACTGTCTCCTTGTTCTTATCAAACTCGCGTTAACGCACGCCCTTATTCCCCTCTCTGTGTCTATCCGTAAACGGTGAATAGTCCTTACGCCAACGACTTTCGGCGGAAACTTTTATTCTGTAAATCTAGCACTTCACAGATTATTCATTTTTTAGTCAATATTGACACTTTCCTCTAAAACAGTGAGTGCTTATAAATAAAAATAAAACATTGAAAGCAGCACACCGCTTCCTCATAATTTTTGTCCTACTCTATCAACTTTAATGAGGCACTTAAGCGAGATGCACTGAAAAAAAAATAAAAAATTGATGTGGGCTGACAAAGCAAAAATTTTTATTTCAATTCTACTTTCAATTCTTACAATTCCAAATGATATTAAAACAACGGCAGCAAAACTGCCTAAGTAACATGTTATCGTTTCAAACCCGTATGCAATTGTAAGAATTGATAGTAGAATTGAAATAATAATTTTTTTGCTTTGGCAGCCCGCAAGCGAATTTTACTTGAGTCAGTGATATTTTTTTTTTTTCAGAAAGCGCTGAAATCTTATAAAAGACATCATCCTTATTATTGTTGTACGATGACCGCACGCTCATCGCCAAGACAGTCGCGTACGCCGAGCCACCTCTAACGAAGAATTGCCGTATAAGCCGGCATCGCAAGAAGCGAGAGCTGAGCGTGGAGCCTTCCTCCAGTGCACGACTTGGCGACGAAACGGCCGCCCAGTTCGGTGAGCGGTGAAGACAAGTTTGCCACTGCAAACTCGAGCGAACCCGCTTAGGTGCAAATTGAATGCCGGAAGGCAGCTCGGGTGTGCTTGGATAGAGGAACTCACCGGCATAGTAGTGACGCATACCATACCAATATACTATTCACGATCCTCTGACAAGGTTAACGCTTCGGTTTGCCCAGAGCCCCGAGGGCCCGTAGCAAAGTCCTGCATTTATCCCTCCACTAACCGGTGCCGCGTTACAATGCCAGCATATCTGCATCAGACAGAGAGAAGGATCCTCCGCCTTCCACTAATCGACACTCTCGCTTTCCCGCTCACTATACGATCTAGCGAAAAGACACTGAGAGACGGATATAATAAAAACTACCGGTCATCCGAGAAAAATTACCATACATCATGATAGTACGCATCTAGGATGCCACCTATGGCAGAAAGTCCCAGATTTTCCTACAATTTTTACCATAATACTCTACGAAATTTTTTTTATAAATCCGGTACTTATCGTCATAAGCGGCCTACTACTATGTGCTATGCTAATATCTCTCGAGCCATATAGTCATATTTACCAGATCCTTTTCTCAGAGTAGTTACGTGAGAGGAATTCACTATTTTACACTGACAAGACACTATTTATTTATTTATCTATTTATTTATTTATTTAAATGGAAATGGAATGAGCCCGATTACAATTTGATGGGAAAGACCATGAAGCGATTTGGAACAGTGAGAGTGACCAGACGCCAGATGATACAAGGCGAAAAAGAAAAGTACATAAAATAATTGGCTAATAACAGAGAAAGCCTCTAAAAGATAGATGGTAAACAATTATTCAGAGACTCATAATCTCCTTTCGAGTAAACGTATTATGACTGGGAAGCGGTATATACTTTAACCCTCTAAGGCTCTCTCACCGTCACTTGAGCTGCTTCACTCGGTTCGGCATGGTTAAGGAGCCAACAAAGTAGCTTGCGTTCCTCCATTCATCCGCTTCTGACACTGGCGGCGTTAAAAAATAATTACATAGAATAATACAAAACTTCCGGTTGAAAACTGAGATTTTTAAAAGGAAAGTGAGGTCACAACGAAATTTTTTAATTTTTGTTGTTGTTTTACACGATGTCGCTTCCAGTCGCAGAGAGCGATTTTTAACACGGAAGTGATAGATCTGAGAAACCCACCGGCATAGCGACGCGTACTATACTAATATACTATTCACGATCCTCCGACAAGGTTAGCGCTTCGGATTGCTCAGAGCCCCGAGGGCCCATGGTAAAGTCCTGCACGCAAAGTCCTAACCAGTGCCACGTTACAATGCCAGCGTATCTGCTTCGGGCAGAGAGAAGGATCCTCCAACTTCCGTTAATCGACACTCTCACTTTCTCGCTCACGATATCATCGAGCGCAGATAGTTAAGCGAGAGTAATTCGCTATTTTACACTGACAGAGTATTATTACTGCCAAGCGGTATTTTAAGCCTATAAAGCTCCATCACTATTGCTTGAGTTGTCTGCACTTGCTTCGAGGCCGTTAAGGAGCCAATATAGGATGCCACCTATGGCAGAAAGTCCCAGATTTTCCTACACCCTATATTCCTCTATCCACACGCTTCTCTCACGTAAATAATTCCATAGAAAAATACAAAACTTCCGGTTGAAAACTCAGATTTTCGAATTTTTCAATTTTGTCAATTTTCAAACCGAAAGTGACGGGACATACACTTTTGCAATTATTTTTGTATGCATCTCAGATGCAGCCATTGAAAGAAACGTATAAATTAAGGAATACGGAAAAGTAGATAAAAAAATGTGTGTGCGATATGTCTCGAATGTATTCTGAATTTGTATCGAAAGCAGCCAGTTGCGGATGGTTTAAGGTACATAGGAGCAGCCAACCACTTCATTATGTGCAACAAAATTAAATAGAAACTTCCTTAATCGTGAATTTGCATTTTGAACGAATGAAAACATTAAAGAAATACTACATAGCGAAAACTGGCATACAGATGCAAAAAGATTTACAACGAATGTGGATCATACATTTTTTTCTTATCACAACGGCGACATTTATTACTCGTCTTATTAAGGCCCGCTGGCCTCGTTCTATTCTTAATTTCTACTCACTCTCGTAACGTTGACTTTTACAGTCCAACCTAGGAGCGGAATAAAAAGGTAATGGTATTGTGGCGACGCGAGCACCGGAGCGACCGCATCCCAGGTAGCACGGTTGTCTCTACATAGATATAACACAGAGTACGAGGGAAAACCCTCACACTGGCGTATACTCGGATGCGCTTATCTCTACCATCGACCCTGCAAAAATGTTGCTCGTCTGTGCGGCCCGAGAAAGGTGGGGTGTTCGTACGTGTACCGCGGTGTGACTTTTGTACTTTTCGTTTCGCATGTATCCCATTATGCCGAGCCCGAGTTCCCTTTATAATATTTCCTGCAATTCCACCCGCTTGCCTCGCGCTCCTATCCTTTGGTATTCATGATTCCGAAAATGTGTTTTTTTTTTCGAAAAGATAAAAATGTTAAACCAAGTACGATGTTTCTGGGCGTTTCAATATTCATGTCAGGGCCCATGTAGGGTGAACGGATGAGGCCGACGATCGGGCCCACCTCGAAGTCCACGGTGCCACCATTGGCATGCGAGCCTGGCTCGATCATCCGTCAAGTCTTGGATGATAAGCCCGGCCCAATGGTGGCAGCTTATATTGGCCCGAAGGTCATTCATGGTGCTTGGCCGATGATTGGTTTTTAATGTAGGCCCTCGATAGGTTACTTATATAGGAGGGGAATGGTTTTATCGTATACTTTTTTTAATATTGTAAAAATTGAAATATCCCGATCCCTTTTTTCATGCTTGGCATTTCTGTAAGAGATTATATTTTATTTATTTTCTCTTGCGAGAATTCTCACAGGGATCATACTCAGCCAATGTATTGCCTAAGCATTTGTTGACTATGGAGTACGGAGCCCAAAAATAATACGCATCTCTTGCGAGAATTAAAGGTGTAATTTCGCATGCTCTTATATTGAGACCCGGGTAGACTTTCGCTTGTGAGAAATAACTTAGGTCGGCGCCATCTAGCGTCGAAATCTGCTGGTTGATGACCCAATGTTGGCGTCACATCGACAGACCGAGGATTGGCGGGTTGATATTCGGCCGAACATTGGCCTAATATAGGCAGACCAATGATTCGTCAGTCCATGCATCAACAGACCAACGGTCAGCGAATCGATCTTCGGCTAAACATTGGCTTAAAATCGGCAGACCAATGGTTGTTGCGTTCATGCTCAGCCGGGCATTGACCTCAGACGGCAAGCCAACAATTTGTGAGTCAACACTCGGCCGAACATTGGCCGCAAATTGTCTAAGCAACCAATGGCGAGCCAATACTTCCCCAAACATTGGCCGATAATCAGCCGACCAATAGTTCGTAAGTTCATGCATCAACAGTCCAACGGTTGGTGAATCGATATTCGTCCAAACATCGGCCTAATATCCGCAGACCAATGGATGGTGAATTCATGCTCGGCCGAACATTGACCCCAAATCAACAAACCAATGACTCGCAAACCAATACTTGGCCGAACATTGGCCGAAGGTTGGGGTATTCATATCGTTTCGCCAACATTGGTCCGCTCATCGGCCATTTTCATTCAATCGGCAAAACATCCATGGGGGAGGGCCTCGATGTTGCAATCGCGAAAATGACCTCCTTTTCGAAAAGTCGCTTGTCTCGTCGTCTTCCTTCTTCGCGATTGACTCTGCGAATCTTTACGACAAGAATGCCGAAGACAAAAAGTACGCAAGGTAAGAGAAAGTGGCGAAAGGGTGGAGAAACGAAGAAATCTTGCGGAGTGAAAGCGAATAAGATTATATCCGACTCTATGACTTTCCCGCGGGTTAAATAACTCCTTTGCCTCTAAAAGATTTCGCGCCATCACCAGCGTCCTTTACAGGGACTACCATGAAGGACCGAGGGTCACGAACCGTACGACCGTTCGTCTCGGTGGATCCGATGGCGCCTCGCCCGGCTGCGATGTAACGACGTATAAAAGAGAGTAGAGTGGGACGGGCCAAGGGTGAAGGAAGAAGATGAAATGAAAAGATGCTGAAGGCCACCTTAGAGTGCAAAGTAGAAGAAGGTTTCGAAGTCGCGTTGGACGAAGGCGTTGGTTTTATCTCGCTCCCTGCGTTGTCCTTATAGCATTTAAACTCCGCTATATACTGCGAAGATCCCTTTATGCCGAGGCAATATAAGTTGTTTGCGAGCGTCTCGTTCCGCTGTCTGCCCTCATATCTTTCTCCGTCTCTGTTTGTTAGTTTTCCTGTCCGTCGTGCCGTTAGGCGTCAATGGCAAAAAAGGGTGAGTTGGCAATGGAGTCTGCACTGAGAAAAAGAAAATGGTTGGATTAAACAAAAGTCGCGCTGATATACGTTCGTAGCTGTTATATGTTTGGTACAAATAAAGCATTGTTTTGGTAAACGATTTCTTCCATCGAGCGATTCAAAATTCATCGATACCGACAAACATTTTTGTTCTACCAACCAAACAACACTTTTGAACGTACGTCACCGCGTTTTGGATAATCCAACTATTTATTTTTCTCAGTGTGCAAAACTATTTACCATGGGAATCTAAGTTTTTCGTGATCTTGTTTGCTTTTCGGAACGGTGTACACAACAGCGTTCTTCAAACTCGCTCGAATAGTGTCACAGAATCGATCCAATCTAGTTTTCCTTGCTGACTTAATCTTCCTAGGAGCGGATGCACGATTCTCCGTTACACGAAGACAGAGCACCACTATAGGGTGTGTCGTCGCACTCCAGTCGACCGGATAATGATTTCTTCGACTCCACGAAGGATAATTGTGACGACTGCTGACTGTGTTGTTCGCCTTTGACTCACTGATTGGAAATCGTTCGATCGCCCGTACGTGGTCCAAGCGTCTTCACCGTCGCCCGAAAAAAGTTCTCAATGTTTTTACTTAAACTTGGGATCACGTGATAAGGCGCCCGCGCAAGTAATCCTCCCAACATGGCTTCCGTGATTTCTCGTCTTTCTTGTGTATCGGCGTTTGGTGCGTCCTGCAATGCCGACAATGCCGATACGTTAGGAGGCTCCGCGACTTCACCGTTCGTCGCTTCGGCAGACTAATATTCCCGTTATTTCAAGCCATATTGATAGCCCTTCTGTAGATGAGGCGGTCAACGCACCACCCTTTTGTGGGCAGGGTCGGAACCTACAATTCTGGAGTAGGGCAACTACCCCGCGGATGATATCGCATCTACAGTCGATAAAACAGGGTGAATACCAGCAGGACCAAAACGACATTATCCATGTAAAACCGGACGAATGATCAGATGGTTTACGTAAATCTTTTGTACCATCAGCTAAAAACAGTGGGAGAGACTTGAACAGGTTGAGGTAATCTAGGTATGGAATTATTCCATTCTTATTCTGACGAAGTACCTATAAAGCCACGCGCTGATTGACCAAGCGGAAGTGCCTTGTTTCGTGTGGATCTCCCCCGGGTCGTCCCTTTTTTATCTCACTTTTCTCGACGATTCTGACATGTTTGCCGATGCAAAGTGAAACATCAAAGCTTGTCATGCCCATTCTTTATAAACCGTCAGAAATCCAAACTGGACACTGAAGTTCCCATCTTGACTTTAAATAAATATATTGATCATTCTGTTTATCTTCTTTTATTGAACTACCCAGAGTAAGCGAAAAATTATGAACTTCAGCTCGGTAAAGAATACAACCCGTTATTGAATTTTTATCCTATATCACTCTTGTCTTTTGCTTGCTCGACTTTTATTTCCCCATATGTGCCAGAAATTTAAAACTATACATTCAAAATATCTTTCGGACTTTAAATAAGTAAATTGATTATTATATTTGTCTTGTTCCATTGAACTGAAACAGACTGAATGAAGGACTCTAAACTTCACCTTGGTGAAGAAAACAACCCGTTATTGAACTTTCACCCTATATATATCTTGTCTTTCAATTCCTCGACTTTTCCTCGACTTTCTTTGTATCAAAAATTCAAACTTTACATTCAAAACGCCTTTCTTAACTTTAAATAAAGAAACTGATAATTCTACTTATCTTCTTCTGTAGAACCGCCCAGACTCGCCGAAGTACTCTAAACTTCAACTCGGCAAAGAAAACAACCCCTTATTGAATTTCTATCCTATATCACTCTTGTCTTTTTATTACTCGACTTTTCTTCGCTCCTTTGTGTGTGCATTCTCACAAAGAACCAAGTCGAGTAATTTCGAGTGAATTCCTGAAAAATACGTAGTCGAGAGTAAAGGAAGAATCAACCTGCAGCATATATCCTCGAACGATCGGCGAGTCCCGATGCTGGAGAACGGGAGAGTTATTCCGGGCCAGCAGTTCGTCTGACATTCAAATGTGGACGCTTACATGAAAGGTGGTTGAGACCGGCGCCATCCATTCGCACACTACTCAAAGGGATCATTTATCAACATATTTGATATGCTCTCGCGCGGGCGAGGTATTTCCAAGGAAAAAGGTTCCCCAATGGTTCTGACTTCTCGTTCCGGGGTGACCTTGAATCCCGCGGAACGTTATGTCCCTCGAGCATCCGCGAACGGTGGCTCATTCGTTTTTCGCCGACGCCACGGCGCGTCCTCGCAGCGCCGTTCTCCCATAGAAATAATATGCTAATCCTCGACGAAGGATGAGTTTAAAAAGTGCCCCGATAAATTCACGAGACTTTTGACGTAATTTCTGGAGCTCTATAGCCTGTCTTCTCTCATCTCCGTGACCGAGGCGGTACTGAAACTTGGGAAAGATTCTTTTTGCCCTCCGACCGCTTCCGTCTAAGGAAGTCGAGAGCCTCTTCGCCAACGGAGTTTTACTACAGGTTATATTTCATTCGGAGTAATTTTTTCAGGAAACGTATTTATACAGCACTGAGTCGGGTAAATTTAATTTTTTTTTTTTTCAAATCCAACGACGGAGAGCTGTAATTCAACGGTTGAAACGCTTGAACCGTTCGACTTATCGAGCGCCCGATACAATTTAGCGTTTAATCAAAAAAATTCGTTTCACATAAATTCAGATAACTCGGTGCTCCGTTTTCGTGTTCCGTTCCTCCGTCGATGGCAATACATTAAGTTCAGCGGCGAATGCACATACGTGTAAACACCGCTAAGCACCTTAAGTGATTGAAACCGAAACGCTCAGAACACATTCCCAAGTTCCCGCAATCCTCCCTTTCTGCTCGTCATGCCGACACTTGCGTGCGTCGGGGGTGTTCGCGGTGACGCATACGCACATTTTTATGCACCCCCACTTTTGCGGGCAGAGTGCGATATGGTTCTCATACATATATCGCTCGTATTAGCATCAACCGTGTACTAGTTCTGTGACCGAAATAATATTAAGAAGATACTCCCAGTTTAGGGATGGATGAAAAGGGGAGCTCTGAATAAGCGCACCCAGCAAACGGCGTATCCCGCGTCAGGGTTTCCTGTCGATCCCAAGTTCCAGCAGATTCTCATGCCGAGCGATCCAAAATTTCAGGAGTTTCCGATTCTGAGCAGTAACTTGTCGATCGATAATTATAAAATCAATTCTATGTTCGGAGCGGTAAAATTCGAAGGGTCTCGAAGAACGCAAACAGGATTCAGCTCTATGTCAGAGGAGTCTGTCCCAAAAACTACTTGTTCGGCTGATACATATCAGCCCCTCGAATTGGCATCAACCGTGTACTAATTCTGTGACCGAAATAATATTAAAACGGTACTCTCGGTTTAGGGATGAATAATAGGGAGAAACTTCGATAACCACACCCGGCAAACGGCGTAACCCGAATCAGGATTTCCTGTTGATCCCAAATTCCAGCGTATTCTGATTCTGAGCGATAACTTGTCAATCGTTCACTACAAAAATAATTGTTTATTCGGAATGTTAAAATCCGAAGGGTGTCAAAGAACGAAAACACTATTTAGCTCCACGTCAAGAGTAGTAGTAGTAATGCGTACTTATTGACATGCTACATTAGTTATCAGCAGATCTTTCAAGTACGTAAGAGACATCTTGGTGATTACATGTAGGTGCGGTAAAAGCAATTGCTAACGAGCCATCGACCTAGGTCCTTCAGCTTGAGAATTTCTTTGGTTTATTTATTCAACTGCGATTTACGTAAAAATATGTAAATGCCAGTTTGACATATGGATGTGACCATTATTGAGAGAATTTGTAGGTTTGGTGTAAGCTGTGCGTAGGGTATTTATACATAGAGGCGATGTGTGGTGGTCGTTGGACGCATAGTGGTTCAATGCATTTTAGATTTTCACTTCCAAACCGCCGGGTGAGATCTTTCAGTCTATTTGCAATTGGTATAATTGCGATTTTATTCGTATAGAAGAGAGTTACGAGGATTGAAGAGAGGGTTTGCTGCGTCAGCTATGCAAGTGAGGTGTCTGTTTTGTCGGTTCTTATTTTGTCTAGAGTTGTTTCTCTGGAGTTCATATATAAGAAGAGTCTGTCCCAAAAACGGCGTTTTCGGCTTCAGCAGAGTAAACAGATGGTTCCAAATCCGGCGCGCATCAAGTGGTCCAGGCAGGCTGAACGAAGAATCTTATTCCTGTAAACATGGCGTAAAAGAGTCCGCGGAGTGAATGTAGAGTGTAAAAAACCAGATGCGCGCGCGGGTAGTCGGCCAAACGCCGAGTCTTGTTTGATCGAAAGACGGAGCGAGATCGTGGTCGGAACGCACGTTTGCGAAGGAACTCGGGTTCTTCGCCACCCTCCGACGATTTCTCTTTTCATCGTTGCGCACGCATTACTTATCGCCGAGTCGCCGAACGCGCGCGCTCGCCAGCGGCGACGTTAAATTAATCCGACGGCATTCAATTCCGAAGTGCGACGTCAGCGGGACACTTTCGAGCATATTGAGAAAACGAATCCCGCACGGGGCCACCAGACACGGGCGTCGTTTTCTTAAGCTCGGGGGATTCCCGTACACTTTGGTCTCTTTCCGCGTTCCACATTATGTTGGCCCGGCTCGCTTCGTCTCTTTCTGTGCTCCGCTTTCCGATAATACGCTCCACGGATATCCGACACAGCTGATTCCGTATCACTTTCTGCTGAATATCATCAATATCCCGACATCAGCAAATAATCCTAACCGGGAATATCGATTAATGACGCCTCCTTGAAATATTTGAAGCATTAAGTTTGCCAAGAGGTTCTTCAGCAGATTTTTTTTTCTACTCTGATCTGCAGATCGTTCGATGGTATATTTTCACCGACCAAGGAACATCCTCGCAGTACAGCGTCGCACATACGTACGTACCGGAGCTACGGTTATGGAGGTCAGGGCATACGCCCCGCGATTTAAGTCGTCAACTTTTATGCGGGTGGCTCACGCGTTACACCCGTTGCGTTACACTCTTCCACCGGGCCAGCCCCTCCGCCGCCGTGTGTGCTTCGCGCGAAGTGGTGCTCGGCAAGATAGCAAAAAGGGGTAACGGGGAAGCAACCTACAGCCCCTCCGCGAGAGGTAATATGGCGCGCTCCCGAGGAATATGGGCGGCGACTGTGTACAAGAGATAGCGACAATATTGAGGCGAAAGGAGGCGCCGACGGAAAGCTTGCACCGTGGTGTGGCGAGCACTTTACCGGCAAGACTTCTTTCTTATTGTTGCGCGAGAACCGCGGCAAGCAAGCATTCACCCCGTGAATGCTTCCCCGAGAACGTACACATAAGACATTCCGCAGAGTAAAACTTTCTGAGTCGCTACACTCGTTCCGTACGGAAGCGACAAAAGGAGCCGGTAAGAGCTAGGAATATTGTGCACTGTATCTAACGTAAGTTCTTCGCGGATTTCCGTCGGTTGGGTCAAGTTCCAGATCCGGTCATCCGGAAGAGAATCCTCCCCCGACCGCCCATCGTTGGCTTATCTCCCGTTCGGATTGTATCCGCGGCTCAAGTAATCTCCCGCCAAATAGAAGAACTTTCAGGATTCCCAACGGTGAAATTCCGACTGTGGATTACGTAAGGTAATCTCGGTACTTTCCCCGTTTCGTCCTGCCAACGGCGGCGCTCTGTGCGGATGTTGTAGCGCCGGGAGGGAGGAGGATGGGCGCTCTCCTCGTGCATTCGCTCGCTGTTCTCGGGATTGTCACGAAAAAAAGGACGACGCACGGATTAGATGTAAGGTTGCACTTGCCGCTGGAGAACAGACAGAGTCGCTGTGTGTATCCAGCCTTCTTTTCGGCGTTGACGCTTCTCGCGTTGATTGCATCTGGCATTTGTGTCACGCTCTTGAGTGCCCAGTCGATATGCCCAAACGAATTGGCAATTGGTATTCCGGCTGGAAGACGACGCTCGGCCAGACGGATTTGCGAAGGAGCTCGACGTCGGGGAAGAGTTCGGTCTAGCTCGCATCTGAGACAGGACGAGTTCGTGGCGTGTACTCGCTGATCCTCGATACCACGTATCTGTGATACACGTATGTGTTTGTGTACCGCTGAACGTCTCCTCGCCCGGTTTTATTTGCGTCCGAGGAAAAAAAAAAGACAGGAGCGAGGGTTGGGAGCGTCAAAGTTGGTCAAATCGTTTTCCGACTATCGCCCCTCACCGGAATACGAAAAGAGGGAAGGAAAAAAAAATGCGAGTCGACTCGTCGCGGTCCGACTGCAGTTTCCGTCGGAGGGTCGTCTCTTCTTGAGAGCAGGAAGTGCGAACGATCCGAAGGGATGCGCCGGGTCTCTCTTGGAGAATGAGGGAAAAAAAATTATCATAAGATAAAATATAAATTGAGACCGTACC
This sequence comes from Stenichneumon culpator, assembly GCA_964017025.1. Classification (NCBI taxonomy): domain Eukaryota; kingdom Metazoa; phylum Arthropoda; class Insecta; order Hymenoptera; family Ichneumonidae; genus Stenichneumon; species Stenichneumon culpator. The sequence goes on along the minus strand of OZ024776.1, from coordinate 11,265,881 downwards.
GGTAGCGAGCAATCCGGTGGGCCCGACTCGAGATGTAATCGATAGTATATTTGTCCGATTCTTCGGGAGACCCGAGTCCAAACTCCGGGTTTTCGGACGTTGCGAGACGAAAAAATATCCCTCGGATTTACATGGTAAAGTGGATGTTCCGCAACCTAACCACCATCAACGAGCGGCGCCTTTACCTTTTTGTTATCAGTTCACCGCAGCGAGCGCTCCTCTTTTTTATCTATATACAAATGGCCTCACCAGAAGTATCGAGCAGTCGAGAGCTCCCGCCCCAGTGTTCCATAAAGCTCAGTCTCATCGCATACCCCGCCGTTCGCGGGTATCGGCGTTATACACGAGTACCACCGCAAACGGAATAAAAACTTACGAGCCGTATTTCGATATGACGCATCAAGGCTTGCCGATGTCTCTCCTCGTGCTACTTCACTGCTCTTCTCGTTCTGTTTCGTATCTAAGGGAACATGCGGCATTTCCACGCGCGCCTTTACAGATCTGATGGCGAGACTGTGAGAAAGGCAAAAGGTCCAAATGCGGATGAAATTTGGGAAAGACTTGCCAACGAAATTCAGTGGGTGTAAAGATTTTATTGGCATTTGCCACATGCAGAGTTAAAAAAAAATCTACCACAAAATAGTCTATTTTAGTGGAATTTGTTTCTCGTTATTCTCTTTTGGCTGGACTTTATTTTTAATACACGAGGATTTATGAAATTGACTGGCACCTGATTTACTTCCGAGCTTTTCAGCGAGAAATCGAATATGCGGGATTTCCACGCTTGCATTTCCAAATTAGATAGCTGAGCTGTGAGTCAGGTCGGAGGTCCAAATTTGCATGGAGAAAAAAAATTGTTGGGACAACAAGAATTTTGTTACCATAACTTATTTATTTGGTTAACATTGGGAAAAACAAAATATTTTGCTGTAGCCGTCAAATATTTTTGCTACCACAATAAATTAATAACGATCGACATTTTGTTAGAGAAACAGAACTATTTTTCACCGTGTGAATAAAAATTACGAAAGACTTGTGAGGAAGATTCGGTGGTTGTAGAGTTGCAATTTTTAGCCAGATTTTATCATCATTTGCCACATACAAAGTACAAAAAAAAAATCCACGACAAAATACTTTATGTTAGTGGAATTCGTTTCTCGTTGTTCTCATTTGGTTGGACTTCGTTAATACTCGAGTATTACTGAAACTGACTACAGGACTTATACCCTGATTTACTTCCGAGCGATTCGCCGAGAAATCGAATTACCACGCCACAACGTGGATTCGACTGCACGGGGCACTAGAAATGCGAACATAGAAGCAGAATGAAAGTGAGACGGAGGATGAGGGAAGGCGCGCCGGAGAAACCTCGAATTAAGAAACACTGAGACTCGCGGATAATATCGAGACGATATAAATCAAGCCCTCCTAGAAATCTTCTTTTTCTCTCGTCCCACCGTCGTACGAATCAATATTATCGCACGATGCTTTATTCTCATTTTCGCGATTGAACAACGCCGGAGCCAAGGGGGAGCTCTTCGCGACGAGTAGACGGGCTTTCGTGTCATTGTGAAAGTTGGTAATTTTCGGAATCAAGGAAATGAGGTAAAAATCACGATCAGCAGACAAGTCGAGGAAGGCTAATGAATACATTTCACTTAATATTTTTCCTCGTTCGATTTTGATGAGAAAACTTTGCACAGTCGAGACGAAACTTTATGCCCAGTGGCACGCATAAAAAATCACTGCTACATATTTACCGAGCTTAATTCGGGGCGCATATGTACTTAGGTACCCAGACAAACAACGAACGTACGAACCTCCTCGAGTTCGTAGTCGGATAATCCTTGAAAGATTTTATGTCCTGGAAACTATGCGCGTCTAGAAGCAGTTAAAAAAAAACTCTGAATAATCCATAAAGCCCGGGGTCGGGAATAGTTCCATTTTGTTTCGGAGGGTACTTAGATTTTTATATCGAGAGAAATTTACGACGACAGTATTGCCGCGGGCGGATGTGCGCCCGTAGAAGATTCTCGTGCCAGATTCTCTGGCATCGTTGCCGGGGCAGGTCATCGCTTTAATATCGAATCTACATTCGGTTTCGCATGAATGCATAATACAAATCACTATTAATTACTGCGGTCCATATGATCCCAAAATGGGGTCTATATGTTGTTCTATATGCCTATTTTTGCTTCTTTAGAGAGGAAACTTTGTTTTTTTTTTCTATACCAAATTGCGGAATAAAAAAAATAATTGACCGCAGTTCAAAATCCACATGGAGACGAAACTAGCGGTTTAAATATCGTATCGCCTGTAGCAAATTTTATTGTTTCTTCGCAGCATTGGAAACTTGTGGTACCATCGCCTGTCCCAATCCGCGAATTAATCACGCCGAAGCTAATAAGGAATGTCGAAAGCTAAGTGGTCACTTTGTCCTCTTCTTCGTCCGCAAGTTTGGACGAAGCTACGAATATGTGGAGTACAACTTAGGTGAAAGTCCCGACTATGAATGGATAATCTCTATCAATTACAGCAGTCCATATGATCTCAAAATGGGTTGTACATGTCGATCCTTCATGATTTTTTTAAACTATCTCAAATTGCCGACTTAAAAACCATTCGCCGCAGTTCAAAATCCACATCAGGATGAAACGAGCGGTTTAAACATCAAATCGCCTTTTGCCAAACTGGAGTAACCGTAGCACTCGCGGATGTGCCAACTAAGGTGAAAATCCGAAGTATGAATGCATAATACAAATCTCCATTAATTACTATAGTCCATATGACCCCAAAATGGCTTTCACATGTCGATATCATGCTTATTTTTTCTATATAAAATTGCGGATTTAAAAACCATTCACATGAAGACAAACCGAACGGTTTAAACATCGAATCGCCTTTACCCAATTTTATTGTTTTCCCGCAGCGTTCGAAACTTGTCGCACCATCGGCTGTCCCGATCGGCCAATTAATCACGCCGAAGCTAATAAGGAATGTCGAAAGCTAAGTGATCACTTTTCCCTCTTCTTCGTCCGCAGCTTTGGGCGAAGGTACGAATATCTGGAGTAACCGTAACACTCGCGGATGTGCCAACTTAGGTGAAACTCCCCGGGCATGAGCGTGAGAAAGACAGAGTCTCGTTCTTCAAGCGAATTCTGTGGTTAATGGCGCTGAATCACAGATTGCGGCGGCGGGCAACCCCCGGTGAATTTGAATTTATCACGAACCCTTTCTCGTACCGCTGCAAGAGCGTGTTTGCGAGCGGTATAACACGTCTCGTTTTCACTCACTCCATCGCAATTCCCGACGATCGCCGCGGACCCATAGCCGGAAGTTCGATAGAGCAACCCTCCATCGAAGCATCGCCCACCGCCCGAAACGCATCCGATTTCCCTATTCAATCGAGGGCAAAATCAGAGATGATTATACGTGGCGAAACAAAAAATCCAACATCATCGGGCGTTTCCGTGTTTGCGTAATTTCGCTTGATGCCCCGTTTCGCTTCTGGACCATTGGCGATTCTGTTTAATGACGATGACTCTGTTGCTGTCGATTGTTTGGATTATTATTCAGGCGCGTTGTCGGATTCCGGAATTCCGAGGCCGGCGATATGACGCTCGAACGCGGGAACGGGGCTCGTTTCATCGGATGGCAAAATGTCGTAGCCCCCAGAATCGCGTGGCTTTCTGATAAATCCGAACCCGCGTACGCGTACGTACGTCGCCTATAAATCAATTATAATATTCCACGGTTCACTTGGGGTATCGCGACGCTCACGGTGGGTGGGTTATTAGTAAAACGCCGTGTTGGCGTTGTCGCTCCGGAAGGCGACGATATATTCCCGGTCTCTCCTCCGCGCCGCTCTCGCTGCTGAGTGTTTCTCTCTATTAAAAAATTTTTCGACGTTTTACGGGCTCGTCTATATCGTTCGGTGAACGGGAATGCAGGAGCAATGCGTTATCGGTGCTGTGGATATATTGCATGGATATACTGTGTAGTCGCACACTTGTACCGTGCTTGGGCAAGAAAATAAGTTGAGGGAAAATGTAGCACTTAAATTCGGCGCATGAGGACATGTCTAATTTAAGTCTTTAGTTATGGGATTCTTGCGCTGAAATCGCCTCCATTATGAATGTGAACCCTGCACGTAAAGGGCCATTTAATTCGGTTATCGTTTACAACAACTTTTAAATAAAGTGTTGAACATCGAGCAATACTGGTAAAAAAAAAAAAAAAAAACAATGGGTTTTCTCACTAATCCGATACAAAAAATATATATAATTCTGATACTAAAAATCAATAAGTTGAGGGAAAATGTAACAGCTAAATTTGACACTTTTCGACACTTCTAATTTAACTCTTTAGGTATGGGATTCTTGGGCTGAAATCGCCGAATGCTGTTGTCGTTTAAAACTTGTGAATAAATTTTTAGTCGTTATGCAACAGTAAAACCGTTAAAAAACGGTTTTCTCAATAATCCCATAATCAAAAAAATATAATTTAGGATATCTCGTCTTGCCCCGCGATTGCGTAACACGAGAATACGGTTTTATCTTCTGCTCTTGGCTCTGATCTCACTGTCGCTCTTCAGTCGTTACACTTTGGCCACTCTCGTTGAACATCGCCCGGTACACCGCGTACATATTTTTCATCGTCGAGTTTCCGTTCCTCCCTGTTTTTCGAAAAGCATTTTCCGCTCGTGCCCCGGCTCCTCCATCGATCCAGACTGGAGAGGTCTTTTCATCGCACCCGTCTGCGATGCAAATTACAATATTCCCATGGCACGTTCAAATTCGAATGTGAAAATATATGCGTATCTGCCGATAAAAATTGAAGCTTTTCTTCCACTCGCTCGACAGTGAGGGAATCGGGAGGGGGTCGATTTTCTTTCCGCCACCCTCAAGTCCCGTCCCTCTGTCATTTCAATATCTTCTTTCGTCTTTACTTTCACAATAACGAAAGAAAACCGAATTAGTTTGAACCTCTGGAGCGAAAAAAATTTCCCATAAATTGAATCTTCCGTGAAACGGCGGTAACTAAAACACCAGTGCGGCGGGCGTAGTCCGTGTCTACGGCGGAGCTCCGCCGCGATTATAAGTTGGAGGAGTGAACGGGGATTAATGTTTCCCACGCGACTGATTAGCGACTGATACGCCCTCGACGACCACCCCTTTCATACATTTTGCCGCTGTTGTTTAAAACAATATTTAGATAAACTCCCGTACGTGTGTCGACTGAGTAACAGGTAGATACGATACGCCTTGCGAAATAACGTGAACTGCCTTCTGCAGTTACATAAGCGAAGAGGGTTGCGAACGACACGTGCGATCACAGAATGTCTGTTTCTCTTACGCGTCGTTATTATTTTTAATATTATCCAAACTGCAACTGTTTTTTTTTTAAGATTGTAGCCGCGAAAAATGGTAAATTTCCATCCTCTTGTTATACTCCAGTTCAGAACCGTTCCTTTTTGAACCCTTTTTCCCCCATCATACATAAGGGTTACATAAGCGAAAAGGCTTGCGAACGACACGTGCGATCAGGGAATGTTTGTTTTTCTACGCGATGTTGTTATTTTTTATATTATCCGAACTGCAACTGTATTTTTTACTTCTATTTAATTCTGGGATTATAGACATTAAAAATTGGGCATTTCCATCCGCTTGTTTTACTGGGGATCAGCAGCATCGTTCCCTTTTTCCTCATCTTTAAACGGTAACATCGCCGTCCGCATTTTATCTAATAGATTACTCAAGCCCGACGTGCTAGAAAACAGCAAAGTCGGCGACAAGCCTGTTGAAAAAAACAAAAGCCTCGTATCAATTTCCCGGAACAACGTGGTGGTCAGACCAGGAAGCGCAGCGTCCGGAAATCATTTCCAATATTACCCAAACTACAACTGTCTTTTTTATCTATGATTATAGACGTACAGAATTGTGCATTTCCATCCTCTCGTTATATTCCAATTTTCCTTTTTCCCCACCTTTGAACGCTAACATCATCGCCCATAATTTATCTAGATTCCTCCAGCCCGACGTCCCAGAAAACTTGCGCCGGAACGAAAAACAGCAATGTCCGCGGCAAGCCCGTTGAAAAAAACAACACCCTCTTATCAATTTCACGGAACAACGCGGTGGTCAGACGAGAAAGCGCAGAATCTAGTATTCATTTCCAATATTACCCAAAGTACAACTGTCTTTTTTATCTATGATTATAGACGTACAGAATTGTGCATTTCCATCCTCTCGTTATATTCCAATTTTCCTTTTTCCCCACCTTTGAACGCTAACATCATCGCCCATAATTTATCTAGATTCCTCCAGCCCGACGTCCCAGAAAACTTGCGCCGGAACGAAAAACAGCAAAGTCCGCGGCAAGCGCGTTGAAAAAAACAAAAGCCTCGTATCAATTTCACGGAACAACGTGGTGGTCAGACCAGAAAGCGCAGCGTCCGGTAATCATTCCCAATATTACCCAAACTACAACTGTCTCTTTTATCTACAATTATAGACGTGCAGAATTGTGCATATCCATCCTCCCATTATATTCCAATTCTCCTTTTCTCCCACCTTTGAACGGTAACATCATCGCCCGCATTTTATCTAAATTCTTCCAGCCCGACGTCCCAGAAAACTTGCGCCGGAACGAAAAACAGCAATGTCCGCGGCAAGCCCGTTGAAAAAAAAACGAAAGCCTCGTATCAATTTCACGGAACAACGCGGTGGTTAGAGCAGAAAGCGCAGCGTCCGGTAATCCGGTAGCCGTCGGAATCGTCTTTTTACAGAGCCCCGCCGCAGGGACAGCATACCCCGGTGAGTTCGCTCTGGCGCGCCTTGCCGCTTAATATTGCACCACAGCCGTAATCTCTTCGGCAGCATCGAACCTCGCAATGTATATGCACACACACGGACACACACACACACACACAAGCGGAGACCATTCTACACCGTGCCGTATATATATTTTGTATATAACGTTCCGTCCAAGAGTAGCGGGGTGGTTTTCTGGGCGTGTACGCTCTGTCGGTGACGGCGAAGCGGAGCCTGGTCGAGTACGAGGGTGAGCTCGTCCGGGCCGCGCGGAGTTGGCGCGATCATACTTAACGTTAAGTAGATAGAGAAAGATAGAGGGATTTCATCCGTGGCGAAGGCTCGACGAGCGCCGGGCCCATGGGCTGAAAATAAAGAAGACAGGTCGCGCGGGGTCAGCTCGAGCATCAGCGACGGTGAGCTATAAGACCGTGGTTACGCTGCCCGTCGGGAACCGCACCAACCCGTGTCAAGCGGTTTGTTTCGCAACAGCCAACAGTCGTGGTTCGCCACGGGGACAATGTTATTTTACGGCGCTGTGCACTTGAGCCTCTTTCATCCGGGGGGTGGTATCCTACGAGTAGAGTTTGTTGCCGTTCACCGGGTTCGTCACCGCGAGTGCGGTCTCTCTCTCTCTCTCCGTCCGGCGACATTTAATCTGATCAGTTCTGGGATTATATCGGTATACGATGATGTAGACTGCATCATTGTATGTGCACAACACTCGCGGAACGGTTTCCTTCGCGGCAAAACTGCAATCGATGCTCGAGTACGGCGAGATAGATTTGGACTCGATATAATAATAATAATTATTATTATTGTTACTATTTCAGTTAGAGAAGGTAATTTTGTAGCTCATAAAATCTGGATCTGGATAAATAAATTTGCACTTTGTCTTCAGGTGAAAATGTGATTGATTTGAAGTGATTTATTGATTACGAGTTGATTATCGCGAGCTGGCAGTGAGTTCTCATAAGTAAAAATCTCCTTAGTCGGTCTTAATACGGGAACGCTCAGCTCGGGCGGCATTTTTATGGGTCTTCTTTGCGCTCGCTCGAGCAGGTTCGCATCACCAATACGGTAAGCTACTCTAGCGTATTCGAGAATTGGCCGCAAGTTGACTTTGTAGATTTTCTAGAGGAGCGCTAGAGTTATCCTTTGGAAGGTCCTTGACACGATGTATAGTCATCATGCGCCATCGTGAACAACCGTTTTTTTGTTCTGAATCCAGCATTATTCCATAGAAATGGATTCATGAAACTCTTTTGCCAGGTCACCTGACGATGTAGTGTCATCATAATTAACTGCATTTGGGATGCACATACAGATTCTACTCTGCAAAAGCCTCCGATGATAAGAGTCTCAAGTTCGAACTTAAGATCGAACTTGTACTACAATCGAACTTAAGATCAAACTTAAGCACGAGACCAAATTCAAACTGAGGTTCGGTTTTGTGTTCAAACTTAAGGTAGATCTTAAGAACGCAACGAAGTTCGGGCCAAACTTCGACCTTAATTTCGATGCCAAGAACGATCTTAAGTTCAAACTAACGTCTTAAGTTTCACCCCTCTAACCAGCTGCACGATCACGATAAGACAAGATACATTCGAACTCGATATGACAATTATGCATCATCATCTACAACTTTTTTTTCCAAGATATGATTATCAGACTGCTGTACATCGTGTCGTGGAGTAACCGAAGAGAAGAAGCCGGCGAGGGTGTGCGCCCGGTTAATACTGCCACGACTGAAAGTGACAAGAGTGGACGCGAGCCTTGCCCTTTTTATTGCATCAAACGGACTGTAACCAAGCTGCACGATCGACTTGACTCGGTCACTCAGCTCCTGTCGCCTCGAATAAGCGTCTCCGCACCATCCTCCAATCTTCCTTTTTCTCGCCAGCAGCAGCAGCAGCAGCAAACCCCGAGGCGCTTTTTACGTCACACTCGGATATAGCAGTAAGATCGCGACTGTATTTGGCTCACAGCTCTCTAGGGTCTTCGGATGTCCTTTGGTCCATTCTCCGTGCGGCTTTATTCACTGAGTTACCGGTCGAATCTCAATGTTCCAAAGTACCGAGCGATAGAGACGGAAGGATCAAAAGTACGAATCCCCAATGTTGCGGTGGAATTGAACACATGCGAGAACATTTTTTTCTTTCATTATCGCTGTATCTTTCGTGGGTGGATGCGCACATTGAAAGTGGCGAAGGCAAGATGGAGTTACGCTATCCTAGCGAGGAGAGTTTATCGGCCCGGTGATGATGTCGTCCGGTCGTCCTAACTTGATTTTCCGTTCCATCTGAATCGCGCCTCGAGTGACCCTCCGGGTTCTCCGGCGAGCGACCGGGCGGCGAGCCACTTCGCTCGTCAATAAGGCAATTCGCCGACCCGAATTGACCGATTGCCACGAAAGAATAGCTTTCGGCTGGTTTCTGAAACGGTATTTCTTTCTCCACGAGGCAGAACGGTCCAGACAAAAGATGAAGAGGAGGAAGGTTAAAACACTTTCGTACAATATAGAGAAAGCAATTCCCCGGAGAATGACGACGATCATCCTACGATAGATAAATAGAAACCGACCTCATTGTTATCATTGAAATCGATGATTCTAGCGATTACACTTGACGCATCGGAAACTATCCGCGCCATCGATCCAATTATAATTATTTGTCGCCACGGACACGTGACGCGATGAAAAAATAGGGTGGCTTCCTAGAGTGTTATCTACCCATAAATCTAACCCCCCGACACCCCGACGCGTGAGAGCGTACGTACGGAAGGACTAAAAAATATTTTATGAGCTGCTTATACGTTTGAGCGGTCACCCGAGGAATCGAATCCAATTTTCGCGATAAGATCTTTAGTGCGCTACGAGGGGAGATCAGGTGTTTGGTGAATGCCGCCGGTCCATCCGCCTCCTCGTTTCATCGTTTTCCGGAGGCTTTTTGGAGCCACTGGACTTTCGGAAATCCTCAAGGATTTTCAAATTTGCTTTTCTCTCATTCCTGTATACAGCGTCAATTCCCATATGCGAACTAATTATCTGTTCCGATCAACGAGGAAAACCCGTGGTTAACCTTAGGTCGAAGTTCCTTGAGTCTATTGAATCGGGCGAGGGTTTACCGGAACTCGTATATTCTATCTACTACGTATTCCACTCTTAATTAAGGAATTCTAATTCTATCCATATGCTTAGTTATACGTTATCTATACCACTATTATCGCCGCTTATTTATTATCTCTGCCTTTACTCATATACACATTTACTCTGCTCATCAATGTATTTTCTACGCTTCTATTCGTATTATTCTGTACTTTTTTCCACGCCGTCTGGAACAGCTACAATACTTATATTAGTTCTAAGATTCTATGCATATCATTTTCACTGCCTATTACCTGGTCCATAGGCGATTTACCTCAGGTCTCAATAAATTCTATCTATCTATCTACCCTACCCTTTTAAGTCACTGAAATTTCAAAAATCCTCAAGGATTTCAAAATTTTCAAACGTTCTTTTCTCTCATTCCTGTATCCAGCGCGAATCCCCATATGCGATCCAATGATCTATTCCGATCCACGGGGAAAACCCGTACTCAACCTTCGGTGGAACTTCCTCGAGTCTATTGAATCGAACGAGGAATTACCGGAACTCGTACATCCTACCCTACATCTATCCAAGCCCTATTCTCAGTCATTTCCTCGGGGTGTTTCCTTGGCTATAATCTATAGTACAAAGTAGACGCCATATTTAATATTTCTCGCTCGCGCCGCTTGAGCTTGAGCGACCCGATGGAGAACAAGAGGCTCCGCGCGGAGTGAGAGAGAGGAGCCCGAGCCGTACCAGAGTAACAGATAAAATGCTTTACGGCGTCGAGGAATTAACCCTTGATTTCCGCGCATTACTCTCCCGCGCCGAGGGCTCTCAGCGATAAAGGGGTTGCGCCCGCTGTCGGTGGAGCCGGTGCCGGGCCGCCCAAGCTCTTTCTCTCGCTGCTTCTTCCTATCTCATCGTCGGGAGACGTAATGGCCGACCGCGAAGAAGGGCCAACGGTTCCCGTCGCCGGTGCTGCTTGCTGGCTACGATATAATGGAGCCCAACGCCCGGCACAATGTACAATCGGGCAAGACGATTTATTCCCTCCTTTTATATTTCAAGGAATAATAATAATAATAATGGCCTCTCGCGAGATACACATGGCTTCCTCTTCGGCTCGTATATCCTGGAAGATAATAATTCTTCCTGGCGAGGCGTCGAGCCTCTTGTCCTCCGCTCTTTATTACTCATCTTTATCAGCGAGATGACACCTTGTAGCTACGATACGACCGAAACGGCTCACCATGATGTACCCATATTACCGATTTAATGGATTCCACAATTCGTGGTGAATGAATTGTTTCTTGGTTCGACCCGAACCTCGATCGTTTTGGAACGAGTGACTGGAAGACGGGTCAAACGACACCTTGCAGTGCTCACTCAGAAAAATGATTTATTTGATGGACGCTCGGCAAAAAAATAGTGAAGCAAAAAACTGACCAGGAGGAAAAATGTCAAGAAGCCTATTTCTGAAACGAAATAGGGAACCGCTGAACGGAAGCAATGCCACAGCATGACAATTACCCGATCTAAGAATATGAGGTAGCTAACTGAAGTGAGCATAATTAGCATATGGTAGAATGGGATATCGCAAGCTTTGCCATTGTGAGCTTTTCTCATGCCGGCCTGAAATCTTACTAGAGCACAACTTACTAGAGCACAACTTACTAGATCACGACTTACTAGATAACAACTTAGTAGATGACAACTTACTAGAGCACAACTTACTAGATCACGACTTACTAGATAACAACTTAGTAGATGACAACTTAGTAGACCACAACGTAGTACATCACAACTTAATAGATGACAACTTAGTAGATCACGACTTACTAGATAACAACTTAGTAGATGACAACTTAGTAGACCACAACTTAGTACATCACAACTTAATAGATCACAACTTAGTAGATCACAACTTAGTAGATCACAACTTGGTAGATCACAACTTAGTAGATCACAACTTAGTACATCACAACTTGGTAGATCACAACTTAGTACATCACAACTTGGTAGATCACAACTTAGTAAATCACAACTTAGTACATCACAACTTGGTAGATCACAACTTAGAAGATCACAACTTAGTAGAGCACAACTTACTAGACTAAAACTTACGAGAGTTAAGTTAATCGTTTCTTCGTTCGACCCGAGCGTCAATCGTTTCGGAACGACTGATCGCAAGTGCATAACGACACGGGCGAAACGACACCTTGCAGTTCTCACTGAGGCAACCCACACCAGGCCGCGGTGGCCTAGCCGTGGAGTTATAGAGGAACAGAGCAGAGTGTTGAGATGAGCCGAGCGAAGCATAGCCCGTTGGCGTTTCGCGGTATCAATATTCATCAGGCTCCTATGTTCGGGGCAAAGCAAATTCGTGGATTAGCCAGTAACTTCGCGCGGGCCACCCCGCATGTACGGTAGCGACGGTATATATTCCCCGGGCCTGCGGGGCACCCGGCGTGTTAGGTCCCCGAGAGCTGACGTTTCCCTGACCCCCTGCACGTCCTCGTCCAACGAAGCTCCCGACGCGCAGCGGCATCAACCGGGCCAGGCCCTCCCTGTCGGATTCTAATCCGGGACGCCGTGACGTCATATTGCATAACAATTAATCAACGAGCGATAACAGCTAGCGCAAAACCAGCGGCGGGGCTCTACCTTGCTCTACTGTTATATATATATATATATATATATATATACGTGTATAGAGGATAGAGAAGCCGTCGGGGGGTTTCCCGCGCGCGCCCAACGTGAGCACCGGAGTGGGTAGTCCTGATAATCATTTCACCGGGCAGCTTAAAGTGCCACTAGTTAACGCTAAGCCGATTTAAAAGCGATTTCATATCCGGAATATTATACCTAAACCCCGCCGACCGACGGTACGAGCAGATCCGCCACGGACCAACGGCTGGATTTCTAGCAACGGAACACCCGGATCACATACTTCATTCACTCATACATCCCGTCAGATCCGAAAATTTTCTTCCGGTATTAAGAATATCTTTGAATTGTTTGTTATTTTTGGTTTGGCCGAAGAGATTGTCTTGTCTCGATGGAAAATCATCGAGGCAAGAACGCTTCTCTTTTTTCTCTGGCTCGTGATTCGTGCGAAGAATCTTGAAACTCCATTAGACATCTGTGCTGAGGTAACAGAGAGGCAGAAAAATACAGTGTCAACAAAAATTGTAAATTTCATTAAACGGACTGGAAGTGTTTATGCACAAAATGGTACATTGAGATTAATGTACAATTGTGATAAAAAATGGATGAATTTTTAGAGTAGAATTAAAGTAAATAATTGTAATAAAATTACTTTTATAGTAAAACTAAAGTTAATGATTAAAAGCGTAGTATTGTAAAAGTTTCAATATACTGTACGTTCATTTTGCATTACAATAGTACGTGAAATTTAAATACCAATTTATGCATAAAAACTTCCAGTACATTAAATTTGGTCCGAATTTTTTTTTACTGTCTAGAAAGCGGGAGTGAACGAAAGGGACGATATGGAATAGCTTCTTGATCCACCCTTCGACCAAGCTGCCAATAAGCGGTCGCACCAGCCACAAGTTAATCCACAATACCGATCAAACAACCGTTTCAGCAAAATTTTCTTCCGGTATTAAGAATTTCCCTAAATCATTTGTTACTTTCCCTTGGTCAAAGAGATTGTCTTGTCTCTGTGGAAAAAAGCATCGAGGCAAGAATGCTTCTCTCCGTCACGATTGATTCGAAGAACCTTGAAATTCCATCGGATAAATGTATGCAGAGGTAACGGAGAGGAGAAAAGATAGAAAACACGAGGGAACGAAAGGGGCGATATGTAGCAGCTTCTTACTCCACCGGCTGCACCCTCCGACCGTGCTACTAATAAGCGGTGGCACCAGCCACATGCTAATGCATAATGCCGATCAAACAACTGTTTAAGCAGCCCCGAGTTAAGTGGGCCCATTCTTTGGCTTACTCCTCTTGTCAGCCCACTCTCCCGTCCCTTTTTCTGTATGTCTCTCAGCCTCGTTTTCCTTTATGCCGCTCCAATCAGGAGGGGGGCTCGATGGCAATGATTTTGACCGGGTCTCTGCACAGTGTCCTCCTTTTTCTCCACGGAACGGAGCGCCACATGGATATCAACCTTCCCATTGCCGCGGTATCGACGGCATTTCGAATATCCGCAAACTACTACAAACATGCATTGAGAAAATTTGATCAACTTCATCAGCAATTTCTATCTTGATGACCAACTCGATGAATTCCCATTTTGTGAGTTCCTGCTTCTCTTTCCGCATCCTTCGGAAATGGGGAATCGCAGAATCCGTTAACTTGATATTAAAAAAAAAATTGAGTCGATACGATTTGCTTGACTGATCAGGGAGAAGCTTTTTTGCTTGATCAGCAATCGGCGTGTCGGCGACGAGTCCGGTGGAGCTCTTGTCTTGGCAAGAGGCTCATGCACGGGGGTTCGAGGACAGGTCAATATTTCTTCGACGATACGGCAAGCGTATATCCCATTTTCGTGGCTCGCTGATTGAGGACAGATGCACGAGAAGAGGGGAAGTGCAGCACTACACAGTATGCGGATGAGGGTACCCGGTGTCGCCGAATGACCCCCGATGCCCGAAACGACAATGCGGCGACGCACCGGCACCGCCTTTCCCCTACGTATTCTAGACCGTATTCTACAATCTCTCACTCCCTTCATCCGTGTCTCTCTCTCGTTTCATCCCCTTTGCTCCATGGGACACGGACTGGCGCACACAGGACCCCGTCTCGTTCTCGTCTCCCGAAAATCATTCGCCTATGTCAAAGAGCTATGTTCACGCTGCCACAAATACCCTGTAAATACAGAGAGATGGCCTGGGGATCGAACGCGCGCGTCGAGAAACGGAACAGAGGAATCATGAGGCTTCGGGCACTCCGCTGAATGATCTGCCGGAAGATATTTTTTTTACTGCTGCCAGAGATACGGAGCTATCGAACGATATGGGAATCCACAGAAAATTGCAACTTTTAAATGTAATTTATTTAAAAGAATTTACTTGAGTCCTGTGGACAGAAAATAATTAAGCGGTGAATGGAAAAGACGAGGCTAGATGCCTCGTGTTTATCTTTGAGCATATGCATTATAGATAATATAAATATTTTTCGAGAAAAAGGAAATTATATAGGGTAAGTCGGGGTGATGTGACTATGATTTTTTAAACAATGAAAATTGGAGGTTCAACCTTAAAAGATGCTTCAAATTTTTTTTCGTACCTAACTCTGGAAACATCGACTTGAAGCAATTTACTCAGAACTTTCGATATTTTCGATACGTGATTTAATTGATCTGTAAATAGATATTCGACATAAGCCATATCACCCGGACACTACGTGTGATATGACCTTAGTAATAATAGTAATAATAGTCAGTATATTTTATGTCTATTTAAAACATGTCTCAGTATATTTTATGTTGACTACATGTTTCAGATGCCAAACTAACAAGAAAACGATTTTACAGGCTATATCACCCGGGAATTGCAAGGAATATGGCCCAGTGGCAAATCGTACTGACTCTTGCACATATAATCTTATAATTTTTAGTGCAATAATATTATATCTACGTGAACTACAACTGTGCGAAGGGGTGGCCATATCACCCGCGTGGCCATATCACCCGGACTTGCCCTATTCATAAAAAAAAGAAAAGCTAAAGAACAAATATACCCAACCAACTTAGTAAGGGCTACTCGTATCTCAGAAACGCTATGTTGGCCTGCATCTTAAAAACTTCGAACGATACCCCAGTGTTATGCGACACACTTGTTACACCCCGAAAAATAATTTATTTGACAGGCGCCCCACAAATAAATGTTTATTTAGTTGACAAAAAATGTTTATTTGATTATAAGAAATATTTATTTCGATCAATTAAAATATTTAAGTAAACCGCAAATATTTATTTGCGGGTGCCCGTCAATTTATTTTTCTGGGTGTAAGTGGCACAGGAATGCAACATTTTTTAATGTTGCAAATAAAATTACATTTGGGAGAAGGCAACGTATCGAATGTCGTTTTTCATAGGCAAATAAAAAGTGATGTTCCACGGTATGAAGATACGCTGGACTCGTTTACGTGTATAACGACGAATACCTGATGCATGTGACTTCGGATTCGAAACGGTGCTATTTTCGCGATGTTTCAATGCGCACCCGGTGATATTCCGCTACTGATGCGTGTTTCGAATATATGTTTTCGCAAAATCTGTTGCTCTCGCGCGATCGCCCAAAATCCTAATTAAACGCCAGATTCGGTATGCAAGCGTTGGAATGAATCCCATCCGTACATACAAGCTTAATCCCGACGAAACGCCGATAATATCGATCCGATTGGCGCCCCGGTATACTGGTGGAGTTAATTAAATAAAAATACTAGTATAATAGCTCGCCAGATGGTCCGGCCAGAAATACAACCTCGCGGCGCGGAGGGTTTTTGCGCGAGGGGATCGTGGGGTACGTACCCGGCCCGCGCCGCCGCTGTAATACGTAACTTGCTTAGTCCCGCAGGTTGGACAAAAGAGCGAGGGGTGCGGAGTCCGCAGAATATACACGCGATTTTTTCCGCTGGTGTCTTCTCGCCTCGCCAAAGTGTTTAAGGACCCTCCCACGACGTTCCTTCCAACCCCTTTCAAAATCCAGCCTCACGAAAAATCGGATGTAATCTCGGGATAGTGAATTGCCATTCTCAGAGGAATCCAATATACCAGAATTTCCACTTTTTGCAAAAAAAAAAAAAATAATAATAATAATGCCAGTAATTTTACATACGAAAGTAACGCCCTGAAATTTTGTGCGTGTCGTCATGGCACACGTATCCGGCTTGCGCGACCGGTGTAATGCGTAACTTGCTTAGTCCCGCAGGTTGGACAAAAGAGCGAGGGGTGCGGAGTCCGCACAATATACACGCGATTTTTTCCGCTGGTGTCTTCTCGCCTCGCCAAAGTGTTTAAGGACCCTCCCACGAAGTTCCTTCCAAGCCCTTTCAAAATCCAGCCTCACGAAAATTCGGATGTAATCTCGGGATAGTGAATTGTCATTCTCACAGGAATCCAATACACCGGAATTTCCAATTTTGCAAAAAAAAAAAAATTTTGAAATTTTTTGCGTGTCGTCATGGCACACGTATCCGGCTTGCGCGACCGGTGTAATGCGTAACTTGCTTAGTCCCGCAGGTTGGACAAGAGAGCGAGGGGTGCGGCGTCCGCAGAATATACACGCGATTTTTTCCGCTGGTGTCTTCTCGCCTCGCCAAAGTGTTTAAGGACCCTCCCACGACGTTCCTTCCAACCCCTTTCAAAATCCAGCATCACGAAAATTCGGATGTAATCTCGGGATAGTGAATTGCCATTCTCAGAGAAATCCAATACACCTAAATTTCCACTTTTTGCAAAAAAAAAAAAAAGAAAATGCCAGTAATTTTACATACGAAATTAACGCCCTGAAATTTTGTGCGTGTCGTCATGGCACACGTATCAGGCTTGCGCGACCGGTGTAATGCGTAACTTGCTTAGTCCCGCAGGTTGGACAAGAGAGCGAAGGGTGCGGAATCCGCAGGATAGACAGTAAAAAATCATTTCATAAAATCGGTGTACGAAGGTTCGTAAAAATAATTTCGTCATATAAGTGACAAATTCGATTGTTCATGCGTAAATGTACAAACCTGTCCTTTTATTTCCTATGTCATTAACAATTTAAGTTTGTACTTTTGTTCGTAAAACTGGAGTCGAATGGTGCGATCGGAAAATTAACAAATAAAAAATTGTGAGCGTTTGTGGACACTGAGTAGTTCTAAAAAGTGCAAACTGTTTTTACTGTGTACACACGCAATTTTTTCCGCTGGTGTCTTCCCGGCTCGCCGAAGTGTTTAAGAACCCTCCCACGACTTTCCTTTCGACTCCTTTCGAAATCCAGCCTGACGTAGATTCGGATGTAATGTTGGGAGACTGGATTGCCATTCTCGGAGAATTCCGGTACACCAGAACTACATTTTGTGCCCAAAAAAACAGGCAATAATTTTACATACGAAATCAATCGCATGCTCGGTTTGCATAGTCATTTGTTTACCGAGGACGGCGAAAGTCCATACGAGCTACCAAAGCCGTAGAGACCACAGCCATATGGACGTTGTGATCCGTCGGTGGTCGTCGAGACGAAGTCGAGCCTTCGATTCCTGATTACCCATTTACCGACGGCAGCAACGACGTTACGGTTATTTACTTTTATCGAGGGGTGAGAATGGAACCGCAGTTTAGCATTTCGTAAGCCCAGGGCCCCGGTTGTTAGCGACGTTGTAACAGCATATGCGCTGGGCAGCATCCATATGGGGCACCGCAGCTCGAAAACCGTAGCCCCTAGACTGGGTCGGCCTCAGGCTGGTGGCGAACGTCATATCGACTCCGAAGATCGATATAGTACGGCGCTTCGGAATCGCTCTTTTCTCTCCACAAAAATGTGGTTTTACATTGAAAAATCTACAATCAATATTTGTAGTCACCAAACTAAATTTCTGGTCCCACACTGAGTTGCCACATTGAGGAAAAAAAAATGGTTGGCTTAACCAAAAGTCGCGACGACATACGTTCGAATCGGTTATTTGTTTGCTACAAGTAAATCATTGTTTTGTAGATGTATTAGATTCAATCGATTCAAACGAACAATTTTGTTGCGCCAACCAAATAACACCTTTGAGCGTGTTCAACCATTTCTTTTTCCCAGTGCAGCAATGTGAATTTTTTGCAAGGTCGTGCTTCCAATTATCCGAACCATATTCTACCGCATGTAATATACGAAATAAAACTAAATAGAAGCTGCCATAGTGGAGCACAAACTCTGCCACGCACAGCAAAAAAGAAAGAGCACCAAGTAGAAACAGCATATCTACATGACGTGCTTTGCGGTTAATGGTAACGTTAAATGCGACTAAATGATGCAGAGGTTTGAAAAAAACCTGGTCAATCTAACAACTTTGAGCCCATCATGGTTAATTGAACCATTTCTTTTCTCAGTGCAGCAATGCGAATTTTTGGCAAAGCCGTGCTTCCAAATATCCGAAACTTACTTCACCGCATGTAATATGAAATAAAACCAAGTAGATTAAACCAAAATAAAACCAGATCGAAGAAAACACAATACAACCAAGTAGAAGAAAACGCAATAGAGCCAAGTTGAAACTGCCATGGTGGAGTTCAAACTCTGGCACGCATAGCAAAAAAGAAAGAAAAAATAGAACCAAGTAGAAACAGCATGCCTGCATGACGTGCTTTGCGGTCAATGGCAACGTTAAATGCGACCATATGATGCGGAGGGTTGGAAAAAAACCTGGTCAATCTAACACAAACACGCGTCGAGGCGACACACACACATGCGATCGTCGGTTCTGTGCGTGCGCGGAGAGCCATCGAGGCCCACCGACACCAGAGTTCCGGTGACTATATTGTGCTGTATCAGCAAGTGCACGTACGGTGCACGCACCATGCACACTACAGTAGATTGCACCGGGAGAGCGAGCGACCGAACGGGGAAATGAATGAAGGGAGAGAAACGAAGACGGAGACCCCATGGAGAGTCCGCGAGCAGGTTGACTGGCTTTGTCCACGGCCGATGATGACGATGGGGCCAGCCTCTGCACAGATGGGCCGCTAATCTCATTGAAAACTCGTGAGGACTCTCGGGGGTCGAGCAGTTACAACCCCGATCGAGAAAGAGAGCCCCCGAGAGCTCCGCTGCGAGATCCCGCTTACGGTACGGGTCTTTCCATCGGGGGGCAAGCAGCGTGCCAACCACCATATGTCCTACGTATATGCATACACGATCCACGAGTGCAATCCCCACTCCGTTCTCCCATTCACGAGGCTTTTCTTTACTCATTCGATCCTCGTGACGAGAACTTTTGTTGAGAAAAAAAAATAATAATTTGTTAATAAGAAGACAGTATCGGCCTCGCACTGGGACAGTGCCAAGTGCGTTTTGAGCTCTTAAGGTAGTCCTTGCTTCATGCCTGATGCCGAATAAGTTTGAGAGAGGAATAATAGAGAATTACAAACACTTCCCGATCGGATGAAAATCTGAAAAAATGAAGCCTATGGCAGGCGCCAAATAGATCGTTTGTGCATAATAATAATTCCAAAATGCCATCAACACATTACTGAAATTAAGAATTATGCACAACCTATTTTTTTTCTGATGAAAATGATTTGTTACTTTTTTTGTATATACGTATAGATTTTTCAGAATTTTATGAAACGTTGAAAATTGGGATTTCTTTATGTTAAAATTTATTTAGAATCGCAATTTTCAAACATTACACAAAATTCTGGAAAGATTCATAGGTATTCAGAAAAATTAACAAATCATTTTCGTAACAAAAAAAAATAGGTTGCTGGGTAATTTGTTGCACAATTTTTATTTTTCAGTAATTTTTTAATAACATTTTTGAATTATAATGATGCAAAAACAATATTTTCAGCACCTTCGATATGCCCGATTTTTCTTAGATTTTTATTTCATCGAGAAGTGTTTGTAATCTCTCTGAATCCTCTCTCCAACTTAGGTGGCGTCATACATGAAGCAAGGACGAACTTAATAAAAAACGATTTAAAAAAGCGGGTTTCGAGTGCTATCCCCACTCCGTTCTCCCATTCGCGAGGCTTTTCTTTACTCACTCGATCCTCGTGACGAGAACTTCGTCGAGAAAATAAGAATAACTTGTCAAAAGAAGACAGTGTTGGTCTCGGACTGGGCCAATGCTAAGTGCGTTTTGATCTCTTGATGAAAAACATGAAAAAAAGTGGATTTTGAGATTCCCGTACTGAAGGGTTTTGTACATGGCACGTGCCATCCACCCATTTGTTTCTCCCGGATTCTCTATAATTACCGCTGTAATAACAGAGGCTCGGTGCATATCCATATTTAAGTCCGGTGGAAGCACATCGCTACCATTAAGATCACCGTACCATAACTCTCCGACTGTGGTGGTCGCTGTGTTCGAGCTTTCTCATGCATATTCCCACCCGTTTAACGTACACCGTGGCGAAAGATTTTAGACGACGAGGTTGCGAGCGGGACACGGGGAGGCGAGTTAAAAAGAGAGTGCCCGGTTGAGAGAGGAAGAGCCGAGGAAGAGTGAGCCAGAGAGAAAACGAGCACACGCGTACTCGTACCGGGCATACGGGGTTGGTTTACGAGCGGACAACTAAGGTATGCTCATTGTGTAAGCTCGCCTCTGCTTCGCATCTCCACAACTACGTCGCGGTGGTACGCACGAGAAAGAGGAAGGAAGACGGCATTCGTAATACACGTAGCCGGGCGCATGCTGGTCGCCACTGCAACCCCGTACCGGAGGAGGAGCTTCTCTTCGTCATCCCCAGGCTCTTCGTAACGTGACCGTTTCTGCAACGGGCGACGGATTTTACGTCCCGTGATCTCCTAGCAGCATCCACCGTGACCGAGGCGCTCACTGACCTCCGTTCCGATTATACCTCTCTTACCTCGCCAGAAACAACCCTCTGCAATGTTTCCCAACCGCATCCCGGAAGACGACCGGGCCACCCCTTTGCTCTCCGCAGATAACTCTTTTCTCTGAATTGCCCACTCGAGATGGGCTTAATATAAGTTCTGCTTTTGTCAATTCTTGGGATTTTCCTCGAGTCACTTTATGTGGGTATATTGTGACGATTCAGCATTAGAGATACATAGACAACTCGAATGATGGAAAAGCATAGATGACGGTGGCGCTCTTAAAAGCTCTTAGTAATCGAGTAACCATTGTTCGAATCCCAGCGATCAACACATCTTTCCATCATCCAAATTTGGAGCGGTAGTCGCATCCTAGGCCACAACCAATCCTCCGAAGCTTCCGCTCAGTCGCTGTTACATATGAGAGTGAAAGTATTGAGTAAGACAACAAACAATTCAACAGGAATAAAATATCTCATTGGAAAAAGAATGAGCTCTGAAATGGAGAGACACGTTTCTCAAAGCGTCGCAGTATTCGATATATGCACTGTATGTACAACATTACCCATGAGTTGATGCACATAGGGTAGACTGGCAGGTCCAGTTGATCAGCAGATAGAGAAACCTGATACCTAGTGCCGTATGCTTGAAGTCCAATATGTCCCGTGGCTTCGATGTGGTGGATGATGACTGCATAGGTTTCGTACTCTACTGTATTGTATCTCATGCCTTGTATGGGCTTGGTCCCGGAGGAGTTTGGCCGTAGGCTATCGCAAGCTGCTCATGTGCGGATCGATCATCGAGAGAGTGGGCGAACAACAACTCCGATGGTGGTACTCAATATCATCGGTATCACGATTGCTCGATCGGTGATCCGGTATGCAAGGCTCCTCTGTGTTGCACGTGTACGCATCGCAAGTCGTGGCGTCTCGGATTCCTTTGTCAGGCCGCCGGATCGCTTGCAGGACGACAATCCACCTGCTTTTTCTCTTGATCTTCTTGATTTAGCGTTACACATATCGGCTGTAAGCCGATTGTGTTCCATACCGAATACAATTATATGCGGAGCTTTGACGGAAGGAACGAAAACACCAACTGCAGTGTCGAAAAGCTGGGGAGATCGCGCGTCTTCGAGATCTACGATTCAACGTCGAATATGTCGAGAGTTCGACACGGGACAAGAAGCGAACAAGTTCCCAACGAGCCAGCCAGAAGCGAGACGGACTTAATCCTGCCGCGTGTATCCCCAGGGAATATCGGGAAGACGAAATCAAAGTCACATCTGCAGAAGTCGATGGTCCCGGGTCGATTCCCGTTAAGATTGATGATGCGACACTCTTTCTTCCTGATTTCGCCACGTTCCATCTTACTTGCATTCGCACGAAATGAGCGAGAGGAGTGTCGTCGTTTCGTTCGGAATGGGTGGGAAATGCGGGGCAAACGAGTGGAGATGCTCCTTCGCCCCACTCCAGACTGGATAACTGGAAAATTCCCAGTTACAGTCGGCTCCCGAAGCATGTCGCGTGACAAATGTTCTGTAATGGCGAAGGTGCCAGAAGTCGATTTGTATCCGACGCATCTGATTCTTGCGTCTTGCGCTGAGAATTGGGTTTCACGGAAATCGTGGGCGAATAGAAGACCCAGCGCTACGAAATTATATGTAGAAACGACGATGGGCGCATTGACGTAGACTGTCCGTCATTGATGTCCGGTTTTCCATTTTGCTCGATATCCTGCTCGACGTCTTAACGGGATCAAAGATATTAGGCAAGACATCCGGCAAGACATCCGGCAAGACATCCGGCAAGACATCCGGTAAGACATCCGGCAAGACATCCAGCAAGACATCCAGCAAGACATCTAGCAAGACATCCAGTAAGACATTCAGCAAGACATCCAGCAAGACATCCAGCAAGACATCCAGCAAGACATCCAGCAAGACATCCAGCAAGACATCCAGCAAGACATCCAGCAAGACATCCAGCAAGACATCCAGCAAGACATCCAGCAGGACATCCAGCAAGACATCCAGCAAGACATCCAGCAAGACATCCAGCAAGACATCCAGCAAGACATCCAGTAAGACATCCGGCAAGACATCCAGCAAGACATCCGGCAAGTCATGCAGCCGGTCAACCAGCAATACTGCCTAGACTGTGTGGAGTCTTGCCGAATACCTTGCTTCATATATTTGATCCCGTTACGACATACAGCAAGATATCAAGAAAAACTAGGCATCGATGACAGACATTGTATATCATACATAGAAATTCATGCTAGAAAATTCCAAGGTACGGTTTGCCTCTTGCACAATCTCGTTTCTCTCCCATGAACAGTGGAGACGAAGTCGATACGGCGTCGAAAATATGCGGAACTATCGCATTGGCGATGTACTTTGTCTTCGCGGATGTACCGTGCTAAAAGACGGAGCAGGACAGAAAGGGAGTGCAAGAGGGAGGAGGATTCAAGGGCCCAGGATCGTCCATCATTTGCCGGGAAACGGTGTAACGTTCCCGGTAGGTTTGGTGCGGTGACCCTCGCGAATGGAACACCGCGGGCGTAGCGAGCACGAGTGGAAGAAGAGAGGAGAGTCGAGCTGCTGGCACGTATACTTTTCGCCGAGAAGCAGAAAGATCTGCATAGCGAGCCCGACATCTCGCGACGAGCGAGCTAAGTGCGGGATTATGCAAAGCAGCGGCCATACAGTATAAAAATACGGAGCAACTCTGCGCCATCTTTTCCGGACCATTCTAATAACTTTCCTCAAACCGGCGAAGTCCTCCCTCGTGACTGCTATCTTACTCCCGCTGCTCTTTCGCCTCCGTTCCCGCTTCGACGACTGTTATACTCCGGCATTCGCCAGAAGATCAACCCCTGCCTTTCCGCCCTGCAACCGCGTACGTAGTGTACGTACGCGACGCAGCTCCCGATACCACTGAAACCCCTCCGAGGTTAACTCGCGATGTCTGCGACGAACAAGGGACATCTCTTTCTGGACAAAAATAATCGTTGAATTAGCCACAATAGTCAAATGAGTGCTAAGTTTTTAGAATTGTTTCTCCAAAATTGTATGCATTTATTGACTGTATAGGAGGATGATTTGTATTATTGCATGTGTCCTCAACGAAGAGAAATATTAATCATGACGGTCTTGCGAGAACAACGCACTGTTAAAAAAAATTGTAAATTAAATGCACCGGACTGGAAGTTTTTATGCAAAACTGGTACGTTAAATTTAAGGTACAGTTGTGATGAAAAATGCATGAACTTTTACAGTGAAATTGAAGTAAATTATGGGATTTAAAGTACTTTTATAGTTAAGTTAAAGTAAATCATTAACAGTAAAGTATTGAAGAAGTTTTTAATATACTGTACGTTCATTTTTCATCACAATGGTAGATGAATTAAATTTCATACGATTTTTTTGTAGTGCAACTGGTAAATGCAGATTTCTATGATAGTACGTTTTAGTCAGGTTTTTTAAAAGTAAAATTCATATTTTTCAACCGATTTTTTCAGCGGTCAATTTTTTTCTTCCACAAAAAAACTGTCATTTTTAGACGGCCAAAACTATAAAAATAAATCTACCAGGTAAATTAGTAGAGCAACATTTGAGGAACGACATGAGCCGTAGTACATTATAAATTGGTTGAAAAATAAGGATTCTTCTTTGAAAAAACTCAACGAAAATGTATCGTCATGCAAATTTGCAATTATCAATTTATGTAATTGCAAAAACATCGTTACCAATAGTATTCTAGGTTGCGAACCCATGCAGTAATACAAATAGACTTCCGTTACTGTTAATAAATCGACAACAGATTGGATAAACAATTGTGAAAATTTAGCACTCTTTTGCCTAGTGAGCGAGCTGTTTTTAATTTTCACGACCAGCGATACGTGGTCTCTCATAAAAACAATATGCCAATTCTTTTGGGAAATAACTGATGGCAGAAGAGAATTCAATGGGAAAGGGAAAAGCTCAACCATCGAGCTAGTGTAAACACACGTTTTCAGGATTTTGCTGATGATGCATCTAAAACATGCTGACGTAAGATTTGCGTTGCGAGACCGTCGGGCGAGAAGAACAGGACAAGGATTCTATGTGAATCAGATCGGCGGCTGACGAGAGGCTCTTATTAAATCTCAAACAGCGTGCAGGGTCGGTCGGTGGTGTACGAGGGCACGGATCCTGTGGAGCAGACCACATGGCACCTACTCCACGGCGAATGTGTGCCAGTCATCCTCGTGATCAATGTCGTATGAATATTCGGACACGTCTCTCGTTCATCTGGGGTGAGATTGATTCGCGCGAGGGAAAGTGATAGTCGCCGTTGCGTAATGCACACGGGGACGCGAGTGGGGTCTTTCGTGTACGCGATACGCTAACCGATTACCGCGATGCGCAATAGTATTGGATAATGTAGTAGCTATTATATCACATCGATGTCTCGATGTGTCGACGCTCTGATCAATGTGATGGCAATAACTCGTAACTGGTGCAGGGAAATCATGCGATTAATATGGTGGCACCTGCTGCTCGATCGCGGCTGCATGTGCACATTTAAAAAAACATCTGTAAAAAACTAAAATCTACCAAAAAGGTGTTTATCTTAAAAACACGACGACTCTAATTAGACACTCAAAAAAAATTAATCAACGTCTGAATAATTGCACGAAGTTGAGACAATAGACCTTTAGCTTATTATTATGATTATTATTAGTTTTTGGTGACTGCATGTTTTCTTCAAATTCTTAATTATATTATTTTCACTGCAGTTATTTAATCCTGGCTACTTCTTTTAAGTTTCATTTGTAAAAGCGACTCTCTTCATCGGCCAATGGTTGTTGGACCGTCGGGAATCTCCTGTTCGATCTGCAAATGCGCATTGCTCGTCTATAAATAAATAAGTAAATAAATAAATAAATAAATAAATAAATAAATAAATAAATGAACAAACAAATAAATAAATAAATAAATAAATAAACGAATAAATAAGTAAATAAATAAATGAATATCGCGAACTGAAGCCTAGTTTCTTCATCCCCACTGTCCGCACCTTCTCGCGACCCCGAGTCGCGGAAACCGCCGCGAAATCCACGCATAGCGCGGTACGTTAATTCCGTAACTTCTCGTCTACGCGCCTCACGTTTTCCGCGTGGCTCTCGCAGCTCGCGGTACCGGCGTAACGCGAGCTCGAGCGAGAACGGCTCGAGATAGCGTGGCCCGATATCGCAAAGTCACATTAATTCAGTGCGGCAGTGCCTCCGACCACCCCAATTCCGCCGCCGCTAACTACACGGCAATGGTGCGCAATAACGTCGCACCGTCTAGCTTTTCCTTCGTCCCGCACACGCTGCCGACTTCGCTCGCTCCGTCCTTTCACGGCGCTTAGGTAAGATATTCACGTAACGCATAAGCAACGCCACGCGCAGCCACCGTGTGCACAGAGATAAGGTGGTTCAGGGCACGCGGTGGGAACCACCCCCCCCCCCCCCCCCACCTCGCCCCAACTGCATCGAGCACTACCGTCTTACAACGCGACTTCAAACTCAATTTACCTTCGAGGTATAAGCACGAGTCTTGACAATCTCAATACTAACGACATTTTCGTGATACTGCGTGCCCCGAGGCGCGGATTAAATGAGCCGCTGACAAAAATCCGCAAGCCGTAAATGCTCGAACAGATTTTGTAGAATGAAAAAAAATGTCGCTTGCGGGCTGCCCAAAAAAAAAATGATTTCCATTCTACTTTCAATTCTTACAAATCCATAAGACATTGAAACAACGACGGCAAAACATGTTAAGGTCGGATGTTATCGTTTCAATCGCGTATGGAATTGTAAGAATTGAAAGTAGAATTCAATCAAGTTTTTCTTTGGTAGCTCGCAAGCGAAGTTCATGTTATCGTTTCAAGGCCGTATGAAATTTTTATTGAAAGTAGAATTGAAAGAACAATGTTTTTGGCACGCCGCAAGCGAATCACATGTTATCGTGTCAAGCCCGTATGGAATTGTGAGAATTGAAAGCAGAATTGAAACAACCATTTTTTTTCATTGCCCGCCCGCAAGCGAGTTTTACTTGAATCATTGATATTTTTTTTCTATGTACGATCGACATCGCGATAAAGCTTCTGAAAAATTTGCGGAAAAAATATTTTCTTAAACCTCCCCCCCCTATTATTAAAAAATATTTTTTTCACCCCCCCCCCCCCCCCGTGTTCTTTCAACTGCTTTTTGTAACTCATTCAACGTGGAATTAAATTCGCCACGGAAAGAAGAGAGTCTGTGACTCTTGGGACAGTCGCGGAAGAAATAAAAGTGGCAAAGACAGAGAGCAAGTGCGAAAGACAGCGAGAGAAAAAAAGAGGAATGTCTCGCTTGATATGCATGGCCTCAGCGATAAGTCAAGGAATTGCCCAAGCGTCTGTGAAATCCCGAATCTCTCGCACTCGTCTGCTGCCAGAGGTATTCCTCGCCCAGTGAGTTCAGCATGCTGCTGTACCCGGACTATATACCCGCGCAGTCACCGTCTCGGTAATAAAACCACGCCCCCTTATTTCAAAAATCCTCTGAACTCATCACATATTCAATTTGTCAGTGCCTCTGTTACGCTGGCGGGAGAAACTCGTTCATTGTCGAGAATGTTGAGGTCGTTTAGACCATAGAATAGATGAAGTTCCATTCCGTGAGCTAAAATTCGACCATTAGAACGTGTTGGCCATAGAATGGAATGCACTTTCTAATTACTGGATTTTAGCTCATGGAATGGAGTTAATGGAAGTTACACTTGTTAACACGGTTTTTTTAGTCCGCTCTGGATTTTTCTACTCGAATGGATCGTCCGCTACCTCGGGATTTTTCTACTATGAATGAGAGCGAACGTATTAAACTTTTTTGACTCTCAATACACAATGTGCTGTGGTTTAGCCCATGGAATGGAGTAAACTGAATTTCTTAAGCTGAAATTCAACCATTAGAAAATTTTTCCCGTAGAATGGAATAGATTTCATTCCATGAGCTAAAATTCAACTATTAGAAAATTTAACTCATAGAATGGAGCAAATTACATTCCATGAGTCGAAATTCAACTATTAGACAATTTTGCTACAGACAGATTTTTCTACTCGAATGGATCGTCCGCTACCTCGGGATTTTTCTACTACGAATGAGAGCAAACGTATTCAACTTTTTTGACTCTCAATACACAATGTGCCGTGGATTAGCCCATGGAATGGAGTAAACTGAATTTCTTAAGCTGAAATTCAACCATTAGAAAATTTTTCCCGTTGAATGGAATAAATTCCATTCCATGAGCTAAAATTCAACTATTAGAAAATTTATCTCATTGAATGGAGTAAATTACATTCCATGAGTTGAAATTCAACTATTAGACAATTTTGCCCATAAAATGGACCACGTTGTGTCATATTGAATTTCAGCTCACGGAATGGAATTTATGGAAGCTGCACTTGTCAACACAATATTTTTATTCCGCTCGACATTTTTCTCCTCGAATAGATCATCAGCTACTTCAGGATTTTTCTACTTCGAATCAGAGTCGAAGTATTCGACTTTTCTAACCCTCAATGCACAAAGTGACGGGCGGCTCTCAAGGCTGATTGCCAGGCGACTCGGATCTTGGCTGTCGAGAATGTGCCAGTGTTTCAGTCAATAGAACGGAAAAAGTTCCATTCTATGAGCTAAATTTCAACCATCAGAAAATGTTACCCATACAATGGATTACATTTGTCAATGATTGAATTTTAGTTCATGGAATAGAATTTATGGAAGTTATGCTTGCCAACACAGTATTTTTATTCCACTCGGTATTTTTCTTCTCGATTTTTCATCTTCGAATCGGAGTCGAAGTATTCGACTTTTCTGACCCCCGATGCACAATATGACCAGAGTTCTCGGGGCTGATCGTCGGGCAACTCGGAGCTTTCGCGGGGTGTTAACTGCGGCCGCGTGTCAGTCACGTGCTGGCAAGGATGCGCGTGTGACCCCTGGACGCATGCATCCCGGCCGAATTAGTCTTACGATCTTTCGGTACACTGACTGATATTCCGAACGTATAAGAATGACAAATCGGCCCTTCGTCGGGATCATCCCAAAACTTTAAACGGCCCGTTACCCAGAGATAGGAATACATTACAGAAATATTGCGTAATTTTTTATTTCGTCATATTACCAGGATCGTTTCAATTCGATAAGTCGCCGATGGTATTACGACCGAAGGTATATCTTCGATCTTTTTAATCCGGGGATGGTTCAACGATGATAAAGATGAGTTCGGTTCGACGGAAGGTGATTTAACTAGTATTCCTGATCCTCGATCTTATTATTCGAATCTTACACTGATAAAAAAAAATGCGGTTCAAACAACTAAAGATTCGGGCAGGGAAGCTCAAATAAATATATTGTTGGTCTAACAACACAATTGAATGCATCAAGAATACTTTTCTGACAACGTCAAAAAGATATTTGACTTAACCGATATTTTTGCTGTATCAACCAAATATTTACTTGAACGTCCCTGTCCGAATCGTTAGTTGATTCCACTGCATTTTTTATAAGTGTACATTGATCAAAAATACGGTTGAATCAACTAAAGATTCGGGCAGGGACATTCAACCAAACATTTTATCGGTACAGCTAAAAGATCGGTTAGTTCAATCATTTTTTTTTTCGAATCATGTCACCAAAATATTTTTGAGGCATTGCAATATTTTGTTCAACCAACTAAATATTTATTTGAACCTCCCTGCCCAAATCTTTATTTGACTCAACAGCATTTTTTATCAGTGTACGATTTCGAGTATCGATATCGGATCGGCGTTATTCTCGATCGGCACAGTGGACATCGACTGCGCCATGAACAGACAGCGTCGGAGAGCCGAAAGGAGAAACGAGCTTTCGTGTCCCAATCAAAAAGTAATTACAACTTTTTCCCGTTCGCAATCGAGAAGTTAATGTCCTTTAACCTTCGGGCGTTCCCCGTTGGTTTCCCGAAGCTTTGTGCGATCCGTAAGAACTGGACGGCTCTCACATGCCGGATAAAATGGATTGCCCGCTCATGATTGATCACCTATTAGTTCCGTTTCACGGCACAAGCTCTCCCCCCCCCCCCACCCCCCACCCCTCCGCCCCAGGCCTCGAAGCTCTTTCTCCCGACGATGCTGTAATAAACATAGTCTAACACGAGAACTCAGCGAAATTAACATTTTATACAAAATAACACGTCAGAATGGCCAAAGCTCGCCATAACAGATCGGTCGACGTTTAACTTCTCAGAAAATTTCTGCCGCCGATCAGCTATAAGGACGCAACTGCCAAGAAGACACATGTAATATTTTCCCCAGCTAAGACCACGAAAAATGCGATGACACGTCCGGATAATCCGTTGAGCAATGATCATCTATAAGAATCTCGTCGGCACCTTCTGTCCCGTGCAGTGGATTTAACATTTGGCTCCCGCTCGAATCCTTCGCTTCCTTCAATCCCTCCCCAAAAAAAAGCGCTACCTCAAAACGGAAGCGCCTGAAATCTTCATCGCTCGAGCACTCCACCATCGGTAATGCACTTCTGTCCCATCATAATCGATAAACAGGCGATCAGAGCAGCGAAAAAAGAAGCAATTTTTCTCCCTTCGACTGGCAAAAATGAAAAAAAAGAGGTGAAAAAAAAATGGCGAATAGTCCTCGAAGGGATGTCGAAAATATTCTCGATCGTACGTCAGCTTGAGTTATGTGGGTGGGTTTTTGGTGGCGATATCGGGCGTTGAGTCTGTGTGTGTGTGGCGGTGAGTTTCACCGTCATATTAAACCGCGTGTGCGACCTGGAGTAGCGCAGGAGCCTCGGACGATGCGCAGGACCTCCGCACAGCAGACGAGAGGAACGAGGTGAGACGAGAGAGCTTTTGCAAGCGCCTCTGGTCGCGCGCGCCTCGGCACATGTGTCGAACCTGAAATATGTAGGCGTGGCCTCGGCGAGCTAGCAGACGCGTTCCGACTACCGAATATGTTCACCCCGTGGCGACGCTCCACCCCGTGGGACCAGGATGAGGCCAGGATTGGCCCGAGAGCCACCCTCGGCCGCCTCCACCTGCACCCTCGTCGACAACCCGGTGGCGTTAACCCCTAAATACGGAGATGCGCGAGCGCGGCACGCTCATTCGAACGTGGACCATCGTCGCATTGAGTCGTAATCGCGAGCGTCATCGTTATCGAGAGCGCAACCTGTCAGGCCGAATAGTCGACGAGTTTCCCCGATCTGATCACCGTCGAGCTGAGTTGGCACGCGACGTCATATTTTATTTCGTGTAAATACCTGGAAAAGCGAAGTTCAGTGTTGACGAGAATGAGATACCGTCGAAGGGTCCGATAGTGATTGCGTCTTCGACGGTCGATTTTCGACGAGGGAATAATCTGAGGAGCGAGGAGGAACCGGCAGAGCTGCGGAAGATTGCGGACTTGTGTCAAGGTAAGACAGTGCACTTTGCATAACTAACGGAGCATGTGACGTGAGAAACTTAGTAAAGTACTCAGCCGACGTATTCCTGTAATCGTCGAGCTGCGATGTTGTCAACGAGGCTGTTCTGACCGGTCGGTCTTATCGGTTACCGCATGGAAAAACGTGCCTAACGTGTGGCAACTCTTCGCCGTTATCTGTTCAAGCCAAGTGTCCCGGATCATATCAGCACGATGACAATGGAAGATCGCTCGGGAGGCATCGAACGTGCCGCCCCCGCGAGTTCAACCGCGTCAACGACGACATCGTTGGCTGCGGTGCATCCGGATCTGTCCATAGACGCGTCGTATCCGCTTCAGCGTGCGAACAAGCGTTCGTTCGACGTGGCTTTCCTGGTGGCACCTGACGAGAAGCTGGCGCGTCGTCAGCACGAGAAGTTGAGGCTGGTGTCGACGGACCGATTGACCGACAGCGGTAGACGCGATCGCAGCCGCGAAGAGTCGACGGATCTGTCTCAGGATCACGAGAGTCTCGACAGACTTCCCCAGAACCTGACGATCAAACACTTCGAGACGGAGAGAAGGAGACTCGTCCATTGCACCGAGAATTCCCTGAGTCCGCCCTATCCATCGCCGCGAACGTTGACACCGACATTGCCGGGTCTCTCGCCGGATCCCGAGGTTGGAAGGTACGCCGGTCAGTCCCGCGTCGGGAAGAGCCCGAGCCCACCGATATTTCAACAGCACATCGGCCAGCATCCAAGTGTCGTCGGAAGACTCGCTGAATCGGCGGACCAGTCGAGTCTCTCGTGCGGAAAAGTTTACAACGGAATGGTGTGCCCGAGCAGACAAGCGGAGTCGCGCAGCGCCTTCACCAAAGTCGTCGTCACCGGGACATCGAGGAACGGAGCCTTCGACGACGGCCAGTCATCGCCGAGGTCGTCGATCTCCCCAGATCGGGGAAGCTACCAGAGCAGCGTCAGTCCACCCGCCAGCGGTCCGCTTCCGCCCGCCGCAGGCTACAAGTACGCCACTTTTCCCCCGACCAAGATGACATACCCGTTTCGCGTCAGTCCGGACAGTCAGCAGACAAACTTTCTCGAAAACCTAAAGATTCCGCAGATCGGTCAACCGCCGAAGATACCGAGTCCGAGCAAGGTCGCCGGCTTCCGATCCGAGATTCAACCGGTCTATCCGAATCTGCCCTACAATCCCATATCCGTATTTCCGCCGATTCCCGAGGCTCTGACGCGACCGCGTTTTCTCGCCACCGCTGCCGGCGTAGCCGGTCTTCTTCCACCGTCTTTCGCCCTCACGCTTCCTGCTCAGAACGTCTGCGCCAAGTGCAGCCTCTCATTCCGCATGACCTCCGATCTGGTGTATCACATGCGGTCCCATCACAAGAACGAGAACGCCGGCGAAATCGCCCGACGACGGAGGGAAGAGAAACTCCGCTGTCCCGTATGCGACGAGAGCTTCCGCGAGAGACATCATCTTACGAGACACATGACCGCTCACCAGGACAAGGAGAGCGACGCTATCGTGGACCAGGTCGAGATCAAGAGACGCGCGCCAACCGTCCACGGCAAGTGACGGCGCAAAGCCAATCGTGATGAGCTTCAGGTCGCTTCCGGATTTTCATTCGAGAATTAGGCCCAGTCCTTGGTTTCCGGGAATACGGATCGTCTGAGATCGCAGACGGAAGTGCAATGAAAGAGCCGGATGAAGAAGGTGAACGGTGCATCCGTACTAGCGTATGATGGAGGATCATCGGATCCATGAGTTTCGGGAGACAATCGGCGCGCGAAGGATGAACCGATCCAATAAAGGGTCTCTTTTGACCGCACCGTACGTACAACGTGCAAATCATACCCAAAATATTCCTCCGTTCACGCTCTGCAAAGTCTGCCGGTGTAAAGCAATAACTAGATTCGAGTAGATAACCGCATCGGCGATCGGTAAATGTGGGATCAGATGACGTTTGATCGATGCAAATTCAACGATGTAAATTCTAAGGCCGGATCTTTCGCGGTATTGTTAATCGTAACGCATGTACATTACTCGGTATACTCTTGATTATCTTACGAGCCGTCAAGACAGATTCCCTGTCTAGTCAATATTAGGTAGACCAAATTCGTGAACTCTATGTCCACTCTAGAGGACGAACAGTTCTTTTAACTTCCTGATCGAGTCTATAAGTGTAGATAGAAACAGGCTGTATGCTAACTACGATACGTAAATTTCGGGGGTGATTCTTTGGGGTTTGATTCATCGCGTTTTGGGACGAAAGCGATCGGAGGGGGGGAAATGCCCGGGCGCGGGCGGTCGAGAACGATGTGCAACGGCGAGGCGGGGCCTCAGTGGAAAGCCCGTTGATTCGGTACCGGGCAATAAATAGATCGTAAACTATAACCGCGCGCGTCACGCATAAACCGTCGGAGCGCGCATAATGGTAGGAAACAATGAATGTCGTAATCGGAAACAGTGCCGGTTTGTTATCTGCCATTCACACTCCATTTAACTTTAAACGGCGAATCGGCGCGACGCCCGCCGCGTTCACCCATCGTTTTAAATACACCGCGCGACCTGCCGCTCTCAACCCTCGTTCCTCACTGTTCGAACAGACCCGTAGCCTCAGCAGAGCCGGCATAGGGTTAATCGACGCCTCTGCGAACCACCACGCTCAAAAGCGTTCCCGAATTCTGTAATTTATCGGGCTTCGCTCCCCACGCTTAGTCAAACGCCGCACCTCGGAATGCGGCTCGGTCTTGATATACAATCATAGATTTCGTGCTGGTAATTATTACGACTGAGGATGTAGTTGCATCCATCTGGAGTGCTTCGGGTGTGAACGAATCGTACACTGAGATAAGGATGCGATAGAAATTACCGTAAATCTGGCACAAACCGATAGAACTTTCAGGATAACGGGAACTACAGCGATATCCGGGCAAAACATTCGTGACACTTAAGACATTCTGCTAGAAAATTAGGTCATTTTCGCTACCGCGGATATTTCGGTTCCAGCTAAAACTTGGATTTACCAAGTTCTTCTTACTACAAAATATAGTAATCGGTGGCGTCGCGATCGCGGACCCTTTGTTTCGGTTTGTAGGTTGTACTGGCATATTATGTCGATCAAATTTTTTTTATATATACATGCATAGAAAAATGTGATCGACAAAATTCTCAGTTTTCATCCACTGAATTCCCAGTTTTAATCCATGAAATGAATGGCCAGTTACGCAACATTTTGCCAAGCAGTCTTGTGGAAAAAAATACCATATGGATTGGGTAAAAATTGCTGCCTGTAAAAATGTTACCTATTGTTAGTGTACCATGTTGCCTGGTCTTAATTGACCATATGACTTGGTAGTCTTTCCGAGATCCTTCTCTCAGTGTATGCAATGATTTCTGATTAACACAATATAGGACTCATTACAAGTAGGGTAAAGCGGGCGATAAATGAACACCTGCCGCTACTTCTTATGGACGATCCGCAGCATTCTGTACAGTGATAAGTAGCGTTTAAGAGGAATGAGAGAGACAATGTAAATATTAGGATTAAGTGGAATGATAAATGCGGGTCGTCAATTTTTTCTAAAAAAATTGCGATATCTCGATGTAATTCCGCGCTAAAGTTTTCTCAATTTAATCGAGACACAAAGGCAACGATTCGATTGAATATCGACCAGTGAAAACGATTGATTCGACGGTCGAGTTGTACGATCGTGCAGAGTTTCTCAATCGATTTCAGTATTATCTATAAATTAAAAAGAAAAATGATATTATAAGAATATATTGAAGTTTTGTTTCGATTTTTCAGATAATTATTTTATCCGCCATTCGCTGGCAATATTATTAAAGATACGATTGTAATCGCGTCGATGTAAATATGACACTGTAAATATGCACATGTATGTATCGAAAAATCGTTGTTAACGAATAAAAGAATATCCGCAAAATTAAACAAAAAAAATCGACCTTCAACCTTATTCGCGTGTCATCGTTGAACCCAAATACCAAAAAATTGAGCATCGCAGTTGCCGGAAGCGAAATTGGGCTCCGTGGAAATCGCCGATATTTTGCCGGCCCGCACACTTTCCACTTCCGGGCGGTCCTCTAAATCACCGGAAGCCGATTACACACGGCGACAGATAATAATTTTTCGGCTGCCGCCTGTATCTTCCGCCAGATTTCACTTAGGCGCATCGAAGATTTTCTCAAGGGTCCGGAAAGAAAAAAAAAACTACTCACAACCAATGCGAAATAAAAAATATGACAAATTACAACCGTTCAAGTACCATTGTTCACTTTCTCCGTTCGCCTTTCAGAATGATAGTAACCGTACGTAATCTGGCATCAATAAATTCGCATTAAACGGAGCTTCTGTAAAAAAAAAAAGATAAGGACCGATAGTCGTATCGTCGTGCGCCTTCCTCGATGCAATACCGCACCCCCTTCGATCTCAGCCGAGTGTGAACGACGAGTGGCATAGGAGGCTCTCTTGAGAGTGTTTGCAAAACGATTTCACTAAATAGATACCGCCTAATCCTCGAGCAACTACAGCCAATACGACAAACAATCTTTTACCACATCCTCGAAAGCTCAATTTCCTCCGCGTTCCAGACAAGAAAAAACCAATTAAATAAGAAAACTACTCATCCGGTGCGAAATAAAGAATATATGAGAAATTACAACAGTCTAAGGGTCGAATTTTAAGACGTCAGTTTGAACTTAAAATAGCTCGTGAGTTCGAACTTAAGATCGAACTGGAACTACAATTGAATTCGAGTGCAGAGTCAAGAGCGATCTTAAGTTAAAACTAACGTCTTAGATTTCGACCCTAAGTGCCATTGTTCGATTTCTCCCCTGCCTATTAAAATGATAGTAACCTTACGTAATCTGGCATCGATAAATTCGCATTAAACGGAGCTTCTGTACAAAAAAGATAAGGACCGACAGTCGTACCGTCGTGCGCGTGCCCGTAATAAGTTCCTCAAGTCCAATAGCCGTGCGCATCCCCTTCGATCCTGACGAGTGGCATCGGAGGCTCTCTCGAGAGACTCTTTACAAAAGGATTCCACTAAACAGATACCGCTTAATCCTTGAGGAACCGCAGCCAATACGACAAACAATCTCGTAACACATTCTCAAGGGCTTAATTTTCAAGGAGTTCCGGAAAGAAAAATAGACGAAAAAGCTACTCAACTTTTAACATTTTTCGTTTGCCTCTCAAAATGATAGTAACCTTACGTAATCTGGCATCGATAAATTCGCATTAAACGGAGCTTCTGTACAAAAAAGATAAGGACCGACAGTCGTACCGTCGTGCGCGTGCCCGTAATAAGTTCCTCAAGTCCAACAGCCGCGCGCACCCCCTTCGATCCTGAAGAGTAGCATCCTGACGAGTGGCATCGGACGCTCTCTCTCTCTCTCTCTCTCGAGTCTTTACAAAAGGATTTCACTAAACAGATACCGCCTAATCCTCGAGGAACCGCAGCCAATACGACAAACAATCTCTTAACACATCCTCGAGGCCTTAATTTCCACGGAGTTTCGCAAAGAAAAATAGACGAAAAAGCTACTCAAAATGATACTAACCTTACGTAATCTGGCATCGATAAATTCGCATTAAACGGAGCTTCTGTACAAAAAAGATAAGGACCGACAGTCGTAGCGTCGTGCGCGTGCCCGTAATAAGTTCCTCAAGTCCAACAGCCGCGCGCACCCCCTTCGATCCTGAAGAGTAGCATCCTGACGAGTGGCATCGGACGCTCTCTCGAGAGAGAGTCTTTGCAAAAGGATTTCACTAAACAGATACCGCCTAATCCTCGAGGAACCACAGCCAATACGACAAACAATCTCTTACCACATCCTCGAGGGCTTAATTTCCCCCGCGCACCCGGAAACCCCTCGCCCAGTTTGTTCGGGACTCCCTTCGCCGAGCGAGTAAGTGTACTTACCCTCTGGCCGAGGTCCATAAAGATAAATAACATCGAGCATCGCACCCCGGTCCAGTGGCGAATACCCACTGTAGTTCGAGCTCCCCAGCTCGTTCGAGCACCGCGAAGCCGGCTTCTGCTCCCCTTCTCGCACGGTACCTCAAACCGTCCCGTTTCTCTCCTTCCGTTATTCCGCGTCTCTCGCTCGCTCGTTCTTCCCACCCTTGTTAGCGATATACCGCCCGTGCCCGGCCGTGGTGAATCGCGCGCATGCTTGTTCTGTCACTGAAATGATGACAATGTCATAGGCTCGGCCCGATCCGCCACGGAATCCTCGCTGCCACGTGGGCGACGATTGGACGCGGACATGCTAATATGGCGTCCGTTCCGAGACATTAACTTACGAGGATGTTTCTCCGTTGAGTCGGGAGAGAAGAGGAAGAAAAATGCCGCGTGGTGAAGGCGAGATGCTCCGGACTTTCGAGAACAACTACTGCACGATTCAGTCAGGAGGGAAATTTTTGCCCCGTGACTTGCTGAGTCAGCGGCGGAGATCAAAGTTCAATTAATTCATAAAGGACTTTTAGATATTAAAAAAAATTCTTAGCCGTATAAGAAGACTTATGGAAGATTGGTTCAGAATGAAGTCCGTTTGAACGATTAGTTCGATGAGCGTCTTTCGTATTTTTGTTTTTATTTATTTTTATTTTTTGCTGTTGGAGAAATTTTGATGTGTTTGACAAAAATGTAGAGGAGGTCGTATTAAGGATCGAGGTCAGACACAAGACGGCTGAGTCAGCGGTTGCGATAAAGTTCACTTATTTCATAAATGATTTATGTAAATTAGGAAAATTCATAGCCATATAGAGATTTGTAGAATTTATATTTGGTTCAGAGTGAAATCCTGAGGAACGATTAGTTCGATGAGTCTTCCGAAATTTTATCCTTTTTTTCACTAAAAAAATTTAGTTGGTATTGATAAAAATGTATAGAACGAGATCGTGATGAGGATCAAGTTCAGTCACGGAACGGAGCATGCGTGAGTATAATAAAAAGAGAATGAACATGGAGCACTCGCGTTATTCGCCAACCGCCGCTGACGGTCCCGCAACGGTTGAGACAAAGTTCAATTATTTTATAGAAGACATTTATATATTAAAAAAAAATTCTTAGCAATATAACAAATTTTATCGAAATTTGGTTCAGAATTAAATTCTGAGAGTCGATTAGTTCGATGAGGGACTTCCGTATTTTTTTTTTTATTATTTTTTTTTTGCATTGGAAGAAATTTAGTTGCTATTGATAAAAATGTATAGAACGAGATCGTAACAAGGGTCGAGGTCAGTCACGAGAGCGAGCATACGTGGGTATAACGAGAACGGGATCGACACGGAGCATTCGCGTTATTCGGTAACCACCGCTGACGGTCCCTTCGTTACCCCGATTTCAATTCGCCACGGGCTTTCAGGCCGATTATGTAACTCGACTGCGAACACGCAGCCAGTACCGGTCTCACGATAATCCCTGAGACAGATTTTCACCCCCTAAATTGAACGCGCCGCAGTGTGTTCCTATTATCAAGTACAGTGAAATAATTTTTCCGCATCGGATCTATAACAAAAGTGCCAAACTCGGTCGTTTCCACCACGAAAAGAGAAGAAATAGTAACCATTGATCAAATTTTCGTAACCTTTTACAGAGAATCCCATTGATGATGTGTTTCGCAAAGCAAAAATAAGAATTCCTGTTTTTAACATTTTAAAAAAGGTACTGAAATGAATGCAAAGTTGCATTCTTTTCAGTACCTTTTATTACTGGTACAGTAGAACCTCGATTATCCGAACAACCATTATCCGAAGCCTCTGTTATCCGAACCGCCGCTGGTTCGGATAAAGTTTCTACTATCTGACTATTGCGCAAAATTCTCGTATCATTACATTGTTGCGCGCTACAAACAACAAGCCAATTCAAGAACGCTCGAGCTCGCATAGGACTTACACAACACTACCGTGCATGCACGCCAGACGCATGCGCAGTATTTGTTAGTTTCTCAGCAGAGCAAATCTCACGTATTCCACTTTTATGCGTAAGCATAATGTACTTGCGGTGGGAAAAAAAATTAGAAACCCTTTTAGAAATTAGAAACTCGATAAAGGAAAACCACCGCATAGCTAGCGCGTTCGTATGATGCTGGCAAATCAAAGATCTCTGACATTTAAAAAAATTTGGTTGCGAAAAAAATGGACAACTCTCTCGAGCCAAACGAAAATTGTGGATTTCGTGATGAAGAAGGTTTGAAGTTACCGTTGAATATAAAAAATGCGTGTATCACGATATTTCTCAAATATGTATCATAATTATTAAAAGTACATGGGTACATTTTTCGATATGTATGGCTTAACACAGCTTCACTGTTCTGTTATCCGAATTTTTGTTAATCCGAACGAGCTCCGGTCCCAATTTTTTCGGATAATTCATGGTTCTACTGTACTTGGAGGGCAAATTGCCCTCCAAGTATCAGTAATTCCTTTTCCCTGCGGCTTTCGAGAGTACCACATACGAGAATACCGTATGCCTATTCATGATTTTCCTTTAATAAAAAATAATTCTGTACCGAATAATTACAGCTAGTTCGCAACATAATTTTTTTATAGAATCGACTATGAAATTCCTGTTTTTTAATCTGTAAAGAAAAACATTACTGTTATTAATGCAAAGTATTACCTCTCACGCAGTAAAGTAGTTATCAATGTTTCTTGTCCACAAACGTCCACAATTCTTGTTGTAAGATTAACAACAAAATAAAAAAAATTAAAATAATTATTTTTGTTTTATAATAAAATAATAAAAAAGATGAAAAAAAGGTATCTGTTAAATCTACAAATCTTACTATGCACTCATCAGTAATTTCTTCTCCCTGCGGCCTTCGAAACAGCGAAAAGCATGTCCATTCATATGCCTCGATTTAATCCACCCGCTAAAAAATAATACCGTATCGAATTATATAGCATCTACTTCGCAGTCAACATAATTCTTTATACAGACTCGACCATGAAACCTGCGAATATTCGATTGTTGAGCTAAAATTTTCATTAAAAAAAAAAAAAAAACAAAAACCAATGAAAACATAAAAAATTCTTCGCGTCGCGCAGCGAACGCATAAAAGCGTGTGAACGAATCGTCACAAAAGCTTTTGCGGGGCGTCGACGTGTATACAGTTATGAGCACCATACATTGTCGCCACATACACGCGCTCCTGTCCCGTATTCGCGCGCGACAGTTCAGTGATTAAAAACGGAAGTGTGCGGACGCTGCACCGCTGGAGTGGACGGAAGGCTCGGCTACTCTCGGCTGCAAGGACCACCCGACCACCTTGATTTACTGGGTGATATTTCGTCGCTCCGCAACACCCGACAATGGGTGCTTCGCGGTTGACATTTCGTTCGCGGAATTATTGCGAGCCAGGCAGGAGCGCGCCCGACGAGCGATAGTGCGCGGCCCGTCCTCGTTGCTCCACGAGCTTGATTCGCGGCAGTTTTCGCGAGCTGCTCCGGGGTGCCCACACGTTACGGACCACCGGTACCCTTCCAGCAGTTGCGGC
Source organism: Stenichneumon culpator (assembly GCA_964017025.1). NCBI lineage: Eukaryota > Metazoa > Arthropoda > Insecta > Hymenoptera > Ichneumonidae > Stenichneumon > Stenichneumon culpator. The sequence continues at coordinate 11,224,462 of OZ024776.1, read as the reverse complement.
GCACTGCGATCCCCTCTCGTACCGTTCGGGTATATTTTAGCCATTTTTTTTTTTTTTTTTTTTTTTTTTCATTCGCGAGAGCTTTTGTCATCGTCTCTGCTCGCTCCTCCTCGACCCGCCTCTTCTGGCTGTCGCCGCGATGCCTCTTTTGTCTCACTTTTCCTCATCATTTTTTTTTTTTTTTGGCTCCCTTCTCCGAAGCCCAACGAAGGTCGGCTCATGGGCGCGCAATACCTGCCGAGTCGCGAATTTATCGCGAAAGAGAAAACGCGGCGGGTCGGACGCTCATTCAAAAGTCATTAAATATGCTCGCATTCGGTAAGTCGGAAAAACAACGTAGGGGAGACCGGGGAAAAACGGGGACATGGGGCAAAATGAGGACATGAAGTCTTATATCGACGTGGGGCAAAATGGGGTACCCAAAATTATCGAATTAATCGATTCACGATAGCCAACAAACGACGGAAACCGTGCAAAATTGGGGCGAAATGTCATATCGACGTGCGGCAAAATAGAGTAGGGGAGACCGGGGAGTAACAAAAATCATTTTTAATTTTTTTACCGACAAACCCGAGAATCTAACGCTTGGACATCCAATGGCGTATCATTAACCTACTCTTAGGTATTTAGTTAAAAAATTTCAAGCAGGAAATAGCGCGGATTTGCGAACACCGCCGCTTTAAACGCAAACGAAATCGGGTGAGAATTTGGGCCGCGGCCGGATCAATTGTAACGGGCAGCGGGGTCATTTGTACCCACGAAATCTTTCGCCGACCGCGATTAAGAAATAGAACGGAGTGCATTATCACAGAAAAATGAAAGTTTATTATTGCTCAGGTTATTTATGAACGTTTGTCAACAAGATATGTTCAGTTTACCTGTTCCTCACACTGATACACTAAGCATAGCTATAAATGTTAGTCTACAATCGGTTAGTTATAAATTACAAGAGCGTCGTTCGCTGATTGCTTAGAATGTCAGAATAAAATATGTACAATATATTAGTATTGGTATTGCTATTGAAAAAAAACTAATTATTGCTGGTACAACTGACCTGTTACGACTGTTACAATCAAACCCACGCATGATTATTACCGTTACTATGACATTTGTTAATAACAAACTGAACCGGATCGTCTCAGCGATCAAAATGTTCAGTACAAACGTGCCGCTCAATTCTTTGCCTTTGTTTGCACTAATATTCTGTACTGGGTTGCCTAACTGACGCGTTGCGCACAACCGAAAAATCACTTCTGCACTCGCGAATCACATTTGTTTTCGGCAAATTGGTGTTTTTGAAAACTCAGCTATGAGGCGATTGCATGGCCATAAGTTGACGTCGATAATGTTGCTCACTTCATATCCGACACGTGCGATCATGCACAGCGTTGGGCGGCCGCTTGTTACAACTGACCCGTGTTACTTTTGACCCCGGTCTCCCCTAATAATGAAGCTAACAAAAGTTACCGCAAGTCAAATCGAAGGGTACCCCGTTTTGCCCCAAGATGATTTTTTTTTTTTTAATATCCTTTCAAAACCGGTGCCAACACAATTTTGGTCTGAAAAACAATGGATGTATGCTGTTGGTATTGTTGTAGCAGGTTTTATTGCTAGCGTCCCTGTTTTGCCCCGGTCGACCCTACTAGCTTGGATTCACAGTCTTCGCAGCTGGCAAATCTGCTCGAGACTTTAGGAAAGTGGCGTTGACTTGCATCTATTTTTAAATGTTGAACCGCACAGCAATAAACTATTTTTTTCCCGACTGCGCTAAAATAACCACATTCCTTGCGTGCAAGACGGGCGGAAAATAGCCTATTATTGACCGATGATCATTATTGACCTGTGCGCATGCGCAGTACAATTTCATTACTCCCTAGGGAGTAATAGGGCTCATTACTCCCTCTGCAAGCTCTATTACTCCCCGGGGAGAAATGGTAATTGGCGAATATGACGATTTTGCGACGCAAGAAATGCGGTTATTTTAACGAAGTCGGAAAAAAAAATCGTATGGCACAAGGGAGGAAGTGCCTTTTCACCTCGCGTGAATTTCTGCCCTCGCTTCGCTCGGGCATCAAACTTCACTCTCGATTAAAAGACGCACTTTCCTCCCTTGTGGCATAATATACTATTTTTCCCGACTTCGCTAAAATAACCACATTCCTTGCGTGCAATACGGGCGGAAAATAGCGTATTATTGACCGATGATCATTATTAACCGACGAGCATGCGCAGTACAATTTCATTACTCCCTAGGGAGAAATAGGGCTCATTACTCCCTAGGGAGAAATAGGGCTCATTACTCCCTCTCGAAGCTCCATTACTCCCGGGAGAGTAATGGTCATTGGCGAATATGGCGATTTTGCGACACAAGAAATGCGGTTATTTTAACGAAGTCGAAAAAAAAAAATTGTATGCCACAAGGTAGGAAGTGCATTTTCACCTCGTGTGAATTTCTGCCCTCGCTTCGCTCGGACATCAAACTTCACACACGGTGAAAAAACGCACTTTCCTCCCTTGTGGCATAATATACTATTTTATCTTGCCCATTACCCCCTTGATTCGAGATTCGGGAGTTGCATGAAATCCGCAATTTGCATTCCCATCGGAAGCCTCAAAGAGATAAGTCCATTTAAATAAATTAGTGACGCTATCTTGGTCGACGGTGTGCGAGGGGATGTATTGAGGGGTTCGGCAGATTAAATGATATTTTTATCAATCGTCACCGCGATTCGTTTCGCGCGACGGCGACGACCGTCGTTTTCTCTCTCCCTCCGTTCTTTCTGGGAACGACTGCCTCTTGGATTTTCTGGGAAATATCTATCGTAACAAGTATCGATGAATAAAATAATAAAAACTCTTTCTGCTCTATGCATATAAATATACACGTTGTTTTCCGAATAACTGCAACTCTTGTTCGGAAAAGTTCAGCACCGGAGAATCCTTTCGCTGGTGGAAGTTCAGCAAAGGGTGTGGAAACAGCGGTCCCCATGAAACGCGATGGTTTTCACGGCGAGCGTTTGTATATGCTCGCGCGCATAGCTATCTACGCGGGACATAATATAATGGGGCATAACAACGGCGTTAACACGCAGTGGCCGACCCCGGACGCGACCCGGGACCGCTCCCCGGGTGAGTTACACCTCTGATAATTACTAGAAATTAATGCGCCAGCCTATTCCCAGCCAGTGGCCATTGTACCCGTACGCGCGGGTGTTGTACACCGCAGTTTGTCCCGTCGGTCGGCGCTTCTCCGTCCGCGTTTATTCGTCGCCGCTTACACTCTGTATTAACCTATTCACACTCCACCGTACATCGTTTAATCCGGAGACGAGCCGAGCACAATGGTCGCGATACTTAATCATCCGTGCATCCGTAACGATGCACTGCGGGTCATTCTGCTTACTGATTTTCATCATTAAAAAGATAAAATGTTTGAGTTGCTTTCGTCGGGTCGGATTTCAAGATTCGATTGATACATTGTTTTTTTTTTAATTTGAGATATTTCTCAAACGCAGTATGTAACGTAAAATACATTTATTTATTTTATTTATAAATTTAACGCATTTATTTCATTGTATTTATTTTTTTAATCGGACACTTCTTTTTTCTCAACTGCAACAACCCAGCGAAAAAAAATATCCTCAGCGCAGAAACAACAGCGCTAAGGAAACTCGCTAAGATAAGACACCTGAATCACCCCCTCCATAATCCTTCACATATACCACTGTACGAAGCCTCCAGAATAATGCCGATAAAGGAACGTATCAACGACCTTAGGTTCGACTTCGCGCAAGCACACCTGGACAGTATTGTAAGCTTATGCAACAGCCGATCTCCAAATGTAAGACCCAAACACAAATTTCCAACACACACAATAATAGAAAACCTGAACATACTCCACAACACATAGGCGATTGCCCTAATACAAGTCATGTACAACATCATCGCACTCACACTCTCCCTCGCAAATAAAGGCTGACGAACAGACAAATAGGAGAAACACGGACTGAAGGACTCCGATGGCCCATTGGACAAAGGACAATTCAAACGAAACATTAGTAAACACCCGCATACTCATGTAAACACTCTGACCAATAAAATTATTGTACTACTCCGATTTTTTTTTTAATTTAATTTTATAAATGTACTTTCATTGTATTTATTTTTTTATTTTAATGTAATCAATTTTCTTTTACAAATATAGTCGTCGAATGTCGTGACCGATGAGAAAATATATTACTTTGATGTGCTGCGGCTTCGGAACGGTCTAATTTCAGAATCCTCTTCCTTGGATTTTCAAGGAGTTTGTAAAGTGATTTTTAAAGTGAGTCTCTCCATTAAAAACCAAAGAAGAGTCTGAAATTAGACCGTTCCGAAGCCGGAGCACATCGAAGAAAATAACTTTTATATTAAAGTTATTTCCTATAACTTTGCGTGTGAATAAGAAAACACCCTCGACGTAATTTTCAACCGGGCAACATTTAACTCAAGACCGGCTAGTCTAAAGTGTCGCCTATCAGATTAGAAAAAAATGAATCGCCGGCTGTATACATTTGCTGGCACAGCCGACTCAGAGTCAGAGGTTGATATTACGAACTGTTGCGGTCCTGCTGCTGGCTTCGGTCAGATAGTTTAATGTGAATTTATTGCAATCGAGGTTGATCCTGCGGTCGGTTCCAGCTAGGAAACAGCGAAGAGCCGCGTGCTAAGGGGCGCGCGCCGTCAAACCGATAGTCGCACCGATGCCGAGCATCCCTCGCGGGAGAAGCGCACGGCCGTCCCGAGCTATCTGCGCTATCTGCTCCGCTTAAGCGCGTCCTCGACCGGCTTCGGCGGAGGGTACGAAACGGAGAATAGAAATTTCGACTGGCGCGTCAGTGTTTTAAACTACCGAGATATACGGCCCCGAATGGAGGGAAGTGTGCCGCATAGATCGGCGAAGCGATAACACCTTATGTGGCGATTCAATCATCCCCCAATGCCAGCCCTCTATGCTCGATATATCTAAACGATCCCTGGAGACTTGGGGGGGAAACCGCGACCGATTAATTTGACAAATTCTTTACCGATCCCAGTAATTTTTTTCTCGACTATTTTGGGACTTGGATCGTTAGATAGCACCGCGAATGATGTAACTCTAAATTAGGCGCTTGTAACGCGTACATTGAGAAAAGGGTCTGATAGGAATTACCATAAATCTGGCAAAAACCAGCAGAACTTTTAGACAAACATTCGTACTAAACTTAACACGTTCTGCTAGAAAGTATGGTAACTTTCGCTGCTGGAGGTATTACCCGAGTATCCCGTAATTTCTGCTGGAATATACATAGGTTCGCCGTACTAGAAAATATAGTAATCGGCGACGCCGCGTTCGCGGACCGTTTGTTTTAGGTTTGTAGGCTATACAGGCATGTTATTTCGATCAACATTTTTTTATATACATGAAAAAATTCGATCGATGAAATTCTCAGTTTTAATCCACCAAATCTTTGTTTTATCCATGGAATTCTCAGTTTTAATTCACGAATTCTTAGTTATAATCCACAAAATTCCCAGTTGTAATCGACGAAATTCTTAGTTTTATCCAAGAAATTTTTAGCCAGATAGGTAAAATTTTTCCAACACACCTTCCGGAAAAATGGCCATATGGCTTGTGTAAAAATTGTTGTGGCTCCTGTGAAAATTTCCTATGTCACTAGTGAAGGCCCTGTTGTACCTGTACGCAATTTACCATATGGACTTGGCAGTTTTTCCGAGATCCTTCCCTCAGTGTATCACTAGATAGTACCGCAGACGGTGTAATTTTACCCGGGTCGCTGGCAAATTATACCCAAGACCAGAAAGTCAGAGCTCTCCTCTATCAAACTTAGCTGAGCTGAGATTCCCGGTTGCGAGTCGCGGAATGCGGGGGTTAGGTGTGGCACAGCTCGCGATTCTCGTAATTCACATTACTTTAATTCATATGGTAATCGGGCACCGTGGAGGCCCGGGTTACGGGAAAACTTTTGGCGAACAATGCAAGGGACAATGGTCGAGGGTATGGGGGGGGGGGGGGGGGGGGAAGGGAAGGATGACGTTGGGAAGCATGGGGGTGAACACGATATCGGATTCACCCCCTGCGGACGACATGCCCGTTATCGACAATGTCCGCTCGCTCAACCGGAAGCCATTTCGCCGCGAGAACTCGCGCATACCCGGGTATTCTCGCTGCTCGCTTTACCGCTGCCGTGACGAAATTTATATGAAAGTTTCGATTGGAATCGGCATATAATTTGGCGATAGAATCGTCGCCCTCCGCAAGGTGCTATCGAGCCGGACGACGATCCAACACAAAGATCGTCTGCGCAAATACGCGAGTCACCGGAATATGGACGATGGCACGATCGAAGATTTTGGAAAGAGCCCATTTCTCGGTTATGATACGTAAGCATGGAATTGGCCACTTTACAGTTGCGGTAATGAAATTGATATGAAAATTTCGATTGGAATGGTCGTAAAATGACATTCTGGGCAAATGCCCTAAGTACTTGAAGTGCGCATTCAGTTATCGAGTACTTGAAGTACTGGGCGCTGAGTAGTTCTTGTGTACTGACGTATTAAGTACTGACAGAACCGAGTTGCTGAAGTTCTGAGTACTGAGCACTTACTCATAGTAAATGATACTTCAATGCGTACTTTAAGTACTTAGTGTATTTGCCCAGCTCTGCGTCGTATAATTGGCGATGGAATCGTCGCCCTCCGCAAGGTGCTATCGAGCCGGACGATGATCCAATACAAAGATCGTATACGCAAATTCGCGAATGATTGGAATATGGATGATACTACACTGAGAGAAGGATCTAGTAAACACGACTATATCGCTTGAGAGATATTACCATAGCACATAGTAGTAGAGGCCTAGGGCGCTACCTATGGTAGTAGGAAGTACCAGACTTATAAGAATGTTTCGTAGATATTATGGTAAAAATTCTTAGAAAATCTGAACTTTCTGCAATAGATGGCGCTCTAGTGCCCTACTACAATGTGCTATGGCAATTTTTCTTAGATAATTGGTAGTTTTTACTAGATCCTTCTCTCAGTGTATAATTGTAGATTTTGAAATGAGCTCATATACGCTTTCTCGGATATGATACGGAAGCATGAGGGTGTTTCATCAATTGTTGAAAATTTAATAAAAAAATTCGTAAAAAAAAAAAAAAAAATCAATTTCGTGTCCCACTCATGAAAATAATTGTAAATACCGCTTCTTCTCACCGCTTCTTCTCACGAAAAGATACTTCCAGCAATTAAATTTCGGGGGTGTCGAAATGAACAAAACATCAAATGGTCTTTAGCTCACTTAGACACCCCCGAAATTTAATTGTTGGAAGTATCTTTTTGTCAGAAGAAGAGGTAAAGTATTTACAATTATTTTCAAGAGTGGGACACGAAATTTTATTTTTTATTTTCCTGTAACCAATTTTCTTACTACTTTTACAACAATCGATGAAACACCCTAATAAGCATGGAATTGGCCGCTGTAGAGTTGCGCTGACGAAATTCATACGTAAGTTTCGATTGGAATCGGCATATAATTTGGCAATGGAATCGTCGCCCTCCGCAAGATGCTATCGAGCCGGACGATGATCCAATACAAAGATCGTATAGGCAAATGCGCGAATCACTGGAATATGGATGATAGCATACGCGAAGATTTCAGAAAGAGCTCACATACGCTTTCCCGGTTAAGATTCATAGGCATGGAATTGACCGCTCTACCGCTGCTCTAAGGAACCGTATATGAAATTGGACCCTCTTTCTTCATTGTCCGATGACCGCGCCGACGACGACGACGAATTTCGATTGGCATCGGCATGTATTTTCCCAATGGCATCGTCGCCCGCCGCAAGGTGCTATCGCGCCAACTATGATCCAATACAAAGATCGCCTATCCAAATGCGCGAATCACTTGGAATATGGATAATACCATACTCAAAGATTTTGGAAAGACCTCGTACAAGCTTCTCCCGATTATAATACATAGGCATGGAATTGGCCCTTCTTCCTTCTTCCCCCGATGACCGCGACGACGATGACGAAGTGGAAACGGACAACATTGGTCTGGCGAGAGGCGAGCTCGCGCGCGAGTAAATTGACCGGTCGGCCATATGCGTCGACTCGCGGCTGGCGCGGCGTCGAGGGCTGTCCCGCAATCCGGGCTTTATCGAGGTTCCGCGGGCTAAGAGCAGAGAGTGAGCGAGAGCCACGCATTACAAATTTAATCTTACAAATGGATCCGAAAACTTGGAAACAATGGAATATATGAAATGTGGCCGTGTATATCAACTCTCCGGTCTCCTAGACACGTACACGCAGGGAGTGGCGAAGCGGAGGATGGAGAGGGACTTTTTCGCGTCGGGCAATATTGTCAGGGCCGATCCATATTCTCGGCGGACTGGTAAGAATGCAGAGCGAAGAAAGCTTGTGAACGTAGGGCGCAAGGGGACGATGAGCGAAACGGCAAAACACGACGCTAGCTTGGAATTGCTTCTGGTTCTGGTTGTGTCGGGGAAGCGACAAGAAGTGGATTTCGCGGACGATAGACCCACGCGTCCTGTCGCACCCTCGAGCACACGGGTTACACGCGCTTTCGAAAATCGGAATAACTTCAATTTTATTTGCATCTTATTGCACGGCTCTTCCGACTGATATCTCGGGTTTATGTGTTATCGATTAGATTGGACAAACTACTCTGATTAAAAAAATGCGGTTGGATCGAGTGAACTTCAGTTAGCCGAACAAAGTATTTTCATCGGGCAAAAATATTTTAGTGAAGTCATCGACAAAAATTGGGCCAAATTTAATTGAAAACATTTTACAGTGTTGGTCCATTCCCATATCAAATTTAAGCTCGATACCTTCATGTTTACTGTATTTATGCCGTTTTTTAGTAATTTTGCACGAAAAAAAAAATCAAGATTCTGTATAATATGATCGTTTGGATAGATTTCGGCGAAATTCAATACCACTGGTCTTTGATTATAGTATTATATTTGTATGCAGTTTTAGGACGATTATCAGTGTAGGTTTAAAAAGAAAGTTGAAAACTGGAACTTTAAAATCGCTTCTGATCTTACTGATTTTAAAAGTTAAAAGCGATGTGAAAAAAATGTTCACATCTCTTCCTCATAACAGTTGAAAATTGAAGTTTCCATATCGCTTCCTCAAAAAAGTTGAAAATTCAAATTTTCACCTCGCTTCCTCACAAAAGTTGAAAATTCAAATTTTCATATTGTTCCTTTCTTCGAAAAGCTTCTTCTATCAGAAACCATTTTCTGTATTTCTGGAAGCTTTCTTTTCGCCAAAAACAAAGCTTCCTCTCCGAGCAAGCAAAAAGGCAAGAATGGTCTCCCATCTGCCGGAAGTCGGTCGACGATCGCCCCGAACAAATTTTTTGACGCAGCAGCCGGTCCACCGAACTACGCATATACGCACGAACCGTGGGTAGCCCGCGTAGAATTGGGGATGAAGTGGCTTGTCGTGGTCGGGCAGACTCGTTCCTCGGCTGGAACGCGTGGGTGGTGCGGTAGATTAGCATAAATATGGCGTCTTAGAGCGGGTCGTTTGTCATCGTTAGCAAAGCACACGCTTCCTGGGACTCGGGTAATCACACTCCTCTGAATCGCCGTGCTGTTTCTATTCCGCGAGCGGGCGGAGGAGCTGTCCCATAGAACTAGAATGTTGGGAGGGCTTTTGGAAGTCAGTGTGTGGCTGCAGAATGGAGGAGAGATCGGAGCGTTCTACGCTATCCTGAGCCGAGAGTCCCGCAGGAAGGAAGCCGCCGATGTGGCGTCGAGTAGGATACTCCGCCGGGAACGGGAACAAGTGGCTGTGCTCCGAGAAATTCTGGCGGATTCTGGCGAAGAGCAGCAGTAGCGGAGAATAAGAGACGTATAGTGTAAGCGTCGCACACACGTGTGGCTCCATTCTGTTACTTTGCTATGTGGTTTATCGCTCGTTCGGAAAGTCGCCCCGCAAGCGAAGCGGGCTCTGCGAAAACTCGAACTCTCAGCGAGCGAGTCGCCGAGAAAATGCAAGTACAACGGAGAATTTCGAATGGTACTATTGTTAGGCTGATTTTCATTTGTTTGTTTTTTTTTTTTATGCGCCTGAAGATATGGGCGGTGGAGTGCAGAAACAAAGTCTTTGGTCAAGAAATTGTGAATCTCTTTATCCCGCGCGGTTTCGATCCAATCCCAATTATTGCAAACGCTCCGGCATCTGCGAGAGCGACGCTTCCGACCCTTCATCTGCTATCGGTGTCAATCTGCTGTTCTTCATCGTAAACTCGTAAACTCTGCACTCGTAAAATCTAGTGAATTCTGGCGAACAGGAGCAGTAGCGGAGAATAAGAGACGTGAAGTGTAAGCGTCGCACACACGTGTGGCTGCATTTTGTTACTTTGGTAATTTGGCCGCTCAATAATTGGGTCCAAAGCAACGCAACATTTATACACTCATGGATATCCGATCGCTGACATCGATCCCATCGGGAAGTTTAGTTCATTGGCTAACCAAAACCCCTCAATATGTACAATTACCTATTTTTTAATACAAAATATGAATAGAAGAATGAATATATGTCTTCATTCCTATTAGTAGCCGCCTTACATGCGTCGATTAAGAACTTAGTCAATAAAAAAGCATACCGCGTTCTTATTAACATAGTAATAATATAAATTAAATATTAATCCAAGTGAAAAATTCATGTGGTACTTCTTTGCGTATTGAAAATTGCAGTTGGAGGGTCGAAAAGAATTGCTATTATCCAAAATGTAATGAAGCTGCCACTAACAGGAACATTTACCTTATATGGTTTATCGCTCGTTAGGAAAGTCGCTGCACAACCGCGGGGTGGGCTCTGCGAAAGCTTGAAGTTTCAGCTATACCGAGAAAATGTAAACACAATATACAATTTCAAATGGTACTATTGTGAGGCTGATTTTTTTCCGCGCCTGAAAAACTGTGCGACGGAGTGCAGAAACGAGTCTTTGGTCAGGAAATTATGAATCTCCTTAATCCGCGCCGTTCAGATCCAATCCCAGTTATTGCAAACGCTCGAGCAACTGCAAGAGCGGCGAGTCCGACCCTCCATCCGCTATCGGTGTCAATCTGCTGAAACACATCGCTATTCTTCATAAGCACCCCTCGCGCGGTCACTCCTGCGTGTAATATAATAAGTATCGTCGGAGTATCGACGGTGTCGCTCGGCGCTTCGGGTGCGTTTCTCGGATTTGGGTCGGAGAGAAAGTATCTGATTGCTTCCTCATGGAGGATGACATGTCTTCATAATTTATTTATTTCTTTCAATCTACTCGTGCGTCTGTACGCGATGGATGTGCAAATTTAAAAACCCATAATGAAACGCACTGAGAAAAAAAATTGTTGGATTAATCTAAAGTCGGGGTGACACGCGTTTAAAGCTGTTATTTGGGTGGTACAACAAAAATGTTTGTGTGAATGGACAAATTTTGAATCGTTTGAAGCAAATAATAGTTTAACAAAACAATGCCAAACAACGAACAATTCCAAACAACAAACAATGCCAAACAACAAACAATGCCAAACAACAAACGATTCCGAACAACAAACAATGCCAAACAACAAACAATGCCAAACAACAAACAATGCCAAACAACAAACAATGCCAAACAACAAACAATGCCAAACAACAAACATTGCCAAACAACAAACATTGCCAAACAACAAACAATGCCAAACAACAAACAATGCCAAACAACAAACATTGCCAAACAACAAACATTGCCAACAATGTCGTTGTACCAAACAGCCAACAGCTTTGAACGTATGTCGCGCAACTTTTGGTTAATCCAACCTTTTTCTCAGTGCACACATCGGTGTGTACGAAACCCATTGTTTGTTTCGCGGCCGCGAACTGCACTGGAATCGACTCGTCAAACTGATTTTTCGAAAAATTGATGCGCAATATCGTTATGGGAAATGGGGGAAAGCTCGGCGGGCGGAGGCGGAAGAAAATAAGGCTCTCCGCCAGTGGAACGTTATTCCATCAGGGTTTCGAAGCGAAGCGGTTTTATACTCGGGCTACTGTTGCCTCGACCGCCTACCCTTCCGGCGCGGCGCGTTCGTTTCTCTCGGGGGAGCGTTTACCACGGATAATTCATATTTATGACCGACGGCTCTATCAACCCCACTTGCCTCGTATACATTTAATTGAGACGTCCGTGTCGGAGCCAATAGGGCGAGTGTGCTCGTTGTCTCGAAAAGGGGAGAAGTTCTGGATCTGCCTTCGTCCAGACAATGCCAAGTCCGTGGGGTTGTTCTCCTTGGTTTGAGAGCGTTCTGAAGTTAAACCTACTATCATGCTGTACCGCACTCGCATGCGTGTATGTTTCTCTATCTATTCTGTTGTTCATATACAATACATATACACTACATACACACTACATACACACTACATACACACTACATACACACTACATACACACTACATAAGTCATATGGTGAATTTCGACCAGCACTACTAGTGATATGTGAAATTTTGGCTATACCAATTTTTGCCCAACCTGTATGGTAATTTTTTCCGGAAGGCTCGTTGGCCTAAATTTGCTTATCTGTATAAGTGTTTCGTGAAGTTATGGTGCAAATTCATTTACCTAGATGCAAATGTTTATAAGTTCCAAATTTATTTTCTGTAAATTGAGACCATAAAACTAAGAATTTTGGGGATTAAAACTGAGAATTACGTTGATAGCATTTTTTTATGTATGTGTGCATAAAAGTAATTTCATCGACATAATATGCCGGTACAATCACAAACCTAAAACGAACAGTTTGCGATCGCGACACCATATTATATTTTTTTAGTAAGGAGAACTAACATAAAAAAAAAATTGAGGGATATTCCGGTAATATCTGCGATAGCGAAAATTACCATATTTTCTCATAGAATGTCTTAAGTTTAATACGATTGCCAGGATATCGCTGTATTTCCCATGTACCTGAAAGTTTTGCCAGTTTTTACCAGATTTATGGTAACTTTTATCGGATCCTTCTCTGAGTGTTGAAGAAATGACAATTTAACGAACCACACGATCACTTTTATATTCTACAATTTTCCGAACTACAACTCGTTAAAAATTTCCGAGAAATCTGTGAAAAGTCCTTAAAAACTGACTGGGGCACTTTGAGCGAGCGCGTACCGTTGACTGTGAGGTCTCTCGCTCCGAAATCGGCGTCGGAACAGAATGCACTTAGTTTTTAGAGAGCACCCTACCACGCCGAGCCGCCCCTTCGCGAATATTAAATACTAATTCCATTAAAGCCTGGAAGGGTTGCACGCCGGCTCGTAGCTGACCCATGTTTCATAAACGAAAGCTTTTCAATCTGAGAAAACACTTATGGATTCTCCCTCTCTCGTCCTCCCAACTTTTTTATCCTGTAATTATTAATGCAAAATAAATGAAGGAATGGAAACAAAAATTTCAAAAAATGTACGAAGATAATCGGAATGAATTCACGATCCCACAGAACTTCGCCTCTGCTTATCTTTCCATCAGCCTATCGACGCGAGCGATGGGGAAAAAAAAGAAAAGAAGACAATAAAAACTTTACAGTTCTTGCTGGTTTTCGATAATCAAGAACCCTCCCAACGCGGAGAGTCGATGCAATCGTCTAGAAGCTCCGTGATAACGGAGTTTCAATTATACGAATGAGCCGTAGAGTTTCGGCGAAGAGTAGATTATAATGGGGAAGCGCGTCCGATTGTCGTCGCGATCGAGACCCGCTGAGGATCGCGTATCTCCTGAATCACCGCGATATTTCTCGGACATTGTATAGTACCGGAGAACCCGGAAGGAGGACACCAAATAGAAACTTTGTGAAAACTTTTATTTCTATTACTGCGTCGACGACAACGACGATCTATCGAAATGTCATCGTCGAAAGGATCCTCGATTGCGCAATTGGATACATGACTTCAATTGGCCAAAGTACCTCTCTCTGGCTCGGTCCGAGTCCCCTCGGATGTTTTCTTTTCGCCGTACCATGAAAATACATACGTCGAAAAGTGGGAAATATTTTCTGCAACATCCGACCGATAATCACCGAAATTGAAATAAATCGAGGTCTTCATTTCTCATCTCGTCAATCCCTTTGGCACTCACCGAGTCACGAAATCCCTAGAGATTAGTGGAATCCTATGAAAAAAATCAACACAGTACTACACTGTAAGAAGTTTGCGGTGTAAACTGTAAGGGTGTTAGTGATGAAAAAACGGGTGTTACAGTTAACACCATTTCGCAGTTACAAGTAAATCGAACGTACCTTAAACCGGTGACGCAGTGTACTCTAATAAATTCCAATATGAAGTTATGTGACGAACCACGATACCACTTAATGGTGTTATTTTCTTAGAAGTCAACACAATTCTGTGGCAACTGATAACATCTCTAACAAGTGGTGCATTTAACCACAAGTTTAAGTTTTGAATGGACATTTAACCATTTTGGATATTAGATTTTTTTAAAGTTGAAACTCAATTTCGAAATCGATGACCTCAAAATCGCCCGAATATAAAATCTGAAGTAAATCGTACTTAAGGAAAAACGGATACTTCAAAAAGCTGATTTTTCTTAGAGCTTTTATTTTCTTAGAAGTCAACACAATTCTGTAGCAACTGATAGCATCTCTAACAAGTGGTGCATTTAACCACAAGTTTAAGTTTTAAATGGGCATTTAACCATTTTGGATATTGGATTATTTTAATTTGAAACCTAATTTCGAAATCGGTGACCTCCAAATCGCCCGAATATAAAATCTGAAGTAAATCGTACTTAGGGAAAAACGGATACTTTAAAAAGCTGATAATCATCTTTTAATTGATTGTCAATTGTTGATGGTAAGAAAGAAGAAAATGATGATGATTGTTTTTAATAGTACAATAAACGAATATACGAGAATATAATCATGCCGTGTGTTCTTTATATGTTAGGTAGTCAGCATAGGTAGGTATGAATAAGCATTGGGTGGGCAAGTCGAATCTCTTCTCATGTAATTCCCCACCATAAACATTCGTGATCGTAGCCTTGTTCTCATCAATATTCTTTCCTTCATTTATAATTATCATGATGTACCACATAACTATGTTGTTAGGCAGTTATCAATTACAATTCATAATGTTAAAACTTTTATATCTACTTCAAGCGCTCAAACTCCTTTTACTAATTTGTGTAAAAAGTTGTACACCTCTACAGTGTTAGAATGCACATTCCGTAAGTACCACTGATTTTAAACTGTAAAAGTTTTACACCATATTTAAAAACTCCTCTTAGCACCATAGCAATGGACCTACATGGACCACAATGCAGTATTAAAGCGGTGTTGAATGTAACATCATTTTTCTTACAGTGTACAAAAATGGGAAAGATTTTCTGCGTATCCGATCGATACTCAGGGAAATTGAGATGAATCGAGCTTTTCATTCGCCATCTCCTCAACCCTTCTGTCCCTCGCCGAGCCACGAAAAACCCGTAGATTAGTGGAATCCGAAGAAAAAAAATCAACAAAGTGGCTGCGGCAAGTGCCGCGAAAAGTCGTCGAAAGTAATTCCGCTATGAGCAGGAAGGTCGAGCACGGAGTGCCCGAGTGTTTACCCTCCCGTGACGCACCGTTTCCTCGGGGGGCGAAGCCCGGTCCGGCGTTGGCGCGGGGTGCTCAAACGTATCATCGATCTCTCAAGTCGATTAAGCCGATCGCGAAGTCCGAGACTGAATCGATATGAGAACCCCGAGCCGGCGAGAGCGGCGCAAGGCACCGAGATGACGGATGGCCCCGTCTCTTGGTCCTCTCCTCGCCGATGGACGTAGAGCCTGTGCAACCCCCCTATCGCACTTTCCTCTAACTATATATGAAATACCTACACCCATAACCCTTCGCGAAACTTAGCCCATCTCGTTCGAGAGTTGTTTATGGATCAACGAAGATTCTTCGTGAAAATATAAATCAACGACACTGTTACGCGGAGAGGTGTAAGGCGTGAATGACCGCCGGTCGTCCGTAACGAATGTCGGGTATCCCCGCGTTCTTCTTTTTTTTTCGAGTTATCGCGTCGGTCTGCCGATGGAGGCGGAACCGTAGGACCGAAAGTTTCTGTGATTTTAATTCGGATCCTTTCAACGTATTCGCCACGCATCCCAGTCCAGGGAACACAAATCCTCTCGCCAGAGAGCGACGCTGAAGAGAACGAAGAATTTAGATTTTTATATAGCATTCGACTGTACAAACAATGATACTTTGGCTCATCGTTTGTACAGTTATGACTTTGGGGCATAATTTGACCTTTAATGAAAGGGGCCATTGCAATTGCGACAGATATGACTTCCACATTCGCTGGTAATTCTGGTGCGAAGCGAAGGCGGCAAACGACCGGTGGTGCTTAACTCTTCAACTTTCTCCAACACACTTTTGCTCGATTCTGCCAACCTCCCAATCGTAGACGTGAATATCTGTCAAGTCTCCTTCATTGGATCTGTCCAGTCTCCGTTATTGGGTCTGTCAAGTCTCCTTTATTGGGTCTGTCAAGTCTCCTTTGTTGGATCTGTCAAATCTCCTTTGTTGGATCTGTCAAATCTCCTTTATTAGATCGGTCAAGCCTGCTTTATTGGATCTGTCAAGTCTCCTTTATTGAATCCGTCAAGTCTCCTTTATTGAATCTGTCAAGTCTCCTTTATTGGATCTATCTAGTCTCCTTTGTTGGATCTGTCAAATCTCTTTTGTTGGATCTTTCAAGTCTCCCTTATTGCATCTGTCAAGTCTTCTTTATTGGATCTTTCGAAGCCCCTTTATTGGATCTTTCGAAGCCCCTTTATTGGATCTTCTTTATTGGATCTTTCAAGTCTTCTTTTATTCTTTCAAGTCCCTTTATTGGATCTTTCAAGTCTTCTTTATTGGATCTGTCAAGTCTCCTTTATTGGATTTTTCAAGTTTCCGTTATTGGATCTTTCAAGTATCATTTATTGGATCCTTCAAGTCTTCAAAAATCCCTGCAATTTTAATTCAGACTCATTCAACCTGTTCGCCACACCACTTCTCAAATTCTTAGACCACGAACAAATTCTCTCGCGAGACAGCCACGCTGAAGACAACGAAAAATTTAGATTTTTTTCTTTATAGCATTCGACTGTACGAACGATGATAATCTGTACGTCAAGGAAAGGGCCATTGGAATTGCGACAGAGATAACTTCCATATTGGCTGGTGATTCTGGTACGAAGCGAAGACCGCAAACGACCGGTGGCGCTTAACTCTTCAACTCTCTCTAACACACTTCTGCTCGATCCCGCCCAGCCCACCAATCGTATACGTGTATGTCTCTCAATTCTCCTTTATAGTATGGTCGAGCGAAACCACACCATTCCGCCGCTTCCCAATAAGCGCAATAAACTCATTCAAGACTTTACTGCGAATCGCTTTACAACTGGCGGTTACGACACTGGCTAACGGCTGCGAACACCAGCGCGACAACCGCAACGCCACTCCCGCCTCCCGATCTCTGGAACTAGTTACCGAAACTGCGCTAGTTTAAATTACGAGCCGCGGCGCCTTCGCGATTTATTTTTGCGAGAGGGAATCGGTCCACGGCCAAACACCACCGACGTCGAGGATACACCCGGGGTGCTTTCGTCGACGTCGTGACGGGACCACGCGGCGAACGTAAAACGAACGACTCGGCGATATTCGCACGGTTATTTTCGTTCATCCGCCGTACGCAGGGCTATCTTTTCATTCTACTTCTCGTCATTCTTATTATTCACGAGTGTTGCACCGATGCGCTTTCTTATGTGCTCCTCCTGCCTTGTGGCGGAATGGCGGTTGTAAAGCAAACGAGTTCCTTGAGCGGTATAACTTGTAGTGTTTTTTCCCCCCCGGTGGTGGATACAACTCAAAGTATAACCGGAATTAATGTTGGATGAGCGAATTTTTTGTATATTTGATCGATGAGAACGTCTTCATGTTTATTCCATAAATTGTGAGTAGATCGCTTGAGCGATTCTTGCAATCATAGTTCGATGTGACACAACTGGTTGTGTCACATCGAACAAAAATAATGTTGAATGCGCAAAATTGGTTTTGATATTTTGTCAATGATAAAAATATCATGTTTTCCGAAAATAGCGAGTGGATCATTTGAGCGATTCTTTCAAACATGGTTCGATGTGATTCAACTGGTGGATCTAACTCAGGGAATTACCGAAAATAATGTTGAATGCGCAAAATTCGTTTTGATATTTTATTCAATGATAAAAATTTCATGTTTTCCGTGAATAGCGAGCTGATCGATTGAGCGATTCTTGCAATCACGGTTCGATGTGACTCAACTGGCGGATCTAACTCAGGGAATAACCGAAAATAATGTTGAATGCGCAAAATTTGTTTTTGATATTGTGTCAATGAAAAAACTGTCATGTCTTCCATTGTTGAAACTTCCGTGAGTTTCTGTGCGAGGAGCGGAGCTTTTTCGAGTTGAGGGAAGAGACGAGAGTTGCGAAAATAAGCGTGTATACACTCGTTGACTTTAACGAGAACAGAGGTTCGCTAGATTTAATAAGTCCGTTCGAAACTAAAGATAACCGCCGACTTTACAGCAACGGACCCGGCAAGTGTCAGACGAGAAGATTGTGTCTGTGTATATTGCCCAGCTGTAGGCAATAAGGTGTGAGTGTTGCGTGTGTAGCGAGTCCGGCTGGGCGTCCGCGACGTAAACAAAGCCGAGGGCAAAAGAGGTCGAGCGGCCGAGACTCGCGAGAAGCTGCGGTGAGAGATCGAGCGTTCGCTCGATCGATTGTCGGTCGACCGTTTGTCGAAACATCCATAAATAGCGAGTGGGTCGTTTTAACGATTGTTGCAATCATGGTTCGATGTGACTCGATAGTGGATCTAACTAAAGGAATAACCAGAAATAATGTTGTATGCGCACAAATTTGTTTTTTCCCGACTTCGCTAAAATAACCACATTCCTTGCGTGCAATACGGGCAGAAAATAGCCTATTATTGACCGATGATCATTATTAATCAGTGCGCATGCGCAGTACAATTTCATTACTCCCTAGAGAGGAATAGGGCTCATTACTCCCTCTGCAAGGGAGGCGAGGTGTGTAAAAGGGGAAGGACCCCGTACAGGTGGAACACATATATAGAGCTCATTACTTCCTCTGGAAGCTCTAATACATCCGGGGGAATAATGTTCATTGGCGAATATGACGATTTTGCGACGCAACAAATGTGGTTATTTTAACGAAGTCGCAAAAAAAATATCGTACGCGACAAGACCGGAAGTTCAATTTCACCTCACGTGAATTTCCTCGCTGCGCTCGGGCATCAAACTTCACACTCTGTGAAAAATGCGCACTTTCCTCCCTTTCGGCATAATATACTATTTAGATATTTCATCAATGACAAAATTGTCATGTTTCCCATAAATACCGAGTGGATCATTTGAGCGACTCTTGCAATCATGGTTCGATGTTGCAACACCGAGTTTACAGTGATAAACAACGGACCGCCGACTTTTTCCGCCGCACCGCCCGTATTGAAGCGAGCTTCACTTTCCGTTCTGGCCGCAACGAATTGCGATTTCCATTTTTCATCGCGGTTCGGGGCCCTGCCGTGTAATAGTTGTGGGAGGGCGAAAAACCGTAGCCGCGGGCGGGCAGACAGGCGGCTGGCTCGTACCGTACTCCGCCCTGTTTGTGCTGTATAAAACCGCGTGCAACATTACCTTCGATATTCGCAAAACGGATTCTACGCCGAGCTGCCGTCACCGCATCCACGGATACCGTCCCACCCCACCCGTCCTTGTGGTAATGAGGTGGTTTCAATTCTGGCCCCGGGGCAAAATTCACTCTCGTACTCGCCACTCTCGTGTAACTCGTATGTATCGGGCACAGTGGCGTTCCAGTGTTCTTCGAGGTTGCTGGAAGAAATGAGTACGTGTGCGCACGAAATTTCCAATTTTTAAAAATATTTTCTCATCGCTTCTTATTAGTCCAAACTTAAGATCGATCTTAAGTTCGAACTTACGATGCAATTTAAGTTCGGACTTAAGTTCGAACTTGTCGAACTTATTCAAGATCGAATGTATTCAAGATCGAACCTCGAAGATGGAGGTTCGATCTTGAATTCGAACTTAAGACAGATCGTAACCACACAATGAATGTCAGGCCGAACTTTGATCTTAAGTACGATCTTAATTTAAAACTAACGTCTTAAAATTCGACTCTAAAATCCTGTCACGTCACGCTGACATATACTACTGAACGAGAGGATTCTTGATTCATAAACGTCTTTCGTGCTAAGCTCTGATCGCTGTTACCGATAACTACTTAGCTATAAAATACTACTATAACGAGTAGTTTTCTACTATAACGAGTAGTTGTCAGGTGGAATTTCTATATAGATAGTTTTTGATAGTATATACTCAATTGGTTAAACTATAATTATGGTAAAAATGTAACCATAATTATTCACACAAATTGTTCCACTTGGGAACAATTTTTGTGGTAAAAAGTTAATATTATCACGTTTACTATGTAATTTTTTCTCAGTGTGGTTTTTTTTTAAAGAAATTTATAAATTGGGCTTACGAACAATTGGACACAATCTATTTTGATTGCAGAGCGGTGGATGCGAGGTGGCATAAGAATATGGGAAAAAGCCGAGTGGGCCTACGCGGTCTGGAAATTTTTCTCAGTGTGTGTGTGTGTGTGTGTTTTTTAAAGAAATTTATAAATTACGATTACGAAAAATTGGACACAATCTATTTTGATTGCAGAGCGGTGGATGCGAGGTGGAATAAGAATACGGGTAAGAAGCCGAGTTGGCATGAGCGGTCTGAAAATTTTTCTCAGTGTGGTTTTTTTAAAGAAATTTATAAATTACGATTACGAAAAATTGGACATAATCTATTTTGATTGCAGACCGGCGGAGGCGAGGTGGCATAAGAATACGGTTAAGAAGCCGAGTGGGCCTACGCGGTCTGAAAATGTATACATTTTTTAAAAGAAATTTATAAATTACGATTACGAAAAATTGTAGATAATCTATTTTGATTCCAGACCAGCGGAGGCGAGGTGGAATAAGAATACGGGCAAGAAGCCGAGTGGGCCTACGCGGTCTGAAAATGTATACATTTTTAAAAAGAAATTTACAAATTACGATTACGAAAAATTGTAGATAATCTATTTTGATTGCAGACCGGCGGAGGCGAGGTGGCATAAGAATACGGATGAGAAGCCGAGTGGGCCTACGCGGTCTGAAAATTTATAAATTTTTAAAAAGAAATTTACAAATTACGATTACGAAAAATTGTAGATAATCTATTTTGATTGCAGCCCGGCGGAGGCGAGGCGGAATAAGAATACGGGTAAGAAGCCGAGTGGGCGTAAGCGGTCTGAAAACGCCGCTGGAGCAGATGACACGTCCTCCTTGGCGTGATAAGGTAATAGTGGCTGTAACACGTTCCGCGAAGATGCCGGTACTGGGAGAGACGCGGGGTCTTGAGAACGGCTCACCGAGGCAATCGCGGCCTTAACGACGACTGTCTTGATACGCGGCAGCGTGCGCCTTCGCGCAAGCATACCGTCAAGAACAGCACTCTGCACGCTACGCGCATAACAAGGCCGACCCCTTTCGAGTAATCCTCGTCGAGTGTTATAACTTTAATTAAACGCAACACCGATTACGAGGTATAATAGTAACACAGCGGGTTACGGCGAGGCTCCCTTTACCGATGACGGGGTTTGCTCTGCCTCACCGCGGCGGCGGATTATCCGAGGGAGCGACGATATCGCGTGGATAAACTACCGCAGACGATATTTTACCAGTGAAAAGAGAATTGTTCGAGGCCGCCGAGGAAGATCGGTGCTAATCGATAATAAATTTTCGCCGGTCAGATGTTTTCTGTTCACCTCGAACAACTGCGAGAGAGGCAGTAAAAAAGATTTGTACTTTTAACAAGCTTCCATCATTATTTTCATTGGTTTTATTTTTATTTTTTAATATATTTGTAAAATTAAGAAATATTTTTATAAAATCGAGAAAATTTGTGTGTAAAGTGAACAAGGAAAAAATCATGGACGTTTTTGGATATGAAACTTTGGTACCCATTTTGCTGTCTAAGCTGTATGTCACAATTCGTCTGTATTCCAAGATCCTCAGAAATGAGTTAAAGCTTCATTTCGAGTTACAAGAAGCGTTGAGATATTTCTCGGATAAAGAACCTCAGACGATATTTTCCCAGTGAAAAGAGAATTGTTCGGGCCCACTCAAAACCATCGACACTAATTGATACTTAATTTTAGCCAATTAAATATTGTATTTTTGTATTCACTGCGAGTAATTTCATTCCAAGACCCTCGACAATAAGTTGATGCTAATTTTCAAGTTACAGGAAGTGGCAAGAAATCTCTCGGATAAACAACCGCAGACGACATTTTCCCAGTAAAAAGGAGAATTGTTCGGGGCCACTCAAGAACATCGACACAAATCGATACTAAATTTCAGCCAGTCAGATATTGCATTTCTATATTCGCTGCGAATAACTCCATTCCAAGACCCTCGACAGTACCTTAATGTTAATTTTCACGTTACAGGAAGTGGCGAGATATTTTTCGGATAAAAAGCTGCAGACGATATTTTCCCAGTGAAAAGAGAATTGTTCGAGGCCGCTGAAGAATATCGACACTAATCGATACTAAATTTTAGGGAATCAAATATTGTATTTCTATAATCTCTGCGAATAATTTAATTCCAAGATTCTCGACAATAAGTTAATGTTAAATTCCAAGTTACAGGAAGTGGCTTCGCCATGGAAAAATAATGGTCCGCGGTACGAGAGTGTAGCACGTTATGTCGGGGGCATATTGGCAATCTCTCGGCAGCGCGTTGAATCTTTCCGGGTAAGTCTCTCGGGGGTAGCGGCAACTGTACGTGCACCAGAAAACGACAGTATCGCGGTCAAGACGGCTGTACATATACAGTGTGCTCCACCTTATATTAGCATATAAACTCCTAGCCGGCGGCCCAAGAACCACCCACCGTTTTGATTTATGCAACAAATATGCCTCCCCTGCTACGACGTGGCCCAGCCCACCAGAAACACTGCGAGAGTTCTTTGTATTCAGACTTTGTGTATAAACGATTATCGTAGAAAGTGCACCGATGTTACTGCGACGGTAACGATTCCATACAGTTTTATCATTTTTAAATATCAATTAGTTTATGCTCTAAAGCATTAAATAATTTTTATTTCACTCGGTGGGAAAATGGCGGTTTTTGCGCACGCTTCGCGTGCGAAAACACCCATTTTCACACCGAGTGAAATAAAATTTTATTCGATACTCGTGCGAAAAACGTTTTCGTAACTCGTGTGATTGCAACACTCGCCTTCGGCTCGTGCCGAAAAGTCACACTCGTCAAAAAAAGTTTTTTTGTACTTGTATCGAAATATACTATTTTGTTGTGCAGAGTTTGTGGACAATCTTTCAGATTTTCCCTAAACTGTCTTTTAGATTCTTTTTACGATTTCCATAACCGATCGTGTTTCCAGTGCGCGGTTTTTGCGTATAAACGATTATCGTAGAAACTGCGCCGATGTTACCGCGACGATGATGATTCCTTTCAGTGTTATCGTTAAAAACATATCGACCAGTTTATGCCTCAAAGCATTAAATAATATTTCTGTCATGGAGTGATTAGGGAAAATCTTCTTTATGATTCGTCCCATTGTATCGTTAAAAAATATATCAATTAGTTTATGCCATAAAGCATTAAATAATTTTTCTCTTATACAATGAGTAGGAAAAATCTTTCCGAATTGTCCTGAGCTATCTTTTAGTTGTTTCCACCCTTTTCCATAACCGATCCTGTTTCCCATGCATGGTTTTGCATTAACGATAAGTATGGTAACGGAATTGAAAAGGTCCCGTGAAATCCTGCAGTAATTCAAGATCCACGGTGTTTCAAAGCGAATAAGCATAAATGAATAATTGCACGATAGATAAATTAATGCGGTCGGGACCGCCGCGCTACCGGCTTTAGTGAGCTCCACTCGCTCGGCAATCCTTCATATTTCCACTCGTTAATCATTAATATTTTTCTTTTATTAGTTGCGCCGGTGTAATGGAACGAAACTTTGAAACGCATACAGCGACGAATATTTCCGGTGCCGCGGCGTTTCCTCGTTGGTTGCATTTGCGTTTCCCCGCCCCAAGCCGGAGGTATTCAGTTTACACTGTCGCGATTTAAACGCGTTTGTGCAACCGCTTATGGATAACAGGCAATTTTCTTACGGTTTGCGCCGGTGTTAAAATATGTATGGGGCTTCGAGTTAAGCCAGCGGTTAACGCTGTTAGAGAGCGGAGCGACGAGAGTGCCCGTCCACTCGGAGAACAGTGGGAAGGCGGCGGGGAAGCTGTTACCGACCCATTTGCATGGCATCAATGCGATGTCGTTAAAAGCGCAACCCTCGCAAACAAACACTTGCCATTTTTACTCTCATCCCGTTGTACGAACACGCAATTTTGCACCGACGAACGGACAAACAAAACATTCTGATAATTACGAATGTTTTTTTTTGCTCTTACTAGCAGCGCTTATATCCTATGCATTAACTAGTAACCAGAATTTCTCGTTCGATCTGCACAATTTCATTGACTACAGTGTAAAGAAAAAAGACTTGGAATTTATAGTGCACTATAAATGGATATTTATTTATTAAAAACTCATATTTATTTATTAAAAATGAATATTTATTTATTAAGAGTTAATATTTATTTATTAAAAGTTGGTATTTATTTAGTAAAAATTAGTATTTATTTAGTAAAAATTAATATTTATTTATTTTAAATTAATATTTATTTGCGGTAGGGACTAAAAAAAATGGTTCTGGGTCGGAAAGCTGTTACGGACCGATTTGCATGGCATCAATGCGATGTCGTTAAAAGCGCAACCCTCGCAAACAAACAGTTGCCATTTTTACTCTCATCCCGTTGTACGAATACGCAATTTTGCACCGACGAACGGCCAAACAAAACATTCTAATAACTGCGGATGTATACATTTTTTTCTCCTACTAGCAGCTATAGCCCTATCCCATGTAACAATTTAGATGTGATATGTTTTTGTACCTATAATTATAACTATATTCTTTTAAATTTATAGCTCTTTGTAGTCTGTTAATTTGGTTTCCGTTTTTAATTATATTGGAAACTTCTTGTCGCTCGTTCTTGATTATTGTAATTTTTGTGATATTCATAGACAATCGAAAGATCCTCTAATTCTAAATGTTAATTGGGAATAGTCAAATCGAACGGTCTACTGACTCGAATAATTTTCGATGGCAAACATTTTTTTGTATTAAGACTTCACGATAATGTCAAGACAACATGCAAAATGGTACATGAGAACTGGCATAAAATATCCACTTCAATGCAGTCGAATTCTGTCGCGGCAATCCTTCTTGCCCATGCAACATGTTAACGATTTAGCAATCAAAACATTTTTTACCGTTTTTTTTTACTCACGACTTTGATGTTTAAAAATTTGCAAATTGAAATTTTCATATCTCCTCCTCATAATATCCCTTTTTGGGCAAAGCTTCTTTATGAGGAAGCCAAAAAATACACTAAATGCTTTCTCATAGCAGAAGCATTCGAAACAAAGCTCTATTGTGAAGAAGCAATATGAAAATTCCAGCTTAAAAAAATGTATGTTAATCGCTGCAAGTAACGAAATCGGAGGGTCATCCGACTTCAAATTTATTGAGTAACGTATCATTAAATAATCAACCGGAAAATGAATGCATTTTTGAACAATCTTTTTAAAAGACAAGAATGACCTGAATCTGATTTATAAAAAAGCCGAAGGCGAGTCGATGCGGAATAAATCGAATCGAGTAACTATTGCCAATTGACCGATAAAATAAAAATTATAAGCAGCTTCCCGTGCCGTTTCGGAAAATTAATCCTACGACATGATGGGAGCTGCAGGGACTCTGAAACTTGACTCACTCATTGTTTCCACAAGTTCTTCGTTCTCCAAGTGAGATTACGTCGACAGTCGATAAGCCTCCAAGTCGTGATGGTATCGCCGTTACCATCCGTCGGTAACTTATCCATTCCTGTTCATGGTATTTTCTCTACACGTTCTGCGGACGCTGCCTTTGTCTTGTGTATTATCCGGTATCCGCGAATCTACAGAGAAAAAAATGCCAACTATTAACCGTTTGAGAACCAAGGCTTATCCGTCAAGAAAAAAAAAATTATCAACAGTTCGACACTTTTCTGTATCGAGATACGAAGTATCTTGAACATATTAACTTTCTTTTATTTTGCACCTAAATAAAAAAATGTTATACAATTCTGATTGAAATGTTTTCTTTGTGACGCATTACGGTTTGTAAAATTTTTTCTGGAAGTTTCGGATCAAAATATCTTAAAAACGTAAATAAATAAACGAACAAAAATAAAGCAGATGAAGGATTAAATACATCATTATAGAACTTAATTTCCGGCTTATTTCCATATTTTTTAATTTGTTTATTTGTATTCCCAGATAGAAAAATAACGGCACGGCGACGGAACTGTGGCGGTAACAATGCTACGATACTCGTTTCACGGCACGTTTTTCTATCTGGGTTTTCTCAACGATGAACGCAATACTATGGAAATTATTGAGAGGATAGATAACGTACGCCCCAAATAAATTAGAGGCCACGAAAACATAATATGAAAGCAAAGAAACAAAACCATGTATCGTCTACCACCAGGTTCTTACGTATTTCATTTGGGGTACACCTAAGCCGTTCGCTGTTATCTGTACACGAATTTTTGTTTTCAAGATTTTCCGCAACGATCGTAGCGCCAAAAACGTATGAGCTCAGGTTATCGAAACTTTCGAAACGTTCACCAAAAATCACGGCAAATCGTCGAGATTGTAAAAGTTGTTGAACAATTATCTTGAAATTCAGTTAAACAATCAAATGGCTATGTGAACAGGTACAGACTCGACCGCCCCCTCCCCTGCGGCGGTTGCTTTGATAATCGACAACCCCTTTCCAGATTTTACCACGAAGAATATTAAATTTGAGATGTGTCGAGAAACCTTAAACGCGACGATGGAAACCTGGTGATCGACGAATCTTGCGAGATGCCATTGAAAAACATACAAAATATTGAGAGGGAAAAGAAACATTTCATTGTCGACAACACAGCCTCGCGGCGTTTGTCGTAGGCGTCATTTTTTTATCAAGGATTTCGGGATTAATTACCTGAGCAGGGACCGGGATTTCATTTCTAGCAGTTCCGGGAAGCTTCAGAAGTAGGTGGGAACACTTTTTTCACAGAGGATAACTTTTTTTATTTCGAGAGGCAGAAGGAAATGTACGGAGCTCCAAAATGACTACAGGTCAGCGTCCAAGATGGCGAAAGAGTGAGGAGTAGTGAAGACGACCAACTGCCGCGAACTCTAGACGGCTATGCGCACGAGGTCTGCGCAATTCTTGTCCATTCCCTCCGCCAATCCGGCAAAGCTGTAAAAAATTTCCGGCAACTCTCTCTGTTTATTTTGAATAATTATTTCTATGAAACAATATATAGAATTATATACCTAAGTACTCAATCATATAATTCATAAGTCTTGTAATATAACTATGCAATGAAATGACGCAAGGAAAAGTTTATAGTGTAATTATGATCGATCGTAAACGGTCACGGGAAACCGTCGATTTCTTATTCCGGCGACCACTTATTTTTACAAATCATTTACTTGGCACTTCACTTTCCCTTTTTATGTCCGCGAGCGATAAGGGCAGAGATCTTAGATCCGTTCGTAGAAGTTGCCAATCGCATAGTTATAAATTCGATCGTATTGTCGAATTCGCATTTTTAACGCATCGAACCCGTCAAACAAAGTAACTTGATATCATTTTCGACAGAGCACCGATGGCTATCTATACTAAATACACGAAATTATTTTATATGATTTCTTATGATTCTTATAATTCTTAATTCATATACTAATGAAACAATGGAATTGTTTATAATTCAAACCATAAAACATAAACTGGAAAGTGTCGCTGGAAATTGTCGAATCTTCCAACTACAGTAATCTATACTGAATACATAAAATTAATTCACATAATTTATGCAGTACTAACCGTGACTGATATCCCATCCACGGGTTCTGCCGAACCCGCCTAAGTCCCCGAAAATTCGGTTTATGTAGAATCGATCGTTAACTTAAGTTGCTCACCGCAACTTAAGTTAACCGACGGAAGCTCTTGTTATAAATGAAACGACGAGCTTTCGTGAACACCAACTGTCAGACGGTATGCCAATACTTTGTCTATACAAGGAATACACTGTGCCTACGTTGATAAAATATATGCTGTTCTCATCATTATATTCTGCAATATTTACAGATTTACAGATACATATTCGATCGGAATTGATATGACTAGATAATTACTTTGGCTTTGTATACAGGAATGACTTAAGTAGTCGTGCATTGATAATCCTTAATTGAACTGTGAATATCAAATTTACAAAATTTACTGCCTCTCGAACAAGATATGTTGATCCATGAACACTTTGCAATTCCAATTGAATTTATTATATTTATCAAATTGCATTTGAATTTCATCGGAAAAGAATGATTATCTAAAATTGTAATTTTAGATGATCCATTACCTGCTCCGGAAGCAGTGAAATGTGTATCTTTTAATTGCGGATGTTTGTGGGAGAGAAACATATTTCCATCCATCAATTCCACAAATTCCAATTCAATTTATTATATTTATCAAATTTCATTAGAATTTGATCTCACGATGATTGCTCGAAAATTATTATTTGAAAATTAATAATGTCTGAAATTATAATTTTAGATGATCCATTACCTGCTCCGGACGCAGTAAAATTTGTATCTTTTAATTACGGATGTTTGTAAGAAGGAAACATGTTTCCATCTACCATTAGCAATGCTTTGCTCGGTAGGGTTGTTCCATAATTAACCCATTGTCATCTATTGGGTCGCTGGTCACTTATCTTTATCGTTGTCTTTCAAGTTGAGTAACGCTTTTTCAACCAATTCACCCAAATTCCTCGGTAGCTCGGGCAGATCAAACGACACACCATGCGATATTCGATTGACGCCGATTCGCTGGCAATCGTACGTCTGGTCACTCACTGGAACATCCTCTTCCCGCTTTTCGAGACCGTCCGACTTTGTTGGACTCGACTTGGCCTCGTATTCCGGATCATTGAAATCACTGTCGACTGCAAAGTAATTCACAATTTGTAATTTTAATCGAAGAATCGTCGCGACTGCGACAACGCAAAGGCCACTCACCGGTCGCGTCCACGTCCGCTCCTGCGTAGCCCTCAAGCAATTTCATTGTCGGTGACTGTATTGTAGTATCCAATTCGCAGATTCTCGAAGCCAAAATTCTACAGACAAATTTTACTCATACATTTCTAATTTTATTTCTTCCTTGAATGTAATAACAATTTATTTGGCACGAGCAAAATTTTAAAAACATATTTTACTTGTACATTTTCAATTTTACTTCTGCCTTGAGTCTAATAAAAGTTTCTTTTGTGTGAGCAAAATTCTAGAAATATTTCATTTGGCCATTTATAATTTTATTTCTTCTTTGATTGTAAGAAAAATTTCTTTTGTACAAGCGAAATTTAGAAAAAGGAGGACGGACTGACTTGTTTGCTTTCTTCTGATGAACCAGTGCAAGAGTTTTGTCGTTCAGAGCTTCGAGCAACGCGGCGCAGAGACGTCGCAAATCGGATATTGCGGCTGCCGATTTTTGAGGAGGTATCTGCGCGCCTTGCTGAAGTAATTGCTCCACTATTAAGAAAAAAAATGTGTTTCATTAAATCGTATGAAATCTTGTACACATAATTGCAATCCGAGTACATACCTTGCTTGTATGTCAAGACCGTTCCTGCGGCCGAATTGCCACCCAATTTGATCGTTCCCTTGGTACGTTTGCTGTCCAGCATGCCCTGGAAACAAAAATTACTATCATTTTCATACAAGTTTGATATCTACAAGAGAGCAACTTTATTACGTTTTTTTCCAACACGTTACCTTGTACTTGGAAAGAGATTGCCGCGCGAGTTCCTTCTCTTCGAGCAATTGTTGCAAGCGTTCTTGCAAGAATCTAAAATTTATCACCGCCGTTATACACGTCAACGTCGATGTATGATTTAGAATCTTCGATTCAATAACGATTGGTAAAATACCGATTTTCATTTATAAGAGCGTCCAGGTCGACGGACGTCGTCGCGCTCAAGGCTTTTGATAAT
The DNA here is from genome assembly GCA_964017025.1 of Stenichneumon culpator. Classification (NCBI taxonomy): domain Eukaryota; kingdom Metazoa; phylum Arthropoda; class Insecta; order Hymenoptera; family Ichneumonidae; genus Stenichneumon; species Stenichneumon culpator. The sequence continues at coordinate 11,194,071 of OZ024776.1, read as the reverse complement.
TCGTGATTGAGACGATGAGCTTTGCACTTGAACGCATCACGTTCGGTTTCCAACTCGTGTTTTTCATCCAATACAGTTTGCAAATCAGTTTGCAGTTGTGTGCACTGTAAAATGAATATATTTTTTCATTATTTTCAACTACCAAGCAAAATTTCCTCAAGGTACAGTTTGTTTATGTTAACCATTGCAGGGCACGTAATCTGAGGATCATCCGACTTGATGTTTATCACGTAACGCATCCTTAAAGTATCTACGGGGAAAATCGATGCGCTTTTGAATAAGTTTTTAAAAGACAAGAAGAACCTGAAGCTGATCTATAGAATTTTACGATAAAATTTACCAAAACTACACGTGCTCAAAAAACCGACAACCCCCGGTTCAGACAACATTGAATAGTACATGAGAATTGGCATAAAATATCCACCTCGATGTAGCTGAGCGCCGTCACGAAAATCCTTCTTGTCTATGTAGCAGTTTAGCAATTTAGCAATCAAAACGTTTACATTACTTTTACCGTTTTTTCATTTTTTTATAATTTCTTGTTTTTTTATATTAACCATCGCACTGTAACGAATTCTGAGGGTGACCGTATTTCAAATTTATCATAATGCATTGTTAAACGGTCTACAGGAAAAATGTGTGCGTTTTTCGAACAAATATTTTTTTTTTTCCTTAATTCTCAACTATTAAGCAAAATTCATTAAAATTAAGTTCTCTGAGGGCAACGTAAATTCTTTAAGGTACATAGGATTGTCCCCGAAGAACTTACACTCTGCCCACTGAGTTTGTTCACGACAACCTATTGTTTATACAAAGTAAGAAACATACTTTGACGTTCAATCTTTCCAATTGCTCAATCATTTCTTCCCTCTGATGAATATCCGGAGCCAGTTGTACCTCTTGATGCTCAACATTCCTATGATTACTAGTTCTCAAAACTTTTATATCAGCCTGAGCGTCTCCGAGCTTCTGCCTCAGGGTTTCCACCTGCAATCTGAGGCACTTATTTTGCTCTCTCACTTCCATCAACAGATCCATTGTTCTAATCTCAATATCGACACCGAAGAGCCTGCAAAAATATTTGTTGTTATAATTATTTTTTTAAATACAAAATTGATATAAAACTGTTTGTTTTTGTTGTGTTAGCATTGTAGTACAGATTTTTTTCGTACCTTTCGCTTTCTCTGCCGTCAGCAGAGTTTTTTTTTAAATAAGAGAGTCGTTCCTGTATCTGTTCGGCCATGAGTTTGAACTGATCCCGCTGAGCTCTGCACTGATCCAGCTCCTGGCTCAGCACGATCAGAGCCTCCGACTTGAGTTGCAACTTTTTTCTCAGCATCGAGTTCTGCGTAAAAAAAAAACACGAAGCAAAACGCAAATATCAGACGCAGTTCGATTGGATTATTACGTAAAGTCGCACGGGAAATTTAATAACAAGTCTCTTATGGTAAAAACTAGTTTCTTTCGTTCGCCTTTTCCAGACTTACTTCCGTGTTGTAACTTTCGCCGTAACCGGAGCTCCCCTCGAAAGGCGCCGACAAGCGCTTTCCTTCAAGATATCCGGCCATTTTTCTTCGCAGTTAATTATTTACAATCTCCGACGACGATTTTCGTTCGAGGTAAAATCTTCTGCAACCCTGTTTACAACGCACTCGTCGCGCCTACCATTTCTCTCAGGTTATAATCGCTTCGGTCGCGCAAACCGACCGAGGCGAGCGGCGACGGTGGCGCCATCATCGATCCTTTCGCGGACATTTTTCTCCACCTCTGCCTACGCAATACGTTTCACAACTTTTACACATGTATCCTTCCAGAGAATAACTATTATTTTATTTATCGAATAATATTTTTTCTGCGAAATAATTATTTTTCGCTTCAGTTATTTCCCTCGAGTTAAATGCGCGAGTGTCAAAACGTCGGAGATTCCTCGACGAAGAGTCGCACGAGGCGCTGCTTTGACTAGCAGCGACGCCACAACGCTGCGGCCCGACTACCAATCGTGTTGGCCAACGGTATTTGATTTCGCTCGCGAAAGAGTCGTGTGTTTTGTGCTGTCGTGAAGAACGGATCATCGGAACCGGCGAACTCGTTGAACTCTCTCAATTCACCTCGTCCAAAGATTTATCAAGAGTACTAATCGCGACAATGACGTCTACCGGAACCTTCCAAGGACTGGGCGGTGAGAGCCGTAAATCCAGCAAGTAAGTGTCAATCGCATTACACAGAAAATACAATATTACACGTTGGTTACGACGGGATCGACGTCTCGCGAAAAACGCCGACCCTTTTGTCCTCGGGACAGCGACTCGTGATTCATCGTGCAGGATTCGAGAAATTTTTTATTTTTTAAAACACGAGTTTACTTGATTGGTCAAACGGGCAAATTTCATGTTACATTAGGCACGAAAAAATAAAAACTAAACCTACGAAGTTGACAAATATTTTTTCTGAGAATTGATGAATAACGGTTGGAGATTTGTGCAACTGAAAGCATGTGTCGAAAGGAGATTGTTTTTTTCTCGTAATTGGACGAGATATTTATGATTGAGCGTGAATCTTTACGATCCTTTGTCTTAGACAACGGGCAAACCGCGGCGAGGCACACGGCCTTGCAGTAGCGGTTACATGCTTTACCCGGCGCATCAGTTCGAACCGGATATATCCGGATGGATCCTGAATTCTTTCTCGGTGTCTCTCTCTTCTTCTCCTTCCGACTGTGCGGCGAGCGATTCGCGTTGTTTTTGTTCACGCCTAAAACGAGCGTGAAGCAAATATTGCCGGGGCTTTTAATGAACGCTTCGAGAAGCTTTGATCAATTTTCAGTTATGTCCATACGTCTGTGTAATTTTTAGTCAACGTATCCTGGAGAGGTTTATTATACCTCCGTCATTATTGTTACGCCGGTGTATAATCGTCAGTCGTACGAGCTCACAACATCTGCCGTTCGCTCGCCGGCCTAGCAACCCGGCTCACCTGCATGAGGTCACTCTAACGCTATACCAAGTGCCGAATGATGCATAAGAACCTCTTAGATTTGCCGAGGATTCCCTTTTTGTTCGAGCCGGAAATATAAAAATAAAAATAAACATTTTGCACAGGAAGAGTCCTGTGTACGTAACCTCAAAATAGAGTCTAGCCGGTTTATCCTGATTTGTATTTTCTCGTATCCAAAGTTCGATACGAGCGATGTCGTTCGATAATGTTGGACTTATTTAAATTTGGGTTTTTATTGTAATGCGGACATTTTTGTAGATAAAAAAAATATGTCGAGCTGTATCTGCGGTAGGGAAATTCGTTTGGGTGTTGTACGAGGTCACTCTAATGTTATACCGAGTGCCGAATTACGCCCAAGGGCCTTTTAGAGTTACCGAGGATTTCCTTTCTGTTTGAGATAATAATAAAAATAGAACTTTCACCGGGCATGAGTCCTTTGTACGTAACCTCAAAATAGAGTTTGCAGTCGGTTTATTCTGATTTGCATTTATTTTTCGTATGCGAAGTTCGATACGGGCGATGTTGTTCGATACAGATTCGATAAACATTGATCCCAACGTAAGATCGGTTGCGAAATTGCGAAATCCAGCAGTTTCATTAGCTATTTAATTTCTTTTTCATAGATTTTTTTCGACTGTATGTAGAATATAGTATATTTCAATTGGCAATATTTCAATTGGATGCCTTTTTTATCGTAATACAGATATTGTTGTCGATCAAAAAATATCTGTCGATGTTATTCAATAACATTGATAGACATTAATCCAAACGTAAAATGAGTTCCAAAATTGCAAAATTCGGCAGTTTCATTAGCATTTTTTTTTTTTTCATATAATGTTTTTTCGGCTTTATATAGGGTAGACAATATTTCAATCAGGGTTTTTTAAAGTCGTAAAACAGATTTTTATTCGCGGTCAAAAAGTATGTTGGTCTGTATCTGCGGTAAAGAAACTCGTTTAGGGTGTTGCCCCAGACATACAGCGTGTCCCGGTCTCGTTACTTATTAATCCCAACGCAAAATCGGTTGTGAAGTTGTGTAATTCAGTAGTATCATTAGCTATTCTTTTTTCTCTTTCGTCGTAATTTTTTTCGGCCATATACAGAGTAGACAATATTTCAATTAGAGTTTTTTAAAATGTAATACAGGAACATTTGTCGATTGCAAAATATCTAACGATGTTATTCGATAGACGTCGATAAACATTAATCGTCACGCAAAATCTGTTGCGAAATTGCAAAATTCAACAGTTCTATTAGCAATTTTTTTTCTTTTATACATAGTATTTTTTTCGGTCTTATATAGGGTGGACAATATTTGAATTCGAATTGTTATCGCAATGCACAAATTTTTGGCGATAAAAAAATCTGCCGAGCTGTTATCGCCGCAGAAACTCGTTTAGGGTGTTGGCCCCGACATATAGCGTGTCAAGGTCTCGTTATTTACTTCTCTTCACCACTCCAATTTGCGTTTCACCTCTCGCAGTGTTGTTCATTCACTACCATGCATATATATTTTTTTACGCGATCTTATCGAGGGTCCTTTCTCGGAAGCCAGTGCGTCACTTTTTCTACACGATAATAGGAATTTCGCCCCTCCACGATAAAAGGAATTTCGCCCCTCGACGTTGCTTCACGGTTTCGTCGCTCTTTTGCCGCTAACGTTACTCGACGTTCATGCCTAAATAATACCGAAGAATCACGCTAAACGTGACGCAACTTAATTACGCTAAACAAATAGGATTTACCATTAACGCAAATTGCAACGGCGCGTTAATTAGTCACTCCGGATAAGCGTGACGACTGATAAGTTAATGAGATCAGTCGGTCGAGCGATAAATTTGCCTTGAGCACTTTGTCGAGAGTCATAAAATAATTCACGCTGGAGTTTAACTGAACGGATGAATATTTTTGGAATGTCGATTACTTTTATTATTTTTTTTTATTTGCGTGTCATTGACTCGACTCCTGTAAGTCCGCGAGGCAGGTGCTGGAGGGCAGGCATAAAGCTCTCTTTTTGGACAACGCACGCAGTGTGACTCACTCGTGTCGCGGCTGTTCGATATGCGAGTCCCCTAGCGCGCGGCAGCAGCTGGCCGCCAGATAATTGTCGGCCTCGACGTTACCGCGAAATCCGTTCGGGACCACCGCCTTCTCCGACGGACTGTCCGAAGTTCGACGACGGATTAGCCATTCCCAAATTTCGTCCGTCGGACTCGTGGAACTTGCAACGTTTAATGTCCAACTCTACCATTTTTACCACTTTTGGGAAAACATCTATTTATCAAAATATCCTCTTAATTCTGGAGCTTGAAAAAAATAATTCAAAGTAAAAATTAAATTTTTGGGATAATGTCAGTTGATATATTTATGTCTTGAATTTCGTTAATATCTATGAAGATTTGTGATATAAAAGATATATTATATATAAGAGATGAATGCGTGATATAAAATTTAAATCTATATGTACCTTTTTTCGTATTGTGTACATTGCTTCGTACATGTCGAAGCCCCATTATGAGGATTCTTGTTAGGGTTGATTAATGAAATATGGAGTATAGCACCATATTTGCTACGTTTGGGAAAACATCTATTTTTCAAAATATTTTATTAATTTTGGAACATATAAAATTAATTAAATGAATAAAACGTAATTTTGGAACGCAAAGGGTTTATACAGGGGTAAAGTCGATAGTTAATTATTAGCGAACGGAGCATGCGGTGCGGACAGAAGGGAAGAAAAAAAACAACGAATAACTGAAATTACCAGCTTCGCCGTCGCGACGCCATGGGTTATGGAGCTTCAGGCCGTTGTCGCTTGGGGAAAATCGATAGAACTCGAGCTCCCCGCAGTGTCTGCGGCGCGTGTATATACGACGAATAAAAGAGACAGGACGTCGACTTTATTAGATTATTCACCTGCACATCGTACTTGCGTATCGACGGACGGATCACGGACGGCGGACGCGCTCCTGCACTACAGTAGGCTTCGGCCAAGATCCACCAGGTTGCGCCGAGAGTTCCGACTAAGGAGATCTTCTATTTTTGTACTTGCTTCGGCAGTACATATACTAGATCTTCTATTTTTATTTACGATAGGGAATATATACGAAGTATAACAAAAAATTTATTTATCAAAATCTCACAACCTCGCATCGTTTTATTAGGTCGGATTGTTAGTTTCACAATTGTTCACATTTGGCAACATTTTTCGTGCTGCTTTAACGTATTAATATTTATTATATAAAAATCAGTTCCGATGATATTATTATTAAGTTAATACGAGGCTTGAAAATATTATCATTACTATACGATAACAGTATTTTTAAAAATCTTTATTACACCAGTTAATTTACTTTGTCGAATGGCAACAAAAGAAGAACTGCTTTCCCACAGCGCTGCAAACGCCGTTTCGAGACCAGATTTTGAATTCATTTTAAAAATCTCAAAATTCGCAACGATTTTTTAGATCGAGAAGTTGTTAGTTTCACATTTGCAAAATTGTACATCTCGCCAAACTTTCGAACCGCTTCAACATATGAATATTTATTGTATAAAAATAATAAATAATCATTTTTAATATTATTATTATAAAATGAATACGCGGCTCGAAGATATTATCATTAGTGTATGATAATAGTATTTTTTAATAATCTTTCATTACGCAAGTTAATTTACTTTGTCGAAGCTTTAAAAAAAAAGGGGAGAAAAGTGCGAAATAGTTTCCGCGCAGCGCTGCAGACGCCGTTCCGAGGCCAGACTTTGAAATATAAACTAAACAAGCTCGAGTACGTTAGCTCCGTCGGCATTATGCGCGAAGTGTGCACGCGCGCGCACGCGTCTAAATATAATGGGACCCATTATGCTCCGCTGAATCGCACGAGTCTTGTTGCTAACGCTCGTTGTTCGCAAAAAGAAAAAAAGAAAAAGAAAACCACTGCAGAGAGCCGGGTGTCGTTGCAGCCTTTGCCTCGGCAATTCTCGCTCACGCATCGCTGAGCCGAGGCGACTTAGTTTTCGCCGGGTATTGAAATTATTGTTCGAACGAGAGAAAGATATAACGTCGAAAAAACGTCCATTCGTTTCGTCGACCCCTCAATTATTACTCGGAGTATACTCGCGACGGGAATGAATCATCGGGAGGCGCGTGTATACTATGGCACACTGTATAATTCCGTACGGGAGCGTTTTGGAGGGATCGGCCGACACGCAAGGGCGCCAGACGCGTGTCGTCCTGTCTGTATACGTCGCCGAATATTTTTTCGTTTTTGCTTCCTCGCACAGGAAGCTTTGTCCTCGTGACATTTTTTTTTTCAGTTTTTCATGCAGAAGTGTTCAGAATGTTCCAAAACGTCGATATCACATGTACACCCAGAAAAATAATTCATTTGACGGGCGCCCCGCAAACCAATATTTATTCGAATTAAATAGATATTTAGTTGAGTTGCATAGATATTTACTTGAATTAAGTAGATATTTATTTGAATTAAATAATTATTTATTTGCGGGTCACCATTAAAATAAATTATGTTTCTGGGCGTAGAAACAAATGTCTAAATGGATATGCGTGTACGCGCGAACGCGTGTGTATGTGTGTCAGACCTGTAAAATTAAACCGCTTATAACTGAAGGACGGCTTTATGAATCGGGTTGAAATTTGGCACATTTACATCTCCACTACTCGCAACTCTACCGGATAAAAACTCGACCTAAAAGACAACTCTAACAATTCTGCCACATAACAACTCTACCGTATTAGAACTCTACCAAAATCTCTACCAAACAATAAAAAAACTCTACCAGAATCAAAATAAAACTACCAGAGTCAAAATAAAACTCTACCAGAATCAAAATAAAACTGTACCTGAATACAGGGCTACCGTCTAGCCTTATATTCCGGTAGTTTTATTTCCATTCCAGCAAAGTTTTATTTCAATTCCGGTAGTTTTATTTCCATTCCGGTAGAGTTTTATTTTAATTCCGGTAGAGTTTTATTTCAAGTCCGGTAGAGTTTTATTTCCATTCCGGTAGAGTTTTATTTTGATTCTGTTAGAGATTTTGGTTGAATTCTGATACGGTGGAGTTGTTACCTGGTAGAGCTGCGAGTGGTAGAGATGTAGACGTGCCTGAAATTTGCCACGCAAGTAGAGGCTCTTCGGTTTGTTACGATTCACGCAATAATTGAAACATTCCTTCAGATTTTGCCAAATTTTCAATTTTTCGAAAAAGTATCTTCGCCCTCGAGCTTTCGCAAAAGTTGACTAATCGGACTGAAACTTTCCACAGAAGTAGACCAATATCAAACTATTTTCGCTATTCATTTTGATGAGAATCTGTCGATTGGTCTCAGTTTCGTGCTATTTTCAATATTTTTCTCCATACAATGCGCATTATCGGAACTCTGTGCATATTTTTACGATGGACGATAATAAATCATTCGATATTATGGAACGCCTGGAGTGCAGTTGCGTGTAGGATGTGCAAGAGCACTTCGGTGCCCCATCCGTTGGTTCTTATCCGGGCCTCGCTCGAGAGAGGAAGTTATGCTTGGATAAACGCGTATGAACGAACCAGATACATTCTCGAACGCGCAGATTCACTCCGACATAATTGATTGTGAGCGGCTATCGGCGCGATAGTTGAGAAAAATATTTGTAGCAATCTTCGTTTCACTCGTTAGTTCGAGGAGATAAAATAAATAAATAAGTGCATATATATATATATATATATATATAATTAAAAAAAGTTAGTGACCGGAGCAGATCGATAAATTGGGAACGGCGTCAAGAGGAGCAGCGGGAAATAATTGATTTTCACGGTCATCAACGAGCGAAACGTGCAAGTTAAAAAAAAATACTTCTCGGATGCACCATTCGTATTTATTCCATCGCACGTTTCCAATATCTCCGCATAGAACCGAGAACCGGCTTAATCGCTCGCGATTCGCTCCAGCGAGTTTCAGGAGTCAAAGAATTTGTATCCCCCCTTTCCCTCCCCCGTCTTATCGCAGATATCTCGCGACCCCTTCGATTGCGTCAGGTGAGAACGGTAGCGCGTAGCCAGTAAGTATCGAACGATCTGATGCTGAACAAATCGAGAAAAGGTGTTGGGGCTTATGGCGATTTATCGTGAAATGTACATGTGTTCGCCTGTAACGCGCGAGTTACATTCATACCTCCGCGTACCTCGATACCGATATAAACTGAGGTATTCGGATAGTTTTTTTTTTTTTTTAGTTTTCTTCCATCGAATATCGGTTAATCAAGTATAAGGAGGACATTACGTATTTGCGTATCTACACCTTGTGCCAGTATAGTTAATCCAAAGGCTAGGTGGGCATTTTAAACCCATATAACTGAAGAACGATTTCACAGATATCACGTGACCTCTTCGATCGCGTCAAGTGGAAACGATAGCACGTAGCGAGTAGATTCAGAACGATCCGATGCAGAAGAAATCGCGAAAAGGTGTTTGGGGTTATGACGATTTATCGTGAAATATACAGACGTCTATAACGCGCGAATTACATTCATGCTTCAGTGAACCTCAGGACTGTATGACAGATAAACGAATTGAGGTATTCGGTCAATTTATTTATATTTTTTATTTATCGAATATCGGTTAATCATGTATAAGGAAGACATTACGTAATTGCGTATCTACACCTTGAACCAGTATAGTTAATCCAAAGGCTAGGCTTGCCATTTTAAACCTATATAACCCAAGAACGATTTCACAGACATCACGTGACCTCTTCGATCGCGTCAGCTGGGAACGATAGCACGTAGCGAGCACATTCAGAACGATCTGATGCAGAACAAATCGCGAAAAGGTGTTTGGGCCATTATCGTGAAATATACATTCGTCTATAACGCGCGAATTACACTCATGCTTCCGTGAACCTCAGGACTGATATGAACAAATATACGAACTGAGGCATTCGGTTAATTTTTTTTTTTTTGTAGATCGAATATCGGTTAATCGTGTATAAGGAGGACTTTGCGTGTTTGCCTATCTATATCTTGTACGAGTATAGTTAATCCAAAGTTAGAATGGGCATTTTAAACCAATGTAACTGAACATACCTACAGAATGACCCGACGCACGATTTTCGAAGTGTTCGAATATGAAAATTTCGATGTAATTTGAATTTCAATGACAACTTAAATTTTTTTTTTATTGCATGTAGGTTAATCATGTATAGGGGCGACATGACGTGGTTGCCTGTCTACATCTTGTACCAGTACACTTAGTCCAAAAACCAAAGCCGGGATCGGCTTTTCAAGACTACATTATAAACGATAACTGAATATAACTGAAGAACAACTTTTATGATTTTCAAAGCACACAAAAGTGAAGATTTATTCCCGATTTGAATTTTAGCGACGAATTTAAGGCAAAGAAGAAGAAAGCATCCAGTGTAATCGAAAGACCATTTATTCCGATAAGCCTTAAGTTTCTAGGCGGAAGAGGAGGAGTCGGCTTCAGGAAACTTGCCACGTTGTCGCTCGTTGACTCACCGCGCGTAGAGCCAGACGCTTCGCCATAGATCAAGTCCTTTCAACATCGGACTGCTTTTTTAATCTCGAGTTTTTCGTGCCCAATTCCTTTCTTTTTTTTTTGTTTTTTTTGAGAATTTATTATCGAGGCCAGTACACACACATTTGGAAATCGAAGTCGCGTCGCCGAACGCGCATGGGTGTGGCGGCATCCTTTGTCTGCTCTCTGCTACAAGCTGTCCCAACATTAACTCCTTCTTCCTTCTTTGTATCTCTGTGTGCAAACCCATTAAACTCCGATACCGAACGCTTGCAAACCCGAGACGGCACGCAAATCCCCCTTCGAGTGCAATACCGCGTGACGACGTTCTTGGATTTTCAGGATATCGTATCGCAGCGGATTTATCATTTCCGCTTCACATTAGCCGCGAGAGTCGAGTATAATAGATTCGACCATACCCGCATAAGTCTTCCTCGGGAATGGGACGTTATAGCACAATAAAATGTTCTTATTAGCTTATCGATCATTAGTTTATCGCGATGAGATTCGGTTTCACAGAAACAAAATAAAATATTTAACTTGTCGTTAAAATTCAAATTGGGCATACATTTTTATTTTTGTGCAGTTTGAAAATCGTATGTCGAGTCGTTATTCAGTTATATTCGCGCTTGCAAACCCGAGACGGCACGCAAATCCTCCTTCAAGTGCAGACGTGTGACTGCTTTTTTTCTCCTTTTTGGATTTTCAGGATATTTTATCGCAGCGGCTTTATCATTTCCGGTTCACATTAGCCGTGACATTCGAATACAATAAGTTCGACTATATCTGCATCAGTCTTTCTTGGAAATGGGACGTTATTGTGAAATAAAATTTTCTTATTAGCTTATTAGCTTATCGATAATTACTTTACCGCGACGACGTTCGGTTCCACAGACAAAAAGTTTTAAAAAACTTAAAACTTGTCACTAAAATACAAATTGGGCATAAATCGATCGATCGATCGATCATTGATTTATAGCGACAAGACAAGATTGTTAAAATCAACTCAAAATGAATTGTACATGAAAAACTCGAGATTAAAAAGGCTTTCTGATGTTGAATCGATTTAATCTATGGTGAAACGTGGTGTGTCAACGAGCAACAACGCGGCTAGTTTCCTGACACGGACTCTTCCTCTTCCGCCTAGAAACTTATAAGCTTATCGGAATAAGTTGTCTCTTCTATTACGCAGAATAAAAAAAAAAGTAAACTCGTAATTAAAATTCAAATTCGGTATGAATTTTCATCTTTTCGCGCTTTGAAAATCATGCCTCAAGTTTTTCTTCAGCTTGCGCTTGCAAACCTGAGACGGCACGCAAATCCCCCCTCGAGTGCAATACCGCGTGATGACGTTCTTGGATTTTCAGGATATCGTATCGCAGCGGTTTTATCATTTCCGTTTCACATTAGCCGCGACAGTCGAGTGCGGTAGATTCGACCATTCCCACCATCAATCTTCCTCGAGAATGGGACGTTGTTGTGCTATAAAAATTCCTTATTAGCTTCGTAGCTTATCGATCATCGGTTTATCGCGACAAGACGATTGTTCGAAGAGCCGCATGAGCTCGAGGATATCGAAGACCCTCGCTTGCTTCTCAAATATCGTATACTTGTACTAATATTATACTGCAAGATGGTGTATCTGCAACGCGTGTTCATTGAGAAAGTCTCGCCTCGGTGTCCTTGGTTTTCTGGCTGGAGTTTCCAGGAAACTAGCGAAACTTGGATATCCTTTCGAGCAATATATTGCAGCAGGTGTCGAGGCTATTTGCAGATTTCTTCTTTTTTTATAGCCCTGATCTCTATCTTTTTAAGGTTTTTTTTGTTATCTGGACTTTCTCATTGGCCTCGGATTTGCCTTACCAGTTTCCGTAAGCGCAAACGTAGTATCGAAGTGCAAGTAGTAGTATTAAATGTATTTACTGACATTGGTGTTTACAATAATGACGGTGAGACGTATCTATGAACGGTATGCGATATACTGAGAGAAGGATTTAACGAAACTACCAATCATCTAAGAAAAATTATCATAGCTCATGGTAGACTACATGGTAGGCTACACTACACAGTAAAATAGGTACCAACGTTTCTTCTCCAGAAACGTCCACAATTCTTTTCATCTTAATTTTACAAAAGAATCTTGTCTATTTTATAACAAATGTCTGGCAATTTTACAGATATTCTTTGTGCAATGAGCAACAAAATAATTGTGGACGTTTGTGGACAAAAAAGGTTTGTTAAATGTACACATTTCTTTTACTGTGTAGGACCTTGATTTCGTTCACAGCGGCGGAACCGCTGACGCATCACACTCACCAAAATAGAGGTTGCGCATGCCCCGCCCATACTCACTGTCCAGCATGGCCCATAGCTTGCTGCGCCGATCGATATTCGCTCCGTGTCTATCCGCATCTGCGAAAAGTTCTTATAATTCCAGTACCTCCTGCCATAGGTGGCGCCCCAGTTTCCTTCTACTACACTGAGAAAAAGAAATGGTTGGATTGACCAAGGCGCTGTGACATGCGTCCAAATGCGTTATTGGGTTGATACAACAACAAAAATTTTGTTCGCTTCGAAATGTTTTGAATCGACTGAAGCGAATAATCGTTCAACAAAACAAGTTTCAACAAAACAAATGTATGTCACCGCAACTTTTAGTTAATCCAACCTTTTTCTTTTCTCAATGTATGTGCTATGGTCATTTTTCTTACATGATCGGTAGTTTTGACTAGATTCCTTTCTCAATGCAGAATCATACTAAAACTCTACCCGAATTGAAAGAAAAAAAACAAACAAACTTTACCGGAAAATGACACTAAACGGAGAACAAGACGGAGAATACGCGATTTATCGATTTATTATCAACGATGATCGGTGTTTAATTTAACGAGAATCGATCAAACCCCTTTTTTCTAGTATTTGGACTTTCTCATTCAAATGGCCTTCGCCTTGCCAGTTTCCGTAAGCAGAGGCGCAGTATCGAAGTACAATCTTCTATCGAAAAATGATTCTTTGTTTCCTCGAGCACGAAGTGAAAAGCCCAAGCGAACCCGCAGTGGGGAGAGCGTGGCCGGCCTTGAACAACATTTTAACGATTCGATCCCCTTAGCAACAGCCTTCTCGCTTCCGTCCAGCTTTTATCGTTACTCATATTTTTGTTTTCTTTCTTTATCCTTTTTTGTTCGCATCCGAGTGCAAGTAGTTCCAGGAATGACGGGATAGCGCACGATCTCGTCCGGGCATGAGAAACTACTCTGCCTTTTTCCTCGTCGCTGCCCCCAAACTATTGTCCGAGAGCGGCTACACCCGCGTTACCATGTAATATAGAGAGACTCGAGCACTACCGCTCGAGAGCACGGTGAGTATCCTCGATGTCAGAGCTTCGCACGCCAAAGGGCTGTATACCATTTTTCACAGTACAGCGATGATTGTACATCGGTAATGCCTCGGTCGTATTGCGAGCGAAGCTGCAACAGCAACTATCCCACTCAATCTTGTTTCGACCTAAAAATAATTGGAGAGCTCCAGTAAGAAATAGCTCATTTGTTAAATCGCAGAGGAATTATGTATAAGTATATATAACGGAGAACCGGGCTTCGTCTCTCGAGATCTCGTGCGGAAAACGCTGAGGAACTCAACCGGCGTGCAGGAAAGTATAAAAATCCATGGAAGCAACGCAATTTGGAATTGGGACGGTGGAAAAAAGAATTAAAGACTAGGTGAAAGAAAGAAGAAAAAGAAAATGAAAAACGAAAGAGTTGTTTTGTGAGAGGAAGACTATGGAGAGTGGAATCCGTTGTATTTATTGAGAACGTACAGCGGAGCGGCACCTGGACAAAACCTGAAAGAAGGTTCACCCACAAAAAAAACTTATTTGACGACCACCGTTTATTTGGTTTAAGTAAAATATTTATTTGATTTAAATAAATATTTGTTTCATTTAAGTGACTATTTACTTAATTTAAATCAAATAAATATTTTACTTAAACGAAATAAACGGTGGCAGTCAAATAATTTTTTTTCTGGGTGTTTTGAGCCACAGGTCATGATTCAAAGAAACTGATTGCCAAATTTTGTCGAGAGATTTTTTGTCGATTTTGTGATCGCCGTGAAGCGCATAACTTCTGTTTTTTGCCCTTTGGGCAGTCGGGGGTTAAAAATAGTTTTCGCTGATTAAGAGCCTTAGAATTTTTGTTACCAAAAAGTTAACAAGTAGATAAAAAAAAAGTAGATAAAAGTTAACCGAATAGGAAATAAAGTGAAAATAGTCAAGCGACGAGTGGAAGTGGAGTAGTGACTCATCTTTCGTCGACGAGCACAACCGGGAGATAACGAGACTCGTTTTATTAAAAATAGTTACCAACGATTAAGACGCTTGGATACCAAGAAAACAGACGGAGTCACGTGACCGCCGTGAAACGCATAACTCTTGTTTTTGCCCTTTGGGCTGGCGGGAGTTAAAAATGGTTTCCCCGACAATGGGAGAGACACTCCAAAGACCGGGGATCGTCGGGCGTGTGGATCGGGTCAAGATCTGGCGCGGAAAACGCGAAAGTACTCACCGGGCGTGCCGGAAAGTATAAAGATCCATGGAAGCAAGACAGCGGGAATTGGGACAAAAGAACGAGCAATGAGAGAGTAGATAAAAGAAAGAACAAACATGAAACACGAAAGAGTTATATTGTTATGTGGATCGGGGTTCCCCGGGTCTCGCGCTGAAAACGCGAAAGAACTCAACCAGTGTGCCGCAAAGTACAAAAATCCAGATCCAAACTTGGAATTGGGACGAAGGAAGGAGGAATTAAAGACTAAGCAAAAGAAAGAAAAGATAAAAACTCAAAGAGTTGTTTTGCAAGAGGACCTCTAACGACAATGGAATCCGTTGCATTTATTGAGAACATACAATGCAGCGTAACCAGGAAAATGGTTTCCGTGACGATACGAGCTACACTCGAAAAGCCACGTATCTTCAGGCGGGTAAATCGGGTTTCCTCAGGTCTTGCTCGTAAAACGCGAAAGAACTCAACCAGCGTGCCGGAAAGTACAAAAATTCAGATCCAAATTTGGCATTGGAACGAAGGAAGGAGGAATTGAAGACCAGACGAAAGAATGAAAAACGAAAGAGTCGTTTCGCAAGAGGACCTCTAACGAGAATGGAATCCGTTGTATGTATTGAGAACGTACATCGCAGCGACACCAGGGAAATGGTTTCCGCGTCGATGCGAGCGACACTCGAAAGGCTGGGGATCGTCGGGCATGTGAAAACGCGAAAGAACCCAACGGGCGTGCCGGAAAGTACGAAAATCCAGATCCAAAATTGCAACTGGAACGAAGGAAAGAGGAATTAATGTCTAGGCAAAAGAAAGAAAAAAGAACGAGAAACGTAAGAGTCGTTTTGCAAGAGGACCTCTAACGAGAGTGGAATCCGTTGAAATTATTAAGAACGTATACCGGCGCGACACCAGGAAAATGGTTTCCGTGACGATGAGAGCGACACTCGAAAGGCTGGGGATCGTCGGGCATATGAAAACGCGAAAGAACTCAACGGGCGTGCCGGAAAGTACGAAAATCCAGATCCAAAATTGCAACTGGGACGAAGGAAAGAGGAATTAATGTCTAGGCAAAAGAAAGAAAATAAAACGAGAAACGTAAGAGTCGTTTTGCAAGAGGGCCTCTAACGAGAGTGGAATCCCTTGAATTTATTAAGAACGTATACCGGCGCGACAGCAGGAAAATGGTTTCCGCGACGATGCGAGCGACACTCGAAAGGCCGGGGATCGTCGGGCGTGTTGGATCGGGTCTCTCAAGAGCGTGACGCACGCACACGCGGGCCACCGGTCGTACCCACGTAAAGTTCGGACAAAGTACTATGTCTATCCGTATACCGAGCTGCAGCAGCATTGAGCGAACACTCGCTACCAACGTGTACGGTCGAGGCGCGCACGCGAGCCACCATCTCCTTCAGTACCCACTCGACGAAGAGCTACGAACGTCGGCGACGATCCGAGCGGTTTAACAGTACGACTGACCAACCGCGCGCAGCCAGCGAGAGAGGGAGAGACAAACACGCGTTCTTCGGCACTTCCGGTTATACGTCGAGCAAGATTCCCGAGGCTCAGCGAGGAAGGAGAGAAAACCCACGAGTTCGTGCGAAAGAGAGAGAGATA
This sequence comes from Stenichneumon culpator, assembly GCA_964017025.1. Classification (NCBI taxonomy): domain Eukaryota; kingdom Metazoa; phylum Arthropoda; class Insecta; order Hymenoptera; family Ichneumonidae; genus Stenichneumon; species Stenichneumon culpator. The sequence continues at coordinate 11,177,374 of OZ024776.1, read as the reverse complement.
AAGAAGAAAAAACGTCCTGTTGTTTTTCTCTTGGAATTGCTGGAAGATAAGAATCGAGGGATAGATACTTGGCTTGGAGGATCTTTGAAGGGCGCCAACATGTGGGCCGGTCAGGATGACACGCAAAATTACAAGACCAGGTCAGTTTCAATTGGCTTCGAAGCGGTCGCCCTAACTTTCTCCAGTTGATTTCCCTCTCGGTTGAGTTTGTGCAATTTGATTAGTGACTTTTTTTGACGATATAAACTCCAAGAGTCTTATCGTGAGACCTTTTTTGATGTCTCTTTGGAATCGTCGGAAACTATATCTAATAAAACGTGATGACCTGGAAGATATGCATGAAACTTGATTTCGTTAAGTTACAAACAGCTGTGTTTTGCATCGAACAAACTCGTCCGGGGAAGTTCACTTAGAGGATAAAATTCTAAAAGTGAACAATTTTTTTTCTTCCTAAAGCAGTGCATTGATAGAGACCTCGCGAAGACGAACTTTGATCTGATACAGATATCTCTTCAGGGTTATAAAACGAGTCTCGTTATCTCTCAGTTCTGATCGTCGCCGAAAGATGATTCATTGGAGATTCACTGAACAAGGGGAAGGGGAAGGGGAAGAGGATGACGGCGTTCCCCTTGCCGCTCGAATGTTTTCACTTTGCTTGCTATGCGGTTAACTTGCGTGCAATTTGATTAGCACCTTTTTTAACAACAAAAATTCCAGGTGTCTTAATCGTTAAAAACTATTCTTAATAAAACGAGTTTCGTTATCTGCCGGTTTTGTACGTCGACGAAAAATGATCCACCACTCCAGTTCCCCTTGTCACTTGAATGTCTGTATTTTATTTCCTATTCAGTCATTTTTTTTTTCAATTTGATTAACAACTTTTCTGGCGACAAAAATGTCAAGGTTTTCAATCCTTGGAAACAATTTTTAACTCCCGATTACCCAAAGTCCAAAACACGGGATTTACGCGCTTCACTGTGATCACGTGACTTTGGAGAACAAGAAAAGACCCAAAGTCACGTGATCACAGTTCTCCGAATCAGCAATAAATCTCTTGACAAAATTTGGAAATCAGTTTTTCTGAATGATGACCCGTCTCTTTGTTCAGGTTTCGTTACGATTCGATGGGAATTCACAAAAACAAAGACTTTTTGAAAAAAAGCATGCTTGTCCATATCAGAATTTCCACGCCGCGATCGTTCATAATAAAGCGAGTCACCTTATCTCCCGGTTTTGTTCTCCGACGAGAGATGATTCATTGCTCCTTACCCCCCCCCCCCCCCCCCGTCCTTTGAATATTCCGTTCCGCAAAGCTGGCAAAGCTGTAACACCACCTTTCTCCTTCCAGTCGTTCGCCTGACGACAAGTTTTCGATCGAAACAATGCTTGAACTCCCGATTGCCCAAAGTGCAAAATACGGGATTTACGCGTCTCACTGGGATCACGTGACTTTAGGTCTTTTCTTGTTCTCCACTCTTCTCCGAATCGGCAATAAATCTCGTGACAAAATTTGGCAATCAGTTTCTGCGAATGAAGACCCTTCTCTTTGTCCAAGTTTCGTTAAGATTCGATACGAATTCACAGAGATAGAGACTTTTCAGAAAAAGCATACTATGTCCATATCAGAATTTCCACGAGATACGCCGCAATAAATCATAATAAAGCGAGTCACCTTATCTCCCGGTTTTGTTCTCCGACGAAAGATGATTCACTGCTCCCTTTTCCCCCCATCCTTTGAATATTCCGTCCCGCAAAGCTGGCAAAGGTGTAACACCACCTTTCTCCTTCCAGTCGTTCGCCTGACGACAGGTTCTCGATCGCAAATTGCCGTCCGCGTGCCCATATAACTCCGCTCAATAACACCACGCTCGTGTAGTCATAATCCTCGGAGATATTCCAGAGACCCGTTCGTGCGCGTAACATTACGATCAACCTCGTCGCAATAACTCTTCAGCGAGTTTTCTTCGCACCCGCTTGGGAATTTCGAACGCTATGGAATTTTGGATCAGAAGCAGGCTCGATGAAAATTCTTGTTATCGATGATGGGCTTGTTCGCAATGAAATCTGGCGAATCGGTCGATCGACGGCAATCTCGTCGTGTCCGAACGAAACATGCCGCTCGCCTCGTCGTCCCGATCCGGTTTCTATTCCCGTGACAACGACACTCAAGAGTCGAACGCGATGTCGCGCCGGACCCAAACTATTCGAAGGTTAATGCCAAGTGAACGAGAACAAATCGAGTCTGTCACGAATGTCGTCGAGTATCTCGAGGTCTTCCGAGTACAAAAATGGAAGTCCCGTGGAAACTCGTTTGCCTCCCCTTCGTTCCCTGGCTCTCTCGATTCGTTTGTTTCTTTGTTTGAATACCCGATGGGGAAAGTATTCGGCACTCCAACAGCCGCGCGAGTCTCCGGCCAATTAAATCATTCGTGTCTGATGAAATTTTTTGTCAACAATTTTTTGGGAAAATAATGAGCATAGAATATTATAATGATTGTTGGGAGTTTGGCGCATTTCCCTCGACGAAAGTTGTCAGAAGCTACTGTTTGAATACTCGAATAACACAAGTATTCGGCACTGCAGCAGCTGCTCAAACTCTGGCCTATTGAATCATTTGTGCCTAACGATATTTTTATCAAGAATTTATGTGAATGTCTGATTGCAATGGCGATTAGCTGGCACTTATTATCTGGGGTGTAGGTAAGAGCCGAGTGCGAAAACGACGTAATGCGAGCTACAGCGATTGGGGAAGAGTTCGTCCCAGTCCGGTAACGAACAAGATGTTTACTACAATGCAAAAACATTTTGATTGAAAATTAATAAATGGTATTCGAAGTTTTTTTTATATCAACTGTTTCTGAAATTTCCAACAAATGTGCATTGCAATTTTATAATCATTTTGTTATTGTTTATTAAAGGTTTTTTTATTTCAGGCAAAAGATTTGTAACTCCAATATCTAGTATTTTTATTTTACAAAAAAGGACATTGATGTTCAATGAATGTAAGTAATGTGAGCAAATTTCAAGATCCAGTACATTAAATTTACAATTTATTTTTACAGTGTAATTTCTGTACTAATGTACAAGAATTACACATTCAAATTAAATCGTAATTTTAAGCATTAATGTGCTTTCATTGTAAAATAAAAATATCAGATATTAAAGTTACAAAACGTTTGCCTTAAATTTACAAAAATTTACAAAAGTGATTCCTTTATTCTTTATTAAAAAAAAACGATAAGGATGACAAGATTATTTACCCTTCCGCGTCTTCACAATTACTTGTGAGAATACTAAGGATAGAAAAATAGTAAGGACTATCGCAGCCGGTATTATCTGGGATTCGCCTCAATTTCCCTCGACGACGTCCCAGCAGCGACAGTTTGAATCCTCAATGAGAAAAGTATTCCCCACTCCAGCATCTGCCCCAGTTCCCGCCCATTTGAATAATTTGTATTCAATGAAATATTTATTAAGAAAAATAATTTGTGAAAATAATAAGGTTTATCGCACCCGGGATTATCGGGGTTTCGGCTGCATTTCTCTCGACGACGTTGTCCCCAGCAGCAACCGTTTGGTCTCGAGCGCGGGATGCGTAGGCAGGACTCGTTCTTATTGTTGAAAAAGAAAGTGGCTGTCGGCCACGTCACGACTTGGTCCTGTTGCCGTGTGGGTCGATGTCTGGGTCGGGTAATACTCCTTCGAACATCATCCTCGATGCAACGATTCTCAACGAGTTTTCTCGGCTGTTATACGATATCCATGCACCGCGGAACGAGATCTTGCGTCTCGAGTTTATAAATCTCCGAGGACGCAGAGCTATTCTTCCGTCCAACCGGTATCTGTATTAGAGCTTCCGATTCCACACGGGTTTCACTTGGATGCTGAAAACACACATTTTATTCTTTATTATTTTTGTTTAACGTCGCATCATCTGCTGTGGCCATTAGCGACGGCAAAAACACACATTTTGTGCCCCCGCATATGAACCTGGTCCAGGGATCAATTTTCAATGCCGGAATAACACATTTTCTTAACGGCGATACGAATGAGTAAGTAAAACTCACTTTTATGCATCGAGCCATCAGTTTTCGATACTAGACCACCGGATTTTCTTAATGTGAAGTGTAACTCCTTCGTCGGTAACAAAAACTGCAATCGAAAATTCTCTAAGCCGGTTAATTTTTAGGGAACAATATGAGAACGGTAAGCACAGCAATTCTGCAGTTTATTATTCTCATCGTTTTCTCAAGAAAAGTAAGAACTACGAATAGGTAAATAAAACTCAATTTTGTGCATCGAGCCATCGGGCCATCGAATTTTTGGTACCAGAATAACTCATTGTCCTAACGACAAGTACATATAAGTTAATGTAAACTCGATTTTGGACATCGAGCTTGGATCGATATTAGTTTTCAATACCGGAACAACACATTTTCTTAACAACTACGAATGTGTACATTTTTTGCATCGAGCTATCGGTTTTAAATAACAGTACAACACATTTTCTGACGGCAACTACGAATGACTAAATAAAACTCAATTGTGTGCATCGAGCCATCAGTTTTCAATGTCAAAATAACACATTTTCTTAACGGCGAGTGCGAATGAGTAAATAAAAAACACGACAAATCAACAACGTTCTCCTGCCTCGCGGGCATATTCCAGAACGGTCAAGTGGAACAAAAATAAATGAAGAAAGAGGAAAAAAAGAGCAAGGAAAGAAAAAAATGAATGAAATGTATTAACCGCTAGAGTAGAAGTTGGTCTCGTTGGAAGGCGGGATTGAGAGGAGGAGTAGAATGAGGGGGGAAGATGCGAGGGCATCGAAGCAGAGTCGTTCGCGGGCTAACGCTCGGTTGTGCCCGCGGTTGGCATGTGGAACTTTAACGTCTGCACTCGTGCGGTAAATCAAACAGTATTACCGCGCGTATTTCCTCATTACAGGCATAGTTAACCGGGTGTACGTTCTCGTTTAACAGGGCCCCGAACGCGACTGGCACTAGACATATGCGAGCGGAGAGTCAGTCGTTGCGGGTCACTCTTCTCGTCCCAGTCGAGACCGTTAACGACTCCTGAGCACACTGCTCGTGCTCGCGCTTTGTTGCTATGCATAGACCTTTCCTTCCATTATTGCTTCTCCTTTCTCCATTTCGTCATCCATCATCCAGCAATCCTTCGCGATTCTGCGATTTTTCATTTAATTTTACTAAAGTCGACCGAGCGCGGAATAAAATCGGTAACGAGAAACAATTTTGTTATGTTGTTGCACATTCGGCACAAGGAAATTTCTTCAAACTCCGCGCCCAAAGTCTTAAATAGACTGCTAAAAAAAATTGTAAATTTAATGCAGCGGACTGGGAGTTTCTATGCAAAAACTGCTACATCAAATTTAAGGTAGAATTGTGATGAAAAATTAATGGATATTTAGAGTGAAATTAAAGTAAATTATTGGATTTAAAGCACTTATAGTAAAATTAAAGTAAGTTATTGAAAGTAAAGTATTTCTGAAGTTTTTAATGTACTGTGCGTTAATTTTTCATCAATATTGTACACGAAATTCAATATGGCAGTTTATATATAAAAACTTCCAGTATGAATGCATTAAATTTCATAGCAATTTTTTTTTACAATGTACCTTTCACCTCACGACTCCATAATCCCCATGTTAGCTAATATACGTCGCCGAGGGCAATCACCGCAATCGTAAATGTTTCATTATCGTCACCACGAAATAGTAAATAAATTATTAATTATAACCGTTAACGACTGCCAAGTACACGGCTTCAATACGCGCTTTTGCCGTGCATAGACCTTTCCTTCCATTATTACTTCTCCTTTCCCCATTTCGTCATCCATCAAACGGCAATCCTTCGCGATTCTCTGAGTTTTCATTTACTTTTACTAAACTCGACCAAGCACGAAACAAAATCTGTAATGACAAAATAATTTTCTCTTGTTATTGCACATTGGCTTCAAGGACTTTCTTGAATCCGCCCCCAAAGTCTTGCGGTTTCGTATGCCTTTCACCTAACGGCTCTACAACATAATCCATGTGATAGCTAATTTATCGCCGAGGGCGATCTCGGCAATCTTAAGGGCAGCTGGACCTTCCTGTTTTACCGACGCAACGCGGCGACTTCGTAGAATCGACTTTACGTAATTAATATGCTACGCATGTGCTTCAATTTGTACGGGACTGTAATACTAGTCATGAACGCTTCGGCGTGCACTTGACTTCCGATGCAAATCGTACAGGAAATTAAGAAAATTGAGTATTGGAGATTGTCGAGGAAACCAATATGGCCGCTTCCAATTTCAGCAGCTTCCATTTTGTAGAATATAAAATATTCTGGAATTCATATAAGTAAAGAAAGAGTGCACTCTGATCCACTGAAATTCGCCCAATATTCCAATATCGTCACAGTCTATTGCACAAAAGAAATCCATGTAAAGTGTTTTCTGCGTTTACGTCTACTGTTCCGATCACTTATGATCGGAGACGACAAAAAGTTCATGAATGTGTGTAGGGCGCGATGCAGAGCGACGGGTGCGTCAATCGTGGCATTTGGTTCAAGCGTTTTTGCAAACTGTAATGTAACATTTTCTTAATTCCTTTTACGCTGTTAAGGTAGTCCTTGCGAATGGTGCTGATTTCGCATAAGTTTCAGAGAATTGAGAGGGAATTGTAAACACTTCTCGATGGTATAAAAATCTGAAAAAATCAAGCGTATTAAAGATGCCGAAAAGATTAATTATGCATAATAATAATTCCAAAATGTTATTAACAAATTGATGAAAAATTTAATTGTTCAAGAAATCTCCCGGAAACATAAATTTTTTTTTTAATCAAAATTATTCGTTTATTTTTCTGAATACGTATGCATTTTTTCAGATTTTTGAATTTACTTTTAATTTTGTGTTTTTATATGGGAAAAACGTGTAGAAAGTCAGAAAATTCAAAGTACAGATTTTTATACCATCGAAAAGTGTTCCCTCTCAATTCTCTGAAACTTATGCGAAATCAACACCATTCGCAAGGACTACCTTAATCAAAATTCGACTGCGCTCCGAAGCGTTTATGTCAATATTATAGTCCTGCACGATCTGAAGCATATGCGCAGCATGTTAATAATTTTTATTTGAAATAAGGAAGCGGCCAGTTCCGTCGGTAAAAGAGGCACGAAAGGACTTAAAAATGGGTCCAGCATCCACTTTAGTCTCTTATCATCGTCACCACAAAATAATTGATAATTATCTCGCGCTTTGTTGCTATCCATAGACCTGTTCTTCCATTATTACTTCTCCTTTCTTCATTTCGTCATCCGGCAATTTTTTTACTTTCACTAAAGTCGACCACGTACGAACCAAAATCGGTAATGACAAAATAATTTTGTCCTCTTATTGCAAATTGGATTGAAGCAAATTTCTTGAAACCGCGCCCAAACTCTTGCGGTTTCGTATACCTTTCACATAACGGCTCTATAACATAATCCGTCGCAAGAAGGCGATCTCGGCAATCTTAAGTGTTTCCTTATAGTCATCACGAAATAATTAATAAACGATATTACTCATAAATTACACATACCTTTCCTTCCATTATTACTTTCTCCTATCTAAATTTCATCATCCATCATCCAGCAATCTTTCGCGGTTCCACGCTTTTTTTATTTACTTTTACCAAAATCGACCAAGTACGAAACAAAAATTGATAACGATAAAATAATGTTCTGTTACTGCACATTGTTTAACTAAATTTCTGGAAATCGCGCCGAAACTCGTGCGGTTTCGTATACCCTTTCATATAACGGCTCTATAACATAATCCGTGAGATAGCTAATATCCGCCCCCGAAGGCGATCTCGGCAATCTTAAGCTACTCGATTATCGTCACGATGAAATAATTAATAAATAATAACGCGAAATTGCACATACCAGCAACCGGTTTACGATCAATCTCGTACGGACAAACGTACACTGTAAAAATAAATTGCCAATTTAATGTACCGTAAATTAAGATTTGCCGACATTACTTCAATGAATTGAAAATTAATGTACGTCTTTTTTTATTAAAAAAAAAAACCATTATTGAAATTACAAATTTTGCCTGAAATTTACAAAAACTGGAAACAACCCGCTCGTTTCGCTTAGGCTTATTTCATTTCTTTTAGGTTCGGTGTGCCGATCGTACTAATGAAACGGACGATCCCGATTGAACTGAGAGAAGGATCTAGTAAAAATTACCGCTCACCTACAAAAAAATTACCATAGCACATAGTAGTAGGGCGCCAGGACGCCACCTATTGCAGAAAGTCTCAGATTATCCAAGAATTCTTACCATAATATCTAAGGAAAATTCTTATAAATTCGGTACTTCCTACCATAGATGGCGCCCTAGCGCCCTACTACTGTGTGTTATGGTAATATCACCCAAGCGATATAGTCATTTTTACTAGATCCTTCTCTCAGTGTGGCTACCAAAACTGGCTCCGCGATTTCGATTATTTCGATATATTCATCTCGATCATTCGAGTGTCACGTTTTTTTTAAGAGGCAATTTTCATTCAAAATAAAAGTGTTACTCCAAAAAATTGCACCGCCCATGCATTTGAAATTTCACTAACAGTTTATCTAAAAAAAAAAATCTCCAATACCATTAATTTTCAAACTAATTTTTTTAACAGTGTACTTACGTATCGCTTTAATGACGATCCGATAAAATCCACGCGACCGAACCCTCCCGCGTCTGCACCACGAATGCGCCAAAAACCTAGCGCGCTCGCCTAAGCCGCCGCGATTAATCGCCAAGATTTTCGTTACGTCGAACCGTCGACAACGGGACAACGGATTGCCGAGCCGCGGTAATTATCACGTGCACGCGAATGGGCGCGGGCGCGTTATCCCGTCTCGAGTTCACCGAGTTCTGGCGCTCGGTCCGATGCGGCGCGATGAACGCCGACGCGGGAATCCTTTGGTCTTTCACGCGAGACGAACTAACGAACTAACGTTCAGTCTCCGACACGTAGGAATCTTATCCGCGATCTTGTCTGAACGATCATCAAAAGTTCCGCGAATTTGTTCCCCCCCACCTCCCCCATTCTTGAGCTACATTACGTATCACAAACAGTCGTCGTTTCCGCAAGAGCGGGCAACAACAAAAAACAAGAATGTTTCAATTATTGTCAATGACGAAAGCGAGTTGTTCCCTAGCTGAGAGGTAGGTAATGAGTCAGCGAAGCAAGTGGACAACTAGACTCGGTCGACGGATCTTACGTCCTAATCTCGGTGCATAAAAGCTCTGTTATAACCAAATAACAGACTGGCGCCGTGCACGATGTAGCGTGGGAGGCGATAATTCTAGATCCGACTCGATTGTCCGTTTACACTTGGATGAATCAAAAACAATTATTGATGTAAATTTTTATAGACTGCAAAAGTAAATTGTACATTTAATGTACTGAAACTTGAAGTTTGATTACACTGCTTACATTAATTGAACGTTTGAATGTACTTTTGCGTAAAATTACAAATATCAGATATTCAAATTACAAGTCTTGCATGAAATTCACAACAAAAATTTTTTTTATTGAATATTATTTGAAAATAACGATTTTACTGTAAAATTGCAATGCACATGTGACTGAAATTTCAGAAATAGTTTATTTAAAAAAACTTTCAGTACCGTTCATTAGTTTTGAAACAAAATTTTCATACCGAGCATGTATTAAATGTTTATGTGTATTTAAGTGGTCCTGTCGTGGCCCGGTAGCTTTAACAGATAACGCTATAATGCTAGATCTAACGCGAAATTCCTAGGTCTGACTCCATGGTCTGTTTGCACTTGGACGAGTAAAAAAATCGTCTATACAATTATCGATGTTTATATGTATTAAATATATAACACTGTAAAAATAAATAGTAAATTTAATGGACTGGAACCTAACGTTTGCTTACACTACTTACATTAAATGAACATTCGAACGTACTTTTTCGTAAAATTAAAAGCTAGATATAAAAATTACAAATTTGTTGCCTAAAATTTCAGAAATAGCGTATGAAAAAAGCTTCCAATGCCGTTCGTTAATCTTCGAACTAATTTTGTTTGCAGTGTATGCATTAAATATTTATATCTATTAAACATTTATATATATTAAATATTTCTATGTGTTAAATATTTATAAATATTGAATATTTATATGTATTAAATATTTATATATATTAAATATTTATATGCATTGAAGTGATGCTCGCGTGACTCCACAGCTCTAAGCTGATGATCAGGCGATCTAAAGAACAAACGTTTAGTCTTCGACACCGTAAGAATCTTACCGCGACCTTGTTTGAACGATCATCAAAAGTTTCGCCAATTTGCCCCGCTCGAAAATGTTTCAATCATCAATGATGAAAGCTTGTTGTTCCCGAGCGGAGAGGTACGTAATGAGAGTCATCGAAGTAAGTGGACAACTAGGTTCGGTCGACGGATCTTACGTCTTAATCCCGGTGCATAAAAGCTCGGTATTAACCAAATAACACACCGCCGCCATGCTCGATCTACCGTAGGACGCGTTAATGCTAGATCCGACCCGATGGTCTGTTTGCGCTCGGACGAATAAAAAAAAAAAAAGAAAATTATTGCCATAAATATAGATGTGTATTAAAGTGATGCTGGCGTGATCCGAGCCGATGTGCACGGTCTACATGCATTGGCGGGTCGCTTTCTATCGTCTCGAAATAACCGAGAAATTAAACAATGGGAATTTCATTTCGATCGGTTTTCTTTTCTTCTTTTCTTTTTTTTTTATATTTGTTTTCTTCTCGTCGCTAGTTTCTCGTTCCCATAGATGAGTGTCGCGTTTCGTGTTCGATACGCATCGCTCGTCGTCGGCATATATACGTTACAGTAGACTGTTGTCCGGTGTCCAATTGCAATGGGAACGGAGCGGCGGGCTTTCCCCGTCTTGTCGCGGCCTCAGCACGTTCGCCTCTTTCTCCTGTCTCGGGTTCCTCGGCTTCGCAGACGTTTTGGTTGAACGGCGCGAGCTTCGGAGATGCGAGACGCACGTGCATTCCTCGGTCATAATATTAGCCAGGTCGCCTCTTCGTTTCTGTATCTCAGGATTTCGTACAATTCGCTGGATGGGTCATGCATAGGCTAATAACATTTTGTTATATAATAATAGAATTTTGACACTCGAGAATTATTCATCGTTATGGTATACACTGTAAAAAACATCGTATGAAATTTAATGTACTGGTACTGGAAGTTTTTATGCATTACACTGGAGTGTTACATTTCATGTAGCATTGCGATGAAAAATTAGCGTACAGAATATTAATAAATATGGAAAAGTTTACTTTTAATAATTTAATTTAATTTTACTATAAAAGTACTTTAATTCCAATATTTTACTTCAATTTGACTTTAAGAATCCATTAATTGTTCATCACAATTGTATATTCAATTTAATGTGACAGTTTTTGCATAAAAACTCCGAGTTGACTGCATTAAATTTACAATTTTTTTTAACATTGTAATTTAATTGCTTGGGTGGTTATCGATACTTCTGATTATACAGCAGGGATTTTTAACTCCGAATGGTAATTAGTAATTATGAATAAGCAAGGTCGTAATAACACATCCTAAGTTCTGGAAGTTTTATGAATAAAATGGTATATTAAATTTCATGTAGAATTGTGATAAAACATTAATTTGTAGTATATTATAAACTTTCAATACAATTTACTATTAATAGTTTCGTTTAATTTGTCTGTAATAGTACACCAATTCCCCCAACTTACTCTAATTTCACTGTAAAAGTATGTCAACTTTTCATCCCAATTATACATTAAATGTAGATTTTTTAACACTTTATAATTTGATTGCTCGGGTGGTTATTGACACTTCCGATTATACAGTAGGGATTTATAACTCCGAATTAGTGATTACGAATAATCAAGGAGGTAATAACACATTTTTATTCGCCATATCCCGTCGAAATTTCTCTCATTCGTAGAAACACATGGTAGCCTCAGAGTCGTATTCAACTTCGGTGCGGCGTATAAGTAACAGGAATTAGTCAAGCGCACGTGATATCGCTACACTTGGTCGCGGATAACGTGAAGCAAGGCCAATACCAGCTCTCTTGCACCGCGGCGGAGACGTACGCGGAGCAAGTTTAACGTTACATGCACGCTCATTGCCTCTCTTCTCTCTCGGTATTAATTTAATTATCTCTCGCGTGCGTGATTTCCTGACGCCCATCTGGCAGGCGGCTCCTCCATTGCGGTTTTATCTCGCGAGTTGCTCGACCGATCATAATACATGTAGAAATTTCATGTCGACTTCGCAGTTATCAATGCCGAATTTTCATTAGTAGATCCTGTGGGATTTGGTACTTAGTTCTGATTAGGTTCGACGATCACGAAGCTTTCTCAGGGTGAGAATTAATTAAACTTGCAACCGTGGCAACTTCTGTAGATCAATAAAGACAACTCGTAGAATTTAGTATACTATTTTAATATAAAATATTGAAAGAATGATAACTTGGGGATATTTATATCGACCCTTCACAACTCTACCAAATAGCAACTCTACCAGAAAACTTTGCTACGCGAACAACTCTACCGGATGAGAATTCTACTAGATAACAACGCTACCGAAGACTACATCGCTAACAATTGTACCACATAACAACTATACTGGAAAACATGTTTACCATATGACAACTCCACTATACTAAAACTGTACCCGAAATCTCAATTCCAACTCTACCGGAATATAAACATTCAAGAAAATCGCTATCAGAACAAAAAATAACTCTCCCAAAATGAAAATAAAACTTTACCGGTAGAGATTTTCGTAGATACTTCACGCCAGTAAATTTGTTACGTGGTAGCGTTGTTTGCGACTGCTCTGCGCTAGTAGAGTTGTTTGAGGCTCTGGTAGAGATTTTTGGTAGAGTTTTATTACGCCAGAGTTGTAATATGGCAGAGATGTTTTCCGGTAAGCTTGCCACGTTCTAGAGTTGATAGCGCTGTCTTTTTTTGTAGACTTGTTCGGGTAGTGATGTCTTCCGGTAGAGTTCTAATCCCGTATAGTTGTTACGGTAGCGATGTCTTCCAATAGAGTTCTCATCCGGTGGAGTTGTTCGTGTTGTGATGTTTTCAGGTAGAGTTGTTATTTGGTAGAATTTCGAGTGGTATTGATGTTAATGCGTTGTTGGCGACTGGTTCGCTTTGGTAGAGTTGTTTCATACTGTGGCAGAGATTTTGGGTAAGATCTTCAGTACATCAGACTTGTAATACGGCAGAGATGTTTTCCGGTAGAGTTGTTAGCGCCGTCTTTTTTGTTAGAGTTGTTATCTGGCAGACTTCTAATGCGGTAGAGTCGTTCGGGTAGTGATGTTTTCTGGTAGAGTTGTTACTTGATAGTATTGCGAGTGGTAGAGATATAAATGTACCATAACTTGTATGATCACCTCTATAATGATAATTTGTAAACGATCTTGAAACGAGGAACGCCACCACCCGCATCGGCGTCGCAGCGAGTGGTATGAAAACGATAGGTATCTAGAATATCGCGAGTATCCGATGCGCGGATTACCTTCGTATATGGCTGCGGGTTGGCTCGTGCACGGTTGGCGGATTAGTTCGATCTGGAAAATCGATTACGCCCGTCGACTTCGGTACATGCATACACATTAATGTCTCGGAACGTTCGAGACTTTTAATCCTCTATTAATATCCACGGCGTGTACATCGCGGGCTCGCTCTCGTTCGCTCAGGGATTATCCCGGCGTGCAATAATCGCGTGCGAGGTCCGAGACAATTATGGGTCATCGGGGCGGAGTGAGAATTGAATGTATCGGTAATTGATTCCGGAACGGGACCGCAGAAAAATCTCCGAGCGGTCAGCATTTCGTGCATCGCTGGTCTATAGTCATGCTATCTCTCGATTTCGACGATGATTGCACGGAATCGTAGCGGATAAACGCAGACTGTTTTGTCGAATAGATAGGAATCACGTGAAACTCGCGGGTTGCAGCCCGGGTCACGCGAATGTATCCTAGGGGTAACATTTTTTAAGTAGGTGCAAATAACAGTGTGAATATGCTTTACGTAAATAATTTAATAATAATAAAGAGCATTCGTGTATCGCTGATAGTAGTAATACAATTTTTTTTTTTAACGAGGCGTCGCACGAGTGAACGGGTGTTCCGTGACCGGGATTTCTTTCGAACTGCTCTGCCCGGATCCAGATAGTGTTCCTAAAGTTTTCCGCAATCGAGATACGGAACAACCTTATGGCATTTATTTTTGGGCGTCGAACACATTTTTGTTTTACCATTCTAGAAAGTTTTGTGGAGAATAGAGCGAAAGTGGTAAATACGGAAGACTAAAAACTTTGCCTTTTTCACTGATGGTTGTAATACAATTTTTTTTTTCCGGACGAGGAGTCGCACGAGAGAATGGATGTTCCGTGACCGAGATTCCTTTCGAACTGCTCTCCCCGGATCGAGATAGATATTCTTAAAGTTTTCCGCAATCGAAGATACGAAAACTACCTGGCAACATTTATTGTCAGTTTTTTTTTTGTCAATTCCACAAACTTTTATAGAGAGCGGAGTAAAAGTGGTGAACACGGGCAACTAAAAAGTTTGCGGCCAGTAGTATATCTCCTATTTCCGGAGGTAGGATTTATTTAGCGTAAATGACGTTGCATGTAATGTTCAATTACAAAATTGTTTATAACAAATAAAATTGGACATCATTTTTTTTTTAAGATAGAATGCAAAAAGAGTTCAAATGTATTTTACGTTAATTATATAATGAGATAGGCTATATAATGAAACTATATAATGAGACTATATAATGAGATGGCATTCCTAAAGTTTTACGTTAAAGTTGTTCCAAAAGTTTTCCGCAATCGGAGTTACAAAGATCACCTTAGGTCAGCGGTTCTTAACCTGGGGTCCATGGATCCCAAAATACGCAAGGAACTCCCTGTGGACCCCCAAGGTTAAGAACCACCACCTTAGGGCATTTATTTTCGCGCGTCAGACACATTTTTTTTTGCCATTCCGCAAACTTTTATGTGGAATAGATTTAAAGTGATGACGGGCAACTAATAAGTTTTGACCACGATCATATCTGAATGCCATCAAAATTCAGCTTTGCCATGTCTCCGTCAAAGCACTGCTATAAGAAGAACAAAAAATAGTTCGCCTCTACAATTTTACTCTCCAAGTAAACTGTCCCGAGCGAAGTTTGCGCGATGCAAAATACAACCGTTATACCTCGATGAAATTTAGTCTCATGCAGATATCTTCAGGGTCATAAAAGTTTGTGTTCTGTAGTATATTTCCCACTTCCGGAGGTAAACCCGCCGTGGGCCTTTTTCATCTTAAATGACGTTGTAAGTAATTCCAGGCCGAAAAATATCATTAAAAAAATTTGGAACAATTTTTTTTTTTAATCCGAACAACCGTTATAACTCGATGGAATTTAGTCTCATGCAAACATCTTCAGGGTCATAAAAGTTTGTGTTCTGTAGTATATTTCCCACTTCCGGAGGTAAACCCGCCGTGGGATTTATTCGTCATAAATGACGTTGTAAGTAATGCCAGACCGAAATAGTATATTTCGTTACTAGAGGCTAAACGAGCGTTTTGCGCACGATTTTTGAAGGCAGCACGAAGACGAGGCGAAGTGCTGCCTCGAGCAGCACTTCGCCTCGAGCACTTCGCCACGAGCAGTGCGCAAGAAGCGAGATTGCCCGCAAGTATCGAACCATATTTTTCTTTACGAATGCAATGCAAAATCCAAGTTGTGCACCATTCACAGACACGCACAATGGCGTTGTAGCCTCGGTGTTATCATAGCAACCGTTTGGTAACATAGTAACCGTTTGCGACGCTAGATAACACTAGTAGTAAAATTTTATTTTGCACACCGGTGACCAGTGCGCAAAATAGTTTGCACACCGGTGAAGGCATTTTGCGCACCGGTGAAAATATTTTGCGCATCGCCTTTGCGCGTCGTGCGGGAATCAACCATTTTGTATGTCGGTGAGTGGTGCACCATCGAGGATTTTGCATGCATGAGTAAAGAAAAATGATTTTTAAGCAATTTTGAACTATTTTTTTTTAACCCAAAAGATACACGCGCGAAGAGATTTGATGGTAGGAGCGAAAGGGTTAAGATTGCGCACAGATAAGGTACGAATAATGGAGCGTGCGACGACGTGGGCAAGCTGTACAGTTAGTACAGTTCGAGCGGGCTGAAACACTCGAGATCTGAGATGTGGTTGAAGTGCGCGCGAGTTGTCGGCGGCCGGAATCATGCTTCGGTGTGCATATACTTTTTTGCACTTTACCTCGTTGCACCTCCTCTTCACTCCCATCCGTTTGCCGCTAATAAAAAAAATTGTTTTCTTTTTAATCACAAACAACTTTTTTCAATTCATTTTTGTAACCGAAACAAGGAACTTCCGGTTCCAGATTTTGAAAAATTGTTTTTTTTTTTTTGCATAAAAAACGTTTTTCAGTACATTTTTGTAACCGGAACAAGGAAATTCCGATTCTCAATATTTCGGTAGACACGAAAAACGATGCATAGAAAAGAATTTTTGCAATCTACATTGAAATAAAAACATGATTACTTGACAAAACTTTTACCGTGACAAAATTGCCGATGGTCGAGAATTTGTTATTCTACGCGGCAAACTGGCAAAGGGAACGATTAGGAAGCCCCACGAACTCTTGTCCCCCTCGGACAATGTATATTAACGAACAATGCTCGATATGAAATCTGTTAACGAGAAGCTCCGCGGACCTCGGTAGAGCGGGCCTTAGCAGCGTGCTCTTGATGCCTTCTAATTAGAGCTCGTAACGCATCGGAAGCCCCGTACCGCTGCTTAGGAGTAACGAGTCGCGATCTAACGCTGCCTCTCGGTTCTTAATAGTCCCAGTGGTCAGAACTCTCCTCGTTACGAAATTTATTTCTCCACCGGGTTTGCCATGCACGTTGAAAAAAATAATAATTGAAAATTTAAGAAAAAAATATTGTTTAAATTTAAAAAAATGTTTATGGGAGTTGCGAGAATGCGAGTGCAGACACTCCATAAATAAATAAATGTATTTTATAGGGGGAAAAAAATCCTGAATCGTGCTAGGGCAATTAACGCAAGATTGCGAATATCGAGTCGTTCTACGGGAATACAAAACGCATAAAAGCTTTAATGAGATACGTTGGATAATTTATTGTACATTTTGTTACGTGAACGTCTGAGAATGGGTGTATCGTACGTTTTGCCAGTTAATGATTAACGGTCCGCCTTGTACGCGACGTTATTGCGAAATGCTTTAGCAAAGCGAATAATTGAAAATTTAACAAAAAACTCTATTTAATTTTTTTCAAAAGAAATGTTGCGAGTAAATAAATAAATAAACTTTATTGTCTTTTTATAACATGTAATTTGCAAGAATGTGTGTACAGCCACTCCACACATATATAAGTGTATTTTATAGGGGGGAAAAAGAAAAAAAAACTAATCGTGAATTGTGCTCGGGCAATTAACGCAAGATTGCGAATATCGCGTTCTTCGACGTGAATGCAAAATACTTTAGCGAAGCAAATAATACAAAATCAAAAAAAAAAGTTTATTTTATTTTATTAAAAAAAATGTAAGTTGCAAGAATACGAGTGCGGATAATCCAGGAAAGAAACATGTATTTTATAGGGAAAAAGATTAAAAAAAAAAAAAGAATCGTGAATCGTGCTAGGGTAATTAACGCAAGATTGCGAATATCGAGTCGTTAGCCGCGACTGCAAAATGCATAAAAGCTTTAATAAGAAACGTTCGATACTGAATTATAAATTTTGTTACGTGAACGGCCGAGTATGGGCCTATCGTGTCTTTTGCCGGTTAATAATTCACGGTCCGCCTTATACGCGGCGTTATTGCGAAATGCTTTGGCGAAGTCGTTGTACGCAACATGCGTTACGTACCCGCGCACGTGAATGTCTGCCGCGCGCGGTGCATCGAGTACGTACACCTAGACCCAACGATAGAGACTGCGCGAGGGACGCGGAGACTCCGGCTGCGCATAGTGCACGTATCGTTAATGTTCACGCGACCATCGCACCGTGTTTCTTTTTAATTCATAAACTTCCACTCGCACTCAACGAGCTACCAGTCTTGTTTCTCTCGTTCGCTGCTTCTGCACTTTTTTCTACAATTTTTTTTAATCAACTTTTTTTTTCTCGTAATTCATCTTCTCGGTAGAATTAAATAGTAACGAATCAGCGAGCGAAGTCGGCGCGCTTTCTCACGTGCGAATTAAGGCTTTTATACGTCAATCTTAAGATGTGAATGGAGCTGTCCGGCTTGATTGTACGGGGTGACTCCGGGTGCAAGTGGAGATCTCTGTACGTAGGTGGGAAATAAGTCGCGCATGCGCGCGGCGGGTCTACCGACTCGCATCACGACAAATCGACTCTTGTCTCGCACTTCCGCTGGACGACGGACGCGAGTCGCGATTAATAGATTTCCCGGGACAACCGCAACCGCGAGATTAACGCGAGGTCGCGATTGTATCTACTTCGAGCGGAATGCTTTTCGGCCCCTGTTGACCGAGGAGACTCTATTGGAAACGTGATGTTCCCCTTCCCTACAGGGAAAGGGAACATCAATGTACGTTTCAGACTTTTAGGACGTTTAGGACTTTTGGAGTGAAATTGAAGTAAATTATAAAAATAAGAATTTATAAAGTTTTTAATATACTGCAATTTCATTTTTTACCACAATTGTGCAGGAAATTTAATATACCAGTTTGTGCATAAAAATGTCTAATACCAGTACATTAAATTTTGTACGGATTTTTTTTAAATATTGTATTTAGACTGTAAAAAAAAATCGTATGAAATTAATGTACCGGACTGGAAGTTTTTATCAGTGTGTTAAAAACATTGGGAATACTTTTTTAAAAATAATGTTCCTTAATTTTACTATGAAAGTACTTGAATTTGTATAATTTACTTGAATTTCAAGGAAATTAAAGTAACACTATATTAATTTTTCATCACAATTGTAAATTAAATTTACATTTTTTTACAGTGTACCTTTCGCTACACTGTTAAAAACAATGTAAATTTACTGTACAATTTCGATGAAAAATTAATGGACTTTTAGAGCGAAATTAAAGGAAATTATTAAAAGTGAATCACTTCTAAAGTTTTAACTAAACCCGACTAAACCAGTTTACTCATAGATGAGACTTCCTCCAGTACCAGTACATTAAATTTCATTCGCATGTTTTTTTTTTACAGTCAACAGTTTTCTATAGTGCAGTCCGTAATAGTATAATATATAATAAGCGTATAATAGTTACTTGCCACGCTTTCAATTAAGTACTAAACAATTTTTCTCTTTCGCTTGTTTCAGGTGAGTCACACTTTTCATACGGTGCTAACGATTCGCTGCCGCTCGGGCGCTCGGTAACGTATAGAAGCGTATATGCAATAACACGAAGATGGTATCTCGCCTTTTCGCGCCGATCCACGCGTCATCGTGAAAGTATCGGAGGGTTTTCTTATTTTTATTTATTTTTATTATTTATTATTATCCGGTACCGGCGAGCTGTGCAGTGTACTTTATTGTATATTACACGGGGGCCTTTATCCGTCCTCTCGCGAAAGGATCCCGTTTATTAATTATAATATGCAACACGAGAATGAGAGAAAGAGGTGAGAAGTACCGTATTCGCGTACTCACGCTTCTGCGTCCGTTGAGTTAATAAATTATTCCCCACCTCTCTCTCGTTCTCGTTATCGCAATTCGAGAGAGAAACAGCGATAAATGCTGTGACTTTACGGAATTGCACTTCTGGCGCTACCGCTGCACTTCTCGGCCCGTCGTCCTGCCACAGCAGGTTGCTAACACGCCGATTGCACGCTGCGCTGTGCCTACTTGTAATCTTCAGGCTCCTGACCGTGCTAGAATCTTAATCCAGGACGCACGTTCGCAGTTCGCTGTTGGCCATTAAACATAAGGCTGTCCGGAGTTCCTGTATTCTCGGATACGCGTTTACGTGTTCCTAATAAGGGTACCAGGAATTCCTCACTGCTATCAAAGTTATCAAGTTAAAGTAGCAGCCTGCATTATTGGGTTCAAATCGAAGCTTGCTGTGTGTAATTTACTTTAAAATTTATTTTATATTTAAATAATTTTATTTTTTAATTGAAACATTTTTGAACGTAGAACTTAATTTGTCAAGGCAGGGAAAGTTTCGCGAACGGATTGTTTTTGTTGGCGATATCAAAATTAGAATTTCGAGGAAATATGTAACAGCTTGCATAATTGAATATGTAAGGGATTGAATTTTTTGTTTTTTTTTTTCGATGTATAACGATTACAATTTGAAACAAAATACGCGATACTTCAACTGTTAAGGCGAGAGAGATAAAAGCATCGGGGTCGAGGAGATTAAGTGTCGAATTTTAAGACGTTAGTGTGAAGTTAAGATCGAACTTAAGATCGTAGTTAAGATCGAACTTCACTGCTTGCTTAAAATCTATCCTAAGTTCTATCTGAAGTACGTAATAAAATTCGGTTCAAACTTTGATCTTAAGTTTACACTAAAGTCTCAAAATTCGATCCTAAAACTATGTTTAGTGATCGTCATTTCTGTTTCCTCTTCGAAATATCAAAATCAGTATTTTCAAAAAATAAAAATAAAACACCTTAAGTAATTTCGTAACTAACAATCACAATATAAACAAAATACTTATATCTGAGAATAAATTATCAAGCTGCAGAACAACCCATTTAATATAATTGTAGTTTCCTTGAATGTAAATTACGTTTTTTAACTTTTTAAATAAATTTTATTTTTATATTATTAATTATTACTGAACAATTCGATCTCGCTCGATCGACAAGTTCGATGATCTTTCGGGGCTTAGGGCGTCAGTGCTCACGGGAAAGTGAAACGAATCGTATCGGTCCGTCTAGCCGCATCCGTAGCAGCTGTTCGGTATTCAAGCTGGGCAAGTAGGTACGTCGACCCGGATGAAAAATTTCATCTATACAAGAGCCGCACAGGCTTGGCTCCTTGCTCGAATTCTAAGCAAGAAACACGATTTCACGGTCGCTGAAAAAGACCAAAAAAAATATCTATATATATATATTTTATAAAATGGTTCGATGACTGACTCGATCGACCCTCCCCTTAATTCCTTCGGTTTACAAGTCGGTAACCTTTCTCGCTATTGCCGCAGTTTATTCCGTGGCAAAACCAACACGAAAAAATGACAAATCGGTCGCGCTACGATTTTTCCCGTCTCGCCGTCGCACAGTATTTCTCGACCGCGCTAGATACTCGAAAAATTAGATAAAAAAACAACGAGATAAACCACGACTGCGGCGAACGCCGAACGTGGAGAATAAAGATTTTTTAACATTTTTTTTCCCTCTGTACGCTACGATAAACCGCGTACCGGACGTGACGCGAAAAATCTGTCTCGCTCGCTTGGTCCGTGACGGAGATAAGCGTTTGTAATTGCGCCCCGACGAGCTGACGGTGTTGCGGACTGCTTCCGAGCCGGACGGGAGGCTTTCAGTGCCGCGAATCTTCTTCTTCTTCTTTGGGTTTAATGGAGCGAGAAGGCTAGGCTTACCCCAAGCATTCCCTTCGCGCCTCCAGCTATGAAATTCGTGCTAACTGGGAGCGTCACCGATACGTCGTAGACTATAGTGTCGCCGGCGCAAGTCACTGTACGGAGAGAGTTTGGACAAAAATTATTATTTTTAGAACTTATTGTTTTTTTAGACGATTGCTTTTAAAATGTATTCCTTTTAAAAATTATTGTTTTTAACAACTAATGTTTTTAACAACTATCGTTATTAACAACTATTGTTATTGACAACTATCGTTATTGACAACTATTCGCATTGACAACTATTGTCATCGACAACTATTGTCATCGAGAACTTTTGTCATCGACAACTATTGTCATCGACAACTATTGTTATTGACGACTATTGTTATCGAAAACTATTGTTTGTAACAAATATTGTTTCTTAAAAGTAAAATTTGTAAGAATAATTGTTTTTTAAAATGATTATTTATTTCATAATTAATTTTACTCGCGGTCTAATACGTTAATTCAACAGATTCGGTCCGTCCTCGCATAAAATGTTTGTGTTATTTTTCGAGCATCAGGTGCATTATTCGATGGGCCTCGAGGTCTTTGATCACGAAAGTTCTCACACAGAGTGCGGGCAACTCACGAGTACGGATGCGTCTCTCCCCTTCGCAGACTCGATTTATTCCGTAGACAGTCTCCCCGTCGGCACTCGCTCGGGGTTGGATTCGCAATTGCGAGGAAAGGGCAATGACTAGAGCTCCGCTGAGTGCAACGAGCAATGCGCGAGACGCGCGATAATTGTACCTAGAGACTCGTTCGTTATATAGGCGTATGTTCGCTCGACTATTTCCGGATTCTCGTCGGAATCGTCTCGGTTCACCCGCTCTAATAGTATGTAATATCGTTTGGCTCCGAGCCAATCTCTCACACATCTGTTTCTTTCCCCGGATTTGAATTCTCTCTCCCCCCTCCACGACAATATCGCCCAGACGACTATTCGCAAAATTTCTGGTATTTCATCAATCATCATTATCCCAGCACGCCATTTACGGAGATAATTGTACTATCGAAAGTTTGGGCATTCCCGCTATTGCTGAAGAAAGCGGAATCGTTGACGCAACGAGAAAATGAAGTTTAGAAAAAAAATTATTTTGTTTTCTTACACCTAGAAAAATAATTTATTTGACGGAAACCCAAATTAATATTTTAATTGATTAAAATAAATATTTATTTAAAGCAGATCAATATTTATTTAAACCAAATAAATAATGTTTCTGGGTGTATTTCTCCGAGATCGCCGAGTGTATAGTGCTGTAAATTCGTAAAAAACTATCGGGCTGCTATAGAGAGGCGAGAGCTTTTGCACGAATTTATCGCTTTGTCTTCATTCTGGTTGCTACGTACCGAGTAGACTCCGTCTAGGTCCAGCGACTCCAGCCGCCCCGTCATCGGCATAGAAATCATTTGCTCGAATGACTTCGTACGATTTAAAACGCTTCCTCGTGTTCAGCGATCGTTCTTGTTTTTTCCCCTTCATTTCGTTCGTTTTGTTTACCGCCCGACTTTTTTGTCTTTCCCTCGGAGCGAACTATGTACGACAATGACGAAATTCACCAAGATTGTATTCGCAATAAACTCAATCAAAAAATCTGTTTATACTGCAAAGTAAAAAAAAAATCTACCGTTTTATGGATCTTCTTTTGTGGAGATGATTCACCTTTTGGGTAATTCACCCATAGTAATTGAGTTTCCCACTCGGTCTACGAGATGAAGAAGAAAAAGTTTTTTTTCTCATCTCGCGACAATGACAAACTTCATCACAATTCTATCCGCAATTAATTCCATAAAAAAAAATCTATTTGCTGAAAAGTAATAAAAATCTGGATCAGGACAAGCCGCACAAACTACACTAGGACTTCGATTTCGTTCACAGCAGCGGGACTGGCTCCGCATCATACTTAAGTTGAAGTGAAAGTCACGTGCCGGAGCGGGGAGTGCGAGAGAGATAGCGTCATTGCTCTTACGGTGGAGCGACTGAGAGCGACCGAAAACGTATTTCACTTCACCTTAAGGTGAAGTGAAGGTCACGTGCCGGAGCGGGGAGTGCGAGAGAGATAGCGTCCTTGCTCTTACGGTGGAGCGAGAGAGAGCGACAGAGAACGTCTTTCACTTCACCTTAAGGTTGTTGTGCGGTTGAGTCAGAGGAGGTGAGGTACGAGGGGAGCGCCCTATGTTTACACATAGGGTCGACTCGCTATTGCCACTCGTCAAAAACAATATAATAGCAATATTTACGTCATGTTTTTGGGCGATTTTCTTAGATATTTAATAAAATATGGGTTTTTTAGTGATTGGACAGCGTAAAAAGTGTTCTTCGAATTTTATATAATACAATTTCGGCATACTAATTTATCAACAGTATTTAGTTGATAGCAATGCCGCCTCGTGTTTGCAAACTAGCCTAACTGTTGACCATAAGTGCAGGGATTGTATGTCTATATTTTTATCGGCATTGTAGGTAGCTCTAGCAAATAAGGTATCTCGATACGGTAGGTAGTGTTATTTTTCATTCGCTTTTCTCGTTGGGCCGAAATTTCCTACCAGCATCTCGATTTGTTTGATCAATAATCAATTAATGATGCTGTAAATCGTCATGCAGAAGGTGCTAAACCTTAAAGCGATTATCCGTTCAACTTTATATACTTTTCCACGTATTTAGCAGCATTTTTTCGGAAGATATCAGCTAAAACGACGGGATGGTGGCGAATTTTCCATCAGAGTAGTGCAATCAGTGCACAAAAACCGGAAACTTACCGATTTTTTTTTTCTCAAAAATTATGCTGTGGATTTGTTCCAAATTTAACAAGACCCTCCGCAAAGCGATTATGTACGTTCGTGTAAATTTTTATGATGATTTTAGCATTTTGATGTTGTCCCACAACGACCTAAACAAAATCGAGGTCGCGCATGCCCCGCCCATACTAACTGTCGAGCATGGAGCTTGCTTGCGCCGATCGATATTCGCTCCGTAGTGGGGACTGTTGAGGAAACCGAGGGAGCAAAAATCGAGATCCCAGTGTACACTCACTTCGGCTCAGTCGCGCCAATCATCCGTTGTGGAAACGAACTTTCTGTGCCGCATTTTCTCAATCCTTCACTCAATAGTACTCTCAATCGTCCGGAGCCAGCCTCAAACATAATAATAATGGTGCTCTCAAAATGTAACACGGCGTGTCCTGCCAATAATAAACATCAACATAAACACGAATATAAACAGAAACATAAACATAATCATAAACATAAACCTAAAATTATCGTTTTATCGATCTTCTTTTGTGGAGGTGATTCACCTTTTGGGTAATTAACAGATAGTAATTTAGTCCCCACTCACAGCGTCCGGTCGCGCGAGGCAGATCGCGCACGGGTATGCTTCGCGGTCCGAAGGTAGATCGGCATTCCACCTATGAGGTGTTTCCACGTGTCGGCTGCGCCATATGGCGCGAGCTTATTGCGCTCACAGTGCAACGCCCAGATACACGCGTGCACAATCTGTTATCGTGTAAATACTGTGTGTACAGTGTAGAGGCGAGGTATCGAGAGGTGGACGTGTTGGGAATCGATCAGATGCTGCAGGAAACGAAGTGCGTGAAGGAACGCGCCCAGCCTCTCCTGTGTACGTATTCTCATTCGCACGCTCCGCGTCCGGATAATTATATATAAGGGAGGATTCGGCGACCTTTCCGGGCACGATGAATTTCATACAAAAACGGCCCACCAATCGTCCATCGATGTTTTTTTTTTTTTTTTAGTTGGCAATTTGAATGATAAACAATTCCTGTCGTCGACTTTTTTGTACACGAAGAATCGCATACAAAAGCGTCCTACCAATTGTCCATCATAGTTATTTTTCTTCCTTTTTTGGCAATTTAAATGAAAAACAATTTGACAGACAGGAAGGAGAAATAACTAAAGTCGGTCTAGTCGTCATCTTGTCGCTAGTTGACCTTTTCGTACACGAAGAATTTCATACTAAAACGGTCCACCGTTTTTTTTCAAAAATTATCCAGCGTTGTTTTCTTTTGTTTTGGCAATTTCAATGACAAACAATTTTACGGGCGGGGGGGGGGGGAAGCAGCGGCTTAATTCGCTCCAGGCGTCGACCTTTTCGTAAACGAAGAATTTCATAGAAAAGCGTCCCACCAATTGTCCATCATTCTTATTTGTTTATTTGTATTTTTTGCTAATTGAAATGATAAACAATTGGACAAAGCGAATGAAGACGCAACTGAACGCGCTCCAATCGTCGACCTTTTCGTACACGAAGAATTTCATACAAAAGTGTTCCACAAATGGAGCATTGTTTTTTTATATTTTTTGCAATTTCAATGAAAAACACTGACGGAGGGGAAGGAGCCAGCAGCTGAACTTGCTCTAGTCGTCGCGCCGTCTCCGGTCGTCCATCGTCCCTTGTCCTGTGTGGCTTTCTCCGGCTAGACAGGCGCGTCATGCTCACCATGTCGTCCTTTCTCCGCTTCGAAATGGAAGACGCGGCAGCATCGACCCGGCGCCCTTTTTACCGTTAATTTAATTTCAAGCACGACCGTGTACATTCGTAATTCACGGGTCGATGGCGATCTCCTTCTTTCCCCGGTCCCGGTACTGCGGTTCGGCGCCGCTTGGCCCAATGCCCGGGCCATATTTCTGCCCTCCTTCCGGACGCACCGTCATCGCTGTGTTATATCGTATTTATATTCATATATACTGCAAGAAGATCAACACAGCATTCTCTTCTTTCCATTGCTCCACTCAGATCCGCTCCGATCAAAGACTCGCTGTTTTTCGTCCCGCTGACTATATAAAAAAAATTCCATTTTTGGAAAAAATATACTGAGCTTGATTTCCCTTCCTGCACAATAAAAAAGATTTGTACACATTTAACAACCTTTTTTTGACCTTAAACTTGGACGATTATTTTGTTGCTTATATTATAAAAAAAATATTCGTGAAGTTAACAGAGATTCTTGTAAAGTGGAGATTTTTTTTTTTTTGAAAATTAACATGAAAAGAATTATGGACGTTTGTGGACAAGAAACGTTGGTTCCTGTTTTACTGTGTCTATCCACTGTACCGTTATCCATGACCATACTGATACGATATGGCGCGAACTTGTGTGTCTAATCGCATATCTCCGTTAGTCGAGTGTAACGATCAGCCGGAGGTTTCGGAGGATTGGTCGTGGCCGGTGATGTGTCAGGTTGATCCAAATGTGAACGATAGAAAACTATGGTGATCGGGATTCGAAATCGGGGTAGATATTTTCTTTATTCATTTTTTACGTGTGTTATTATACTGGTCGATACATAACATGACAAATGGTTACAACAAACTCGGAAAAAATAAATAAAAACCATACAATCGGTGAGAAAATAAAAGTTAGTCTGTGCCTGGCTACTTCATTGCAGCGCTCTGGTGCAAAAACTGTCCATCAAGATCGAATAACATTTTTTATATATTTAATGTAGACTGGCAAGTGTAAAAATAGTTAACGGTGATAATGTGCTCGGGTGGGGGAAAAAGTTGAAAACGAGCATGGGCAAAAAGTTTAAAACGAATTCTACACATATGTAATGCTGGATCGCCACACGAGTTTGTAACTACTTCACTCTCTTCATTTTAACTGTTATAATTTGATTTTTCTTTTCGTCCCATTTCCCAACCCACCGTCATCGCTACGATACATCGTATTTATATTTGCATACACTGCAAGAAGATACACAGTATACTTTTCTTTCCTTCCATCCATCCAGTTTCGATCCGGTCAGAAACTCGCAGTGTCTCGTTCGCTCACACTGAGAAAAAAATCACATAGTAAAAACAGGAATACTGACTTTTCTACATAAAAAATAGTTCCCATGGGGCATGTCTATATTTCATAGTTACGACTGTCACAAAAAATCATGGTTGCAACCACAATGATACTTTAATCAATTGAATATGCACTATCAGAAACTATCTATGTAGACGTTCCCCCTCGGAACTATTCGATATAGTAGGAAATACTATCCTTTTTCTCAGTACACTATATAAAAAAAAAAAAAAAAAAAAAAAAAAAAGCGAAAAAATGTATTAAGTTTTCCGCGGGCGACCTGGATCCGCCTTACCGTTATCCATGCCCATAGCGATGCGATATGGCGTGAACTTGTACACCTAATCATATATCTCCGTACCGCCGATTCTAACTATTATACTTCGTTTTAATAATCATTATTATTTTTTATTTTTTACATTTTTTCCGATGCCGAGTCACGCGTGTGAATACAATTTTTTCGTTGCCCAGTCTCGAACATTCCGCGATCTTCGTGCGAGTCCCAGATATAGTTCCGCCTCTCCGCAGCGTGCGATGCAATGCTACACCGATGCAGTTACTCTCCATGCCCCGAGAGATCGTGGCGAGGGGACAGGCAACGCTTCCACGACGGGCTATCTATAAATCCCTCGAGCACTTGAACATTTATAAACGCAATAATTATGCGGCTCGGACCGTGCGAGCTTTTAGTATCACGCTCAAAGTTTACGCTACGCTCGTGAATAACGTCGGGTCGCTTCTCTCACTCCCGGCCCGTATGCTTAATACCGATGCTGTTGTGCCGATCTCCCGCGGAAGTTCCACGGGCGTGCGTTTAACGACGAACGTCACGCAACGCGACCGCAAACCTCGGCCCCGAGGATAGCTTACAGGGCGCTTTTCCCGATTCTCCATCGCTCGCTGTCCGCGGGCGTTGTAACGCTTGCGTACCGAGTGTACAATGCGCGATGCACCACGTCCGGATACTGCGCGTCAAGTGGTCGATAGTCTGGAACGGCCGAGAAAATTATGACGATTGACTGTTATCGGCGGTAATTTTTTTATTTAAAAAAATTTAATTTATTAACGGATTTCTCCTTTTACATGATGATAAGAATAAAGACTAAACTTATAATAATCATGCAATAATCTAGCAAACGGAAGTTTGCAAGCATTATAACGCTTGCGTAAGGGTGTACAATGCGCGGTGCTCCAGCTCGGATATTGCGCGTCAAATGACCGACAGTCTGGAACGGCCAAGAAAATTGAAAATGACGATTGACTGTTATCGGCGGTAATTTTTTTATTAAAAAAAATGTAATTTATTAACAAATTTCTCCTTTTACATGATGATAACAATGGAGACTACACTTATAATAATCATGCAATAATCTAGCAAACAGAAGTTTGCAAGCATTATAACGCTTGCGTAAGGGTGTACAATGCGCGGTGCTCCACGTCGGATATTGCGCGTCATATGACCGACAGTCTGGAACGGCCAAGGAAATTATGGCAATTGGTAATCTTTTTTATTTTAAAAAATTTAGTTTATTAACGGACTTCTCATTTTACGTTATGCCAAGAAAGGGTAAACTGACACTAGTCGCAAACTAGCAAACAGTAATAATGCATGTTCATTGTTCAGTAATAATGCATGAACATTCGGCAAAACAATTGCCGAAGGTTATTTGGGGTGTACGGCAGTTGAATTGTCACTTCATCCTCTCGACTAACAAAAATGTTAATCGATAACAAAAATCGTGTAACTGCGTAGCGAAACGCATCACCCACGGACATCCAATCTTGCTCGAATCGTCGATTCGAAATCGGCACATGTAATTTTCACCTTTTCACCGCGCATCACGGATAACTTTCTATTCTCTAATCACAATGGGTGGTTCGCGATGCGTCGAGACGCTTCGGCGTTTCGTTAGTTTCATTTCCCCCCACTCCTCTACCGTAATTTACGACGCGCGACGCTTCGTTTAGTTAATGCAAGCTTGGCGCTCGCTGACAAATTGCCAGAACTCTGTTTTTGTCACATATACGCGTGCGCCCAAAACATTTATACATCTAAGTCTCACAATACAATAAACCGTCGAGACTGTAAGAGACCAATTACCGGATGTACTTACCTCAGACCCAAAGACTAGACAGTAAAAAGAGTCTGCATCAGAGTTCGGAATTTGCAGCGAGGATTCTGATTTTGCAATGTACGTCGCGTGCGCACAAATCATCTATACATCTAAATCTCGATACGACACGATAAACCGGCGAAACTATAAGAAACGAATTACCAGATGGACTTACCGTAGATCGAAAGACTACACAGTAAAAAAGCGTCTGCATCAGAGTTAGGAATTTACAGCCAGAATTCTGATTTTGCAATATCCGTCGTGTGCACACCAATCATCTATACATCTAAATCTCACGATACGATAAACCGGCGAAATTGTAAGAGACGAATCACCGGATAGACTTACTGTAGACCCAAAAAGTACACAATAAAGAAGAGTCTGCATCAGTCAGGAAATTACTGCCAGAACGCTGATTTTGTCATATACATTGCGTGTGCAGATCTAAATCTCATGATAGATGAACCGTCGAAACTATAAGAGACAAATTATCGGATGGAATTGTCGTAGGTCCAAAGACTACACGGTGAAGAAGAGTCTGCATCAGAGTTAGGAATTTACAGCCAGAATTCTGATTTTGCAATATCCGTCGTGTGCGCACCAATCATCTAAATATCTAAATATCACGATACGATAAACCGGCGAAATTGTAAGAGACGAATCACCGGATAGACTTATGTAGACCCAAAAAGTACACAATAAAGAAGAGTCTGCATCAGTCAGGAAATTACTGCCAGAACGCTGATTTTGTCATATACATTGCGTGTGCAGATCTAAATCTCATGATCGAAGAACAGTCGAAACTGTAAGAGACAAATTATCGGATGGAATTGTCGTAGGTCCAAAGACTACACGGTGAAGAAAAGTCTGCATCAGAGTTAGGAATTTACAGCCAGAATTCTGATCTTGCAATATCCGTCGTCTGCGCACAAATAATCTATACATCTAAATCTCACGATACCCAAAAAGTACACAGTAAAGAAGAGTTTGCATCAGAGTCAGGAATTTACTGCCAGAATGCTGATTTTGTCATATACGTTGCGTGTGCAGATCTAAATCTCATGATCGATGAACCGTCGAAACTATAAGAGACAAATTATCGGATGGACTTGTCGTAGGTAGAAAGACTACACGGTGAAGAAGAGTCCGGATCAGAGTCAGGAAATTACTGCCAGCATCCTTGACTGGTGTTCACCGCGCGAGCATCTAAACGCACATTGAAATTCCTCTCGACCGCAACAGGAATTTAACTGCGTATCCATCGGCGATTGGTATCGCTGATGATGCCGCGGAGCGAGAAACTTACGGCCCGATGACTATATACCTATATAACACGCTGTTTTATTACATTCAATATACACGATCCGACAAATTAAAGTTGGCTAATGATTACGCGATTTATAGCCGTACTTGCATAGAAGTTTCAACCACTTTTTTTTACCCTCTTTGTCGCCTTTTTTGTGCTTATTTGATCGCTTTCTCATGGAAAAGAATGAAAGAAACATTCCTTCAAAGAATAGTTTTTGGTGGGTGGGCAGAGACGAATTAAAGTTGGCTAATCATTACGCGATTTATAGCCGTGTCTGCATCGAAGTGTCAACCGTTTCTCGCCTTCTTTTGTGTTCATTTCTGTCTTTCGCGGATATGGGGGAGTTTTTAGTGGAATCAAAGTAACGAGGTTTTTTCCGTGAAGGTGATCTCATGGAAAAATCATTATTTTTCTTATTATTATAGAAAAATAATTGTATTATTTTTGTGGGTGTAGGAAGAGAAAAAACGGGAACTGATGTACCAATCTCACCCTATCAGGCTGTCCAGTACAGCCTCTTTAATCTGCTCCCGCCGACGCTAGACATTCGAGAGTTTCGTGTATCTTTTGTGCCCATCTTTCCGTCGTCCTCACTCGACCGCTGCCGCCGGCAGAGCGCGCAAGGATGAATAGAGAGCTCCGGGCGTAACAGTTTCGAGGGTGGTGCTGGCTCGCCAATTCGGCCCCGACGAGTCTGATAATGGCACCGAGCCGTGCCAACGTTTTGCCGAGGCCGGCAGCATCGAAGAATAACGCACATGTCGCCATAATCTCGAGTGAATATCGATTTGACCTACTACTGCCTACATATTGACCTCGCCCTGCACCGTCCTAGTACGTAACACGATCTTTCGAGCCGAACGACTCCTCGATGTCCCCCTCTCTTCCGCACGAGATCCGCGTCCTGAGCGCATGGCCCATCCGATACGAAACAACAAAACACCACTCGATGCATCGAGCCGACGTGAAGAGTCCGGCACAGTCGGGAACGAAACCTGCAGACTCGTAAATTAAGGTATTACAGATTTTGTTATCAAATGACCTTAAAACATCTCGGAAAAATTACTTTACCTCGAATAATACGATCTTTCGAGCGGATCAATTTCTCGAATGCCTGCGTTTCTTCATGGCCGTTTCGTTTATTCGCGGTTCATTTCCGATTTGTATTTATTTCGGTTTATCGACGGTTTATTCTTTAGTCACTAGTTGCGTTTTGTACAGATTTTTCTGAGTTTTGCTGCGGGTTTGTTCGTTGTTTTAACATGTAGTTGTTGTTGATGTTGGATGTGCCTTGAGGACCTCAGCTCCTACTGTACAATAAATGTTTATCTATCTATCTATCGGAGTTGAGTAAATACGCTAAGTGTCAAATTTTATGAAGTTAGTTTGAACTTCAGATTGCTCTTGAGATCGAACTTGAGATCCAAGTTTGGCTCGAACTTCATCTTATAGATCTTAATCACGCAATGGCGTGATTAAGATCTATCGTAAGTTTGATTCTAAGAACCAACCTCGAACTCAAGTTTGAATTCAAATTCGATTGTAATTCGATTTCGATCTTAAGTTGGTTAAAGTTCGAATTGAGGATCGATCTTAAGTTTGAACTTAAGATACATCTTAAGCACGAATGAAATTCGGGCAAAAATCGATCTAAAGTTTGATCTCGAGAGCGATCTTGAGTTGAAACTAACGTTTCAATATTCGATCCTAAGTACTGTATTCAAGTACCAAGTACTTGAGCTACTAAGGACTGGGTAGGACTTGATTAGTGACGCATTGAGTACTGGTAGGATTTAAGTGCCGACCTTCTAAGTACTAGGTACTAACTCAGTACTCGATACTTTAATACGTACTTCAAGTACTCAGTGTATTTGCCCAGTTCTCCATCCATCGATCATCCTGATACGAAACGGAACACAGCTAATGTGCAGAACTCGGCCCGGTCGGTAACGGAATCTGCACGGCCATAAATTAATGGATTACAGTTTTCGTTACGGGCTGCTCAAATGATCTTAAAACAGCTCGTAAAAACTACTTTATCTCCATCATAATTCGACTCTCCCGTTCTCCATCCAGAAAACTACTCTCCTATTGAGATCATCCTCCCAGCCGATAACGATCCATCTATATACATTGTAACGAATATAGAGACGAGGATTGACTGAGGCACCCGATATTACACAGATGACTGGAATAGCTCGGTATGACAGTTGACAAATGAACGGACGGTCGACTTGAGATCGATCGCCATGACACGGAGTCTTGATCGGACTTTCAAAGAGAGCAGGCACACATTGGTCCAACCCATCGCCACAGATAATATATTCAGCCCATAAATCTTTTAGTCTCATTATACTGGAAACAGATTCTTCCTTTATCATTGTCGTAATCGTTCAGCTTACCGAACTCATCCTCGTCTCGTCTCGTCTCCAGTCGAGCATTGTCCACCAACCCGATACGAAACGGAACACAGCACTCGGTGCATCGAGGTCATGTGAAGAATCCGGCCAAGTCGGTAATGAAAACTGCAAAACCGTAAATTAATCGATTGCAGTTTTTGTTACCGACCGCCATATTTCAAATAATCTTAAAACATCTTAAAAATGACTTTGTCTCCACCATAATTCAAGTCTTTCGTTCTTCGTTCAGAGAACCATTTTCTCCAATTTAGATAAACCTTACAGGCGATAACGATCATCACCCTGAAGATATCTACATCACATCGAATTTTATCTTTGGCAAGTCTCTAACAGTGCACGGCTTTAGGAAGAATAAGCAATTGTTCACTTGTAGAATTTTATTCTCCAAGTGAACTTCCTCGGGCAAAGTTTGTACGATGCAAAATATAGCCGTTATAACTTGATGACATTTGGTCTCGTGCAGATATCTTTAGAGTCATATAACGATCCATCTATATATAAATATTGGATCCAGCCTATCGCTACACATAATATATCGAACCCGTAAATCCTTCAGTCTCATTGCACTCGAAACAGATTCTCACTTTCTCGTCGTTCCGATATGACGAACGCGGCCCAGTCGGTAACGAAAACTGCACACCCATAAATTAATCGATTACAGTTTTTGTTAACGACCACCTTATTTCGAATAATCTTAAAACATCTTGTAGAAATGACTTTGTCTCCATCATGATTCAACCCTTTTGTTCTCCGTTCAGAGAACATTTTTATTCTCCAATTCAGATGATTCTCACAGCCGACAACGATCCATCTGTATACATTGTAACGAATATAAAGATAAGGATTGACTGATACACGACATTACACAGATGACTGGAATAGCTCAGTATGACAAATGACAAACATCCAGACCATCGATTGACGAGGTGACTACACTGAAAAAAAAATCGCTTGCGGGCTGCCAAAGAATTTTTTTTTTCATATTTCAATTCTACTTTCAATGCTTAAAATCCCAAACGATATTAAAATAACGACGGCAGGTCCGTCAAGGTGCCAAGTTATCATTTCAATCCCGTATGGAATTTTATGAATTGAAATTAGAAATGAAACAATAATCTTTTTCTTTGGTAACCTACAAGCAAATTTTACTCGGGCCACTAATCTTTTTTTCAGTTTAGAGTCCTGATCAGACTTTCAAAGAAACCGGGCATTTGACAATTCGTACGCGAGCTAAATGTTGGGATCGAAGTTAATCATATCCGTCCCAAAACCAAATACCCGCGTTATTTCTTCGCTCGGTCGTTACAACATATATATTGGATCCAACCCATCGCCACAGACAATAAGTTTACCCCATAAATCCTTCAGTCTCATTATACTGGAAACAGATTCTTCCTTTACCTTCCTCGTAATCGTCCAACTTACCGAACTCTTCTTCGTCTCGTCTCGTCTCGTCTCGTCTCGAAAATAATCGCACCGCACCCACGAGTCCCACGTGTCGTGGCCCAGTTGTACCAGTCTCTTAGACGACGATACATTTAGGGATCGACCCGACCTTCCGCCTCGCCCGATCAGGGTCAAACGAAATCGAGGCTGGGCACCGGACTCGCGTGACCAACTCGCGACCCGCTCGTTCGAGTCTTCTTCGACATGCTCACACGCCCGTGAGTACTTTTCCCCCTCTCACCGCATCCACGCTGTCTGCTCTCCTTATACGTTCACGAAACAACGTTCACCGAACGCACACACTTGCGTGCACCGTGTCGACGCCGTGAGGCTGACCGGCCCGTTCCGTGACTCGGTAGCTGAAAAACTTATCGGCCGGTGAGTCAACTTTACCGTACGATGTTGCTATTACGGAATATATAATATTTCGGTGCTTCCCGACCGGAAGTTGTTGCATCGACGACTCCATTGTCTCCCTCGGGATGCTTCAAGGCTACCACCGAACCATCTCTTCCTGCCTGATATGCGTAATACATGTATATCGGGTGCAATGTGTGGCTTGCCGTGACGAAGTGCCCGAAAAGGCGCCTCCTTCGGAAGGGTTTGAACCTTCACGTACGGGTCCTTTGTTTAAAGAGGACCTGCAATTCCCCAAGAGGCAAACTTCGAACGATTCGGATAATAAGTTGATGTGCTAAAAAAAATCTGTTAAAAGTCGCAGACGTAGCTTGAAGTGTTTTTTTTATAAGGCTGAAGAAGATTTATTATATGAATTAAAAGACGGCGTGGTCGTTTGGTCTCGGTAAAAAGTCCCGTACTTAAAGAGTCAACTTCTCAGCATTTGTTCTTCTTACTTTTCGGACCGATCGATTTTTTGATCTACGTATACCCGGATTATTTTGTGACTCCGAAGATATCCGCACGACTTCAAATTTCATCTTCGTCAAGTCTCTGCTAATGAACCGTTTTAGTTCCTCATAAAAAGAAATTGTTCGCTTGCGGAATTTTGTTTTCTAAGTGAACTCCTCCGAGCGAAGTTTGTGCAATGCAAAGCACAGCCGTTATAACTTGATGATATTTAGTCTCGCGCTGATATCTTCAGGATGATCTAATCATGCGGCACAATTCCAGGAATTTGTCTGACCAACATTAATTCGTTCGAGTTCCAAGTTTGTTTATGTTTATTATCGGAGTTCCATTACCGCTAGGCTTATCTGTTCTTATCGCTAACTTCCGCTCCTCGTATTAAGCCGTAAGTTGGATATGATTGGTATAATTTATATTAATATCCACTTTATATATCCTACATACATTTTTATTTTCATGACGATATACAGTTATTCGACTCTATATATATATATGTTTTTTTTTGTTTAAGCGTACCCAACACTATTCCACATCTGGCGCAGTGGTGAACAGTCGCCGCGATTGTCACATCACAGATGTTCGCGTGCAAACTCCGGCTT
Source organism: Stenichneumon culpator (assembly GCA_964017025.1). NCBI lineage: Eukaryota > Metazoa > Arthropoda > Insecta > Hymenoptera > Ichneumonidae > Stenichneumon > Stenichneumon culpator. The sequence continues at coordinate 11,141,106 of OZ024776.1, read as the reverse complement.
TTCTCAATTGTTTACACTGTCTCCGTACTACTTCCCAAAAGCGAAACGGAACTATTTCTCTCGTTCGATTCGAGAGGCCTATCATTCCTCTCTGAAGCGAGAATGCACCACAGTTCCGTTCGTCGTGACGTTAGCGAGTCCACCGCGAGTTCGCGCATTTTACGTGTTTTCAGCGCGAGGCACATGAAGAATCGCGAGCGCGCAAACTCCAGCTTTTCTCAATTGTTTACACTGTCTCCGTACTACTTCCCAAAAGCGAAACGAAACTATTCCTCTCGTTCATTTCGAGAAGCCTACCATTCCCCTCTCAAACGAGAATGCACCACATTTCCTCTCGTCGTCGCGAGCTTGCGAACTTTACGTGTTTTTAGCTCGAGGCACGTAAAGAATCGCGAGCCGTCGAGACCCCATGACTGCCGAGCGCGTGGTGTTTGGCAAACAGACAAGTGAGAAAACGATCCCAGACGACGAGGCTGAACCTGGCGCCTCGTGTTCCCGTCGAAAGAACCGATCGCTTCCCGAAACACTATACCAGTATAGGTCTTTACCGTCCCCTACGAGATGAATCATCGCGCGTTGCCAAGACAACGGATCGTATAATTTACTGCACGGTATCCGGGGCACATATTTCTGCCATTCACAACTCTAACAGAAAATATCACTACCCAAATAACTCTAACGGATTAGAACTTTGCCCGTTAACAACTTTACTAAACAGCAACTCTACCTGATAACGACTCTACCAGATGACAACTCTGATAGATAACAACTCTACCTGATAACAACTCTATCGGGTGACAACTCTACCACATAACAGCTCTAACACATAACGATTCTACCACAACAACTTCATCGCATAACAATTCCACCACGTAACAACTCTACCACATAACGGTTTTACCGTCATATAAGGATCCAAGAAAATCTCTGCCGGTAGAGTTTCAATTTCACTTTGGTACTGTTTTGTTCACTAGTGGTATAGATTTTCTCGGACGTCTTTATTTCGGTAAAGTTGTTATGTCGTAGAGTTGTTAATGAGTGGTTCGGTCTGGTAGTTTTTTTTTTTTTTAATGTGGTAAGTAAAGATGTTGGGCAAAGTTTTAGTACGGCAGAGTTGTCATATGGTAGAGATGTTTTCCGGCAGAGTTGTTCGCGCTGTCTTTTTTGGTAGACTTGTGAGTGGTAGCGATATAAATGTGCCGTGACCGGGGCCACAGGATACAGTAATATCTCATATCTCTCGGAGAAAGACACTCCGGCAAACGACGCCCAGGTCGTATCTTGCGCATCTCCCATTATCGTCGCGCCGCTCGTTACAACTCTGTTTTTATCTCGATCATATATATATTTTCTTTTTCTTCCCATTCCCAATGTACGAATGAAAAAAAGGTAACAAAAAAAAACAGTAATTTAGTAGCCAGAAGAACAGTATGAACTTGGTATTAACTACGACGAATTTACCGTTCTTCGGGTTCGCACGCGCTCACGCGACCCAACTCGACTGGCGGCACGTGAGCGTGTCGAGACGCATCGTAGAAATTCTCTGGACGCAACACCGTCACTTCCTGCGTGTGTGGCGGCAGGCGCGCGCGATCCTCCATCGTTGCAACCGCATAATGGACGGATCGTGGCTCTTATCGGCTGCCAGGCGGTCGTACCAGTCATTGACCATTCGGTACGGTTTACCGATGTACGCCAAATCGTTTCGATGCCATATATGTGTATATAAATCCATGTTATATGCATGCATATTTCGACAGCCTTAGGTTGTTGTGGGGTAAAGTCAAAATGCTACGACTGCCATGAAAATTTTTGCTAATGGATATTGTCCCGTTGCAAATAGTCTGGTTAAATTTCAGAACGATCTACAGCATCGTTAATGAGAAAAAAAATCCTAAATTTTGCAGCTCATTGCACTACTCTTATGGAGAATTCGCAACGATTCGCCGTATTTACGTTCTAACAGCTAAGAAAATGCTACCACGTACACTGAGAGAAGGATCTAGTAAAAATTACCGATCATCTGAGAAAAATTACCATAACACATAGTAGTAGAGCGCTAGCGCGCCATCTATGCCGGAAAGTAACAGATATCCAAGAATTTTTACCATAATATCTAAGAAAAATTCTTATCAATCCGGTACTTCCTACCATAGGTGGCGCCCTAGCGCCCTACTACTATGTGTGATGGTAATATCTCTCAAGCGATATAGTAATTTTTACTAGATCCTTCTCTCAGTGTACATAAAAAGCCTATGTATAGTTTAAATGATAATCGTTTTAACGTTTGGCATTTTCCGAAGAAAATTGACAGCACTGTTATTTAATTATTAATAAATGAAAAACTCTTGGTCGTCTTCGCTTGGGAACTGACAAGCAGCTGTCTCTTTCGCAAACCAACCGCACCGCACACCGCGCCCATCCTAGTCACCCCGCCGCCTCGCCCCGCAGGCCCAGACCCCACACAACCTTAAACTGAAAAGGGCATACGCCCTTCCGATTCTCAGTCGATACTTAGATACTTACGTGCACGAACAGCATACGCACGATCGCTACGTTCTGGCAAAGACCACAGGGTCGGAATATCAGGTTTGCGCGTCGCGTTCGCAGTCGAACGGTATTATTGTAGGCTCGAACGTTCGTCCGTTAAACTTTCGAGAACCAACGAAAAGTTGTAATCCAACTAGGAGATTTAATGGCGGCGATCGAATAACTGTTTCAACGGCACTTTTATGTCTCTACCACTCACAACTCTATGAGAAAACATCACTACCCAAACAACTCTATCGGATTAGAACTCCACCAAGTAACAACTCTATCGGATTAGAACGCCACCAAATAACAACCCATCGGATTAGAAATCTATCACATAACAACTCTATTGGAAAACATCTCTGCCGTACTAAAACTCTACCCAAAATCTCTACCACAGTATGAGACAAAACTCTACCAGAGCGAAACAGTCGCCAACAACTCTACCACATAAGAACTCTACCGGAATATAAGCATCCAAGAAATTCTCTACCGGTCGAGTTTTATTTTCACTTTCTTTCAGTTTTTTTTTCTGGTGGAGACTTTCTTGGCCGGCCATATTTTGGTAGAGATCAAATCCGCCAGAGTTGTTCGGGAAGTGATGTTTTCTGGCAGAGTTCTTACTTGGTAGAGTTGTAAATAGCAGAGATACAAATGTGTCGTTTAAACGACGAAAGAACCGATTGCAATTGCCTATCCTTTCGATTCTCAGTCGACACTTACGTGCACTAAGAGTATACGCACGATCGCCACCTGCTGGTAAAGTCCATAGGATCGAAATATCGACTTTGCGCGTCACGTTCGCAGTCAAACGGTATTAACATAGGCTCGAAAGTAGGTGCGTTAAACTTTCCAAAAGCATCGAAAATGTATAATCCAACTGGGGAATTCAATGGTCGCAATCGAATGACTGTCTAAACGACGGAGGAACCGATTGCAGTTGCCTATCCTTCCGACGATTTCTCCCTTGGGGGTCCACCTGAACGGATGACTCACCGTGCGCCTAGCGTTGAACAAGTGGAAAAATATGGAAGAATAATTGCCACTACAGCCGGCCGACCACACGACCACTGAACCGCGAACTCTGCAACGATCCTTCCACTTCTTCGCCCTCTTCCTTTCCTTTCTTGCTTATAATATTCTCTTGAAATCGTTACGCAGCGGAACACCGAGAATCTTCCCGTTTTCTTCGTGTACTTTATTTACTCGGGGTGAAAAAAAAAGTGTTTTAGCAACACGGCCACGATAATCTCGAGCTTCGGAAATCTCTTCGAGTTCTTCACGACCTTCGAGATTCCATCGAATTCTCCTTGACATCGGTGCCTCTTCTTATTAAATCTTTTTCCTCGGCTCTTCGTTCTCGATGGAATTTATCGCCGCGGCACGAACCTCACCGCATTTTCTTCGCTCCGGCCGCTACACCTACATCCGTTGAGACAACAAGAAACGCCGTACTTTGCTCTCGTATTGTGTGTTTTTTTTTTTTTTTTTTTTTTTTTCGTCGTGTCAGAAACATATTTCGGGCCTCGCGAAGCGACGTGAATTACATTGCGTGACTCGAGTCGACGGGTAGCGATAGAAAGACCAACCGCGACGATGGCTTTGGTTTTATAGCTTATCTCCTTTGCTCGATCCCGAAAGAACCGAAGACCGAACGGCCGCGTCAAGCTCTGATTGTCGCCCTCACGCAGGGCGATCTATCCGAGCGAGCTCTACGAAATAATACCCGTGGCGAAAGATCTCTTTCCTACCGTCCATCCTGCCGATCAAAGATCTCTCGTAGATCTCGTTCGAGATTCGGGCCGACTTTCGTCCAAACTCATTTCTCTCGTATTCCGTCGGAAGTCGAAAGGTTCCTAGAGTTGGTGAGAGGAAAACTTAAGGAAAAGTATAATGAAAATGGACGACAAGGAAGACAACGAAAAGGGATGTCTGTGAATTAAGGTAGTCCTTACGAATAGTGTTTAGTTCGCATAAGTTTCAGAGAAATGAGAGGAAATTGCAAACACTTCTCGATGGTGTAAAAATCGAAAAGATTAATTTTGCATAATAATAATTCCAAAATGTTATTAACAAATCGATGAAAGATAAAGTTGTTCAACAAATCTCTTGGAAATCGAACTGTTTTTTATGATAATGATTCGTTTATTTTTTTTAATACATACGTATGAATTTTTTCAGATTTTTAAATTCACTTTGAATTTTAGTAACTTTCTACACATTCTTTCCATATTTAATAAAAAAAAATTCAAAGTGAATTTAAAAAATCTGAAAAAAACTATTCGCAAGGACTTCCTTAACGATCGAGCCGAATCATTTGTCTTCTTTCGTTTTCGGGTGAATGAACCAACAAATTATTCCCAACCAACGAGTTATTGTGAACCAACGAATGATTTCGTGTCTGGTGTTGCACCGGACCGTTTTAAACATCACTCACTCCGGTCACACGTCATGCCATGCGAGCTCTACGACTTAATGCCCGTGGCGAAAGATCTCTTCCATCGTCAATTCCGGCAATCAAAGATCTCTCGTAGATCTCGTTCGAGATTCGGGCCAACTTTCGTCCGACTTCATTTTTCTTGTATTCCGTCGGAAGTCGAAAATGTTCATAGAATTGGTGAGAGGAAAACTAGACAAAAAGTATGAATGGGACGATAACGAAGACAACAAAAAAAGGAATGTCTGTGAGTCAACGATTGAACGGAATCGTTCGTCTTCTTTCGTTTCGATGAATGGATCGACGAATGATTTCGTGTCTCGTGTTACACTACACTGTAAAAAAAAGTTCCTACAAAATTTAATGTACTAGTACTGGAAGTTTTCGTGCATAAACTGGTGTTGTATATTAAATTTAATATACAACTGCGATGAAAAAATAATGTACAGTATATTAAAAACTTGAGAAATATTTTACTTTTAATAATTTACATTCATGATTGATTAATATTAATACATTTTTTATTAAGATTCGTTAACGAATATTAATAATGTAATAATTTTACTGTAAAGTAAAATTAATGTAAATGATTAAAAGTAAAGTATTTCTTGAGTTTTAATATACTGTACAATATTTTCACGTCCGCTTTACTTCCAATAATGTACTTTAAGTTTTTACACCAATCGTACACTGAATTTACTTTTTTTTAATTATAGTTTTAAACATCACTTCGGTCTCACGTCTTGCCATCTGCCTTGTCGTTCGAGCCTCGAGCCAACTTTCCTCCAAATTCATTTTTCTTGTATTACGTCGAAAGTAGAAAAAGTTCCCATAATTAGAGAGAGAAATCCTGAACAAAATATATAAAAAGGGACAATAACGAAAACAACAAAAAAACGGGGGATGTCTATGAGTTAACGATCCAGCGGAATCGTTTCTCTTCCTTCGTTTTCCGGTGAATGAATGAACGAATTTTTTCGGGTCTCGTGTTACACCAGTCATTTTCGAACATCACTCACTTCGGTCACACGTCTTCCCATCCGACGTGTCGCGGCTCCCTCCCCGGCTCCGACCTCTCGATTATGCCCGAGCGTTACGCGGCACTGACGACCATACACGTAAAAATAAAGCGCACGAGGAGATTCTTTTAACAAGCCCCTCGTGCTGTCTAATGTTAGCGCGCGGTATTTTCGTTCCGTGAGAGTGGCGGAGCTTTCCTTTTGTGATGCAGTTACACTGTAGCTCGGTAAGTTTCCATACTTCCCTTTCGATAGGGCCGCAGAAGCGGAAATACGAGATTTCCCGTGTAGGTTCAATTTTTTTTTTCTCGTTTGAAAAGAAAAAAATGGAGGTCGATTTGTTTTTTTTTGCCAAGTCATTGAGGAAAAATGGCATGGTTGAAATATATATGTGGCAGCTCGTTTATCATAACATGATGGTATCGTCGAAGCGGCCGGTATTCCGGTTCTCGCCGGGTCGAAGAAATGCCTTTAGCATAGAATTACCACTCGTTAAATTTTTTAATAGTTTGTGGATTATAAATGTGGAAGATTTTTATTTTTTAATTTTTTAAAAATTTATAATCGGGGAGAAACGGAAGGCCTGAAGTATATGGAAGCTCGTCTATTCCGTCTATATGAATAACATGATTGTATCGTTGAAACTTCCGTCTTCCGGGTCTCGCCGCTTAAAAAATATGCCTTTAGAATGCCATTCCCCAAGTTTTATCAAAGTTTGTGGATTATAATCGAGGAAGTTTTTTATTTTTTAGAATTACCATTCCCCAAGTTTTATCAAAGTTTGTGGATTATAATCGAGAAAGTTTTTTATTTTTTAGAATTACCATTCCCCAAGTTTTATCAAAGTTTGTGGATTATAATCGAGGAAGTTTTTTATTTTTTATTTTTTAAAAATTATTTTCAAGTCATACTCGAGAAAAAACGGAAGGGCTGAAATATATAAGAGCTTGTCTATAATAATATGGTCATATTGTTGAAACTACCGTCTTCCAGGTATCGTCGCTTTGAAAAAAAATGTGTTTGGGATACAATTATCATTCGTAAAACATTCTCAAAGTTGGTAGATTACAAATTAAGATTTTTATTTTATTTTCTTTTCATAATTGAGGAAAAGCGGAAGGGCTTAAATGTACGGAGCCCATCCAACGTACCATGACAGTATCGTTAACTCTTAATAAGTCATACCGTCCAAAACCGTACCGAAACAGGCCTAGCGGACGCGAAGTGGGGGGCGCGATGCTGTGGTAGCGCCTAAGAGTGGGGATAGAGGTGTGACTTATACACTCAGAAAAAACATTTATTTGACGCCACCATTTACTCGGTTTAAGTAAAATATTTATTTGATTTAAATAAATATTTATTTAAATTAAGTAAATAGTTACTTAAATGAAATGAATCTTTATTTTAATTAAATAAATATTTTACTTAAACCAAATAAACGGTGGGCGTCAAATAAATTATTTTTCTGCATTACTTTTTACTCTTCAGGATACAATTTGGGGAAATTTATTTCTTAAATTTCCCCAAAGTTTGTGTATTATAATTGAAGATTTTTTAAATTATCTTTTTAAGCACCCAACCGGCAAAACACGATACGTGGGTATGAAAAAGCTTTTCGTATTAGCTTTGCCATCTCCGACTCGATAATTCTATGTAAATTGAGGTAACTTGTATGCGGGTGTCTGGGAGTCTCTGTGTTGGGCAAGTTGAATTCGAGACAGCCCTATCTATTCCATTCGGACAGTGGCCGACTCGGGTTTCCTCCGAAGGGGACAAGCCCTTTTATTTTTAATTATCGACAACCGGAAGCTCGCTTTGTCGAACAAACGTCGCGCTCGAGCAATGATACAGCCATTTAACAATCTACTGCGAGAAACCCACCGAGTCCCGTCGGTGGGGCGCTCCTTCGACAAACTAATTTCACTATACGTTTCGCTTATTCCCCGATGACTCTGTCGAGACGTCGACTGCGCACTTGGATTACACGCCATCGTTACATAAACCCAAGACGCACATTTATATTCCGTACAAATCAAGAAAATATAACGTTATTGCTGCGATAAAAAATAACGTAGCACGAATCAAGGTAAAAACCCTACACTGTAAATAAAATTTGGTTCAAAAGTAATTAACGGTATTGGAAGCTTCTTTTTACATAAACTTTTTTTTGAAAATTCAAACACATGTGCGTCTCAATTTTGCAGTAAAATGTTTATTTTTAATTAACGTTTTTTAAAATACAGTTAATGCAGGAAGAAAAATTAACATAACACGAAGTAAGTTCAAATCACAATAGTGTAAAAAAATTCGTTTGAAAATTAACGGACGATATTGGGAGCTTTTTTTACAATAACATTTTTATTTTCAATGACAATTTTTGTACATCTCAGGCGAAAGATTTAGAATTTTTATATCTGAATTTTTTTTTTAAGTGCATTGAATTGACATTTTATTTTTAGAGTGTAGTGAACGAGTACTTTACATTCACGTTAATAATTACTATAGCTTGATAGGTGTAGGAGCGTCGGAAAAGACAAATGCAAGGGTTTTAAGGAAATGTGCATTATGCGGAAAGAAGGAAATGCTAGTACACAAGAAATGCGAGTGCAAAGTGGCTGAAGAAACAATTGATAAGAGGCCGGTAAACGGTCTGAAGGAATGGAAAGGCGGACGGCTCCGACCTAAGCCGCAGAGTGAATGACATTTTAAAGGGGAAGCCAATCACAGTTCTATGTGAGTATGTCGGCGAATTTGAGAGGTTAGCGATGAAGGTGATAATATAAACTTCGAGCGCGTAGAAATAGTGAGGCACATGAAGGTCCATTATTAAACAGGCTAAATAAGTATGGATGCGTGAAAAATAAATAAAAAATATATTTGTTTATTAATATGTAATCTCGATTCCTGGAAAAGTTCGAAGTGGCGTAGTTTAAATCGAAAGTATTAAACTGTAAACTGGTTGCTAAATAATACTCTACCCTACTTTTTTATATTGTTAAAAAAAATTAGTATGACATTAAATACACCGGACTGGAAGTTTTTATGTAAGAACTGATATATCAAATTTCATGTAAAATTGTGATGAGAAATTAATGTTCAGTGCATTAAAAACATTGGAATTGCTTTATTTTTAATAATTGATTTTAATTGCAATGAAAAAGTATATTGATTTTTCATCACAATTTTACATTAAACTTAGTTTACCAGTGTTTTTATAAAAACATCCATTTCGGTACATTACATTTACAATTTTCTTACAGTATGGGAAGGGATTGGTAAACATCCGCCAGAGTGTACATGTAATAAAGGACGATTACTACACTGTTAAAAAAATTGTTCGCATCTGACAGGCAGTTTTTATGCGAAAACTGGTCCATTAAGTTTAATGCATAATTCTGATAAAAAATTAATGGAATCTTACAGTGAAACTAAAGCAAATGATTGAACTTGAAATACTTTTATAACAACATTTTTTAATTATTGAAAGTAAAGTATTTCTAAAGCTTTAAATACACTATACGTTAATTTTTCATCACAATTGTAGTAGAAGTGTAATATACCAGTTTTTTTTACAGTATTTAGCAATACTACTACGATAGCCTAATATAGTTATAACTTAATGTAGCTTTACGAGTATTCAAATAAAAAATTAATTCCTCGTTCGACCTGAAAAAAAAGAATAAACATCTTATTCCGCAAGGTCGCCAATACAGGTAGGGGAGAGTGGGCAAAATAGGATGATGGGACAAAACGCAATTCTCCAATAACTTCTGGATTGTGGCGGTGATGGTAAGTGGGGCAAAACGGTGTTGAAAATCCGGATGTATCGTTGGGACAATATTGGGCAGCCAAGAATTATTAGAAAATTGAGTTTCACCCCCGCTGTCTCGTTTTGCCCCACTGTCTCATTTTGTCCCGCTCTCCCCTACTTCCCACTGGTGTGCGTCATCCTTGAATCTGCGAAAACGATGCTGACATCAAGTACAACCAGGAAGCCAATCGTTTTGACCAAGCGAATGAGTTTCACCCCCGATGTCGCGTTTTGCCCCACTGTCCCATTTTGTCCCGCTCTCCCCTACTTCCCACTGGTGTGCGTCATCCTTGAATCTGCGAAAACGATGCTGACATCAAGTACAACCAGGAAGCCAATCGTTTTAACCAATCGAATGAGTTTCACCCCCGATGTCGCGTTTTGCCCCACTGTCCCATTTTGTCCCGCTCTCCCCTACTTCCCACTGGTGTGCGTCATCCTTGAATCTGCGAAAACGATGCTGACATTAAGTACAACCAGGAAGCCAATCGATCCATTTACAGAGGCGCTCAGACCGCCTCCATTATAATAGCATATCTATCTCCACATTAGTTATATGCACTCTGCGCCAAATGCACCGCAGTAGCGAAGTTTCTCGTCGTGCACGGCCGCGCGCGCAGACTCATCTCGTTGTTACGGCCAAGTTGACTTGCAACTCCTCGGCCTACCTCGCTCAAATGATTTTCATTCGGTCGTTCAAGATTGCTTTAAAAAAAAAAAAAAAAAAATTAAAAAAAAACCGACTTGCTGGCTTTGAAAAACGCTGCCAGCGGCAAATGGATGCTGCAAGCCGTCCGATCGATAGTCGCCGCTGGGCGATATATGTAAGAGGTACCCGCGGTGTACACCTTGGTCCCGGGAACACGGCGAACGCTCCAAGTTCACCGCAGTAGTCACGGTCGTTGTGCACGGCGACGCGCAGAATCGCAACCTCACCCGCCGCGTCTCCGACGTGCGCCGTCCACCCCCTCATTGTTCAAGTTCTGTCCCCTCGCTCCCCCCCCCCCACCCCCCGCATCTCTATTGACCCCTTTCATCCCTCGATCTCTAATGCATCCCTCACCTCCCCTCCACGGGAGTTCTAGGCTGTTTCCAAGCGCTCTATATTTTTTGCGCATACGCCGTCTAACGGAGATTTCGTTTTATCGACTAATCCATAAGCGCATTGCACTGTGAAAAAAAAATTCTTATGAAGTTTAATGTACTGTACAGGAAGTTTTATGTAAAAACCGGTTTATGAAATTTAATTTAAGATTGTGATTAAAAATTCATGTTCGGTGTCTTAAAAATATTGCAAACTTAACTTAACTTGACATTGGAAAACTTTATTTTTTATAATTTACTTGAAGTTCAATGAAAAAGTAGATTCATTTTTAATCACGATTGTACGTTGAATTTAATGTACCAGTTTTTGCGTAAAAACTTCCAGTCCGGTATATTAAATTTACATTTTTTTTTCAGTGTACGATTTTTTTTACAGTGTAAAGAAATGTAAAGAAAACAAGAAAATAATAATAATAACAATAATAATAACTGGGGGGGGGGGAAGACCTTGAAAAGGGGATGGCAAGGAACGGGATGCGATTATTGCTCGATGCTAAAACAGCTCGTTTACGGGGAGTCGTTTTATCGAGAGAGCACATCAACCCACCGAAAGTGCAATTTTAAGTAGCGAAAAAAAGCACCGAGCTCAGATGCTCTACGTGCATTATAGATTAATACGGGAATGGAAAATAACGGCGAAAGGTTTCGCGAGGTCTCTACGGGCAGCCCGACAGAGGGCGGGAGGGAAACTTTAAAAGGGGGTTTGCAAGGAAGTGATGCTGTTTCAGAGGGTTATATATTTTTTGCGCAACACGCCGCCCAAGGGAGATTGGTTTTACCGAATCTCTCCATAAGCGTATCGACCCACCTAAACTGCAATTTTAATAAATTTAAGAAAAAGCATCCTACGCATCGTTACGTGTGCGCACACTGGTAAAAATATAATGAAATTTACAACACGTTTAATATAGAAAAGTATAGGAAATACAACTTCCGCATATGAAATAAGAATTCATACACATTGTATTTGAATATTAATAGTTTCATCTTAAATGCAATGCCTGTATATTAAAATTACCGGTGATCGCATTTAAAATTAAGACATCCATGTATGGAAATTATGTTATTATTACAAATATTATACTAATAATATTGTTACGTCCAAGGGAATAAATCCCACTTCTGACACCAATGTTACGGCCGGGCGAATGAATAACGCGCGTATTTAGTTTGGGGGCGGATATTATTAGTACAATTCCATCTAAATATCCCGAGCATGAACTGTCACACGTCTGTTCGGTCAGACGTCTCAGTCCAGACTATCTAATATGACGATCGATCTCGTATCGATCGTCCGTTCGTTCGTCTAATGTCAAACCTAACTAATATCGTGTGTCTCCACGAATAGTCAGCTACATATTCGTAACACTACTCCCCTCCTCCTAAGTTGCCGCCCCGGCAACTCCTAGTCCACCTTATGATGTGCCACGGTCCATCATTCTAAAATCTGTCCAATATTCGTTAACCTACACCGTTCCGACATTCGTCCACGTCCACAAGGAAAACCATGGCCGAAAAACCTTGGGAAGAACGGTGTTCACAATGCTAAATAATCACATTTTTTCCTATACTCATTGTTCTTCAAATCCGATCTGAATAATGCCATTTTGTCTTATGTCGGTTTGTGTCAAGTCTATTTCTAATCATCTCTTAAATACTTCATTCAGTACAAAATTCTTTTTCTTTCTTTTTATTCATTCTTCTCCAATTTGATCTTTTTGGTTATTCGGAAGGATTCGAGCAGGAAGGATTCTCATCATGTCACAGCATCTTCAAATTCGATCTGTGACACACAAATAAATCGCGTAGCATTCTGCCAATACTAGCTGCACATAGGACAATATCATCTTAATGATTATTCTCTCTCTCTCTCTCATCTCACTCTCATTATCGACTTTGAAATTCAATCAATGTACCATCGATTCTACAATAACACGACACATCGTCCTAAATATTCATCTGGAAAGATTTTTATACGTTAAATCATCGGTCACTGTTCGAAACCTCTCATCGGCCAACAGTGCCCCGATCTGTAACTCTGTCACTCAGGCCCAGTAGTTACCCCCTAAAAAGAATTCTCCGGAAACTTACCAGGACTCTTTTCACCCAACGGGAATCCAAAAAGACGTCCAAAAGCTCCAGCCAAGCAATTCTCAACACTTTCCAGACTTTATCAATGCTAATATACTCATAGGAATACTTCGATCTAACCGAACAACGACTCGACAAATCGACACCCTGGTCGCTAACACGAGAGAGAAGAATCACACATTTTCCGTATAATAGTCATTACTATCCCGATAACACGAAAATACATAACTTTTATTTGCCTGTGTCAATCCTTCGTAGATCTATCCAACCGCCTTTCATCGATTTGGAGTTCTTCTCCAATTTTACACTGTGTCATCGAGATCACAATTTTCCTTTCTTCTTCCATTTTCATTTCACCAGAAGTCATCGAGACTTCAATTTTCCGTTCAATCCGTCCCCGCGAGAGTCATCTAGACTCTAATTTTGTACCGACCGTTCACAGAGAGAGTCATCTAGACTCTCAATTTTGTCTTCGTTTCCTCGCGAATAAATATCCTTTGTAGGTTCGTCAAACACTTCTGACACCAATGTTACGTCCAAGGGAATAAATCCCACTTCTGACACCAATGTTACGGCCGGGCGAATGAATAACGCGCGTATTTAGTTTGGGGGCGGATATTATTAGTACAATTCCATCTAAATATCCCGAGCATGAACTGTCACACGTCTGTTCGGTCAGACGTCTCAGTCCAGACTATCTAATATGACGATCGATCTCGTATCGATCGTCCGTTCGTTCGTCTAATGTCAAACCTAACTAATATCGTGTGTCTCCACGAATAGTCAGCTACATATTCGTAACAATATTGTTTTTAATATACCTGTAAAGCAATATTATTACATACGTGTCAATGAAATTTCATACACTGTATATGCATAAATCTTCATATGCATTTTATGAAATTTACATAACGTTTAATATAGAAAAGTATATGAAATTTACAACTTCGGCATATAAAATAAGAATTCATACACATTGCATTTGAATTTTTATAATTTAATTTTAAATGCAATGCCTGTATATTAAAATTACCGGTGATGGCATTGAAAATTAAGACATCCATATATGAAAATTATGTTATTATTACAAATATACAAACAATATTATTTTTAATATACCGGTAACGCAGTATTCTGACTACATACCTGTCAATGAAATTTCATGTACTCTATATGCATAAATCCTCATATAAATTTTATGAATTTTCAAACTGAAATTTTTAACGGTGCATCGGAGATTAATACGGGAATATAAAGAACGGCGAATGGTTTATCAGGGTCTCTAAGGGGGCATTGAGGCCCGAAGGGGGGGAGGGAGACTCTTGTAGTCTGTTTCCAAGCGTTCTATATTTTCTGCGCATACACCCGCTAACGGAGATTCGTTTTACACGCTCGCGCATCGACCCACCTAAACCGCAATTCAAATAAAATAAAAAACAAAAAACAAAACCTCCGCACGCAGTTCCGTACGTGCACTGAGAAAAAGGATCTCCTACTATACCAATAGTTCCCACGGAGAACGTCTATATAGATAGTTTCTGATAGTATATATTCAATTGCTTAAATTATAATTATAGTATATATATTGTATAACATATAGAACATATAATTGCTTAAATAATAATGATATCAACCATGATTTTTTTTGTCACTGTCGTACCAATAAAATGTAAACGTTCCGCCTGGGAATTATTTTTTACGGTAAAAAGTCGGTATCCTTGCTTTTACTGTCTCATTTTTTCTGAGGGTCGATCAATATGGAAATAAAAAATCAGAACGGCGGAAGTTTTCTCAGTCCCTCCAGGGGTGGCCCGAAAGTGCGGAGGGAGGCTCAAAAAAAAAAAAAAAAAAAAAAAAGAAAAGAAAAAAAAATGGAGGATGGCAAGGAAGTGATGCTGCACGCCGTATTCGTCTGGTCCCTCGAGCGTGTATTGATTGAGGTGAATGCACGAGAGAGACTACGTCGACGTCAGCCCATTCGCCTGCCGTTTCGGGCTCGCGTTGCAGCGGCGGCGCGCGGGGGTGTATCGCAGTATCCACAGTTACGGCGCCTGGTGCAGGGCGCATCGGACGATCCGGCACTGTGGAACCGGCGGAAGAAGGTGGCACAGCCTCGGGAGAAAGAAGAATCGGGCACGAAGAGGAGTCGGCGGGGGTGGAGACGGCGGCGCTCGGTGCGTCCCGGTGCGCGCGGCTCCCCGGTGGTGGGAGGACGACGGTGGGGAGGCGCCGACGACCGCCGACCGGCGGACTGACGGCGTTATATACGGCCCGGCTGACCGGCACGGCCGCCAGTCTCTCGTACGGACGCGATACCGGCGAACGGAAGTCGTTCCAGCGATACAAGATCGAGGGAAACTTAAAAGAGAAACAAATATATATACATATATATATATATATATATATTGAAAAAAAAACACATACACATCCTTAACTGTTCGCTGGAAGGAAACTGCAATCGTTTGAGAAACAAGTAAAACGGCGATCATCGGCAGTGAAAAAAATATATATATTAAACATAAATTTTGAAGGTGCAGAAAGTTGAGCCTAGGAAGGATACTTGCACGGTTCGGAATCGAGATAAATCTTTCGAGGCAAAAGTAAGATCACAGATCGCAGATTTTATTGCAAGGTTTTGTTATCTTTTTTTTTTTTTTTTTTTTTTTTTTTTTAGAGAGAGAGAATTTTTCTGATAGGGTTGTTGTTGGATTTTGGTAGAAGTGTCTCGTTGTGGAACCGAAGCGAATTTCCTGGGGGAAGTGTTTTTTGCTGAGAGCGGGTGGAACGAGAAGAGTTCGATAGGAGGCTGCTGAGAGGGTGCACTGGGCGACGAGCTAGGGATAGCAGTCGACGCACGGTCGGACGACATGGCGACATACGCTGCGTACAGGCACATCGAGCTCGACAACGTGGGCTATGGAAAAAAAAGGTAAATTGTTGAAGGCGATTGGTCGGCGACGAGGAGGAGTTCCGAGTGTTTTGGGGTGAAATAATCGTTGAGAGTTTGTGGTGATTGGGAAAAATTGCAAGGAGGAAACCGATCGATCGAGACCAAGCGAGAAGTGGAAGTGGAACTTCCGTTAAAATTTTCGACTAAATTTTTGTCGAGGGATCGAAATTTTTCGGAGTTTTCGATATACGGCGTTTCGAGATATCATCGCTGATTCACGCTCGACGGAGCCGCGTTCGGCGCAATCGTTACACCGAATCGGGGCTACGCAGGTGCAATCTGGCAATTAATTGGGAGGCATTTTTAAAAAATAATTTTGTAACGGGTCGGTGTAGCACATTTTCACTTAGCGGTGATTTATTGGCGTTCGCTTCGTTGCGCTATCTCCAGTTGGTAACTAAAAAATGTTTAATTAAAAAATCAGATAAAAAGCACTGTTGTCTGGTATAATTTTATGATTTTTGTAAGAAACGTTAATTTCATTAATTTCATCATCGTTTTATTTCTTAATTAATAGAACGTGAAATCGGTCGAGGGGATTATTCTACATAAAAGACGTAACAACTTAACCGTCTTTTTCACACTAATCGTCGTGTAAATAAGTATAAATAAATTAATACATTAAAGTGTCGCTCACGAAAATTGAATAAAATTGCAAATATACAGGAAATTTAGTGCAAGCGGTGCTGCGTTTTTCAAAAATCATCGAGACATAATCAATCGTGCATATCTCTCTGCTTAAAGAAGAACAAAAATTATAATGGGCCCACCTACGACCTATTCACTCAGCAACGATTTATCGGTGTTCGCTTAAACGCTTCGTTGCGTTGTCTCCACTTGGCAACAAAAAAATTAAATAGAAATCAGGCAAAAAGCACTTTTTGTAAGAAACGTTAAAATGAAAATGTAACTTATTATTTCCTTTTCAAATTAATTTTTTTATCAAATCGTTCGAGCGGATTAACTAAATAAACGGGGTAACAACTTAACCGTACTGGGATCTTTTTTACACCAATCGTCGCGCAAATAAGTAAAAATAAATAGTACATTGTTTTCGATCTATTAAAAACGTGTCGTTTTCACAAATTCAATAAAATTGCAAATATGAAGCAAATTTAGTGCAAACGTTGCCCTTTTAAAAAATAATCAAAACACGATCGATAGTGCATTTCTCTCCTCAAAACAAAAACAAAAAAAATTAACGCAATAAAATGGCATCGGTCGATATTGGAATTCACGTATTCACATCCAGAAAAATAATTTATTTGACGGCCACCGTTTATTTGGTTTAAGTAAAATATTTATTTGATTTAAATAAATATTTATATCATTTAAGTAACTATTAACGTCAGTTAAATAAATATTCATTTAGATCAAATAAATATTTTACTTAAATCTAATAAACGGTGGCCGTCAAATAATTTTTTCTCTGGGCGCAAGTATTGGAAAGCGTACATCGAAGCTACAGACAGGAGGAGCTTCCTCTTCCCCATCTCGCAGTTTCCCGTCGTTCAATGCGTGTCAGACTGTCCGTTCGCACGAGCGACGTTCGCGAGTCATACACCGTGCGATCGGTATGAAACACCTCCGATAGACAGCCCGAGAGTGGATACTTGATATAAGAAAAAAAAAATCTGTATAAAAAAAAATCTTCAGCTCGCTCGATAACGCGTGTCTACACGCGATGGTAATTTTCGCGTCGGTCAACACGTCTCGCCTGCAAGGTACATAATACTTAAAAATGAACGGGACGGCCCGAATACGCGGCGTCTTCATCAGAGTCAAAAATTCAAGATGCGCAGAATTTATAAAGAACTCCTCCTTTCGTCCCATTGTTTCATCAACGCCGTTGCTCGATAGCTTCGGTGATGTTGGTACAAGTTTCCTGTTTGCAAAGGCTTCGGCTTTATTCGGCTTTTCTTGTGTACCGACATAGGGGCTTGTATATGGATGGAGGAGAAAGCGGGACAATATGGGACCGTGGGGCAAAATGGGATGATTGGGAAAAACATAATTTTCCAATCATTTTAGGATGGCCCATTTTGCCCCATCGATAGATCGGGATTTTCTGGAGCGTTTTGCCCCACTGTCCCATGTCACCCCGCACTCCTCTGCGAGTAACAAAGTCTTAATAATTTTATCATTTCCACTGTAAAAAAATTGTATGATATTCAATGTACCGCAGTGGACATTTTTGTGCAAAACCTGGTATATCAAGTTTCATGTACAATTGTGATGAAAAATTAATGTTCTGTGTATTAAAAACATTGGAAATACTTTATATTAAATAATTTACTTTAATTTCAATGTAAAAGTGTATTAATTTTTTATCACAATTTCAATTACTTTACATTAAATTTAATGTGCGAGTTTTTGCATAAAAGCTTTCAGTCCGTTGCATTAGATTAACCATTTTTTGGCACAGTGTTTTGTGAGTAACGCTATAGAGGCAACGTAATTTATCTTTTTTTTTAATTAATATTTTTACAAAATCGTTTGAGCGGATTATTCTAAATAAAGGGCATAACAACTTAAAATAGATGAGACGGCTTTGAATGCGCGGCGTACCTCATCAGAGTCGAAAATTCGAGATGAGAAGAATTTATGGAGAACTCCTCCCCCCATTGTTTTTCATCAACGCCGTTGCTTAATAACTTCGGTGATGTTGGAATAAGTTTCCTGTTTTTAAAGGCTTCCGCTTTATTCCGCTTTTCTTATGTACCGACATAGCGTCTTTTATACAGATATACGAGACACAGTCTTGTTGTGAAGCCAACTTAATTTATCATATTTTGTTTTAATTAATATTTTTACGAAATCGGTTAAACGGATTATTCTAAATAAACGGGGTACGCAGTAAAATAAGTTACTCGTTTTTAAAGACTTTCGCATTATTCAGCTTTTCTTATGTACCGATATAGCGTCTTTTATACAGATATACGAGATACGGTCTCGTTGTAAAGCCAACTTAATTTATCATATTTTGCTTCAATTAATATTTTTACGAAATCGGTTGAGCGGATTATTCTAAAAAAACGGGGTACACTGTAAAATAAGTACCAATGTTTATTGTCAGAAAACGCCCACAATTCTTTTCTTAATAAAAAAAGATGTTGTTAACTTTACAAAAACATTTGTCAATCCTACAAAAAACATTTGGTAATTATACAAATATTTTTTTGTGTAATTAACAAAATACTTGCTGGACGTTTGTGGATGAAAAAAGTTTGTTAAAAGTAAAAGTCTTAGTTTACCGTGAAACAACTTAAAATCCACGAGACGTCCCGAATGCCCGGCGTCTTCATCAGGCTCGAAAATTCAATATGAGAAAAATTTATGAACAACTCCTCCCCCCATTGTTTCATCAAAGCAGTTGCTCGATAGCTTCGGCGATCTTAAAATAGGTTTCCTGCTTTTAAAGGCTTCCGCTTTATTCAGCTTTTTCTATCTACCGACAGAGCACTTTATATTAATATACATATATACATATACACATATACATATATATATATATATATAGGTATACAAGATGCAAAGTCTCGCTGCTGATATCGATCGCCACCGCCCCGAGATAATTAAATATCGCGATATTAAAAAATAAGCATTAAAAAAATGAAGAAAAGGAAGAAAAAAAAAAGTACATGTACGACAACGAGCGCCGGCAAAGTCCGAGAGCCGTAACGATAGCCGCCCGGTAGTAGCAACAGCCACGGTTAAACTCTTAAACGTTCTGCTTGCATGCTTGCGAGACGAGGTCAGGTTGCGGTATACCGTGAATCGCTGTGCGAATTCAAGGTTCTCCGGTCAAGCTCTCGTTCATTCATCGTTGCCTACCGCGGGTGCTTCGAACCCGGTGCGCCGCACGTTATAACGCCACCTATCTTCTATTTCTATCGTCTTCGTGTGTGGCTCGTATCAACCCTTGTCACGACGTCGCGCTACGCCAAGCCGCCGATACGCTATCAATCGGAACGCTCTTTTCACTTCATTACATTCAACACGACCGCGTCTGTCCAATGCACGCTCCACTCGCTGCACGTACGTTTTACTTCGCAGTAAGCAAAATAATTTTTTTTTTTTTTTAATGTCAAAATTCAAATATAAAATTTGTACATAAAATAATAATTTATATAATTTTATATATAAAATTTGAGCAAAATATCAGCAGTGCATTCCTCCTTAGAGAAACAATTGTAATGGAAGTCAATGCAATGCCTTAGGGAGAATTAATAAGCAACTAATTACATAAAATTTGAGCATTGGTCATCCGTGATTTTTTATCTTCCGCGAAACCGTTTCTATGAGAGGTGCTTTCGACCTATCTCGACATTCTCTGAAGCTTTGGGAAATGTGCAAAAAGAAAACAATAAAGTTGAAAATTAAAATTATTTATATCGATTTCTCATAATAGTTGAAAATAAAAATGTTCATATCGCTTTCTCATAATGTTCGCTTACTCGCGAAGCTTCCTCCACGAGGAAGCCAAAAATGCAGACAATGCTTCCTCATAGCAGAAGTTCCGCGAATGAACAAACATTATGAGAAAGCGATATAAAATTTCAATTTTCAACTTTTATGAGAAGCGATATGAAAATTTAAGAATTGCTCACGCCTCATTTTTTTAATTATCCGCGAAACAATCTCTGAGAGGTCGATCTACATCGAGGTCCTCTAAAGCTTCGGGCAATATCCAAAGTAAAAAAAGAAAAGAAACCTCAGTCAGAGAGTTAAAATTCCCTTTTCATTACTTTACAAAAACAAAAATAAAAATTTGCAGGCATCTCCCCAAAAAACGTTACCAACACTCCGCTTTATCTCGCAGCTCGGTTTCGATATCTCAAAAATTAGATTCACCAGCAGCGGGGAAAAAAAATGAAGAGTAGAAATGAAATGAGACGTAAAGCGGAAGATCCGTGTAAGAGTGGTGTAAAGTGGCGAGAGACGATTCGAGCTTAGAAAGCGTGACAGTGACTTCGTATGTTCTCCGTCCACACTTCTACAATAATACTCGGATGCAGATACACACATACATACGTGCACACACACACACACATAGTGTGTACCTTTGCTCGCTATGACTTATCGGCGTTCGCTCGTCGCTTCGCTTTGTATAACGGTGAGCGCCGAGAGAAGGAAGAGTTAGCCGCGTTAGGCCTCCGATTATCTCCGGTAACTTCGTTATCGATTTTTATTGTGCCCCGCGAGCGATTCGAGGATTAATTAAACACAGTGAGAGTAACGGGTCGCGCTCGAGATAAAGGCTCTCTCTCTCTCTCTCTCGCTCTCTCTCTCTCTCTCTCTCTCTCTCTCTCCCGGTGCACCGGAACTGTCCGCACCGCGAGAGAAGTCTCGTGCAGTCCCATTATACCGTGGCTGTTCAACATCTCGGTATAATGCACGGCATAGCCGCGCGGACGATTCGCGGGTATCGCGATGCGCTATCGCAAATGTGCAGCGGTTTTGTTCCCCGGACGCTTTCTCGGGGAATTCCGGAATCATTTCTCAGGGCGAAGGCACCGAACGGTCTGTCCATGATCCACGCGGAGACCCGAGTATCTTCTAACGTACATAATATACGCGTACATAAAATAGTACATGGTACAGTACATAATACTTAGTACATAATACAGTAGATAATACATAGTACATAGTAGATGGTACAGTACATAATATATGGTAGATGGTACAGTACATAATACATGGTAGATGGTACAGTACATAGTACATGGTAGATGGTGCAGTAGGGGAGAGCGGGGCAAAATGGCACAGTGGGCAAAACGAGATTATGCGACAAAACGCAATTTTTCAATAAGTTTTGGATGGTGGCGATGGTCGTCCGTGCGTCAAAACGGAGTTGAAAATCCGGATGTATCATTGGGACGAAATGGGACATCGAAAAATTATTGGAAAATTGAGTTTTTACCTCACTGTCCCATGTTGCCCCGCTCTCCCTTACGTAATACATAGTACATGGTACAGTGCATAATACTTAGTACACGGTACAGTACATAAAACGTAGTACATGATACAGGACATAATATATAGTAGATGGTACAGTACATAATACATAGTAGATGGTACAGTACATAATACATAGTAAAAATGGTACTGTCAAAAATTTTGTTTGAAAATCAATGAAGGGTATTGGAAGCTTTTTTTTACCTAAACTGATTCTGAAAATTCAAACACATGTGCGTTGCAATTTTACAGTAAAATAGTTATTTTTGATGAACATTTTTATAAATTATTCGAATATGAACTGCATTATGAAATTACTGGAATATGAATATGAACATTTTTAAAAATTACTGTATATTCGGGTAACACCTGCGACAGCTAAAATCACCATATTTTCTAGCAGAATGTCTTAAGTTTGATACAAACGGTTTCCAGCCTCCATATACGTGAAAGCTCCGCAGGTTTTTACCAGATTCATAATAATTTCTGTCAGAACCGTTCCTCAGTCCAGTTCAGCACTATATACAATAGTTCAGCACTATATACAATGAATATATATATGGTACACTATATTAGTACATAGGTCTACATACGGTAGTCAAGTGCGAGCCGAGCGGAAAAAAGGCGAACGGAAAAAGATAAAGATATAACTCGATTTATGGACGGAAGGTGGAAGAAGTTTAATCCTGTAGCCCACGCGCCCTCATCTCTCCCTCCCCTCGCCTGGTTTAATTTTGGAGGTGGAGCGGCTTCGTTAACCTCGTTAGGAAGATCTCGTTAAGAAGGTTAATAGTCGATTTGAGCAACGAGGCAACATCGCCCGGCCCGTCTCGTCTCCGAGCCGGAGGAACTCTGAGAAAAAATAAACGAGTCGGTAGAAAAAAAAAAAGAAAAAAAGAGCAGGCTGCAAGAGTTCTTCCGACGTCGGATAATCGGTAATGAATTATTGAAAACGACTTCGATTATTCTCTCGTTCCCGTCAATCGCTTCGCTCACCATAATCGTTTCAGCGATCGTTCGGAATAAAATTCGCCACCTACTCGCAATCGACGGATTAGGCAGTCGCGCGCAGTTTGCGAGTTTCGATAAACAACGACGATAATCGCGTCGAAGCCGACTTCAACGGAGACGATCAAAGGCTCGACGGCTCTCGGTTTACACGAGCGATTTAACTATTCCACGATCGATCGGCGCACTGCAATTATCGAAATTACCTCCGGCTCAGGATTTAAGGTTTTTTGTTTTGTTTTTTTTTTTATCGATGAAATTTATCATTGCTGTGCATCGGCACGATATCGTTCATTGGCAGCCCGATAACAGGCTGCTTATCTCAATTGTGCGGAAAAGCAATCGAATGATATTGCGGACGGAAGGAGCGATGGAAAAAAAAAATTGGATGAAGTTTAATGCACGAGTATTGGAAGTTTTTATGCATAAACTCGTACATTAAATTCAATGTACAATTACAAGTACTTTAGTTCCCATAATTTAATTTGATTTCACGGTAAAAGTAAATTAATTTTTCATCACAATTGTATATTAAATTTAATGAAGATCTTTTTCCATAAAATCTTCCAGCCCGGTGAATTAAATTTCTATTTTTTTTTAACAGTGAAAATTTACTGCTTCTTGTTTTCCGATCGTCAAATGCGTAGCCTAACACGTATCGCGATCATCGCCGGTGCGTAAATCTATCGGAGACACCAGGAAGCGTCGAATATCGTCCCTGTGGCCTGATCGAAAGATCGCGTTACGCTAATTACGTAATGCGACTACACGCTCCAGTCCCTCGACAGAGCGTGTGTCGCCACTCGTGATGTGCCGCCTGAGCTTTACGCACTAACGCTTCCATCGCAGTGGTAGGGAAAGGAAAAAAATACATAAAATGGAAAAATCGTGGCAATCTTCAGTGGCCGAAAGAATTTTTTTTTAATCAAAATGTACATTAAAATGTTTTAAAAATATAGAATGTTGGGTAATAATGATCGCCATTAAGAAAATTTGATACTCTATGTTCGGACGAAATATGTTCTCGAGGATAAATTCGACAGCAAAACAAAATTTAAAAAAACATAAAATAGGAAAAACGTGGCAAACTTCAGGGGATGAAAGAATTTAATTTAAAACATTTGAATGAACTGTACGATCTAATAATAATAATAATAATAATAATAATAATAATAATAATAATAATAATAATAATAATAATAATAATAATAATAATAATAATAATAATAATAATAATAATAATAATAATAATAATAATAATAATAATAATAATAATAATAATAATAATAATAATAATAGTAATGATAATAATAATGGAGTGTAGGGTAATAATGATCGCCCTTAAGAAAATTTGGTACTCTATGTACGTGAATTCATGCATTAGAGCAGGATATCGCTCAGGGCTCGACGTAAAGTGACGCATATTTGCATCATCATAAATGCGCGAGTACCGCGCCAACATCTCGTTCGTGCTTTGATTGGCTGTCTCTCAAGTTTAGTTTTCCATCAAGATTTTTTATGTCCAAGGCTGGCACGTTTTATGAGCGCATGCAGTGCCCGATAAGTGATACGTCTCGCGCGGCAGCCTTTTCCGTCCAATCCACCCTAAATTCATCGTGAGTTTTTGGGCCGCGATGTATCGACATTAAATCAATAAACAAATAAAATCATAGTGATTGAAATAAATTAGTTCGAAAAAAATAAATAAATAAAGTAGAATAGGCGAGTAGCCGGGCAGAAGTATTTCCGTTGCACACTGAAAACAAAATTTGCTTGCGTGCTGCCAGAGGAAAAAATTGTTATTTCAATTCTTCTTTCAATACTTACAATTCCATATAATACTTGCAATTGTAAGGATTAAAATAACAATTTTGTTCATTGACACCCCGCAAGCGAATTTTACTTGACTCATTGATTTTTTTTTAGTGCATCGATCTATCGATATCAAATGACTAAATAAATAAATAAATAAATAAATAAATAAATAAATAATGCTTAAAATAAATTAGAAAAAAAAGAAAATCACAGAAAATTATGTCGCTGATAATCAAAGTGATAGAAATCACTTTGTGAATGTGACATTACACTACAGCGATCGAGTTAGGACTATATAATTAATTTCGATAACAAAAAAAAATAATAATAATTTAGGTTAAGTACGCAATTTATGATAATATCTTTTATTAATGTGTTCGGTGATTATTGCACCAGATATTAATATAGATACGGCATCGCATACATTTCTTCACAGAGCTATCACGCACTAAACACTGATAACGTAAAAAAAACGCGAACAAAGAACGCTACGATTATAAATAAATAAGAATTCCGTCTTCTCATGGGACATTGAAAACTCGGCACTATCTCGGCAGCAGCGTGAAGTATGCGGCATCATCCGCAAAATCTCTTAAGTAATTCATTGCCGTTCCGATGATCTTAGGCATTTGCGAAAAGTCGCCGAGCCTGCGGATCACAGTAAAATGCATAACTCCCGTCTTTTTGCCCTAACGGGCAGTCGGGAGTAAAAAAAAAAAAAAAAAAAAAAAAAAGTAGGATAGGCAAGTAGCGAGAGAGAAGTATTTCCGTTGCACCGCCACGGCTTCTGGTTGGCTGCGCCGAGCGCGAAGGAACCCGAACCTGCGAAAGGGTTCGATCACCCCTGGCACGCGTCGGCACGAGGCGCACGCGCCGAGGGGGATCGGCAGCCCGGCAAGGGGCTCGTCGAGGAGGTTGGCGATGAGCGATCTCGGGCTTCCCTCGGCGGCGCTCACGTGATAGCGAGCTGGCGGCTATCCGGGAAGCCTCGTAGGTACACTCCACGATCGTCTGTGATGCCACACCGGAATCCGCCCTCAGCTCGTTTTTCAGCCCCTTCGCTTTTAGTCTAGTACGAGGCAAAAAAGAATAAAAAAAAGGGTCTCGAGTACTCCGGCTCGAGTGCCGAAAACAAAGAGACCAGCTCGTTTAATTTTGCACGCGTCTCTTTTAAGCCGCGAAGGCTCTCACTAAAACAGCTGACTCGGAGGTGAGAAAACGAGACTCGAAGAACAATACTGATGGATCGTCTTTCAGTAAACAAAAAAAAAATACAAGTCGCCTGAAGATGAGCGAGGTTGTGAGGGTCTTTTTTCGATTGACTGTCACGTGACTGGTCCGGAAATTGCCGTGCTGTGAGAATAGCGACATTTATTCGAAAAAACCTCCACGGTCCCAACTTAGAAATTAACAAAGTAATTTCATCAATCTCTTTAGACAGAAAAACAGTCATTCTGTATTCTTTTTGTAATATTGTTTCGTTGATGAATTAATTTATTGAAAAATGAGGATACGAATGATTGTGAAAATCAACGAGAGAGAAAAATTCTTTCGGGATTAAAGACTTATAAAATGTTGACCAAATTTGGGACCAAAAGAAAAAATGACGCTCAAATTCGAATTAGATGATATTCTTCGCTGTATTGACCATTTTTGTGAATCCGAACAAAAACGACGTTCATGGCATAAGAAACATTTTCTATCGCCAAAAAAGACCGCCACGGCACATACATTGTAAAAAAAACTCGTATGAAATTTGATGTAGCGGACTAGAAGTTTTAATGCAAAAACTGGCAGGGTAGACCGGGGCAAAACGGGGACACTAAGCAATATAACCTGCTACAACAATATCGAAAGCATACATCCATTGTTTTTCACACCAAAATTGTATTGGCACCGGTTTTGAAAGAATATAAAAAAACACCATCTGCGGCAAAACGAGGTACCCTTCGATTTGACTTACGACAACTTTTGTTAGTTTCATTATTACCGTATTTTGCCCCACGTCGAAATGACATTTCATGTCCATATTTTGCCCCGGTTTCCCTTATATTACATTTCATGTGAAATTGTGATGAAAATTAATTTCCAGTGTACTAAAAAACATAGAGAATACTTTATTTTTATCATTCACTTTAATTTCACTGAAAAAGTATATTAATTTTTCATCACAATTGTACATGAAATTTAATGTACCAATTTTCGCATGAAAACTTCCATTCCCGTATATTAAATTTACAATTTTTTTACGATTCGAGTCTTCAACGGCCGAGCCCACTTCCGCTGGAAAAAAAAACAAACAAAAAAAAACAAAAATTAAAACGACGATCGGTAAGAGGACGGATCGGAGTAAAGTATGGAAAAACGGTACTCTCTAATAGTTCTTCGGAGCGGGAGGTCGCGACGAACGTGCGGTCAGCAACAAATTTGTTTCGTAGAATCCTCGAGCGCCGAGAGATCGAGAAACTCGCTGCGGATATTAAATAAAGCATTGTAAATTAAGCTGGCGGGGTGCGAATCGGCACAACGGCCTCTCTTCGCTGATATATACGTGTATTATATATACATATACATACACACATGTGTTTACATACGAGAGTCTCGTCCTTTCACCTCGTTAGATCTGGCTGAAACTCGCGTAAATACACCCGGAAGTATACGGGAAACCGATCGCCGCACGGCCACCATATCTGTTTGTAATAAATTCATTCGATCCGGTATAATTCTTTTATTAATCTATTTTCATCGATAGGCGCTGCACTATCGGTCGTACAGGAATTAACATTTTTTATTTATTTGCTCCCATTTCGAAACTCCTTTTTCCGATCGATCCGATCAGGTCCAAATCGGTCCCTAGTTGAAGGCCGCCGATCCGAGATTAATAAAGTCTACGGTGAGAAGCGTAGATTTACGCGTTAGTTAAAATTCACTAAATGTAAATAAATGTACACTAAAAGAAAGCTATGATGATGATGATGATGATGAACGAAATTTAATGTACCGATACTGGAAGTTTTTACGCATAAGTTGGTATGTTAAATTTCATTTACA
This sequence comes from Stenichneumon culpator, assembly GCA_964017025.1. Classification (NCBI taxonomy): domain Eukaryota; kingdom Metazoa; phylum Arthropoda; class Insecta; order Hymenoptera; family Ichneumonidae; genus Stenichneumon; species Stenichneumon culpator. The sequence continues at coordinate 11,113,330 of OZ024776.1, read as the reverse complement.
ATTGTGAAGAAAAAATTAAGGTGCAGCATATTAAAAACTTTAGAAATACTTAACTCTAATTTTTCTGTATAAGTCCATTAATGTTTCATCGGAGTTGATTTATCAGTTTTTGCACTAAAAACTTCCAGTCCGGTGGATTAAATTTACAATATTTTTAACAATGTACGTCGGAAGTAGGAGGGACTGGGGCAAAATGGCACAACGGGGTTCAACGGGACATTGAGGGCAAAACTCAATTTTCCAATAATTGTTGGATGCCCCATTTTGTCCCAACAATACATCCGGATTTTCAAACCCGTTCTGCCCCGCTGTGCCATTTTGCCTCGCTCTCCACTATACGGGAAACCGCGGCACAGCCACCGTATCTGTTTGCAAAAAATTCACTCGCTCCAGTATAATTCTTTCCCAGGCTTATTGTTATCGATAAACGGTCGTACAGAAATTAAGAAACTTTTTTTTAGTTCCTACAAACAATTGTGTACCTTTGTGGGCAAGAGGCGTTGGTATCCATTTTACTGTGTACACAGTAAAAAAAGTTTCTACTTATTACAACAAATTATTGTCCAAAAACGTCCAAATTTTATTTGTTAATTTTCTAGTGTTGCAAAAAAAAGTACAAACTAAAATTGTTAATTGCACGAGAAATAAAAGGGCAGGTTTGTAATATTCAAACCTGGACACGAGTTTGTCACTTATTTAACAAAATTATTTTTACGGAACTTTCGGTATTCCGATATCACGAAATTATTTTTAACTGTGCAAGTCCGAACAGGTCCGAATAGGCCCGAACACAGAGTACAAAAGATTTACAAATCCAACAAACTTTTTTTGTTCACAATTATTTTGTTGTTAATTTTAAAAAATTACAAAATTACCAGAAATTTTTGTAAAGTAGACAAAATTTCATTACAAAATTAACATGAAAATAATTGTGTACCTTTGTGAGCAAGAGACGTTGGTACTATTTTACTGTGTAGGTCCTACTAGGTCCGAGCAGGTCTGGAACAGTCGAGGCTCGTCGATCCGTAGATAAATAAAATCGACGATGATAAGCCCGGACACGGGGCGAGCTCGACTTTAGCGCGATATAGTCGCGAGTCACGGAGCGATAAATCGATGCTCTTACACCGGAACCGAGCGAGACGCTCGTTCATCGTGCTCGATCGGTCGAACGGAGGCGTAATTGGCCGATCGGTTAATTTCTCGTAAATTCCGCCGCGCCGCTTCGCTCGGAGGTTTGCTCATGGGCTCCGAAGCTGATGTACCACCGCGCTCGGACGATCCGGTGGATCGTTACGGGTGCCTCGACGTTATACCGACGTATTCCGTTGCATAAGGAGCCTCTTAACTCTCGTTGCTGACGGACCGCTTTCTTTATAAGGCTGCTACTTACCTATCGGGATGCCATTAAGGCTGACTGGCTTGCTCGCGCTTCGCGAGCACATCGTGCAGCACATCGAGACCAAAAGAAAAAAGGCGGAGGACTCTGCTGGATCGGAAACGGATGAGCGGGGGCCGAGCGGACAAATTGTACACCATAGTGTAATTAAAGTGCATTGGAGGCGGCAATCGTTCGAAGCGACTCATCCGTGACTGCGAAAAGAAATAAATTTGGCCAATTTATAAAGATTTACTGAAGGAAAGAAAAAAAAACAATTACGGTTCTCTTGTCTCTCCAATTCGAGTATGTCGCTACAAATTCTCGTTCAATTTGCGGATCGGAGTGGAGACTCTATTTAACGGAGAGGACAATTCTCTCTCGAGACAAATTACACTCGGCTTTTAAGGATCTTTTGTACCACGCGATACAAAGCGACGCCAGCCAAATGAGACCGATGGATTCGTCTTCCTCGAGACCGACGAAGGAGATCCGGCTGGCACTCGAGAGTGCAGACGGGACATTCTTCGCGTCGTCGTGGTCACCCGGTGCGATAGATAAATGGATCGAAAGAATTTTATTGAGTCCTGGGAATTCGCCCCTAAGAACCGATGCGATACAAGCAGAATCGTGGTAGATCAAACCTTCGGGCCATGTGAAAGATGTACAACGTGACATGTGAGTGCGAGAGAGATAGATGAATTTTTCAAATCAATGCCATTTAAAACCGGTTGACATTTCGGATAAAACGGAAGCATCATCGGACGAGGTATTTAATTGTGGATCCGCTATTGCTTTCCTTTTTCCCGAAAAGTCTACGGTCTATGAATCGCATTCATTACAACAGATTTTGGTAACCGACTGAGTCGTTTCACATGTCCTTAAGGTGATGTGAAATACCGTCGCCGGTAACACAAACTGTGCTGAATGCCGTTTTGAGAGCACAGTCCGCCCAGGAAAAAGAAAATTGTCTTTCCCTAGGGAATTGGCAGATGCAGGGAATAGTGTGTTTCGATACTCGAGGCCAAACGAGCGTTTTATGTCACGAACGCAATCCAAAGTCATGTGCATAAACTTTTGACATGTTGTAATCTAACTATCAAATTTTACTTGTACTAAATCTCGGAGGCTTTTATCGACCTTTGAATGAATAATTAGATCATAAAAAATTCGGTCTTTTTGCACGGTGTTTATGGAAGAGCTGGCAAAGTCGATCTTCAAATCGAGAATGAACATACTTAGATCAAACATAGAGAAAAATATATAAAGTACTGCGAACTCGTGAATCAATCAGAAATTGATGCGCAACAAAAAAAGTGAAGACGCCGATCTAATGTTCAATAGAATCAATTTTTTATGTTATAATAGATGCTGATGTCTATGACTTCGGTGACCGACATAGCTACCTTAATAGATGCGGCATAGATCGCAAAATAAGCGAGACAGCTCAGAGCATAATAATTAGATATTGCTATCAAATTATACAAATAAACTGTAACAAATAAACACAAATAAATTGTAACTAAAAATAGATCTATAAACGTAGATACATAGGTAAAGTAAATGAGTAGATGGAGACTTCATTGTAGATATAGATAGGAGAACAGTGCTAGATAAAGCCTTAATAGACGCAGCATAGGTAGCAAGATAAGCGAGACAGTGCATAGCACAATAAGCGAAGCATAACAAGCAAGATATTTGCAATAGCATAATAATCAGATAGAGGAGATACAACAATATTATAACTAGAAATCGATAAGTAGGCGCAGCGATAAAATGAATGAGTAGATAGATACTTCATAGATGGATACACTGTTAAAAAAAAATTGTACATCTAATGTACCGGCCTGAAATTTTTTATGCGAAGATTAATGCATTAAATTTAATGTACAATTATCGTGAAAAATCAATGAACTTTTAGTGAAATTAAAGTAAATTATTGGAATTAAAGTACTTTTAGGTAGACAGACAGATTCGTTTATTACGCGTTCTGGGACCAGAGGTCCCTAAGAACACCGTGCCACAAGATACAAATCACTCCATAACAATTACATACTGTCCAAGAAATAATATGAATTAAAGCAAAATAAAGTGAAATAACGTTGCAAGCAAAAAGCGCTAAACGTAAAAAAATAACATTACAAGCAGAAAGCATTAACACACAATGCAATAACATAGTAAAATTAAAGTCAATTATTAAAGTAAAGTAATATATTGTATAAGTGATAATTGTATAATAAGTGTACAAAAAAAATACTGCTTATACAATTTTCAATGTACCGTACGCTAATTTTTCTTCACCACTGTACATGGAATTTAATATACCACTTTGTGCATAAAAATGTCTGGTACCAGTAGCTTTTAATAATTGACTTTAATTTTAAAAGTACTTTAAATCCAATAATTTACCAGTAAATTAAATTTAATACGAATTTTTTGTTTACAGTGTAAACAAAAATGCAGATAGATAGGTGGATGGATAGACAAAACGATTGGCGTCCCTTCGTTTTAGCTCCGAGACTCGTCGACGTTCTCGAACATAGGGAATAATGACAAACGGACTCGTGCACCGTGTCTCTCGGATTCACACGTGCCAGTTGCCGGGCGTGCGACGCCGGCTCATCGTGCACGCGATAATCCTGCGCGACGAGAGACGCGCACTTATGCAACCGCAGTCTAATTAAATGACGCGATAATTGCCGACTTTACGCAATGAACTCGCCGGGTGACCCCCGGTGAGGAGAAACGAATAACATGGAATTATATGAATCGTGATATGGGGGGCTTTCTCGGCGAGGAAAGAAACTCAGGGGCTCCCCGGTGATTCCCATGACTGCACGTACGAACCCCGAACGCTGCACGCGAACATATTTTCTTACATTTCTTCCTCCGTAAGGAACAACGAATTTTAAGACATTTTGACCCTGAGATCGAACTTAAGATTAAACGTGAGCTTGAACTTGAGGCCAAGTGTAAGTTCGAACTTGGGATCAAACTTAAGCACACAATGAAGTTCGGGCCAAACTTCGGTCTTAAATGTCTTAAAATTTGACCCAAAGAAAGTCAAATGAGATCGATGAATTCGTCTCCGTCAGCGAAACCGACGACGGACACTCTGCGGAATTCAGTGTGGTTGATACGTTCTTCGTGACGTCCTTTTAAACTAAATGGCGAGGTAACTGCCGACTTTACGGTGTAAAGAAATTCGTATTAAATTTAATGTACAATTGTGATGAAAAATTAACGTACAGGGTGTTACAAATTTTATGAATACTTTGCTTTTAATAATTTACCTTAATTTTATTATAAAAGTACTTCAAATCCAATAATTTGCATTGAATAATTCATTCATTTTTCATTACAATTATACCATTAAATTTACCATTTTTTAAACAGTGCTGTAAAGAAAATTTGTATGAGATTTAATGTATTGTCACTGAAAGTATTTATGCATAAACTGGTATAGTGAATTTTAAGTACAATTATGACGAAATAAATGGCAGATGTTATATTAAAAACTTTAGAAACATTTTTCTTTTAATAATTTACTATAAAAGTACTTGAAGTCCAATAATTTGCTTGAATTTCACTGTAAAATTCCATCAATTTTTCATCAGAATTGTACGATTAAATTGAAAGTACCAGTTTTTGCATAAAAACTTCCAGTCCGCTGCATCAAATTTACAATACATTTTAACAGTCCACGCTTGTCGAGCGAGTCCCGTCGAGTTAAACCAAATAACATCAAATTGCATGAATCGCGACAACAATCCGAACGAGATCGATGAATTCCGCTTGACCAACGAGACCGACGACGGACACTCGGGCGTGCAATCGAGTGCGTTCTTTTTCTCCCCATTTAAAACGAAACGACGCGATAATTGCCGACTTTACGCAGTGAACTTGCCGGGTGACCCGCGCCGAGGTAGAACGAATAACATGGAATTACATGAATCGTGATAGTTGGCTTTCTCGGCGAGGAAAGAAGCTCACGAGGTCCACCGTGATTCTCATGAGTGCACGCACGAGCTCCCCCAATCGCTGCACGTGAGCATTTTTTTTTCTCATTTTTCTTCCTCCGTAACGAACAACGAATCTTTAGCGCGTAATGTTATTAATTACGTTTGCAGGCGGATTATTCGTTATTTCCGGGTAAATGCACGACCGCCGAAGAGCGTGCAACTCGGTCACTCGTTTTTCACCCGGGAGGCGCGCTCGAGGCATCGCCCGGAAGGGAGACTATGTTGCTATTGCTGCTACTCATCGCAATTACCATCGTTTGTGTTGTACTCGCTATCTCGCTCTCTCGCTCGCCGGAAGTCGTTACGGCTCGCGATGCCGCAGGAAGTCTGCTCCAGGATCCACCGCGAAAATTAAAACGTTTCGCTGATCCGCTGCCGGCCGCGCGGCTCTTTCGTGGATGTTGGACACGATACATTTGCGGATGGCTTGATAACCGCGGCAAATGGTTTCGTACGACACGGCAAAGAAGCCTCGTACACAGTAAAAAATAATTCCCTCTTAAACAAGACGTGACACTGGAATGATCGAGACAAACATATCGAAATAATCGAAATCGTTAAGTCAGTTTTCGTAGCCAATCGGGATCGTCCGTTTCATAAGTAAAATGGGCAGACCTAATCTACACGAAATTAAATAAGCGCGTGAGAAGCGAAGGCGTTGATGCTAGTTTTGTGAAATTGGAATACGAAGATTCGTAAAAATGATTTTGACAAATAAGTGACCAACTCGTTTGTTCAGTTTTTACCCGTCGTTTTATTTCCTGTGTCATTAACAATTTTAGATTTTACTAAAAACTAGAGTGAAACTAGAGCCGGATAGTGAGATCGGAAAATTAACAAATAAAAAATTAGGGACGTTTTTGGACAAGTTTTCGTAAAAAGTACGTTTTTTTTTACTCTGTAGGCTTAAGAGAAAGACACATCGATGACCCTTCGAAGGGACTCGGTAATTTCCTTATGATTCTCGAATTCATCGTTTCCGGTACTTGTCGTATTTTCGCAGCCACACTAGAAAATATCCGTACTTTTGAGAACCTTTTTTTGTCCACAAACGTCCACAATTAATTTCTTGTTAATTTTGTAAAAAAAAAAAAAATGATTGTAGAGTGTCCAATATTTTTGGTATACTGCGGAGCTTTTTTTCTTTTCTTTTATAATTTTAGTGAAACAGGTACTGTGGAAATTTATGGACGTATGAAACGTCGTCGCCACTTTTACTGTGCACAAGCAAATTTATGCTCGATTAAAAAAGAAAAAAGAAACCTGGTCTTGCCTTTACGGAACGCGAGATTTCCATGTCACGGACGATGACTCTAAATATTCATGCACATCGAAAATCAAAACGTTTCGCTGATCCAATGCCATCCGCAGCCCCTTTGTGCATGTTGGATACGATGCATCTATCGATGGGCTTACGCTGTAAAAAATAATTGGAAATTTAATGGACCGGAACGGAAGTTTTCACGCAAAAAGTGGGTCATTAAATCTAATGTAAAATTGCAACGAAAAATTAATGTATTTTTACAGTGAAATCTAAGTAAATTATTGAAATTAAAGTACTTCTATAGTAGAATTAAAGTAAATAGTTAAAAGTATAGGATTTCTAAAATTTTCAATATACTATGCATTTATTTTTCATCACAATTGTACATTAAATTTAATATAACAGTTTAAGCATAAAAACTTCCAGTATTATTGCATTAAATGTAATATGATTTTTTTTTCTTTTATAGTATAGTAACAGTAAATGGCTTCATACAACACAGTAAAGAAAGCTTCGTGCGCTCGCCAGAAAGACACATGAATACCCTTCGAAGGGACTCTGTAATTTCGCAACGATTTTCGAATCCATCCTTTCTGATACTTGTCATATTTTCACAAGCATCGATGCAATATGCACAAGAAAATTTATGTTCGAAGTTTCTAAACTCAAGTTAAAGAAGAAAAAGAAACCTGGTCTCCCGCCTTTACGGAGCGCGAGATTTCCATGTCACGGACGATGACTCTAAATATTCAAGCCGTCTCCCACGACGTCGAGGAGAATCGTGTCGCGTCCATTCCCATGTACACGGACTATCCGCAATTTCCATTGTCTCCGCGATCGCCGATGGGAACCGAGAAAAATTGTCCGAACGATTATCGTCCCAACGAGAAGTAGCGATGTTTCACAGAGTTCAACATATTTCCTCCGAGCCTAGCCAACTGGATCCGAGAAATATCTGACGGGAGAGGAAAAAAATCACTTACCATTTTTTCATAAAAACTGAACGAACACGTGAAACACCTCAAACGCGAGAAACGCATGACCGAATTGTCATTACAAATCTCTAAAAAATCTCTAAAAATCTTTTAAAATCTCTAAAAATCTCTAAAAATCTCTGAAAATCTCTAAAAATCTCTAAAAATCTCCAAAAATAAATGAGCACAAAAGACGATCCATCTCCACGAAGGTATCAAACTTCGGTAAAAACGAAATTCACCTCCGATACCAGCCAACAATATCCGATAAAAATCTGACAATCTGACACCCAACCGGAGTGAAAAAAAACTTGTACGATTTTCTGATCAAAACTGAACGAGCACGCGAACCAGCTCTTTGCCGATAAGTAAAAGTCTCCTGAGTAAAAGACTCCAAGCCATTTTTCTCGAACAATAATCTGGTGTTATTACCGACGTCTTTCGAGGTCTCAAACGCGAGAATCGCGTGACAGAGTTACATCATAAAAAAAAAATCACCAAAAATAAGTGAGCACAGAGGGCGAATCCATCGCCACGACGATATCGACCTTCGGCAAGAAACGAATTAGTTTTATCGGAAGCAGTGACTGGTACCGCTTCGATTCCAGTTGACATTATTTATTGCCACATTTACCTCAACGTGAATATTCGTCAGGATAAAGATGACGTCGAAGCGGCTCCTCCGCGTGTCACACGCGCTCGAGCAAAGTTTGAAAAGCTCACAGACAGACCTTCGTGCAGTCTAAAAATTTATTAACATTCGTATATTGGCGTGTATCCTTCATTTTGCCGGATCGTGCCGACTTTTATCGTGGCACGGCCTGGAACTTGCGAATCGACTTGTCGACCTAAATTTTTTTTTAATTCGACGATAAAAATCTATCGATACGATAACGACAAATTGCGCCTTTTACCGCAATAAGAGAACTGTTACAAGTTCGAGCGACCTCATCACGCTCCGATTAATCCAACGGTTCGAGCGCTGAATTTTTATAATTTTTATAATCGACTTTTTCGATCGACGTAAAAGCATGCAGATGTGAAGTGGCAGCGTGGAATAGATTGAAATTAATTCCGCGCTTCCGAGCCGGCGATTATGTTTGTACGTCTCTCGAACGTGCCTGATCTCTTCCGAGCAGGTTGTTACTCTGATTAGCAGTGTCGACTGTGGCAACACGGATAAACCGTGCAACACCGATGCAGAGCAGTCCGGCGACGAAGGAATAGGCAGATGCAGAAGCCTCCGACACACACCCGTCGGGACACACACCCATCGTTTCATTATCCTCATTACTTGCATCAGCGAACTTTCCGATCACTCGTGCAGGGGAGAGCGGGTCAAAATGGGACAGGGGGCAAAATGGCACAGAAAACCGGGATGCATCGAAAGGGCAAAATGGGTCGTCCTAGAGTTATTGGAAAACTGCGTTCTTCAAAACGCAAGTTTTCTTGCCCGTTTTGCCACACTGGCCCATTTTTCCCCGCTGCCCCATTTTCCCTCGCTGGCCCATTATGCCCCGCTGTCCGATTTGGCCCTGCTGTCCCATTTTACCCCACAGTTTCTTTTTACCCACTGCTCCATTTTACCACCCCCCCCCCCCCCCCCCCCACTCACTGCTCCATTTTGCCTCACTGTTTCATTGTACCCCGCTGTTCCATTTTACCTCACTATTCCATTGTACCCCGCTGTTCCATTGTACTTCACTGTTCCATGTACCTCACTCTTCCATTGTACCTCACTCTTCCATTTTGCCCCCCTAACCCATTTTGCCCCGTATTCCCGTATTTGGTTCCAAGTTCTCGAATGACGGTCCGTTTGCGCTCAGCAATTTTCGGCCTACATCGCTTTCAATCTTACTCTGCGAAAAATCTTTTTTTGACCGGACGTGACGTATATAGGGGTACAATAACTATGAGGACCCTCTCGATTCTTTAACCCTTTGAGGCATTGTGTATCACAGTTCTTCGAATCCAGGTAAAAATGCACTGATAACCAACCGATGTATTTGAGAATTCATACTTGTAAAAAAAATTGCTCATAAGCATACGAACAACGAAATATATGCTTGGTATTGTAAAATATATGTTATGCATACAAAAGAAGAGCAAGTAAAACTAGTGACTTGTTTTCCCATAAGAACACTAATTAGCACGATCAGCTTTTGTTAAATCGTCCCTATTGAACGATCCGACGTGCGCCAATTAAGCGTTAGTTAAAATCTAATCGTCAAGAGGGTGTTTTTAGAGGCCAATTTACCGTTCCGAGCGGCACGTGGCCACTACGTCTGGCGCACGTAGAGACGGGCGCCGACTTTGTGACCGGTAATTTTTTTTTGTCAATTGACTAACACGTGACCGTCAATTGAACGGTCCGGAAATTACCGCACTGTGAGAACAACGACATTAACTCTAAAAACCTCCATGGTACAAACTTCAAAATTAACAAAGTACCAATCTCGTTAATCAGAAAAAGAATTCATTCTGTATTCATTTTACAATAACGTTTCATCGGTTTATTACTTGATTTATAAATGTATTAATTGATCAATGAATGAGTAATTAATTAATCGATCAATGATTACTGATTAATGAATTATTAATTGATTGATTGATGAATCAATTGATACAAGAATAAAAACACGAATGATGACGAAATCAATGAGAAAAATTCTTTTCGATTTAACCTACACTGCTAAAAAGTTGACCATGTTTGTGACCCCGACCAAAAATTAAGGTCATGTCACAAAAACCATTTCCTGGAATAAAAAAAAAATAATCTTTTGATCAATGGACGCTTACAAAAAATTGCGGCTTGACGAAAAGTAAAGATAGGAAAGAAAAAAAAATGGACAAAGTTTGATCTTTGCAACAAAAAAAAACTGCAACCTTTCTCAATACGCAAATATTTTGTGATTTCAGGGTGTTGAAGCCTCCAGGCGGTGGTAGCAGCGACATTTTCGGTGCCCCCGAAGAGACGAGCCCTCGTCGCGTCAAGAATCACAACGCCTCACAGCTTGGATCAGCTCTATTCGGCGACGGCGCACCAAAGAACGGTACGAGCACCGGCACTACGAGTCCCGAATCTCCGCGTGGCAACAAGCCCGGTAATGATTCATACAAACGTCTGTTTGGCCCTCCCGATGCCCCATCCATCCAAAACACGAAAAACCACACGCGCAGCAATATCTCCCTAAGCGGCGAGAGTCTGACCGACTCTACTCACTCGAAGAGCACAGCGTCCAACGGCTTCGGCGTCAACGGCACTGCCGCGATCAACGGCAACGCTAACACTAACGATATCACAGGTACGAACCACTTCGTACGATTATGAAACGTGCGAGCTGGACGAGAATTCGCCTATCTTAAAATATGTGTAAAGCAGGCTCTCAAAATAATCTTTCGATAAATTTTATTCCCATCGATGTTCGAGCAATAAATATTTTAGTAATCTTTGCACAGCTATCGCGATAATATATTGTATCAGAATTTTTTCTAAATACTCGTTTGATGCTCAGTTAAGGGACTTCCGTGTCTTCGAAATTAAGGATGCGTCACACGTACATTTTCAGCCAAAAGTGAGATTCAGTGAGAATTCGAATACTTCCCGATGGCACAGAAATCTGAAAAATATAAGCTGTATTAAAGGTGTAAAGAACATACATTTTGCATGATATTAATGTTAGAAAGTTGTTAAAAAAATGGTACGACGAATAATCAGTAAGCCTTTTTTTCCCTCTTTTCAAGTGAATTCGTTGATTTTCTAGAAACCACATACATTTTTTCAGAATTTTCTTACGATTTTGTACCTTCCGTTTTTGATAGCTTTTTAACGCCAACTGCGGAACTGTTGATGCGATCGTTTTGAAACTTTTTGTGTGCACTGCGAAATCGTGATACGGAAACATATCCAGATTTTTCAAATTTTCGAAAAAAGAAACAATTTTGAAAAATAAGAAAATTCTGGACGACGTCATGAATTCGAAAAAATCGGGGAATTCATTTAATATGAGACGATAAAAGGTTTTCTGATTTCACTTTCAACAATTTTTTATATAATTTGCTAATAACTTTTTGTCATTATTATTATGCAAAACCAAAGGTCTTGAGATGATTAATACGGCTCATTTTTGTCAGATTTTTAGCATATCGCGAAATTCCGAAGTTTTCATCGAATCAAACTTTTGGTTGTAAACGCATGTGTGATGCGTCCTTAATGACTCATCATACGTCGAATATCTTGTTACTATTCGCAAGCAGCTTTTAGGAGAAACAAACGATTTCGTAAGTGTTCAACGAGAGAGACACGAGTAGATAACACGACACTAAGACACTTTCCCGTACATAATATATGATATATATGATATATATATATAATATATCTGTGTTTCCACTTAGTTGTCCCTCGCAGTTGACACACGATGCATTTTTTTCATCGATAGAACAAGTATTCAGTTTATAATTTAGCACGAGATTGTCATTCGTTTTATTTTCTCCGTGAAAATTGCATTCGATTGTTTTGTTATTTTGTATCGATCGAATTTGTCGCGAAATTGTATAAGCTGTAGTAACGTAGGGCCTGCATCGCAATATCGAAAAAAAAACACATATTTTGAGTTAGTCATTATATCGTTTATTGCTTCCATTAATCAACTTACTTAACCTCGCCATTACACTGTCGCACCACTGTTGCTTTACTTGAGTTTCGTAGATTGTTTTGTTGTTTCGTTTTTAACGTTTCTTTATTTTTACGTTTTTTTTAATGCATCCTCTGGACATACGAGTTATCACGATCTTACGACTGATTTTTTGTCGCAATTGTCGAGATTTATTAGTCGAATTTGTAGTGAAAAATGATTCTTTTCTCTGGAAGTGAAGTGTTGAGCATAACGTAGCATCCTTAAAACTCGTCTATTATCTCGTACGATTCGAACAATTTATATTCCAGGACATTCTTTTACGTTTTTCACACAATTTTTTTTTACGGAATCCAAAATTATTCTTGAAGTAGAATTTTTAACATACAAACGCCTAACGATTTCACTTTTACCTTCCTTATCGTACACCCAGCAAACAAATTTATTTGACGGCCACCGTTTATTTGGTTTAAGTAAAATATTTGATTGATTTAAGCAAATATTTATTTAAATTAAGTAAATAGTTACTTAAATGAAATAAATATTTATTTAAATCAAATAAATATTTTACTTAAACCAAATGAACAGTGCCCGTCAGATAAATTTTTTTTCTGGGTGTAAAAGCATTATTTTCTATCTCTACCACATTAATTTACGTATCACAAAGGAATCTTAACTTATGTTGCACGACGTGATTCGAGCACAATCCTACGACAGACATTTTGTCGGAATTGTCGAACGTTATTTAGTCGACTTAAAACTCGTCTGTTATATCGCGTGAAAAAAAAAAAAATTATAGTCCAAATAACTTTTTCAATTTTTTTTTGTTTCTTCTTTTTTTTTTTACGAGATCAAAAAATAACGTTTGCAGTAGACTTTCGAGCATACAAACGCCTAATCGTTTCATTTTCATCTTCCATATCGTAGCAGCATTTATTTTCTGTCTGCCCCACTAATTGCGTCTCACGAAAGAATCGAGATTTATATCACACGTTTTTCCCGGTCGTGTCAAGGACCTCCGGGCCCTCGAGAAATTTGTATTATCGATCCGGGCTACCAGCAACGATGTCCCCACCCCCTCCCACAACCCTCGCCCCACCCTAGCGGTAAAAACACCTTTTAGTAATTATTTTTTGCCTCCCTTTTTCCTTTTTAACTTTGAAAACTAGTGAATTTTTTATTTTATTTTTTTACTCTTTCTATGAATTTGCATTGCGTTGCTGGTAGCGCTTAAAATTAAAGTAAAAAAATTAATTTGATGAATAAGAAAAAAAAATGAAATTCAACGATTCTTTCCTGAGATGTTACGTAACACTAACCACCTGTGATTGAATCGCGTTGGCGATGCGTTTGCGTCGGTGCATGGGTGAATTTGTTCGGCTTTGTTGGGTATTGGTGGCGGATCGTCCGGTCCTGCGACGTCTGCAGGTGGATCGTCCTGCATGCCACGCAACCCGGTTACCGGCGACGGAGTTTACGTGACGCCGTTGAGGCGCAGCGCACGAAAGAGTAGAGGTAACGTTTCCTATTTAAGCAATCACAGTCCTTCACACGGTCATTCGACGCTCCTCCATTCGTGCCCATCCTTAATCTCGAGATCCCGGATACGTTAAAAAAAGAAAAAAAAATTACTCCGATCCGTCGATGAAACGAAAAAATCCTTAATCAATCCAGTCAAACAGTGAATTATATTATGAAGCTGAAGCTAGCGGCCAGTTCAGCGGCCAGTTCGCCGCGCGCGCAGGGGTTCTCACGCGCTAGCGTAACCCTCCGTATTCTCGATTCGGTCGACTCAGAATTCAAATTTTCAGCACTTATAGCGTTCTAGACTGTGAATAACCATGCAAATATACATTTACAAGTATTCTCCGCAATATTTGGTATGTGAACAGTAAAAAATTATCTATTACGAATGTTTACACTGAAACTATATCTGTTTGCGCGTTGTATTATAAATATTGGGTTCTCGAGGCGTACATTGGCTGATTATTTTTTATATCACGTTGGATACCCAACAGAAGATACTTGTAAAGTTACAAACAATGTACACCTCTAGAACCCGAGATATTAATTGTTTATTGCAATTTCCAACGCATCCGCTATATCTCGGGACGTGCCATTTCAATTCTTGAGATGTACATTGGCTGATTATTTTTTATATCGTGTCGGATACCCCACAGAATATATTTGTAAAGTTACAAACAATGTACACCTCTAGAAGCCGAGATATTAATTGTTTATTGCAATTTTCAGCGTAACCGCTATATCGCGGAACGTGCCGTTTCAATTCTCGAGGTGTACATTGGCTGATTATTTTTTATATCATGCTGGATACCCAACAGAAGATATCTGTAAAGTTACAAACAATGTACACCTCTAGAAGCCGAGATATTAATTGTTTATTGCAATTTTCAACGTATTCGCTATATCTCGGGACGTGCCGTTTCAATTCTTGAGGTGTACATTGGCTGATTATTTTTTATATCATGTTGGAGACCCAACAGAAGATATCGGTAAAGTTACAAACAATGTACACCTCTAGAAGCCGAGATATTAATTGTTTATTGCAATTTTCAGCGTAACCGCTATATCGCGGAACGTGCCGTTTCAATTCTCGAGGTGTACATTGGCTGATTATCTTTTATATTATGTTGGAGACCCAACAGAAGATATCTGTAAAGTTACAAACAATGTACACCTCTAGAAGCCGAGATATTAATTGTTTATTGCAACTTTCAGCGTAACCGCTATATCGCGGTACGTGCCGTTTCAATTCTCGAGGTGTACATTGGCTGATTATTTTTTATATCATGCTGGATACCCAACAGAAGATATTTGTAAAGTTACAAATAATGTTCACCTCTAAAACCCGAGATATTAATTGTTTATTGCAATTTTCAACGTATCCGCTATATCTCGGGACGTGCCGTTTCAATTCTCGAGGTGTACATTGGCTGATTATTTTTTATATCATGCTGGATACCCAACAGAAGATATTTGTAAAGTTACAAACAATGTACACCTCTAGAACCCGAGATATTAATTGTTTATTGCAATTTCCAACGCATCCGCTATATCTCGGGACGTGCCATTTCAATTCTTGAGGTGTACATTGGCTGATTATTTTTTATATCGTGTCGGATACCCCACAGAAGATATTTGTAAAGTTACAAACAATGTACACCTCTAGAAGCCGAGATATTAATTGTTTATTGCAATTTTCAGCGTAACCGCTATATCGCGGAACGTGCCGTTTCAATTCTCGAGGTGTACATTGGCTGATTATTTTTTATATCATGCTGGATACCCAACAGAAGATATCTGTAAAGTTACAAACAATGTACACGTCTAGAAGCCGAGATATTAATTGTTTATTGCAATTTTCAACGTATCCGCTATATCTCGGGACGTGCCGTTTCAATTCTCGAGGTGTACATTGGCTGATTATTTTTTATATCATGCTGGATACCCAACAGAAGATATTTGTAAAAATACAAACAATGTACACCTCTAGAACCCGAGATATTAATTGTTTATTGCAATTTCCAACGCATCCGCTATATCTCGGGACGTGCCATTTCAATTCTTCAGGTGTACATTGGCCGATTATTTTTTATATCGTGTCGGATACCCCACAGAAGATGCTTGTAAAGTTACAAACAATCTACACCTCTAGAAGCCGAGATATTAATTGTTTATTGCAATTTTCAACTTATCCGCTATATCGCGGAACGTGCCGTTTCAATTCTCGAGGTGTACATTGGCTGATTATTTTTTATATCATGCTGGATACCCAACAGAAGATATCTGTAAAGTTACAAACAATGTACACCTCTAGAAGCCGAGATATTAATTGTTTATTGCAATTTTCAACGTATTCGCTATATCTCGGGACGTGCCGTTTCAATTCTTGAGGTGTACATTGGCTGATTATTTTTTATATCATGTTGGAGACCCAACAGAAGATATCGGTAAAGTTACAAACAATGTACACCTCTAGAAGCCGAGATATTAATTGTTTATTGCAATTTTCAGCGTAACCGCTATA
Organism: Stenichneumon culpator; assembly: GCA_964017025.1. Classification (NCBI taxonomy): domain Eukaryota; kingdom Metazoa; phylum Arthropoda; class Insecta; order Hymenoptera; family Ichneumonidae; genus Stenichneumon; species Stenichneumon culpator. The sequence continues at coordinate 11,097,010 of OZ024776.1, read as the reverse complement.
TCGCGGAACGTGCCGTTTCAATTCTCGAGGTGTACATTGGCTGATTATCTTTTATATCATGTTGGAGACCCAACAGAAGATATCTGTAAAGTTACAAACAATGTACACCTCTAGAAGCCGAGATATTAATTGTTTATTGCAACTTTCAGCGTAACCGCTATATCGCGGTACGTGCCGTTTCAATTCTCGAGGTGTACATTGGCTGATTATTTTTTATATCATGCTGGATACCCAACAGAAGATATTTGTAAAGTTACAAATAATGTTCACCTCTAAAACCCGAGATATTAATTGTTTATTGCAATTTTCAACGTATCCGCTATATCTCGGGACGTGCCGTTTCAATTCTCGAGGTGTACATTGGCTGATTATTTTTTATATCATGCTGGATACCCAACAGAAGATATTTGTAAAGTTACAAACAATGTACACCTCTAGAAGCCGAGATATTAATTGTTTATTGCAATTTCCAACGCATCCGCTATATCTCGGGACGTGCCATTTCAATTCTTGAGGTGTACATTGGCTGATTATTTTTTATATCGTGTCGGATACCCCACAGAAGATATTTGTAAAGTTACAAACAATGTACACCTCTAGAAGCCGAGATATTAATTGTTTATTGCAATTTTCAGCGTAACCGCTATATCGCGGAACGTGCCGTTTCAATTCTCGAGGTGTACATTGGCTGATTATTTTTTATATCATGCTGGATACCCAACAGAAGATATCTGTAAAGTTACAAACAATGTACACGTCTAGAAGCCGAGATATTAATTGTTTATTGCAATTTTCAACGTATCCTATAGCGGATACGCTGAAAATTGCAATAAACAATTAATATCTCGGCTTCTAGAGGTGTACATTGTTTGTAACTTTACAGATATCTTCTGTTGGGTCTCCAACATGATATAAAAAATAATCAGCCAATGTACACCTCGAGAATTGAAACGGCACGTTCCGCGATATAGCGGTTACGCTGAAAATTGCAATAAACAATTAATATCTCGGCTTCTAGAGGTGTACATTGTTTGTAACTTTACCGATATCTTCTGTTGGGTCTCCAACATGATATAAAAAATAATCAGCCAATGTACACCTCAAGAATTGAAACGGCACGTCCCGAGATATAGCGAATACGTTGAAAATTGCAATAAACAATTAATATCTCGGCTTCTAGAGGTGTACATTGTTTGTAACTTTACAGATATCTTCTGTTGGGTATCCAGCATGATATAAAAAATAATCAGCCAATGTACACCTCGAGAATTGAAACGGCACGTTCCGCGATATAGCGGATAAGTTGAAAATTGCAATAAACAATTAATATCTCGGCTTCTAGAGGTGTAGATTGTTTGTAACTTTACAAGCATCTTCTGTGGGGTATCCGACACGATATAAAAAATAATCGGCCAATGTACACCTGAAGAATTGAAATGGCACGTCCCGAGATATAGCGGATGCGTTGGAAATTGCAATAAACAATTAATATCTCGGGTTCTAGAGGTGTACATTGTTTGTATTTTTACAAATATCTTCTGTTGGGTATCCAGCATGATATAAAAAATAATCAGCCAATGTACACCTCGAGAATTGAAACGGCACGTCCCGAGATATAGCGGATGCGTTGGAAATTGCAATAAACAATTAATATCTCGGGTTCTAGAGGTGTACATTGTTTGTAACTTTACAAATATCTTCTGTTGGGTATCCAGCATGATATAAAAAATAATCAGCCAATGTACACCTCGAGAATTGAAACGGCACGTCCCGAGATATAGCGGATACGTTGAAAATTGCAATAAACAATTAATATCTCGGCTTCTAGACGTGTACATTGTTTGTAACTTTACAGATATCTTCTGTTGGGTATCCAGCATGATATAAAAAATAATCAGCCAATGTACACCTCGAAAATTGAAACGGCACGTTCCGCGATATAGCGGTTACGCTGAAAATTGCAATAAACAATTAATATCTCGGCTTCTAGAGGTGTACATTGTTTGTAACTTTACAAATATTTTCTGTGGGGTATCCGACACGAAATAAAAAATAATCAGCCAATGTACACCTCAAGAATTGAAATGGCACGTCCCGAGATATAGCGGATGCGTTGGAAATTGCAATAAACAATTAATATCTCGGGTTTTAGAGGTGTACATTGTTTGTAACTTTACAAATATCTTCTGTTGGGTATCCAGCGTGATATAAAAAATAATCAGCCAATGTACACCTCGAGAATTGAAACGGCACGTACCGCGATATAGCGGTTACGCTGAAAATTGCAATAAACAATTAATATCTCGGCTTCTAGAGGTGTACATTATTTGTAACTTTACAGATATCTTCTGTTGGGTCTCCAACATGATATAAAAAATAATCAGCCAATGTACACCTCGAGAATTGAAACGGCACGTTCCGCGATATAGCGGTTACGCTGAAAATTGCAATAAACAATTAATATCTCGGCTTCTAGAGGTGTACATTGTTTGTAACTTTACAGATATCTTCTGTTGGGTCTCCAACATGATATAAAAAATAATCAGCCAATGTACACCTCGAGAATTGAAACGGCACGTTCCGCGATATAGCGGTTACGCTGAAAATTGCAATAAACAATTAATATCTCGGCTTCTAGAGGTGTACATTATTTGTAACTTTACAGATATCTTCTGTTGGGTCTCCAACATGATATAAAAAATAATCAGCCAATGTACACCTCGAGAATTGAAACGGCACGTTCCGCGATATAGCGGTTACGCTGAAAATTGCAATAAACAATTAATATCTCGGCTTCTAGAGGTGTACATTGTTTGTAACTTTACCGATATCTTCTGTTGGGTCTCCAACATGATATAAAAAATAATCAGCCAATGTACACCTCAAGAATTGAAACGGCACGTCCCGAGATATAGCGAATACGTTGAAAATTGCAATAAACAATTAATATCTCGGCTTCTAGAGGTGTACATTGTTTGTAACTTTACAGATATCTTCTGTTGGGTATCCAGCATGATATAAAAAATAATCAGCCAATGTACACCTCGAGAATTGAAACGGCACATTCCGCGATATAGCGGTTACGCTGAAAATTGCAATAAACAATTAATATCTCGACTTCTAGAGGTGTACATTGTTTGTAACTTTACAAATATATTCTGTGGGGTATCCGACACGATATAAAAAATAATCAGCCAATGTACATCTCAAGAATTGAAATGGCACGTCCCGAGATATAGCGGATGCGTTGGAAATTGCAATAAACAATTAATATCTCGGGTTCTAGAGGTGTACATTGTTTGTAACTTTACAAATATCTTCTGTTGGGTATCCAACGTGATATAAAAAATAATCAGCCAATGTACGCCTCGAGAACCCAATATTTATAATACAACGCGCAAACAGATATAGTTTCAGTGTAAACATTCGTAATAGATAATTTTTTACTGTTCACATACCAAATATTGCGGAGAATACTTGTAAATGTATATTTGCATGGTTATTCACAGTCTAGAACGCTATAAGTGCTGAAAATTTGAATTCTGAGTCGACCGAATCGAGAATACGGAGGGTTACGCTAGCGCGTGAGAACCCCTGCGCGCGCGGCGAACTGGCCGCTGAACTGGCCGCTAGCTTCAGCTTCATAATTATATTTCATTTTTTGAAGTATTTTTCACAGTGGACAATTTAACATTATAATTATTTTTCGACGACGAGTAATTTATTATTGATTTTAACTTAACGAGTTCACAAAATATGGACTTTTCCATCTTTTCCGGATACCTTTGAGAAAAATAAACATTACATTTTTTCACATACGCTGATCCGTTCGTTAAACGAAAAAATTCTTAATCTATCACTGTAGTAAGTTTGTGAATCCGATTCAATGTTTTGAAATTTTTTTTGCAACGAATAATTTCAAGTTATCTTTATTTTTGAAGACGAGCAACGTATTATTGATTTAAACTTAGCTACAGAGTCGAGTTCAGAGTGTCGGCCTTTCCATCCTCCCCGGATACATTTCGCCGCGGTGCCGCGTTTTTTTTCCCCAGAAAAAAACGCGACACCGTCACTGAATCGAAAAAATCCTTGATCCATCAATTTAGTAATTCAGTGAATTTCATTCAATTTTGTGAAATATTTTTTGGAGTAAAAAATTCCAAATTATCTTTATTATTATGTATTATGGATTTAGCGTCGAATTTACAGTCGAATTAAATGAGTGTCGACCTTTCCATCTTACCCAGACACATTTTTTAAAAAGTACCCCTATTAGTCGATAAAACGAAAAAATCCTTAATCAATCAATCCAGTCAATCAGTGAATGCCATTCAATTTTTCTGATATATTTTGTGCAGCGAACAATTCCAATTTATCTTTATTTTCGTCGACGAGCAATGTATTATTGATTTTAACTTAGCTCAGAGTCGAGTTCACAGAGTGTCGACCTTTCGATCTTTCCCACTCGCCGGGAGCGCGACCGCGCACGCAAGGTTCGTTGATCCTGGCGGTACCAAAGTTTTGATTGAAAAACGCCGAGATGTCAATCGTTAAAGCGCCGAAACGTATTGCACTGGATAACTTGAATTCGAGTATTTAACTGTTCGACTGGTTACCTTACACGATATTCCTTACTCAATTTATTGACGAGTACTTCCGTCTTTCTCTCGAAATTCCATTTATTGTCGATTCCATCGATCAGGGAAGTGTGGAACCTTGTACGAGCGATCCGTCTAGACGTGTGTTCACTTTAACGCGATTGTGTGGCTTTGATAGTTGAGTTACACGATAAACGTATTGTACAGGCTTCCTCAAATCCTCCACTTGTTTGCCCCTTTGCTCTAGATTGTTAAAGGGTAAGTTTTAGCGCATACGTAGTTATACCATGTCCGAATGTTATGTAAGGGGTTTTCAGTTTGAACAAGTCCTTGGAATCCCTACAAGTTTCTGATCGGGACTTTTTATGTTCTCCGTTTGGAAAAAAAAACATGCTTCACCGTTTTGTAATTGTCAATTTTTTAAAATATGTTCGTAATTCAAGCATCGAACAATTCGTAAAGGGTGATTAAAAAAAGGGCTTGCCAAATATGTTAAAAAGAATAGTTAACATAGAAAAAAATATATTCATATTGATATTTCTAATAAATTCCAAACACTGAGTAAAAAAATCGAAGTTTCTAAGGGTCGAAAACAATTGAGGATGTACTAAAAAGCCAGTTACTTAATTAATTAAACCAGGTTTGTCAGTTTGAACGACTCCATCGAGTCATACATTTTTCCGATCGGGACTTTTTATATTCTCCGTTTGAAAAAAACACGCGTCACCGTTTTGTAATTATCCATTTTTTTATATTTTTGATATTATATCGCTTCCTCGAAAAAGTTGAAAATTGAATTTTTCATATCGCTTCATCATAAAAGTTGAAAATAGAAATTTTCATACCGCATTCTCATAATGTTCCTTTATTCGGGAAGCTTCCTCTATAAGGAAGTCAAAAATATCGAAAATGCTTTCTCGTAGAAGCTTAGCGAATAAAGGAACATTGTGAGAAAGCTATATGAAAATGTTCACATTCAAAATTAATGAGAAAGCTGTATGACAATTTTTAATTTCAACATTCTTTTTTATATTTTCGTAATTTACATCTGTACAATTCCTAAAGGGTGTTAAAAATATGCTGAAAAAAATAGTCAACATTATTTTTTTTTTATTCACCCCGATATTCCCAATCGACGTCTAAATAGTGCCTAAAAAAAATCAAAGTTTCCAAGGCTCGGATAAAAAATTGCAGATGCATTGAAAAGCCATTTTTACTCTCCATACCCATCACACACGATCTTGACGAGAATATAGGTCATTTATTAAATGCGTAATTTTTTTTCCGCAGACGGTAATCCGGTGACCGGAACTGGCTACACCGCGGACCCGCAGAACAACGTTGCGCCGATCCAGAACGGAGTGCCAGCGTCGAACATGAACGGCTCTGATAAGTCGAACGATACATCGCCGGCAGGCTCGACCAAGGGATCAGGCCAATCGCGCGCTCGCGTGCCTCCAGGCGGCTACTCTTCCGGGCTTTGGTAAGGGCGCTCAGAGCCCTCTCCGAACCGAAACCCCCCCCCCCCCCCCATCAACATCGATAAGAGAATGAAAAAAAAACCAAAATTATTCACTCCAATTCGCTATTGGCGGTCGTTCCTATCAGAAATTGAAACCGTTCCGATCAGACTGCAAATACACTTTCCTCGCCTCTTTCGTTCCGTAAATTCCGCGAGACGCGAATAAAATCCAATCAAACTTTTAAACTCGAACGAACGCCCGAAACTCTCGCTGCAGATAAAGTCCTCGTTCGGAGCGATTAAACGGACTTTAATCTGCGATCGTTGGTATAATTTAGTTCGAGTATTCCACAGAGTCGATCGAGCGGTTTCGCAAAGTTGATGGAATTAAATTATCGAGTAGACGTCAATCGGCCGGCAGACACGTGCTCTCTTCGATGCCCGGACGTATCGGAATTGTACACTAGGTAGTCTGTGTTTCTCGAGAAAAAAAAAAACAAATAATGAAAAAGAAAAGAAAAAGTAAAAATTAATAATAATAATAATAATAAAAAGAAAAGAAAATAAGTGCACCAACCACGTCGATGATAAGTGCTTTCTTAATTCCGTGCCTTTATCACAACACACTTTTACGCTCATTTTGCTGGAGACGGACAACGGCGTCGTATTTCTTTTTTTTTTTGGTAATAACGATAGATTATTTATTTGACGCTATTGAATTGCGTATTAAAATTCCCAGTTTATTTCGTCGGCTTGATTCGCACAGTCCCGAATAATGAAAACAAAAATTTTGTGATTCTCGTCGTTGATTTGTCGATGTGCTTATTGATTGACGATAAGTGAATCTCGCTGCCCCGCTTTATTCAATTTTTTTTCGTACGGCACGCGCAAAAAATCGTATTTATTTCACTCGCGAGGATCCTCTATAACTACATATATATATCATATACACGTACTCATTAAGTGTATGAATATATATTCACGCGTTTTCACGGAAGTTAATCAGTCATCGTTTGGTGTGAGTTAAATTATATGACTCTGTAACGCATCACATTAGTCGTGATTACCACACCCCATCCCCCCTCTTTTGTACTCTGGCAATTAATAAAATTTTGTAAACAACAAATTTGACAAGTGTTTTCTTCATTTTTCATTTTATTTATTTTTATTTTTATTATTTATCCCAGACAAGAGGTGCATTTTTGTTGCCCTCTACGAAGAATGTGGGATTCATGTGGGCCGTACATGCCTTCCTTACGGGGTTAATTCGGCAGGTTTAGTGACGTTGGTTTTAATACTGCGGTTGATATACTTCGGTAACGCTATAGTTTATTATCGACGTGGCGATACAAATGCTCAAGTCTCACTTATGATCTAGGAACAACGTAAACAAAAATGTAAAGAAACATTTGGAAACATTTGACGAAATGTGGCACTGTACAATGTATTTAGCGTAATACTGATAAATTATTTAATGAATGAGACGTTTCGGCACAGAACAGTTAACGGTAACGAGATTCAGCTGCGCACGGCGCAATGTTGAAAAAAAAAATTATCCTAGACAAAGGTAAGAGGTTTTTGTTGCCCTCTTCCTGTGGCCCATAAGACGTAAAGAAAAAAAATGTAAAGAAACATTTAGAAACATTTGACGAAATTTGACGCTGCAAAACGTACTTTGCGTAATACTGATGAATCATTTAATGTATAAGTTATTTAATGAATGGAACATTTTGGCACGGAATTGTTAACGGTAACGAGATTCAGGTGCGCACAGCGCAATATTTTTTTTTGTAATGTTATAAATATTTTAGACAGAAGCTTGAAGAGTGTGGATAAGAGATTTGACGGAGCCTTGCCCGATATTACAGAGCGCGGTGAACATGTGCTTTTGGTTGGCCTCGCGCTCGAGTCTCGTAGCGATTTCGTGAGCTCTCTTCGTGATTTTCGGCGGCACGCCCGCAAGACGAGCTGCATTGAAACCGTAGGATTTTGGGCAAGCTCCTTCGCTCAATTTGTACAGAAAAGTTACCGTCTCCTGAGATATTTCCTCCTCCTCCTCGGTCTCGACCATGCAGGCCTGGAAAAAGAAATTATCAAGATTTTGTATTGTATTAATCAGAGATAAAAAAAAATGTTCGTAATTACCATGTGAGCCAAGGTGACATCCTCGTTTTTCTTGTAATCTTCGACCAACGAATGATAGTGGGTGGAGAAGAGGGTGCGACATTTCTTTTTAGTAAGCGCGTCGACGACCGCGGCGGCGATAGCCGTGCCGTCGTAGGTCGAAGTTCCACGTCCGAGCTCGTCGAGCAACACCAACGAATGAGGTGTAGCGTGCTGCAGAATCGCTGATGTTTCACTCAGCTCCACCAAAAATGTACTCTGACCGGCGAGAATGTCGTCGTTGGCTCCCAGTCTCGTGAAGATCCTGTCAGAAAGAGACAAACGACAAGTCGTCGCTGGTACGTGGCAGCCCTGCAACGCGAGGATTCAATCATTAGTTCATACAAAACAATTTAAAATTCACAATTTACCAATTCACAATTGGTCTCGCTACAGAAGTTTGGAAACTTGTTGTCAGATTAAAAATTGGAGGGTAAAATATGGTCTCTCTACAGAGTTCTTAGAAATTTCTATTTTCAAATTCACAATTGGAGGATAAAATATGGTCTCGCTACAAAGGTCTCGGAAACTTCTATTTTCAAATTAAAAATCGAAGGGTAAAACATGATCTCGCTACAAAGGTCTCGGAAACTTCTATTTTCAGAAAAGGTCGAAGGGGGTTGATAGTCGAAACTGACCATTTGCGCCATGATAGTGAGGAGGCCAACTTGGCGCATGAGCGTCGACTTTCCGCCCATGTTCGGTCCGGTGAGAATGACGAGGGACGCGGATCCTTCGGTGGCCAGAAGCGTGTCGTTCGGCACGAAATTCTCGCTCATGATGCAGGGGTGCTTGCCGTCTTTGATCTCCGTGAAAACCTATTTTGCGATCGTGACAATCGAGAAAAGAATGATGAGTAAATTGTTTTTGTCATAAAACTATAATAACAATCTGCAGTGAAGAAAAAATAATTGCAACCTTTTCGTCATCCGTTATTTCCGGCACGCACATATCGCCGCATCGCGCGTACTCGGTGAGAGACATGAGAACGTCGAGTACAGCAATTCTGTAAGCGGCCGTGCTCCACATATCGTACTTCTCGCTGAATTTCGCGAATATTCTTCGATTCAAATCTTTCAGAACCTTGTCCCGATTATTTTCGACATTAATCTGCCTCGCGAGAAGTTCTTTTCCCTCGGCCGTGTAATAACGTTTGAAGCCTTTCCGCTGTGATTGCAGCTCGTAGCCCGGTCCAATTTTTTTCACCTGATTGTCCGGAACTTCGATCTGATAACGCTTCTTGTCAGCTCCGAAAAGCGTCACTTTAACGCCGAAATGTTTTATCTGGCTCTGCAAATATTGCTTTACATCCTTCGCGATTTCCTCAACCTCCGCGAAAATCGCATCATACTCGGTGTCTACGCCGTGCTTCGGTATAATGCAGCCTTCCTTCTTCGCCTCTTCGTGATCAAATGCGACCTAAGTGACAAATAAACATATATAAATATTTATATATTCTGTATAATAAAAATTAAAAAGAGTTGGCAGAAAGGAACTTTCTGCCACAAGTATTCTAAGCATAAAACTTTCGTGTGTTCTTTGATTCAGGGCTGGGCAGTACTTAAAGTGTCGGGTACTTGTTTCAAGTATTTTTTTAGTACTTGAAGTACTGTTTGTACTATTTCAACTACCAAGTAGAAGTACTTTTTCAGTACATGCTCGCATTACGGATACTCGATGTCCTGTTTCTATTAATATCTGTCTAAACTTTGCAATGAGTATAATATTACCGATAATTTATTTTAAAAACTTCCATTGAAAAACAACGGGAATGGTTTTCGTTTTTTTTTTCATTTGTAATTTGTATTTTGTAACTTGTACCTGAAGTATTTTTTGGTACTTCGTCCAGCTCTACTTCCAGTAGATGTGTTTACTTGCGCCATTAAACTCTTTATCCCAAATACTGTTCTAAACTTACGTACCTTGAAATAATCGAGAGTCTCGCGTAAATTGGGAAAGTCGCCGTCCGGGGCGAATTTGGTGCAGAGGCTTATTAGATCGGTTTTAAACTCTGAAATAAAAATTAATTATTTCATGTACGATCCATTCGATAGAAACGCTACCGAAAAAAATGTGACTTCAGCAAACCATCGAACAGCGCGGCGATCTTCATCGTTCCCTCGTAACCTTCCAGGGCAGTCGTGAAGTCCAAGATCTTCCTTTTCGAGTAAGTGTCCCTCTCGAACATAATCGCTCGTGCATCGGGATGGTCCGCTGCTTTTAAGGCGTTTCCGTGTGTGTGGATTCTAGAAAAATAAAAAAAATTAACATCCTCAGAAAGAGATTTTTTTCTAATCGTGGAAATCGAAATGTTGCTACGAACTTGTTGAGCTATCGGTGGGTCAATCGTAAACTACTTTCATGCTTTTTCGCAAACTGTAATATTCGATTTTCTTAATTCCTTCTACGTTATTAATGAAAATTCGACTGTACGCCGAAGCGCTTGTATCAATATTATAGTCCTGCACGATTCGAAGCATACGCCTAATATATTAAAAATTCTAAATTGAAATTAAGAAAAAATGTAGATATCTTCAAAAAGACTACACATTTTTTTATAAGTCATCGTAAACGAAATACTGCTACGAACTTGCTGAGAAGTCTTTCGAGATCGGGCAGAGCAGCCAGCAAGCCACGAGCCTTTTGCACCACGTCCGGTCGTTCCAGTAACTCGCTTATCGCCTCCTGACGCTTTTTGATTTCTAATTTCTGACACGATGGCCTGCAGATCCATTCGCGCAACAATCTAAAATTAATTTTTTAAATCGCATTAATTTGTACCACATGATCGCATGGTAGTTTCGTTCAGTGAATCGCTCACCTTTTGCCGAAAGGCGTGCAACAATGATCCAGCGTATTTATGAGCGCACCTTCACCGCCGAGTACTTTCAAGTTGTTGATCGTAATCGCATCCAATACCATACTGGATACCGACTTTATCCCGGAGTTGACGACTTGGCTCGTGTGATCGGGCGGTACGTAAGTCTGGAAGCGTTTCTGCGCCAATAACTGCTGATCCAGGAAATATCGTTTCAGCAAGAACACGCAGCCACCCAGAGCGTTGACGGCGAGCTCCTTATCCTCCGCTGGCGTGAGGCCCAGAGTGTCTCCTATTTGAGGGAAAAAAGTTTTTAAATACAATTTAAAAAATGTAACAAAAAAAAGCTGCCTACTCACATGCAAGTCTTATGCTAGTGATTAAATCAATTGAAGCTTTGTAAGTTTAGGTGTTTTTAACTTTTGTAATTCTATTGGCTAAGTCAATGCTAGTGCTGAATGTAGCTAATTTATAGCTGTTAATAACATTTATAACATTACAAGTCTATAAGATTTAGTTGGCCTATTTGAGCCAGCTTAATCTACGTAAAATAATAAATGCTAAATTTAATTTTTATAATTCATAAGTTTAAGTGTTTTAACTTTTATAATTCCTTATTCAGGAGCTCCAACATTTATGATTTATTGTATACAGATTGTGAACGAGAAATCCGTCAAAGTAATCAATTATCAAATGAGAAATTTTATTGTCCGTCTCTTTCGGTTGGCGTTCCTGGATGAAACGAGTACGTACCTTCGCTGAGGTAGGGTTTCAAGCCTTCGGGCCACTCGAACTCGGAATCCGGTTGCTTTTTGAAATACCCACCCTCGTGAAGATTCTTCGGTGCGCGGAAAGAAAATTTGCAATTACACACCGCTCGTCGAGCTTTCCATATATATCGTAATAAATACCTTGAGCGTCGTCGCCGCCGACCAAAATTGGACCTCTTTCTGCAGGGGTTCTTTCATCGACGCGACTAACATATTATTGAGTATCTGCATCGCTCCCGCCGAGAGTTTGCCTCGTTCATAGATAACTTGAACCGGAGGATGATGAGCGAGAAGCGTGAGCAGACGTGAGTTGCAACGATCGTCTTGAAACTGCCCGAGATGAAATTCGCCGATCGTCGTGTCCAGAAAGCAGACGCCGTACGACGACACAGTGCTCTCCGAATCCCGTTGCTCGACCAACGACAACAGATAATTCGACTGCGGTGTTATCACTTCGGAATCTTGGGGCGTGAAGACTCGCGTGCCTCGAGTACTCACTTGGCATATTTCGCGATTAACGACTTTATCGAATTTTGTCGTTTTGGCCTCTGCGAATGTAAAAATAAAATAAATCATGGATCAAGATGGTTAGATCGTAAATCGGCGTTACAAACAGCCTATGGACGTAATTTTTCTTCGCGATAGATTTAAATCGACCTACTCTTTCGGCAGCGTTCGGCAGCCATGTCCGGAGTCTCCGTCTGCTCGACTCTCGCAACTTTGTATCCACGTTCGATAAGGTTTACGGAAAAACGACCGTAAGCGATTTCCGGAAAGCCCGAATGAGCCCATTCACCCTACGATATGAGAAAAGTTATCGCAATTTTTGATATACAATAGTGCATTACGATACTAGTACGATAATAGTTATTTTTATGGCGAGGGTCTGGGAAGGGAGTTCTTGACGAGTACGGCATTCACACGAGTCAGGACTCCCCTTTCTACGCCCTTGGCATACACATAATTTTTCCCAACAATTTCACGAAAATCTCGCGTTTTGTTTTAGGAATTGTACGCTGAGAAGTACTTTCTCGCACTAATGCGACAAAAAGACCATATTGCATTTGTATACATACGTAATATTTTTATTTCACTCGTTGGGAAAATAGTGGTTTTAGCGCACGCTTCGGGTGCAAAAAATCCCATTTTCACACCTCACGAAATAAAGTTTTGTCCGATGGTCGTGCGAAAAACGTTTTCTGAACCCGTGTGATTGCAACACTCGCCTTCGGCTCGTGCTGCAAGCTCACACTCGTCAGAAAGTTTTTTCGCACTCGTATCGAAATGTACTCGGATCGGATTCTCGCACGCGATGCGAAAAAGTGCTTTTCTGCGCTAACTTCGCAAGAACGGAATATGGGATTTTACATGCATGCGTTAGGAAAAAGTAAATCCATTATATTGTACATTAATGTTCGATAAATCGACTGACCCGCATGTAAGAGATACCGAGAACATTGGCACCCGTTACCGCGTCCATATGATAGAGCTCGTAAAACTTGCCGACTTTAAAGAACAGCACGCAATCGAAGTGTTTGCTCTTCAGTTCCCACCATTGGCGCATACCCTGGAAATATATATATATTTCTTTTAATTCGTTATTACGTAAATTCTAAATCGCTAACCTACGATCGCCTCCGCGTCTTTGCGATAGCTTTTGACGCTCGCAGTAATACTAACGGGAGTTTGATTGTTTAAGAAATCCGTTGGTACGTAAAGAGTAGTGGGATCGTAGTTCGGATCCGTGGGTGGTCTCTTTTTGATGTCCTTAATTTTGTCAGGTTTAAGGAACTCGAAATTCAGATGCGGCCACGAGTCTGCACCGGATGCCGGTCCGGAAACTGCCGATGGAATTTGCAGCGACGTCGGCTTGCTATCTCCGGCACTCTGGAGAATGTCGATATTTCAGTACAGCAGCTTTTATGGCAGACATTTCGTTAAAATATGAATGTGTTTCTATAGGAATATACAAACCCCGTTATTAGTCTTGCTCTTCTTGCTCGGAGCGCGGGTTCGCGTCGCTTTTGGACGTTTGCCCTTTTTCTGACAATACAAGGCATATTAAATAGATAAAATAAATAAATAAATCGATATTTGTAGTTTTGTAATACCTCAGGCGTTTCCTCGTCGGAGTCCGCAACGGATCCGCTCTCGTCATCGAACGAGGCATCACTGGAATCTAAATGATAACCGATCTTTTGTTTACCCATTTACCGTTTATTTTTGCCAAATTGTATTTTCAATTAATTTCGTTTTTACCTGGTTCGTAATCTTGTTCAGAGTCCTCAGCTTCGCTCTCACTCGAAGGGATGATGATCCTTCTTCTTTTAGGTTTTGCAGTTTCAGCCTCCTCGTCATCGCCATTTCTTTCCTTCAAAGGCCTCTTTCGCGTGGGTGTAAGTTCCTTGGGCTTGCTGGCCGGAGCTGCTAAAAATAATTGAAATTTGATCTTTTTCTAAGTCGGCAACAAACTTTAACAATCATTGACTTATATGGCAACAGTTTTGCAGAATCCGTACACGCAATTGTAAAATTAAAACAAACCGAAATATTGCCTTGGCTTTGAAAAATGTTGTGCAAACAAAATAAATATTGAGTAGCGTAATCCAAATTAAAAAAAAAAGGAGACTCTGAGTTCAAAAAGAAATTCAGTCATCTGCACTATAGCAATTGTTACTGAAATGATGAAAATAAAATCAATCTTATCAATTGAACTTCTACAAAGTAGGATAACACATAATGCATAAATATATGACTGCTTTCTATCGCTATAAATATAGTCATATGTAAGTTTCTCGATTTTGCCGGCAGGTGCTGATAAAAATTATTATAATAATAGAATAGAATTAATTTGATTTTGTTCAGGTTCTTACAACCTATTACAAAATTGCTATAATAATAACAGCCTTATAATAATAATAATTATTATTATTAAAGTTTACAGAAAAGGACGTGGAGGACTTATAGAATAATTAGAATTTTTTTTCTAAACGTATAACAAACTTTTACAATCATTGACTATTCTTGAAACCATGAAATTCTTACACACAATAGCTAAATTAAAACAAACTAGAATATTGTTTTGGTGTTTATTTTTATATTCTCCATTTTGCCCAAACAAAATAAGTATTGAGTAACATAATCCAAATTTGAAAACAAAGAAGACCCTTTGGATTAGGAAAAAAAAATATAGTCATCTTCTCCATGGCAATTATTACTAGAAGAATGAAAATAAAATCAATCTTATGGATTCTACTCATACAAAGTATGCGTTAAATTTGTACAAAGTAGACAACAATCGCGTAAATATACGACTATGCTTTTTATCGTTACAAATTATTTATTTATTTATAGCAGTAGATAGGAAAGTCCCTTTTCACATTTTAAAAAGTTAGTAAACTTTTCCATTTATGTACAAAGAAAAAGAAACAAGAAAATATTTAACACTTTGTGCGCTAAAAAAGAAACTAGTCATTTGGAGTAGAAAACAAACAGTAAACCGATGACCAGTAAATTGCTAAATTATTTGAAGCAGAGAATTTGGTCTGATAATAATAATATAATATCGTTATAAATAAAAAAATAATAATAATAAATATACTTTTTAAATTCTTTTACATTTGGGAAAGATCCAAGTAGGTGACCAAGTGAATTACAATTGATTGCCGCCCTTGACAAGTTAATAATAATATGTCATATCGAACAACGCGAAATTCGGTAAATCGACTGGCCCTTTTTTTTCCTTTGTTTCATGGAACGGAAAATCATCCCACGAGGAGACGCAACGAGGCAAGTAAACGAGGCATGCTTTATTTACAAATCTTCGACGCAAATACGCAGCCAATGTCCGAACTTTCCATACTGGTCTTTTGTATTACTTCTCACAGTATGTTCGTCCAAGAAAAATTACGATCGAGTGAGCAAATACGAACCTTTAACCTTCGATGGTTTGGACTCGCGTTTAGGAGTTGTCGCCTTTGGTTTCGCCGACGGTTTTGCATTATTAGCGCTGGGCTTTCCTTTCGTAGCCGGCGTTTTACCCTCTCCCGGCTTAGGATTCTTCGGCGAAGAGAAGTAATTGTACAACGAATTTACCTTTGGCATTTTTCGTGCTTAAACGACGGTTACTCGCCGCTTCTGTACGCCCTTACAAAACGATCGAACACATTCACCGAGGGATAAACACAATGCCACCTGCGAACTTTGCCGCAATATGAAATAATGTGAAATCGCGGGAAACGCCGATGGGGTGGTAAGATAAAATTTACGCCAAATCAACATCAGCCAAAATTCATTTCCGCTATAAAGTAACCAGGCTGGAGAAACACTACGTAAATTTATATTGTATACACAGATGGCGCTGCAAGACTGTTTTCGATGGGATTTAACTTTTATCCAATAGTTTAAGCAAGCGCGCGAAGAAGAGAAGTCGAAAACACTTTTTTTTCACTTCTTGAAGCGGACTGTGGTTAAACGCACTAAAGTTTGTCACCGATAATCGAAGCACCGAGAGTCCGCGCTCGACTTTAGGCCATTGTTATCTCTTCCCTTTTTTTATTCGTTTGTATAAAGTGACGTCTTACCGGAATTACGTCACTGTCAGTTTGAAACTTTGATTGTTTGACCGGAAGCGACGTCAATTAGGAGAAACGTCAACATCGGTCAAAAAATGAAGCTTTAAAACCGCAAGTGAAGTTTTTCCTATCTAGACCGGAAGTGACATCATGTGACGTCACTTCCGGTCGAAAAATGAGATTTCCAAACCGGAAGTGACGTCTCCTATAGATGACGTCACTGCCGAACGAAAAATGAGATTTCCAAACCGGATGTAACGTTTCTCGTAGATGACGTCACTGCCGGTGTAAAAATGAGACTTCCCCTAGAACTTCAACTTCCGGTGGAAAAATTACATTTTCAAACCGGAAGTGACGTATTCCTGATTGACGTCACTACCGATCGAAAAATGAGATTTTCAAACCGGAAGTGGCGTATTCCCGATATGACCTCACACCCGGTAAAAAAAAATGCGTTTTTCAAACTGGATGTGATGTACTTCCGGTATTACGTCTCTTCTGATAAAAAAATGAAATTTTCGAACCGGAATTGACGTAAAAAATTAGATTTTCTGGAGGTTCTTTATAGCCCAAGACCCGGCAAACCCACATTTAATTGGTACGAAGCGATGAGCTTAAAAGCGCCTTCGATGGTTAATGATAATGGAATCTCTCGGGGTCGTGATGAGTTATGCTACGGCTTCATGGTATATGACTGATGTCACGAACGAGCCATACGTCGTAATGTCCCAGTAGGTATAGCGGCGTTGAATATAACGAATACGGATCGATCTTTAGTGCGGTAGGATATGCCATGTGTAAGCGTGGGTGTTAGCTGAGGGTAGCGCGGTAAGAAAAAAAAAAAGAAAAAATGAAATGCTCGTTCAAACTCTACAAAACTGAACGGCGAATAATTTTGAAATTTTCGTCAAATGCAGAGGTGTAAATAAAACAAAAAGTTGGCTGGTCAGTCTCGAGTGAAAAAAAAAAAATGTTTGAAGGCCATAGAGACAAAACAGGGCTTTAACCTCGCCTTAAATCGATGAGTCCGGGCGCAGGCGGCACGCGTGGGTGTTCCAGGGAAAGCTCGACGGAAAGTGCGTGTTTGGATGGCTTGCGCCGTCGAGCTCTCATAGGTCGGACACGGGGCGCCCTGTTGGTCTCCCATTGGCCGGAGCTTTTTTTTTTATTTCGCTCGCAAAGGTCTCTCCCTCGGGGATTTGGTCGTGCCACAGGCGGCTCGTTCGGTGCGCATAAAAGCTCTCGAAATTCGACGTCAACTAAGTTGTAGCGTCGACGACGGCGCAAGATCGTAACCCGGCACTAAATCGTCGTCCTCGAAAGCTCAACCCCCGCTCGAGCGCCAGTTATCACCCACTGTCAGCCGAGGGAGCAGCAGGAGCAGCAGCGAGCAGCGAGCACCACCAGCAGAAAGCAGCAAACAGTGCCTCGTCGCCCAACAAACGTCTCGAGTCGTTGTCGAACGATCTTAACGTAAGGATGGTGCGTTTGTTGAATACCAGTCTGGCATTGGGCCTCGCCCTTACACTCTGCGCTACCCTGCCGCGTGCCTCAATGGCAATCGACTTGAGCCGACTCTACGGGCATGCAAACTCCAAACGCACCGGTGAGTAAACGTTAAAAACAATATAATAGATTTTTACTTTTTCGGCACATTTTTCATATAAAAATAAGCCTTTGTTTTTTCGGTGAATCGCAAAAAAATTCGTGACGATAGTAAATATCGTACCAGTGTGTTGCACACACTATATAGAACCGACGTCAGGTGGGAGTGCCCTTTCGGCTCTTCGTCGATCGATAACGCGATAACTACCCGCGAGCACCAGTTGCTGCCAAACGTGCAATACGAAAAAAATGCTCGGCGCTCAACAAGCTTCGCTCGTAGACACGCGAGAGAGAGGCTTTATTTTAAATAGGTCAAATGTCGATGGAAAAAGGCAATTTGTACATTTTGTGAAAATAATCGTTCGAGCGCGTTGGAGAGGCTCGTTTCGATTTAGATAATATATTAGCTTGATTGCGATTATTATCGTGCATACGGATGATTATGGATTATTATTGAATGATGCATTATTTTTTGCGACGCTCGGGCAGGTAACGCTTGTCACGCTTACGAACCGTTCAAATGCCCGGGCGACGGTGCCTGCATCTCCATTCAGTACCTCTGCGACGGAGCGGCGGATTGCCAGGACGGTTACGACGAGGACTCACGACTCTGCACAGCTGGTGGGTTATCCAATTTGTTATTAGTCGGGGCTTTCCATCCGGCCGTG
This sequence comes from Stenichneumon culpator, assembly GCA_964017025.1. NCBI lineage: Eukaryota > Metazoa > Arthropoda > Insecta > Hymenoptera > Ichneumonidae > Stenichneumon > Stenichneumon culpator. The sequence goes on along the minus strand of OZ024776.1, from coordinate 11,078,352 downwards.
GAAACGATTACGTTATAATGACGGATTGATGTGATTGGTCCATTCTGTCAGACGATGCTAGTATCTGACAGAAGGAACCAATCAAATCAATCCGTCATTTTAACGCACTCATTTCCATGGCTGGATGAAAAGCGCTAGTTGTTTTTATTGTTGATGTTGATATTGATGTTGTTGCAATTGTGCCGGGGTTGTTGTTGTTTGTTTCTTTATTTATTTTTTATTTGTTTCGACGGGAAAAACTCCTTTAGAAAAAGAGAAGCACGCTGTAGTCTATTTAATTTGATGTAGAATAGTATAAAAAGCACCTGATAATTAACCGATATTTATTTATTTATTGATCAACGGGAGAAAACCCTTTTACAGAGAAATGTAATATGGTCTATGTGACTTAACATAATGCAATGTGTAAACTATAAAGTATTAAGTACTGAAGATTAAGTAACTTTTTGGCGTCATTCATGCCCTGCACAGTACATACAGAATATCACATGAATCACAGCGAATATTATTTATTTATTTATTCGACTTACGGGATAAACCCTTTTACTTACATACGACTATAAAAAATAAATCAGTAAATAGAGGAAGTGTTAAAATTAGAATAATATCCCCAGATTGCATCTTAATATAAAACTAGATAAAATATATTTCACTATTTTATTAAGACATTATTAATCAACACACCGATTATTAGTCTCTGGTAGCAAGATTATTCAGGGATAAAAGTCATTCAGAGACAAGATTTATTGACAGTCTTCTCTTTAACTAATTGTCAAAATAATTGGGTCTTATAACTACTTTTATATCTCGATTTAAAAAAAATAAGGAAAAAAAGATAGAAACAGTTGTTGTTTGTGTGCAACAAGTTTTGTTTTAACACTTTTACCATACGGTCTGGTTCCAGCTAAGAGACCACCGGTCGAAGAGACAGGAAGCTTCTTGCAGTCCCTGCTCGCGAGTCACGGTCCGAATTATCTTGAAAAACTTTTTGGCTCCAAGGCGAGAGATGCCCTGCAACCGCTCGGTGGGGTCAACCAAGTCGCCATCGCTCTCTCTGGTGAGTAAGCGAGAGTACAAGAATTACACGTTTCGTTATATTTTTCAACGAACAGTAGGCGAGTTTGCTGTTTGATGTACGAATTATTTATTTTGTTTCATATCTTACACCTTTGCAGAATCGCAGACGATCGAGGACTTCGGCGCTGCTTTACACTTGATGCGAGCCGATCTCGAACACTTGCGCTCCGTTTTCATGGCAGTAGAGAACGGAGATCTCGGAATGTTGAAGTCACTCGGGATAAAGGATTCCGAGCTTGGCGACGTTAAGTTCTTCCTAGAAAAGCTTGTCAACACTGGATTCCTCGATTAAACTTTCCGTAACGCACGAAACTTGTTGCGTCATCGCTACTGTGTCTCCTGTTCGAGTGAGCCGATCTCTCAGATGGTAGCGTAGTCATGCTCGAGCATTGTAGAGACGCAGTGACGCAGCGGGAATCACCGTTTCCATTGTTCTCGACAGATCCATAAGAGGTGAAAGAAGATGATCGTACAATTTCGTTTTTTTTCCAACTCGTTACATTTTTGTAGTGATTCGCGGTCTCGGGACGCTGAATTTATTCACGTTCATAGTGTCTCACCGGGGAGGAAGAAAGAACAAACTTAAAGCAACATAAATTTTATTTCACTCGGTGCGAAAACAGCAGTTTTTTAAAACACCAATTTTCACAACTAGGGAAGTAAAAGTTTTTACGACACTTGTGCACAAAACTTTTTCTTAAGTCATGTGATCGCAACACTCGCCCTCGGCTAGTGCTGCAAGCTCACACTCGTCAGAAAGAGTTTTATCCCACTAGTATCGTAATGTAGTATTGTCTCATCTCTCGACATTCAAGCTTAGCTTTGCGTGTATCGTGCACAGAACGAGGGTTCAATCTCTACCTTGGTCAATTTATTTTTTAATCCGGGATGACGACACGAAGGAGCAAGCGCGCTGGATCGAGTGTGATAATAATGATACGCAAACGCAACGACATGGCCTACGTGAGATAAGTATTATCCGTGGGGCGCTTTAATTGTTGCAATGGCTGGACGTTCCCGCGTACTAGAAGGTCGTACAGTTGTCCTAATGATGTCAATCCGCTCCACCCGAATTCGCTGTCGTAATCGAACGGCCGTTGATGGATCGAACGATTAAATTTCATTAGGACAACTTGCATTTCCGTTAACAAAAATATAAATACACCGACGATAATCTATACTCTCATGTGCCATATTATTAATTATTGATAGTATATGACAAATATATATATATATTTTTTGTTTCCCTCTTCAAGCAGTCGCACAAGGTCGACTTCCAGGCTGCCTATAAAAATTAACTTTTACCCTATTGTATGTATTTTCTATCGACGCTTTAACTCGATTCTCTTCCGTCTGCTGTGTTAATCTTTTTATCGGAGATCGGGGAATTCCAATTAATCGATAATGGAATGAAAATTAAAAAGCACAATCCCCCAGTTAAAATTTTGCACGGTCGTGCGAAATTTTATCTGAATAATAAATTAATACTGTTTAATTATTACCGACCCAAAAGCTGCGCTTTTTGAATTTTTCAATTTAAACAAATAATTATTCGTGTACTCTGTATTATTTTTATTGAGCTAGTCGAGAGTTACACATAAATTATTGCCGTAAAAGCTACCGCACACGAATTATATCGAGTACGTTAATATATAAGTTATTTTAGTAAGATGAATATTTAATTAAATCGCTGCGATATTATTTTTCCATTGATCAATTGAGCCACGCTTTTTCCGGATAGCACGAAATATTTGTCAAGCTTTTCGCGTTGTATATCGATCGATGAGAGGATTAGAGAAAAAGCGATATAGTTGTGAGTCTCGACGAATGGATGTGTGGTTACACGTTTAAATTATCAGTCGTGTCGTCATTCTCTGTGCATCTTATTTTATTAACGGGCTCCTACTGGCGCTCAGAAAGAGAACAAGAAACCACTCGAATAAGGTCTATAAATAGTTTCACACCACTGCACGATTGGTAACAATTTTTAATCTAGGAGAACTGGAGGTAATCAATTCAATTCACTTTTATTCAAGTTTCGTGGTGCAATCTGACTTCTTAAGGGCTCGTACCGTTTGCGGAAAAGTACTTTTTCGTCTTTGAAAAGGGTTTTTTTACCATGAAACCCCCGATTTATAAAAACTGGCATTATGTAAAAAAAAAAAGAAACAGATTTCGTAGCAGACAAAAAAGTCATTCGCCACATGGATATCAGAATGTGACCTTTGAGAGTCAGATTCATTGATTTTCTTGCAAAATAACGTATCACCGGTTTCAAGATATTTCGTTGTCATTTTCGATGTTAGATACCCCCTTAAGCGTTCGAATTTTGCAAACTACTTTAGCATCAAGTACAAGCCCCACATGTATGTACCTGCAAGTGCGCTTTGAGCACTGAACGTTCCCGTCTATCTAATCACAGTAAAAAAGAACATAAAAGAAATAAGTTCACGCCGAGTCTCACGTAACGCAATATTTTACAATAATTAATGTTTAGAAAAAGTAATTGTGCGGCACCAGTCCGTTTGATTTTACGGAGTGGCTGTAAGGTAATTTTATGGCTGTAAAAAAAATGTCAACGATTTGTCAGTAATGCAACTTCTTTAAAGGCCATCAGGCATCATACATATCAATATATGACTTATCCATATCAAGATACATATCAAGATCGGACTTTTAACGTCCGATCGTGCATCACTGACGATCGTCGTTTTAATGAAACTTGTAATTATTAAGATTTCGCGGTTGTTTGTAACACGTGAAAAATTATATACTTTATATCACATCAGTGCGGAAATTGCAGTTTTACGCACGCTTCGCGTAAAACCCCCATTTTCGCACCGCGTGAAATAATAATTTTGTACGTCACTCGTGCGAAAAACGTTTTCTCAACTCGTGTGATCGCACACTCGCCTTCGGCTAGAGCTGCAAACTCACGCTCGTCAGAAAGAGTTTTCTCGCACTAGTATCGTAATGTATTATTATTTGTGTATGAAGAATTATTTGTCGTGAGATCGAGCATGGTCGCGATGGTCGTAATGACAATGAAATCAATACCGATTGTTGGTATCTCTATTAATAATGTAAACATCGCATACATATCATGATATATATACATATATCAATAATATATACATATATGGAAGATGAACACAAAAAATACACACACACACACACGAAAGAGTTCTACGAGAAATGGGTGAATCGCTGTAAATCCCTATCTCTCTTTCCGACGACTGGGTCAACTATTAATAGACAAAGGTCGACGAGCATAACTTAGTAAAAACTCGTCAGACTTGGCAATACAACAACGAGCTGCCTTTGGAGTAAAATGTCTCGCACAAACGTGTGCAATAAATGGAAGGAGAGAAGGAGATAAAACGGACAACGAATTCGTCGATTTATTCCACGTCGAATTCGCCGATTTATTCCACGACGAGTTCGCCGATTTATTCCACGACGAATTCGCCGATTTATTCCACGACGATATCGACAACCGAATTCCATGAGGGCACGTCGGGTTTATAAGCATAGTCCAACAGCCCTTTTGGCATTAGCTCGTCGATATTTTTAGATAAACTCGTCGCGCGCTGCAATGACATAAAAAAAAACATATAAAAAAAAGGATAAAATATCTTGTAAAAAAATTGACCCGAGAGTAATTTTATGAGATAGATAAATACTATTTTGGTATAATAAGAAGTAATCCCTCCAGGTTAGCGACCGCGATTCAATATAGGGCCTGAATCGTGGGAGCGCTTATGGGGAACCTCTGCATCATTGACGCCAAAGGGTCAAGACGTTCCTCTTCGCTCATTATTCATTGCCGTGCCTTGTCCCTTTAGCACCTTGATGTTAAACAAAACTCAGTCTCTCACCGTTATACAATGTATAGTGCTGGCTCGAATACAATGAGCGAGCTCGGCTTGAAGCTATGGAACTTTATTTAAAGAAAATAATAATGAAGAGAATAAAATAAATGAAATAAAACGAAAACAAATAATTATTGCCCGATGGAATGAAATTTGTGGGAAGGCGGTGTTTTATGGTATAATTTTAATGCCCGACTGTTTTCTCGCTCTTTTTATTCAGATCGAGCACTCGACACATACACAAATGTAAATGATGGATGGACACAAGAACGATGAAATATTTAAAAACAAAAGCGGTAGAGCTAAAATTTTTCAAATGTGTTTTTGAAGAACTTCATCTCGACCGATGGGCATATTCATGAAATTATTCGACACGTCTACATGTAGGTATATAGGGGTGAGTAGGACAATAAGAACATAACGAAAAAATTGCGTATCATTGTTTAAGATACGCGGATAACGTAAAAACCAAACGACAACAGGAAAAAATCTTATCGTTATGTCCTTTAATTCCGCCTATCATCGTCACCTCTGAGTATCTGTATCGATGGAATATTTCTTGAAGCAAATAAAGTCTGAACACCTTAATTTATATCCTTCGAATAATTATTATTAATTCCCTTTTTAAGTATTTAACGTCCAAGATTAAACGTCCTACACAAACCCGTTATTTTCATTACTGGAATCGCTGTCATATTTAATAATTAGGGGAGTGTGGGGGCAAAACCGGACAGTGGGGCAAAACGGGACAGTGAAGCAAAATGGGACAGTGGGGCAAAACGGGTCAGTGGACCAAATCGCAATTTCCCAACAATTTTTGGATGACCATGAAGCATCGAAAATTGATTAAAAAATAGCGTGTAATGGGGGAAAATGTTGCCGCATTGATACATCCGGATTTTTTTGCTCCGTTTTGCCCCACTGCCCCATCAAAAAATTATTAGATTATTACGTTTTGTCCCACTGTTCCATTTTACCCCGCTTTTGCCTAAACACACGCTACGTTGAGACACGAGCTCAAGCACGTCTCTAAATTATCGCCTATGGGGACTGCGGGAAATGTCCACAGTAAACCGTCGTGGAGGGGAGGATGGCTTTAATCCACTGACAGCATCGGCGCCAGGAAGTCTATCGCAACTTCGCGATGACGCTAGATATCAGCTGGTTAGCCCAATCAGCTGAGCGAGAACTCTGGTCGAGTAGGTTGATCTATTTTTTTTCGTCTATGGTATGAATATGACTGAATATGTGGAATTAAATGAAGTCCGAACACCTTAATTTATATCCTTTGAATGACAATTATTAATTCCCATTTTTATTATTTTACGTCCACCCTTTGGTGTCTTGCACATGCCCTATATTCTCCCAATCAGCTGAGCCAGAACTCTGCCCGAGTAGGTTGATCTATTTTTTTCGTCTATCGTATAAATATGACTGAATATGTGGAATTAAATTAAGTCCGAACACCTTAATTTATATCTTTTGAATGACAATTATTAACCCCCATTTTTATTATTTTACGTCCAGCCTTTGGTGTCTTGCAAAAGTCCTATATTCTCATTTTATTGTCATTGCTATCCTATTAGATATTTATAACATTATAACATACGCTAGGTTCAGACACGAGACATCTCTACAGAAACGTCTATAGTAAGCAGTCGATGGAGGGGACAGCGTTAAATCCACTGGGCTGCGTTTAGAAATCATACCAGGGTAACTAGCTTTTCTCTCCGACATTCACGCTAGCACAGCACTCTCTCTCTCTCGTTCTATGTTATCCCAGGTAAGTTTCCGAACTTACGAACGAGACTAGAGTAACTTCACGATGATCAGCTGTTAGTCCAATCAGTCTGAGCCAGAACTCTGGCCGAATAGGTCGTTCTGTTTTTTTATCGTGTTATAGTATAATAGTATAACAATGTGTGTCTAGATCATGGATCACGAAGATGAATTTCTCAACTCCTTTTTTACTCAAATATCACAGCTCTGTTTCGAAAAGGCTAAGGAGTCGCTGGTAAGTTGAAAGGCAAACAAAATGATAACATTGAAATTTTTTAAATTTTGACGAATTTCACCTTTTACAAGCTGTCTACCTTAATTCCTAATTTAGATTCAGAATAAAAAATAGTGTAATAAAAATAAGTATCAATCTAAGGCAAGTGTAATAGAACTTCTGAAAATTTATATATGTTGAAACAGTTGAAATTAACAATCAGTATTGTGCACGATTTGCGTAACATCTAATGATAATAATAATGCTAATTTATTATTTATTTATTTATTTGTTTCAATGGGAATATCTTTTACGAAAAAAATATAAGTTATAGTCTATTTAATTTTTTTAAAATTTTAATTCAATTTATTGATGGAGTAACTTCTTTAGACAGAACTCGAAAGTTGTGAACCAAAAAAAAATAGGCACATTTGATGTAAGATAGTACAATCGAAGATCTATAATTAACATTCCAAAGAGGTTATTATTAGGTTTTCATCTACGTTCATGATAACAGTGTTGAAATTTGAACAAACATTAAGGAAAAGGAACGGGAACGCAAGACGGACCATGGAGAGAGAAAGGTTGGTCAAATGGGAGCGTGGGGAATGCTCCTGACGCATTTGCCACAAGTCGCCGTGGCCGAACGCTCCTACGCCGATTTAGGCTTCCTTCACACAAAGAACAAGGGATTTCTCAGAAAAGACGTAAGTGCTCGATTAAATTTTTATCCAAATTTTCTATTCAATTCAATTTTACTCCAGATTTTTTTTTTTTGATAAAATGTTTCAGAATTCATTGAAAACAATGTACGAGGCCTTAAAGGCTGATCTGAGAAGACTCGAGGAAATGACTCGAGGCACGGATTCCATAGGCACAACCGTCGCCGAAGTCTCCAGCCAACTGTGTCAGTTTATCACTGCGAGAATACAGCTGATCGAGTTGTTAGTTGTTGTCAGTTAGTCGGCCAAACTGTCGAGCTGCCCAATGGAATTCTGACGTAGTAATGATTTTTTCTTTTTGTCGTTGCAGTTATGAGAAGATGTACAATATGAGCGTCAGCAACAAAGTAATGCGCCACCAGGAATTGCTGCAAACTATCGAGTCGATAGTGGAGACGCACTCGCTGTCCTGCTCGCATCTGGCGCTCACTGCCATCAAAGCGGCCTTAACGTAATAATAACTCAAACTTTCCTTTAAATTTTCAAGGCCTGAGTCGTTTTTATATGCTTACAATGCCAAACAACCAAAAAAAATGTATAGGAATATATTACCAGTTACTAGATAGATTGAAGAAAGCAGTTTAAACATAAAGGATTGTGTCGCAGATAATGGGATCACCCACATTTTTCATTAGTTCAAAAAACTTGCATTTTTATTGTATGATAAAAAGTATTTTACGAAAAAAGTCATGTGCAATATAGAATTGCTGCAAAAAGTATCATTACTTTATATCCTATTTCCAATTGCGTCACTACGCAGGTCCACTGTATACCCAATACTCATGAAAAAAATGTTTCAAAGAATATCGAACTTGCGCTTTCATACACTTTCTTGGACTTTGAAAAAACAAGTTTACTCAGAAACGATTCAACATTTTTGTCTTTGGCAAAGTCTGTGTCTATCAATTTTTTTATTGGAGTCTCAAAAAACTGAGACTCCAGAAGACTTTAGAAGAAACTTAAACTCCGTACTTACAAACATCAGTAAAAAAATATATTTAAATATAAAAATCATATATCATTTAATGATTTGATAATAATAAGATTTTTATTTGATAGATTAGAATGCGAGATATTAGTGCAACTATTAAGAGCGCAAGTTGAAGTACAAAACTGGAGATTTCTTTCGACGTTGATGGCACTTTACGGTGCGCAAGCAAGAATGTCCGCGTGGGAGAGGAGCTTGCAGAGCAAAGAGGTCGGTAGACAATTAAAAGAATTTTCTTGCACACTTCGAGAAGCTAGTAAATAACTTTGTCGTCTATATTCATAGTCCTGGAAACGCGGTTTCGGAGCGACATTCCTTAAAACTAATCAACAGCCGGCATTGTACCAGTGGCTCGTAAAATTACGTAGTGCAGTTTTAGACAAATGCTCTCTGTACTTTCACACGACTTTGAGCCAACAGGCCGGGCCGGGAGAAATGCGGAACGTCATGAGCAAACAAAACGTCGATTACTATCACAAGTGAGCTTTTTTTGCTTTTTTAGCCAATTTTATTAAAATAGTATAAATATATCTAAAAAATATATCAAAAATAGTATAAACACATCTAAACTATTGTTTTTTTTCTCGAGGATACAAACTTTCCAACGAAAGTGGGATCTTTTGGCAATCTTGTTCGTCTTCGACGCCAGGGGTGCCGAAAACTTTGGATCGGGCTACAGGCATCCCGAGAGAGAGCCCGACATATCACAAAATTTAGTCATAGTAACCGGATGCCCGAGTGTAAGTTTCGTAGATAACCACTGTTACGTCCTGCCTCTCACGACTATTGTTTTTAACTGAAGTACTAAATTATTTTCCCACGATTGATTTATGCTAAATTCATTTTTTCCTCCGACTTCTCGATTTCGTTACACGACACAAGACGTAAATACCAGATTTCTGCAAAGCCATATCAGCTCCCGATCATGAGCTTTTATTCCTATAATTTTCCCGGATTCTCACCTTCAAAAGTATTTTCCCAAATTTTACACATTTTCTTTATAAATTAAAACTCGCCTACAAGTTGTTTCAGATATTTTTACAAAAACCCACATTCAAGGGTGTTTTCTCAAATTTTATACGTTTTCTTTATACATTAAGGCTCACCTATAAGTTATTTCAGATATTTTTACAAAAACCAACCTTCCACTGGGACAACATCCAAAGTTACATAAAGGAGCGTCAAGTCGAGCTCGTAAACATGGAGAAGATCGTGCAGATCAAGAGTGCAAAAGACGCGTCGACTTACGCGATGTACAACATCGATCCAAGAATGACTCTGGTCACTGCCTTCGAGAGCGCCAAGCAGAAAGACAAAGAAACACCTGTTGCCAATTTTATGTCCGAACTGTGCGCTCAGCTCAGATGTAACAAAGTATACGAGGGTTTGAAATTGTCAAAATAAACGATAACGCGTAGATTTGTTATTTTTACAAAATAAAAATTCTTCGTTACATGAAACATCTTTTTTATTGCGAATACATTTGTACACGTTCTGTTATAATTTTTTTTTCTCCAAGTTCCAAGCGAGAATCATTAGTACTAAATCCTTTTTCACTCGTCACGAGGAAATGTAACTCTGTCACATATTACCAAACATCTTCTTTTCATGTATTTCTTGAACGTGTAATTTTCTAGAAATCTGTGCTCCGTTACGTAGTTTTAAGTGTTACCAACAACAAAAACACACTTTAAGATAGAATATGTCAAAATTTGTAAATTTACAAAGGATTTTTGTTTAAAATTGAAAAATGTGCCACGTCTAAAAATGGTCAGTGCTGAGCGTATGAGACTCGTCCGAATCCGATACGCTCGATTCTTCTTGTTTGCATAATTAGATTGAGAAGAGGAGGTCGCCGTAAATTGTGACTGAGCACGTTTTACCTTAAATATCTCTTTTTGGCTCACCCTCATAGTTTGGGCCTCACCCTTTATAGTTTGCTCGATTTATATTAATATAATCTATAATTATTATAGTTATAAATTATTACAGACGAAACATTTAAAGATATGTACAATTAAATATTTATGGACCGCGAGGATCGTTCGACACATTGTCCATAACAAATACGTGTATTCGAGATTATGCACGGACATGACGCACATGCCGTTAAGTAATTACAGGTGCATGATACACGATTATTTTTGAGACTCATTGTATCATGTTTTTAATTTTTTAATTTTTTTAAGTACTTGAATGCCACGTTTATTATTATCCGCCAGTGACATCGAATGCGTCCAATGATAGTCAGAAATTTTCTTGATTTTCATCCCAATGCTCATTGTACAGTCGTCTGAAAATAGTATCATCAATGTTACAACACAATTTTAACGTTTTCGTCGTTAAGACAAACTACGAATGTTTAAAACACTAATTTATGTTCAAACGTGCAGTGAATACAACCACTTTTTTTTAGTTCTTATAAAACTTAAAATGTTTTAATTTCTTAAATTTTTTATTCAAACTACGTGAGATTGGTGCCCAAGAGAAACTGCTGCACGTAAGTTCTACCACTACAAACTTCCTAGCTACACGTAGACGAAACTTTCGAAAACACTGCAAAATCAACGTAAGCAACTTAAAGAGTCACACTAACGGGAGCTGTGCACTCGGTAAAATTATCCGATTTCTTCGTAAGGAAGCCTGAAAAACCAAAAAATTATTATCGCGGCCTCCCGCGATGTATCGTACAAAGCAATGGAAATTAATTGGAATTTTTAGGTTGGTGGTAAAACACATTATACTTATGCAACGCTATGGGGCTACGCTACGGTCTCGTCATCCATCGATCTGATTTTTTAGCATACCGTACCTATTTTGAAGACGCGACTGCTTGCGTCGTCTTCGAATTATGTATATTATGATCCCGTTAATTGCGATGATCGCTGCCAGGCAGGATAAACCTATAACTGTAAATACAAGATTATTTATTATTTTACAAACAAATGTCGCTGATTTTACAAACTGAGTTAATGTTATAAATTTTGTTCATTTTGCAACTATATTTCGAAAGATTAAAGAAAAAACACAGAAAAAAACTGTGGAGAAAAAACGTTTATCAAAACTACAAATCTTCTAACATTGAGTAACACAATCTTATTCGCAAACTAAATCAGGGCATTAAATAATGTCGTATGACAAATATTTGTTGTTTAATTCCTTTCGGAGCAGGATGGCATGGGCGAGCAATAAAACACAGCCGATGCAAAAGAGATTAATATGTATTTAGGAAAAGCTCTGTAGAGAAAGAAAGATGTGTCCGCCTCGACATCGGAAACGGAAGTGAGGTAGGTCAGACGCTGATCGCGTCGTCGCGAAAAAGGAGAGCTTGAACTACTCTAGTCAATCTAGTCTGCTCTAGTCTCTAGGTTACAACAATATTGAGCAACTTCGCTTACTTAGAGAATTGGAGATCGAGGTAGATGAATCGGCGGACGACGTCAAACATTTGCTAAACGCTTGCAATGTTCCATTTGCCGCATGGCACTTCAAGTCCAATATCTTACAGAATAGCGGAAATAGATTTACGCTGTTGAATGGTTCTAGTTTGCATCGCGAAACGAATGCAGGTCCTCGAGCGAAAAATATTGGATGCATATTGGTGTCCTCGTTATCGTAACCGTGCTCTCCAAACTCCGATTGGTTATTTACTGCATATAGAAGAAAAGAAGATTACAATTGCGACTTGTGAACAGCGACCGTTCGTACTTCAATGCGATAACACAGTTATCAACACATATTACCTGTTATATTAAACATCTTCTTGTATAACTCGACACTATCGAAAAGATCTTCGAACGCGTAACCGTTGTTGGCACTCACGAGAATGTCTCCTATCCTTGGATTATTACTGAAGTGATATTTCTCCGGTATATCCTCGCGTCTATAAACTTGAAACTTCGATGTTTCATTAGCTGCAGCTTTGAGCTTCGTGTAAATAACATCTTGGTAGTCTAAATAAAAAATGAACAACCTTTTCAGTAAAAGTTCTTAAATTGCATACTTAATTGTTGATTCGGTCGTCGAACGTACAAATTAATTTTTATTTAATAATGAATTTAATAATGTAAAAAACACTAACCGGGATCCGGTGTGATTAGCACAATCGTGTTTTTCGAGATGCCTCGATAACCGGATTTTCCGATATAACTCGTTATGTTCACAACTCGATCGAGCGTCACGCTGACCATTCCGTGATCGCTGAGATGTACGACATTTACATCCTTGAGATTATTTTCGTCCAATTTGTCGTAAAGATATTTCGTAATGTTATCGAGTTTCTTGAGTAGCTCGTTTATGATAGGAGCATTGATGCCATATCCATGAGCGTGAAAATCCGGTTCTTCGATGTACAACACTCCAAAATTTATGGGTTTCAATGGATCCAAGAACCAGGAAATCATTGTATCCACTCTTTCCTCCCACGGCACAGATACATTGAAGTCCTTTACGAATTCTGGCACTGTGCCGTTGTACGAGTACTGGGAACCCGGCCACATAACAACGCCGGAGTGCCTTCCATTGCCGTTCTTTTCATTCATTGTCTGAAAGTAATGTCCGAGTTTACGAAGGTAGGATCTAAGTAGAGTAAAAGTAGATAGAATGTTGAATTGTCAGGCATAAAAGCTAAAATACTTCTTATAATTGGTACATTTCATTTTAAAAAATCTATCGTAGCTGGCGTCACAAATTATTCGGTACCCGCCTTTGGACGAATTATACAAATTGACAATGGATTAGAATGGAAGATTTTAAGCTGCAAACTCTTCTCATGCGAGAAATTGAATGGAAACAGATTTTGAATACAGCCAGATAATCTGAATCTGAGGTCGAAAGTATCAACGGAGCAACATCCAGGATTCAACTCCAGAGCCGCAAAACATTTGCTTTCTAATTTAATTACAATGCATATAGATTCATGTACACAGCGCCTCAATATTGGAGCAGTAATTTTTAAACTCAGCGCTAAATCGCGAGGATGATTGCGTCATGAAATTCAGACAGACCAATGAGGAAATGCATTATTATTATTTCGGTTTACAGAAAGTGAGTTTACAACTTATAAAATCGGCATCTAGGTAAATCGGTCTTTAAGGAGAGAGCAGCTGAGAGGATTCATAACTTCAAACTACGCTTGAAGTTATGAAATCTTGGAAAATTAATATTGGACATTTTTTAAAAATACTTTTGAACATAGAAGTGTTAATTTTATAGAAAATTCTATTATGATTGAAATACTACTTATATAATGTAAAAGGGCAATGCCTGTTAATTAAATAAATAAATAAATACATTTGCACCATGTCTTCATGTGAACATGTGTGCACCTAACATGTTTTGAACTGAGTTATCATTTATGAGTAGCTTAGAGGTAAAAAATACTAACCCAGATAGGAAGAATATTTGGATTGTACTGAAAGAGTTGCGCAGAATCGTTTATAGTTTTACCGTCGACGTAGATCTGCGCGTCGATAACTCCATGATTTTCGGTGTAAAATCCGGTGGCAATTGTATGATGATTGGGAAAAGTTTTGGTCGCGAATGCGTTGATCATACGATCTGCGTAAGTCCCTGCACTCTTCAGGCGTCTCATGAAACTGGTCACATTTCTATCGAGGTAATCGTGCCTGCAACATGCATCATTTTAAGTGACGTTAAAAAATTATTTCAGACAATTTTCAACAATTTCGGAATACTTACCGAAAGCCGTCGTACGACACTACAAGGAGCTTCGGATACGGCGAAACTGATTGTACGTGTTGAATATTCGTCGACGCGCATATGGTGCACAGAATTATCATATAATAAAGCATCGTAGAGATTATTGGTTTTCAGAGATTTTCTAGCTGTAGCTTTCCTGCAAATAATATGCAATTTTTTTTTTTTTTTTACTCATCAGACACTAGCCGTATGTTACAGGACATGTTAAAAAGTGGCGTTTCGTGCCTCTTATCATCGGCACCGCACACTGGCGGGGGGAGAAAGATAATTTTTATTTATTTCTATTGCCGGAAGAAAACTTACGACGTAGACGTTTACAATATGAGCATCGACCCGTATAGACATAACCCAGATTTTGGAGGTTCGTTTTCTCCGTTTGTCAAATGTCCATGTATATGTTATATAGGTTGTTATATAATGACGTGTCTAGTTTAATTTTATTATTAAGACATTATTTATGATCGACAACATTATAGCACTATATCCGAGTTGCCGAGCCGTCAGGCATAGTCAGGATGCATGCAGCGTAAATTGCCTAAGCGTTGTAGATCTATTTACAAAAAAAATGCGTGCGATAATGAGATAGCTGTTGTTTTCGTTATCGACGGTCGGTATCGATAGTCACACCGTGTCCCAATCGATGCGACGTTAACTTGCGTTTTATATGTTATGCGGGTTATTTATATAATAAGTATGTAGTTTAATTGTTCTATTAAGTTATTTAATTATTTATTATCGTCAACATTATAGATTTATATTAGTGTTTCCGAGCCGTCAGGACGCATGCGGCGTAAATTGCTTGAGTATTTATAGAGCGATTTCCAAACAACTATGCATGCGAGTGATGGCTGCAGTTTTCGTTACCGACCGTCGGTATCAAAAGTCACACGGTGTCCAAATCAATGTTACCGACTGCAGTATCTAATCCGACACAGAGATATTGTCTGATTATACGAATTTCTATGAGAGGTGACAAAAAATTCATTATAAATGCCACTTATCATTTCAATTTATTTTATAGCATATTCGTTTATGTACATATTCTATCCTTGTCATTAATATTTCTATGTTGCATCAATGAGTTTTGCCAGAATCCGATGTAGCCATCGACATTATAGAATCGATTCCATTAGATACATGAGTCGGAAGTTCGGAGACATATTTAATACTCGTTATGACACCCCTGTTCCACATGCCTCTTGCGCAGTTTGTCATTGTAGATATACTCGGTAGTTCTGATATCTATATTAATAGATTAACATAGATTTTTTAAATTTACTTTCTCTACTACTCAAGCTTATATTGTATACTCACTTCCTTTGCGATATCATCAGAAATATTTTTCTGTACTAACGGAGCCACAGTGTTGTAAACCTTGCAATAGGCCTTCATACTTTCTTCGGGGCTTGACCAGAGGCCTTCCTGGACTGTGTAATACACGAGTCCTCCGGCTACACTCGATTTCAGTGCGAATCTGCAAACGAAATTTTTTCACCGGAAAAACAACGACAAAACTATTGTGAGACACAGTCAAGAAAATTATTATTAGAAGAATAAATTGGCGCATGTTATTTAATTAATATTTTCTATTATACTTACACTAATATTATATCATCGCGCATTGTATAAACTCACACAGGCAAGAAATAATTTTGTAAAAAGGGCTTGACTCGTATATTAAATAAATAAATAAATAAAAACGATCTATGTTCGATATTACACTAACCTTACGATACCCATTTTTATGAAGGTTGTCAGTCAGCAGTCGCACGATGCACACCGAATATTTCGTTGCTATTTCGGCGATAAATAACTAAAGTTGTGTCTTTCGTCCGTGCGGTACGAGTGCTAGAATAGCGCAATGAAAATTATGTAAAATACGTCAACCAGCTTCGGGCTGCGACCGCTCAGCGGCGCTTTGCGTCGATTCCGAGACCATACGAAAACTACCAAAAAAATTGTTATTCGCAAACAATTTCTACAAATTCGATAATAAATTATGTATTGTTAGAAATAAAAAATAAATCGATTGAGATGACATTTAATCGATTCGTTGGACTTGGCCCTTATCAATTCTAGTCCCCATTTACCGCGACGGTCACGTGACTACCGTAGTAGCCGCGATACGTCACGGAGGAAGGAAAGAAAGACGGAATCTTAGTGTGTCGGGCGTTTGATCGTAAACGTCTATTGTGTCTTTTTGTGTCATCCGTGTATCGTGTACGAAATAAGTGTATTAAATTAAGTGTACTGTCCCGTAGGCTCGACAACAAGGTAATGCATAATTCGTGCTCTAAATATTAATCGAGATTCGCCGATGATCGTCATCGATTCGCTATAAATGCACCTTCGCTGACTCGACTGACACATTTTATTCAACTCTGTTGAGAAGAATCGACCATTCGCAATAATTTTGCAGAGTGAACCGGTTAAATTTTCCGGCGAAATAGATGCTCGTTTTCTGTAACGGAGGTGACCGGTGACAGACCGGAAATCAATAAATTCTGCATTTATATATATATATATATATACACACCCACATATAAGATATATATATATATAACATATATATAGCGAATAGCAAATCAATGCATGGGGTCATACATCAAAATATCGAGGGTATTTTACCGTTACTCGCAATTCTTTTTCTTTTGTACTTTTCTAATGGTCTTTATATTATCCTAGTTGTGATTTATTCAGCAGAATAACGGAATAATTATAATCTAAAGCCCCGCTTGCCAATTTATGAAATAAAGATTAAGTAACAGTCATACAGATTGTGAAACTTTGGAACATTGTAAGGTGTGACAAATAATTTATGTTTGTATGGCACTTGCGTCATTGGCGTTAGGCTTAATATCTTTTGTCTTTGATAATTTTCATATTTTTTTCTAATCGTCTGTATATTATCTACATCTTTGCTTGTCGATTTGCGAGTAAATATTAAATAATTATTGCACAGATTGTGAAACTTTAAAGCATTGTAAGAAGTAACAAATAATTTATGTTTTGTACGATGTTTGTGTTATTGCAGCGTGAGAAACAGACATGATGTCTGACAGAAAGGCGGAATTGGAAAGAAAGAAGGCCAAGCTTCAAGCCATAAGGGAGGAAAAGGAGAGACGCCGGAGAGAAAAGGAACAGAAAGATGTAAATAAATATACAAGAAATTATCTGCGCGTTTAACTGTTTGCTAAACATTATATTTCTGTTACAATACCAAAGGTTGAAGAGGCAACTGTCCGGGCCGCCGGCACGGACAAGGACCATCGACGAGAGCTCGATGCCATGCTTTCGTCCCTCGGCGTTGCACCGGTGTCGGGTATAAATACTTTATAGCCATATGTAACTGCAAAAAAAAAACACAAAATACACAAGATACAGAAAATAAACAAAAAACACAAAATATACAAAATACACAGAGTTCGCAATATTCACAAAATACTGAAATCATGTTATGTATGCATATTTTGTATGTTTTCCAGATGTACTGTCAAGTCTTTCCAGTATGAATTCTCTAACGTCCGATCAAAGTGCCAATGCCACTCCGGATGCTAGTATACAGCAAACCAGTATCAACGCTGCTCAGAGGTATATCAGCCCTTTAAAAAAAGAAAAAAAATCGATTAAAATTAAGGGATCTGCCATTTCTGAAATGGACGAAATTCTTAACAAACAAAATTAGAAGAAAAAGAAATAAAAAGTTCCTGGCCTCCTGTCCGCGATCACCGATTGTTTGTGATCGTGAATTTATCGATCATGGTCCATTCGTGCAAATCGCAGATCTCGCGTTTCATGTAATGTAGAAATGTCGAACTAAAGCAATATTCTTAAAACAGCGCTACAGTCAAGAAGAAAGCCCCTCGCGAGCTCACAGTAGTGTCGGTTGCTCATACAAACATTCCGCCAAAAGAGCCCGTAGTTTATAGCAAGCAGACGCAAACCGCTCAAACGGCTCACGCAACCCACGACGGTGAGTTTTGTTATCCTATTAAATTAATCGAATTCAATCGTACCTTGCGGTTTCACAAGCGATGAAGAAACAACAACTAAACGTTGTCGTTATGCCGAAAATAATTGCCACTTGAATAATGGTCGACTGACTAATGCGTTATGTTTAGTGTGCAGTCAAACGATCCATCAGAAATTTTACGAAAATTGCGACTCGGAATGGATGTAAAAATGGTGTTTCGAATTTACGATTCTTCTCGAAACGATTAGTCGTTCCCTACACATTGCTGATGGATTGCTTGTAGCGTTACACGTGATACGATCTCTAACTGTGATTTCAAGCTTTTCTGTCGTCACACTTTAGCACGTGGCACAACGCGAGGAGCTTTAGCAATAAACGCGGTCGACTCATTTTCCATTCTATTAAATTTCAGTCCGCGCATCGTCGACCAAATGACGACTCTATGCGATTGTCACTAAACGGTAAACTTAATCGCTCCCAGTACAATTTCATTCGGTATTCGCTAGCCCTAAACCCCAGTTATTAATTACCGATTAAGGATGCATCACACACAAGTTAAAAGCTTAATTCGATCAAAATTTCAGTACTTCGGCAAAAATCCGAAAAAAATAGCCCTATTAATGATGTCAAGACCTTTCATTTTGCATAATAACAATACAAGTTATTAACAAATTATTTTTAAACTAAATCAGAAAACCTTTTAATTTCTCATTTTAAATGAATTCTTTGATTTTGTTTAGAATTTATATGAATTTTTTTCAGATTTTTCTTAAATTTTAATTTTGTTTTCTTTTTTTCGACAATTTGAAAAATCGATGTAAAGGTACGAATTTCGGATGTTTTCGTACCACGATTCTGGACTATACATAAAACGTTTCGAGGCGATTGCGCCAACAGTTCCGTAGTTATGGCATTAAAAAATGTTCAAAACGGAAAATTCAAAAATGTAAGAAAATTCTGACAAAATTCATGTGAATTCATTTGAAAAGAGAAAAAAAAGGTTTACTGATTATTTGTTAATACCTTTTTAAGATTATTATTATGCGAAATTAATTTTTTCAGATTTTTATACCAATAAGACGTCTTCCAATTCTCACTGAATCTCAATTTTGGCTGGGAATGTCTTGTGAAGCATCCTTAAACCGATGTTGGTTCTACCAGTCATTTTTTTTTTTTTTTTCATTTTTAACATTGTCGATCTCTCGATACGATTGATCTTGAGTCATGAGGAAACTTACATGTTCACACGGTATACTCCATGTCCCATACGATATAAGATTCACACGTTCATCAATCACATCGGGTTTTGCGTGACTCACACAAATCATTTCTTTCCTCCCCAATATAAAACCGGTTTCGTGCAATATTATTCACAATTTTTGCGTGTACGCAATACACCTTCATGGTTATTAATCATTAACAATTTTATATTTTCATTACCATTAATCAGTTATTCTGGAAGTCAAAATACCTCATAATGAGAAAGTTGTTTAATCGAAGTTTCTATGACAAAAAAATCCGTCTCCTCCATAATTAGTTTTGCATCGGTACGAGCAGTCAAATATTTGACCGGCTCGTTTACCTTCGCAATATTTTTTTAATGGGATTGTTTCCTGGACACTTTCATTTAATTTGTAAAACTCCATTCGTTTACCATTAATGGAATTAATCGTGGTTTATCCAAAGATACCCCGCATTAGGCATTGCGTCAATTCGACGGTAAAAAAATTTCCCACTCGTTTGACAAAGGTGACAGTGAATGATGAATCCACTCGCCTTCACCGTCTCGGAGATGGAAAATATTCTGAAAACATTTCGTCAGTAGCTTGTGGTGGTTGGCTATACGGTTGCGGTTGTTTTCCATCCGAAAAAAAAAGAAATCGATTCGATTTTGCCTCGTCTTTGAGTACAATGCTTAAAAATATCTTTGACGATTAAATCACAAAATTAGTCGGTGAGTAAAAAACATTGCTTCTGCATGTCAGGGCAATGGGTAGAACTTGTAAAGAATAATTTTTATTGCTATGAACTGTACGTTTTATTTTAATTTTTTGCTTTATTTTCGTTTAATCGAAAAGCCGACTGATCTTGCGGTTTTATCTAACGTGTGCGCGTGTTCCCTTGTCTCGCAATACGAATGGTCAAATCAACCGGTGTTGGACACAAGGACTATCCGCCTCCTCTTCCACAAATACGATCTACTCCTACTGTACGACAACGTCACCAACTCACTCTTGCTCCGCAGGCTACTTTGAGACCGACTGGTGGCGTCCCCGGAAAGGTGGGTCTGCACCAAACTACCTATGTATGTTTTGTCTACTATTTTACTTCCTTTTCCATTAACCGTTTAATAATCGTATCATAGATGGTAGAGATATGATCGTTTGTTAATAAGCTTACGGGATGTGGAGCGCGATCCCAATTCACTATCTCTAATTTACCTAAACAAGCTTGCTGATTATTAAAAAGTCTGTTGAAAAATGATAAATTTAATGGTCCGGACTGGAAGTTTTTATGCAACGGATACATTAAATTTAAGGTTCGATCGTGATGAAAATTGGATGAACTTTTACATCGAAATTAAAGTGAATTATTGGAATTAATTTTTCTAAATGAAATTAATGATTGGATTCAAAGTACATTTATATTAAAATTGAGGTAAATTATTTATAAAGTTTTAAATATACTGTTCGTTAATTTTTCATCACGATTGTACATGAAATTTAATATACCAGATTGTGCATAAAAACCTCTAGCACCAGTACATCAAATTTATTACAATTTTTTTTTATAGTGAATGCTTGCTACGCTAAAAATTATAAACGGAACGTCGCTCGCTTGTCGTTCGACTTATCGTAACTTACTGTAATTTCGTCCAGCCTATCGTGCTGCTTGTCACGTCGGATCGAGCGTGTGGCTCCACACCCCTCAAAAGCACTGCTGAGCAAAATCCATTCATCCAATAACTATTGCTAACAATTGCAACCGTAATTTCCCGACGATTCATTGGAATTTTATTAAAACAATTTTTTCATCAAATGAAAAATCCTTTAAAAAAAGTAAAGCATGACGAAAAACTATGGAAATTCTGTTGTTGATTTTTTTAACGTTTCTAATGTCAACATTTTATCGAATGTATTTGCACGAAAGACGAACATACTCAGCTTTTGCCAATTTACAGATCATATTTATTTTATTGTTTAATAATAAAATTTCCATTAAACGAGAATATACAAGATTGCGGTTGTAATATTGTAAGTAATTGGAAAATTCGATTTTGCTCCTTCGTGCCGAATAGTGTACTGTTGAAACTGTGAAACGTGAACGTACAGATAATTATTTTTATTTTTTTTTCTTGTACGAATTATTGTTGATATCTGCGGTTTCGTGTCGTGTCGCTTGCACAAGGGCTCAACTGCTTCACTGCGCTTTTAATTGCTTAGGGCTAAAGAGAAATTGGTAATGTATGTTCTGACTGTCGATAGGGATTGTTCCGGTTCACGTTGGCCGACACTCGACGTTTCCTCTATCACCCAAGGAATAATATCATTTTTTTTTTTCATTTATGCCCGTACGGTTATTATGATCGTCTGGCTGCGATAGTTGGCCGAAATGATAGTGAAATTTTGTGCAGAGAAACTTAGGGGGGTGGGCATAAGTGTGACAAGGCATGTAAGTGAGATACGACAATCTGATGCGCGGACGGTAGAATCCTGATAAACATTATTAGACAATTTTTCGGAGCGCGATTTTCACGGCGACAATTTAGTCATGTTCGATCAAATTCATTCGATCGAATATGTACGTTTCCTCTGATGCGAAGCCCGTCAACCCACAACATGATTTGCATCCACATTGAGCGACGAGATTCAACAATTTCTTTTTCATTTTTATCACTTCGATACTTCAACAGTTATACATAGTTTTTACAGTTTTACATATATAACAAAAATTTTCGTGCATAACGATTTAAAAAAATATAATAATAAACCGATCTCATTGAAATTTCTTTGTCATCGCGCCGAGAAAAAAAGTGCAAATACGTACGCGATGAGTCACAGAATATCAAATTCATCCCACGATTCGCTTATCGGCTTCCCATTCGGTTCATCGACTCTCATTCTTCATATTATTATTTTCGTCATTATTACGTTTTTTTCAACGTTTACGTTGCAATTATTTTCGGCGTTGCGTTAATCGTTTACCATCTACCCTATAAAAAAAAAAAAAAACAAAAAAAAATTTACTCGAGCACTTTGACGCGAACCGTAATCTTCTGAGTGTAGGAAGGTATTATTTTTTTTATTTTTTTTTATTATCGTAAATATCTTATTGACATTAAATCGTAACTAAGTGCAATTTTTTTCGCTCCCCTCCTCAGCTCATGCATTCGACTATTACGGTAAGTTATAATTTCTCTTGGTTTTTAACCGAGTCTTAGATGAATATTAGCTTTATTCTCGGCAGTTTCAAGATCGGTGTTGGTCGACCAGAGACGATTATAGATTGAAAAGAAAAAAAAAACAAAATTCAGAATACATAGAGAGGCTTCTTTGCAACGACATACTCGCCGTTAGTGACGGTAGACAAGTTTTTTTTACACGAAACACGGATTCCTCTCTCTCTCTATCTCTATCTCTCTAAATATATTTATCCATCCGCTTTATCCCCTTTGATATCCCGTCGGTGCGTGTTAATTATTCTAGTAATGATCTACACACTATTTCGATTATAAAAAATTCTTCCTGATCGATAGATATATATGCGTACGTGAAGAATTTATGGACGAACGAGTAACGAATCGCCTTATCCGGCACATTATTTTTCGAATAATGCAGTGAATTTTTACATGCATACGAGGGTCTTACTGTAAAAGCAGTAGCACTGCTTTAAAAAAATTGTCAATTTACCGGACAGGAATTTTTTATGAAAAAACTGGTACATTCAATTTTTAATGTACAATTTTGATGAAAAATTAATGGTCTTTTAGAGTGAAATTAAAATAAATTATTTTGTTAAGTTATTAATATACTGTGCGTTAATTTTTCATCGTTCTTGTGCATGAAATTTAATATGCCAGTGTACGCAAAAAAAAAAAACTTCCAGTACCAGTAGATTCAATTTCATACGAATTTTTTTTTAACTATGAAAGTATCAATTTAGATAAAAATATAGAATCGAAACGAGATCGAATCGTTACTCGGCCAGTGCCACAGCGACGTCCCGATTAAATGGGATTTACTATCTATTGCAGAATCTTGTCACAACTTAACGCACCTTCCGGAGTTCTCAAAACTACATATCACGTTCATTCTCGTATCGGAACGTTGGGAGTCTAACTATGTAACAATCTTACTAATAGCAGATAATAAACGGATTGTTGCCGATGGTGTTGGATGGTTGGATTGTTGTGCCTAAAATACGTTGATTAACTTGAGCTCGCGATGAAAATGAAGAAAAAAAAATCAACAGTTTAAATTAATCGTTCTTAAAACCGATAACGAACAAAGGGTATGGCTGTGTTGACCGGTGAAGGAATGAAACTTTTGGTGCTTGGGATTATATGGATTCTCATTGCGAAACGAGGTATTCGGACTGCCAAGGTTTCACCTGTGACTGAGTGGCTTACGAATGTATACATACATTTATAAATGTATGTATAATCGATAAATTAAATCATATTAAATTTGAGGAAACAAAAACGCGAGATAACATTTTGCAATCAGGATATAGAGATGAAACTTTTGGTGCTTTGGAGTATTCGGATTCTCATGCGAAACGAGGTATTCTGATTGCCAAGGTTTCACCTGTGACTGAGTGGCTTACGAATGTATACATACATTTATAAATGTATGTATAATCGATAAATTAAATCATATTAAATTTGAGAAAACAAAAACGCGAGATAACATTTTGCAATCAGGATATAGAGATGAAACTTTTGGTGCTTTGGAGTATTCGGATTCTCATGCGAAACGAGGTATTCTGATTGCCAAGGTTCCACCTGTGACTGAGTGGCTTTTACGAATCTACACACATATCTATATATGTATGTATAATCGATAAATGAAATAAAATTACAAAACGCGAGAAAACATTTTGCAATCAGAATATAGGAATGAAACTGGTGCTTTGGAGTATTTGGATTCTCATGCGAAACGAGGTATTCTGACTGCCAAGGTTTCACCTGTGACTTTTACGTGGCTTTTACGAATCTATACATATATCTATACATGTATGTATATCGATCAATTAAATTATATTGAATTTGAGAAAACAAAAACGTGAGAAGAAATTTTGCAATCAGGATGTAGGGATGAAACTTTTGGTGAAGGAATGAAACTTTTTGGTGCTTTGGAGTATTTGGATTCTCATTGCGAAACGAGGTATTCTGACTGCCAAGGTTTCACCTGTGACTGAGTGGGTTTTACGAATCTATACATACATTAAATATATATGTATGTATAATCGATACATGAAATTTGAGAATAAAAGAGAGAAAACATTTTGCAATCAGGATATATAATATCGCTACAGCTTTTACAGGGTTGACCGTATTTGCACGCAGTAAAATTAAATACAAACACAAACCCACCTCAAGATCGTTCCAATCTCTGCGTACGGATCGTCGATGAGTCGAAACGTGAAATTCGACCGTTTAAAGGCGAATGATAAACGAATTACACACGTCGACGATCAATTTACGAGAGAGACGGAGCGCTAACGAGATAAGATACGAAATTGATTGACATTTTCTTTTCCCTCCTTCAAGACGAGTACAATCTAAATCCTGGTTTAGAGTGGGAGGACGAATTCACAGGTAGGTGATCTTCTCTGAAGCTCATTCACTTTTATTAATTGTGTCACGAGCATTGCAAGCTTTTTTTATATTATTTTTTTATTTTTTTATTTAATATATTTTTTTTATCGCGTTCATGAAAATTTCACAAGTGTGTAATAATTGACTTTTCATTTCCCTGTTCCGTAACGCACTCTAAAAATCGAATCAGTCAGGCTCCCGTACCGAAAACGCTTGTAAACGCTGTGCCACTTGTTTCTCGTATTAGTGTAATTGTAAAAAAAAAAGTTGTCCAGGAGACTTTCGTTTTGAATTTCGTGGTATTTTTTTTCTTTCCTTCAATCGTTTCGTTCTTTTGCACAGCTAAACTTTTCGATTCACATTATTCACGACTAGCAGTAGAACTTGAAGTACAATATGTATGTCTCATCGTCTCCCAAGTAGCTTTGTGCACCGTATTTTAATTAAGAAATTTCCATCGTCCGCTCGACTACCTGTGAATTTTGAAACATCTTCTACAACAGTAATTTTTTTTTATAATTAAGAAAATCAGGAATTGCATGATTATAGACTCTGTAGAGTTTTTGTAGAGAATGAATGGCGTCGCACAGAGGGCGACCCTTTTAAGTTTGTAGATTTGAACTCACTTACGTTTATTTGCGGCCTTTTTACAAAGGTATGTTCCCACTTTGGATGCATGAGGCTCGGGAAGCTGCGTTAAATCAATTTCTTTTTTTTTACACTACGTTTATGGCTTCTCAATTATTCGGACCCCGTTGAATTTTTCTTGTCTGCTGAGGACGGGTTTATCGATTATACGAGAGCAGCTTAACGGAAGAAAAAAGAAATTTGCAGTTAAAAATTTTTTTTCGAATATTTTGACATCTAAAAGTATGCTGCAAATATCCTGTGCGATTGTAATGATAAATTGGGTTCGCAATGCGAAATTTTTGCTTAACATATACTAAAAGTAGTTTTCTCGAGATACGAGTTTAAAAAAGAATCTTTATCGTCAATTACATTTTAGAAGAAAAAAAATTTGCACTTAAACTATTTTTTTTCAAATATTTCGACATCAGAAAATATGCTGCAAAGATTCTATGCAAAGATACGAGTTTAAATAAAAATCTTTATCGTCAATTACATTTTAGAAGAAAAAAAAATTTGCACCTAAACAATTTTTTTTCGAATATTTTTAAAAAACATTTTTATGCGTTTCTCAGAAGGGTAAATGCGTGTCCTATCGAAGAGTCTCATCAAATTTTTAACATATTCTTTATCTCGCTTTGAAAAATCTTACCATATATTGTAAGAAATGACTAAGGGTTGATTAAGGGATCTCTAACAAATAATCATAATATCGCAAAAATTTCCCCACCGAGATAAACTTATCTCACCCACCGACGGGTTTCCCCGTTACAATTGTCGATAAACGAAAAATTAAGTAACGGACCTTTAAATTTAGTCTAAATGCACGTTTTACACACTTTCCTAGCATGTTTACAAAGCCACTCTTCCCCGACACTCTTATACCACTTCCTCCACACCCGCGCCAAAATCATTACGATAACTAACGAACATTCGTACTTGCAAAATTATAGATAATGGAAGACAGAAAGTAAAAAAAAAATTGTATGGATGAGCGATAACTAAGACGCATGCTTGCATCGTAAACTTAAAGTCTTCAAGTAATTTAGAGCTTTGCGTCAAATCATGAGAATTTATTGAGTAAAATAGAAAAAAAAAAATTAAGAAAATTGATTATCATTGATCAAAGAGTAGAGACAGAGATTGTTGTTCCGTTAGGCGATCGCAGTAGAGTTAGGGCTATCTTTTTTCGGGGCTAGCTTATTCACCACAGTTTTGACATATGATGATGGCCAAGCCGAGGATGAAGAGAACAGCTTGCCTCACATGGACGGCTTCCAGAGCAAACTTCCACCTGGAATTCTGCCGCACGGCCTGCCGCAGGTCAAAGAAGTTCAGCCTGCGCTCACTCAGGTCGAACAGGAGAAGGAAAAAGAAAAGCCACCCAAAGAAGGTATATAATTAAATTAATTTAATTAATTAAATGTATTAAACGTGTAAACTTTTTTCCAATCGATTGTACTTTCTTACATTGCTGCCTACAGTTCGAGAGCTCAGCGAGGAGGAAAAGCAAATGATCATTCTCTCCGAGGAATTTCAACGATTCCTAGATAGAACAAGCAGAGTGGTCGAGAGGGCTCTTGCTGAATCGGTCGACATTTATACCGATTACACCGGAACTTTGGACGGCGAAGAGGGAAAGTAAGTTTTTTTTACTTGACTTAATTGATTTTGCGTCGAGGATAATTGTGGACCAATGTCGAAACTCAATTCACTTTTGCCACTTTGGACGAAAATAAGTAAAAAAAAACCTTTTTACATGTAACGTATCTCCTGAATATGTCGGGTCGATTACTTGGTCTTGTCAAAAATGTCCTTTACTTGGAGTATATTCATGTAATCGATTTATCATCAGCTATAATTGGGGACCAACGTCATAATTCCTTATTTATATATTTATCTTATTCATATACCTTATTTATATATTATACCCTTGCCGTTTTGTATGAAAATAAGTAAAAAAAAAGAAACACTTTTGTTAAATGTAACGTATCCGGATTATTCTGCGTCGATTGCTTGGACTCGTCAATTAATATTTTTAGGATGATACATCTGTGATCCATCTAAAATTTCTTCTCGTTGCAGCGACGAGAAGAGCCATCAGCGACTATGGTTGAATCGTTCCTTCTTCTGCGAGCGTTGGTCGCGCAATCGTTGTGTGACATCGATGGACTGGTCTCCGCAATTTCCCGAACTCTTGGCCGCCTCTTACACCAACAACGAGGACACACCGAACGATCCGGATGGCGTGTGTCTAGTTTGGAACACCAAATTCAAGAAAACCACTCCCGAAGATATATTTCACTGTCAGTCACCGGTGATGTCGACGACTTTCGCCAGATTCCATCCTAACTTGATTCTCGGCGGTACTTACTCCGGTCAGATCGTTCTCTGGGACAACAGAGTCCAGAAGAGAACGCCGATACAACGCACACCGTTATCGGCGAGCGCCCATACGGTGAGCATTTACATTTTTTAATGATCCGAAACTCAAAGTCCACGGACATTGCAATAATCGTTAAACTGTGTGTTTTTTTTTCTACAGCATCCAGTTTACTGTTTAAACGTCGTTGGAACCCAAAATGCGCACAATTTGATTAGTATATCGACCGACGGAAAGATGTGCTCGTGGAGTTTGGATATGTTGTCTCAACCCCAGGAAACTCTCGATGTTCAGACTAAACAGTCCAAGTCCATTTCGGTTACGTGTCTGGCTTTTCCGCACGGGGACGTGAACAACTTCGTTGTCGGCAGCGAGGACGGAACTGTTTTCTCAGGTATTAAGCTAAGCCGTATAATGCTATATATCTATACTAATAATTACTGCTAATTATTTATTTATTGATTTATTTATTTGTTTGTAAAAAAAATACAATAATAATAATTTAATATTATTTGCTATATTTATGGGCCTGAAGATATCAACATGGGATTAAATTTCATTCAAGTTATAATGTCTGTGTTTCGCATCGCACAAACTTCCGACTAGTTTAACTCCATTAGTTTCGAATCTTATTGTTTCGCCGCAGCTTGTCGTCACGGTACGAGAGCCGGAGTCACTGAGACCTACGAGGGTCATCAAGGTCCGGTAACAGGCATCAGTGCACATTCCGTACAAGGAGGAATAGATTTCTCGCATCTGTTCCTCACCTCGTCCATCGACTGGACCATCAAGCTCTGGAGTCTCAAGGAGAACAAACCGTTGTATTCCTTCGAACACAACGGTGACTACGTATACGACGTAGCTTGGTCCCCGACCCATCCGGCGCTTTTCGCTGCCGTCGACGATTCAGGTCGATTGGATCTGTGGAACTTGAATCAGGACACCGAAGTACCAACGGCCAGTATCGTTGTCGACGGTTGCCCGGCTTTGAACAGAGTCTCGTGGACTCCAAGCGGATTCCACGTGACCGTCGGCGATGATTCCGGAAAGATTTGGGTCTACGATGTAGCCGAGGTGCGCATAATTTATTATTGCAACTCATTTTTTTCTTAACGTATTGGTTTGTTACTACATTTTTACTTACACTCATACTTACACTTTTACGTAGATTTATTATTTTTCATTGCAACTTCTTCGTTCCATAGCTTGGCGGTTATTTTATGTCGTGTTTTATTCGCAGAATCTGGCGCATCCGCGGGGCGACGAATGGAACAAATTCTTGTACACTCAGCAAGACCTTAAAAACAACAAGGCCGACGAGGAACTGGACAAGCTTAATCTCAGCTCAGGTCCGTCAAGTTTGACCTCCATGTCTTCAATTTCATCGGTGCCTATCAGATAAACGAAAGTACTCGGTCCGTTAAAAATTCCGTATGAGAACCCAATGATAGCTTAACTACAAAAGACATAGCAAAGAAAATCTAACTTATCGTATCAGTCGAAATCCAAATATTGTCAGCACTAAATAATTATGGGCGCTGTGCGCGGCACGCTACTATCCCCAAACCGTACTAACAGAGTTGCTGTTCGGTGGCGACGCGACGCTGTCGACCGTCTATTATGCCAACTAATATTCATGCTTTTTTTTTCTTTTTTTTTATATGTAAATAATTTATATAAAACGTCGCGTTAATTTTATTTTTATTAAACGTCTCTGCAACATTTGAGAAAGGCGCAGCAATTGAAATCGTAGTGCATGATATATATTTAATTAATTCGATTATTTTAAAACAAAAATTGCATTAGTGTGAATCAACAGTCCAGAGACACGTGCAGTCATAATTTATTTACTTGTCAACTTTTTTTTTGTTGTTGATATTATACGTTATTCAGGTTGTTCAAGTGTACAAATCAAAAATGACGTTTTCTATTTAAGCTTGATGTCCTTGATCTCCGTAAATTATATGTCAATAAATGTCATGTTGCAGTGAAACATTATACTGAATTAAAACAATTTAATTTGACGAAATAAAAAGTTTTTTTGTTGTTGTTTTTTTAATGACAAACGAGGAGACTTTTCATTTCGAGCATACCACAGCACAGTTTTGACGGGGTAAACGCCGAAAGAGACAGATGCAATTTTTTTCCTCATCCTCACCTCGGCTTGGAAAGCTCGAAAAAAAGTTTATTAATAAAAAAATGGACCTTATTTGTCCGACAAAATCGATAATTAAAAACACAACAGTCAAGAAACGATTTTAAAAATAAATTTAACGAAATAAAAAGTTTTTTGTTACGTTTTTTATGACAAATGAAGGCATTTTTTAAAGCAGACCACTGCACAGCCTTCGACGAGGTCAAAAGTTGACGCATCGTGACAAAAACAAAAAAAATACGATGTGCAGGAAAAAAGTTTATGCGAACGTTGTAGTTAAGTTTTAACGTTTGTTCATAAAAAAATCGATCGTAATTGTCTGACAAAGCGTAAAGACTTAAAAACATGGCGGATGAAACGATTTTTTATAAAAAATAGCGCTGCCAGGAGTGTCCTTAATGCAGGCGATTCCATCGAATCCAGGCGGACAGGACAGTGCAGTACAGTTTATGGACAGGACAGTATAGACTGTTTATGGATCGAACTGGTGGATCCGAGCTGCGAACTGCCGGCGCAGTAATCGTTTGTAAAACATCGGACTCACGCTATTATGCCTATAAATATATTGAGTCCGATAGCGTCCCGGACATTCCGCGAGTGAAACAGTGCTAGTCGAAAGGTGACAAACGGGTTGTGCTCGCATTGCTGCAGTGCTCAGTTTTATCCAAGCAATTCAACAATGGTGAGTCTGGCTTATATTTCCTCAATTAATTTTCGTTTGCGATTACCCGCTCAATTATTTTTGCATTGATAACAAAAAATCGGGTACAGACTCTTCTGACTTATCGGACGGTAATTGTGACTTAGCCCGAGCAGATGAGTAATTCGAGTAATGGCTCGGCTTAATGGATAATTAATATGTACACGAATTAACCCACCATAAATAACAAAAATAAATTTAAAAAATATAAAAACAACAACATAAAAATAATAATAGTTTATATTTTGATAAAAAAAAGTATGGTGTACAATTCTATGACTTATCGCACGGTAATTGTAACTTAGGCAGAGCAAATGAGTATTACGAGTAATACCTTATCTAATTGGTAATTAATATGTACATGAGTTACTCTACTATAAATAATATAAAAATGATAATAGTTTATTGGGAAGTAGAAGCTGTATAGCATATCGAGCTGCTATGGTTACACATCGTGACAATGTCTAAGATCGATTTCCTGTCCGAGCGTAGACGCGACACAGCTGGAGAACTGTGCAAATTGAAGCGTTACTTATTAAAGGTTTCGTACTGACTACCTTGACTGGGTCAAGGCCCGAGTCTATGTACACGTATATTTGTTACTATCGAACCTCTTGACAGGTGGATTTCTGCACATTTGTGCTTCCGTCAGTCAGTTACCTAATCAGGTGCCTGTCGGAAGCGTCGCTTATAACTATTTATTTTATTTTTTATATTTCGAATAATTTATTTATCGCGACCTCAACGATGGATACACGAACGGGACAGGCAGAAAAAATGGCGCGTAAGGTATAATTATAAAGAGGAAGTGTGCATTTAAAAGTTCTAACTTCGTTTTCTGTATACCTGAGAAAAACAATTTATTTTACTTGTGAGAATTTCTGTCGAGGCGGTTTATTAACGTTTTCCCTTTAAGCGTGCCTTGATAACTTAGTTATAGTATATTATGCTACAACGGAGGGAAATGCGCGGTTTTCGCCGAGTGTTAAGTTTGCTTGTGAAGTGTGAAGAAATCGCATGAGGTGAAAATTCGTTCTTTCTCGTGTAGCGTATGATACGTTTTTTTTACTCCTTCAAAATAAACACATTTGTTGCGTCGCAAAATCGTCATATTCTGCAATGACTTTTACTCACCCGGAAGCAACAGGACTTCCGGAACAAGCGATGAGCTCTGTTACTCCCTAGGGAGTAATCGGGCAGTACTGTCCATGCGCATTGGTTAATAATTTCTATGATTGTTTATTAACGGATTTCTCCTTAACCAATTATCAAAATAACATAAATTGTCGATTTAAAAAATATCCAATTATCAAAATAAAAGTGTGTCTTATGAATACTTTTATATTTTTATTTTTAAAAAGGCAAAGAAAACTAAAAAAAAGATCACTATTGTCTCCTTTAAACTTGATTCAATGATTATTTATTAATTTGTAATTAAAAATGTTCTTTTTTATTTGAACTTTAAATCAACGCATGTGCTCGATTCAGGAAAATACTGAAAGTTTGCCCGGTGAAGCCCAGCTCCGAGTATGTATTACGCACCTGGACTAGATGCGCAATCGATGAGTTCGACGTATTGTTGGCAACATATGTGTTCTCATGAAACAGCGGTGCATTTCTCAGGACTCGTTGCTGGACATGAAGACTAATGAAGTTCAATAGGGATGGCCATACAATTCCATTTAGAACGTTTAAGACACAAGTCATTAAGCATTCTGTTTTGTCATTACACTTTGCGTTCTGAAAATACAAGTCATTAAACATTCTTACAGATGCTAAGTACGGAATACTCGCTAGCTTTGCTCGTTCCTCATAATCATGAGGTTCTTTCGATTTGGCGTTTTTCGTTATTGTAACATTACTGTTCATGCACACGGTCGTTTTCTGGTACGTTTTCCTACGAAAAAAAAGGACCGTTCGCGTGCGCAGTCACGTTATAATAACGTAATAATTAATAATCATTCTCTCAAAACAAAAATTGTAAATTTAATGCACCGGACGGGAAGTTTGTATGCAAAGACTAATATATTAAATTTAGCGTACAATTGTGATGAATAGTTAATGAACTTTCCAGTTAAAATAAAAAAAATTATTGAATTTAAAGTACTTTTATAGTAAAATTAAAGTAATTTGTTAAAAGTAAAGTGTTTCTAATGTTTCTAATATAATGTACATTAAGTTTTCAACACAATTATACACGAAATTTAATATACCAGTTTATGCATAAAAATGTCTAGTACCAGTAGGGGAAAACGGGGCAAAACGCGGACGCTAAGCAGTAAAACTTGCTACAATGATACTGAAATCATAGATCCATTGTTTTTCATACCAAAATTGTATTGGCACCGGTTTTGAAAGGTTAAAAAAACACCATCTGGGTGAAAACGGGGTACATGTCCCCATTTTGCACAGTACCCCGTCTTGCCCCGGTTTCCCCTACATTAAACTTCAAACGATTTTTTTTTACAGTCCATATCGTGGATGCATACATCAGCTTGAAACGGGCTAGCGAAAGATTTAACGTTCTGATCGTCGACAGTGTTAAGAAATCAAGAGCAAAGCGCTTAGTCAGACCAGATAATGATCATTGGTCAATAATAGGCGATTTTCCGCTCGTGTTGCACGCAAGAAATGTTGTTATTTTATAGAAGTCGGGAAAAAATACATTATTTTATTCACGACCTCTCTAGCAGCTTCAGCAAGCGTACTAATAACCGAAAAAATTACTATAATTTCAGGTCACTTTTCATACCGCCAAAGCAACCGCAAAAATATCCATATCTCAACTTCTGCGCATGAGCGTTCGAAAGCTCACGCTTCCTTGTTTTGTTTGAGTAACCGAGAAAAATAAACGCAGCAGCAACCGCGCGTGCGCAGGAGTTGAAATACCGTTATTTCTACCGAACAAAAAGTAATCTAAAGTAAAGTATATTTCATCATTTCATTGAAACATTCTTAATCAATATACCGATTATTTGTCTTTGGTAGCCAGATTTTTTAGGGATAAATGTTATAAAAAAATACTTGGCAACATTCCTGTTGAAAAAACTTGATAACGTAACAAATAAATATTTGTTGTTTGTCTGTTTTCCTAATCGCAGAGGGAATGCATATCCATACATATCGGCCAAGCGGGCGTTCAGATGGGAAACGCCTGCTGGGAGCTTTACTGTCTCGAGCATGGAATTCATCCCGATGGGCAGATGCCGAGTGACAAGACAATCGGATACGGGGATGACTCCTTCAATACATTCTTCTCCGAGACAGGCTTGGGGAAACACGTGCCGAGGGCAGTTTTCATCGATCTCGAACCGACAGTTGTAGGCAAGATTAATCGATGGGAATCGATTTAAATAAAAGATTATTTAAAATTAGTAGATTGTTGCACATATACTTGTAGATTTATAATCGCATTTGTAACGCAGACGAGGTTCGTACTGGAACGTACAGGCAGCTCTTTCATCCCGAACAGTTGATCACCGGAAAGGAAGACGCAGCGAACAATTACGCCCGAGGCCACTATACAATCGGTATACAGCAATAATAACAGTACATTGGGTATAAACAGAGCCAGGCAGTATTTGACGTACCGGGTACTCGTTTGGCACTTCAAGTACTTTTTTTAGTATTTCAAGTACTTTTTTGGGCAATGTAAATACTTTTTTGAGTACATGAAGTACTTTTTGGATCTTCAAAGTACTTTTGGAGTACTTCAAGTATTTTTTTTAAGATTTCGAGTACAAAGTACAAGTACTTGTTGAGTACACGCTCGCATCACGGATACTCGATGAGCAGCATTTTTGTATTAATGTATGATCCAATAGTAGTATCTGTCCAAATTTTTCAACAAGTTTATTTTTCAAAAGAATTTATTTTGCAAAAATTAAATTTTTTTTATTCTATTATAAAAAATAAGAAAGGACTCCCTTTTCGTTTTTTTGTTATTAAATAAGAATTATCTTTAAGAAAACGAGAAGGCCCGTCTTTTTTTATGAGTTTTTGTATGAAATTTTCCTATGGATTTTTTTTCTTTTATGAAAACAAGTTAATAATAGATGGAAAATAGTCCCGACACGACCAATTGTGAAAATTTCAGTTAGCGATCTTTTACAATAATTTTTGCGTTAAGCTTTGAATTTTGTGCAATTTAAACTTTTTTTTATGTTACGAAAGAATATTCACAGCTATTTGCACATGATGTCCCATTTATTACAATTTTGCGCATGGCTTCCTCTATCGGGACGATAGAATCGATCAACGAAGTTTCTCATATAGAAAGCTATGCGCAAAATTGTAATAAATAGGCAAGTTATGTGCAACTTAGTTTGCGCCTTTTTTTAAGCCTACATAACGCTTAAACGCTACGAACCCAATTGCGAAAAGTGCTTGTGAAATACTTCAAATACAAAAAGTACTTGACAAATACTTTAAGTACGAAAAGTACTTGAACAATACCTCAAGTACGAAAAGTACTTGAAAGATACTTCAAGTACAAAAAGTACTTGATACTTCAAATACTTGTGATGCTTTGTAGTTTGTGCTTGAAATATTTTTTGGTATTTTGCCCAGCTCCGTTATGAACTAAAACGTCTCGAATATAATCGATTTCTATTGAATCGAAATCAGGAAAGGAAATCGTCGACCTCACATTGGACCGCATTCGGAAAATTGCCGAACAGTGTCGGGGTCTTCAAGGTTTCCTTATCTTTCACTCGTTCGGCGGCGGCACCGGTTCCGGTTTCTCGAGTTTGCTGATGGAGAGGCTCTCGGTCGAATATCCGAAAAGATGCAAGCTCACCTTCAGTATATATCCCGCTCCGCAGGTAATCGCCACCGGCGATACATAAAATCAATAATATTTAATCATAGTGAACTATATTTGATCCAAGGTTTCAACCGCCGTCGTCGAGCCGTACAACGCGATACTCTACACTCATCCGACCCTCGAGCACTGCGAGGTGGCGTTCATCGTCGACAATCAAGCGATCTACGAGCTGTGCATAAGAAACTTGTCGATCGATCGGCCAACGTACACCAATCTGAATCGGCTCATCGGACAGATCGTTTCGTCGATTACGGCGAGTCTGCGTTTCGACGGAGCTCTGAACGTCGATCTCACAGAGTTCCAGACGAATCTCGTTCCTTATCCGCGAATACATTTTCCACTCGTGAGTGTCTTTCTCGAATAGGGAAGAGCGGGGCGAAATAGGACAGTGGGGCAAAACGGGATAGTGGGGCAAAACGGCATAGTGGACCGAAACGCAAATTTTTGGATGCCCATTTTTGCCCCATCGATACATCCGAATTCTCTGTCCCGTTTTGCCACCATTATCCCATTTTGCCCCGCGCTCCCCTATATAGTCGACAAGGACAAGGTCAAGAAAAAAAAGTAGTCGAGTTGGTGGAGAATTCCCTATTTACGCCTCTTACACGTAGGGGAGAAAGGGGTAAAACGGAACCGACATTTGGAATGCATCAATGGGGCAAAATGGGATGTTCTAAAACTATTGGAAAATAGCGTTTTTAACAACGTTTTTAGAAACTCAATTTTCCAATAATTGTAGGCCGTCCCATTTTGCCCCATCGATGCATCCCGATTGTTGGTCTCGTTTTGCCCCGCTTTTTCCCTAATCAACCTGTTACGTGTAATTTTTTTTTAGGCGACCTACGCACCAGTAATGTCCGCGGAGAAGGCAGGTCACGAAAGGATGACCGTAGCGGAAATAACGACCTCCTGCTTCGAGCCGAATCACCAAATGGTCAATTGCGATCCGCGAAGAGGAAAGTACATGGCTGTCTGCATGCTCTATCGCGGCGACGTTGTGCCCAAAGACGTGAACGCTGCAATTGCGATGATAAAGAAGCAGAAACATGTGCAATTTGTCGAATGGTGTCCTACCGGGTTCAAGGTTCGAATTCATACGATAAAAAATGTCTTTTCGATATGTGAATTCATTTTAAAAAGGAACAAAATTAATCCATCTCGACTAGGTTGGCATAAACTACCAACCACCAACCGTCGTGCCCGGCGGTGATTTAGCAAAGGTCGGCAGGGCTGTTTGCTGCTTGTGCAACACGACGGCGATCGTTGATGCCTGGGCGCGGATCGATCACAAATTCGATCTTATGTACTCCAAGCGAGCATTCGTTCATTGGTACAATTTAAATTTATATGAATGTCGAACGAAATTCATTGACTTTTTAATTGATTTTTTTTTTTTTGCAAAGGTTCGTCGGCGAGGGCATGGAGGAGGGTGAATTTTCGGAAGCGAGAGAGGACCTCGCTGCTCTCGAGCTCGATTATCGCGAGGTCCAAGAGGACGCGACGAACACCGAGGAGGATGAAGAGATGTAATTTTAGTGGAAATAATTTAACGTGGATTTGTCGCTTCTAAACGATTAAGATAACAAAATAATTATACCCGCACAGTGAATGCATAACTTTCGTACTTATAGGCTTTGCGGTTCTTGTTTGTCTGTGACTAAACAAATAAATTTCATGCGTGATTAAAAAAATAAATTTGAAAGGAATCCAAATAATAATTGAACTATTTCCTTATTGGCACAATTACAATTAAAGAAAACTAATGTAATCGAATTTTGTTAATAAAACTTTGTTATCGTGTAATAGGACAGTTATATGGCACAGTGATAAGGAAGATCTCTGCAGGTGGGTGTTTGTAATTGCATGGAAATCATTTAACGTGGATTTATCGCTACTAACGATTACGATAAAAGTAATAATTTTCCCCGCATGCAGAACGCATAACTTTCATATTTATAGCTTTTTTTGGTTCTGGTTTATTTCAGCGCGATTAAAAAAACAAAATTGAAAAAAATCCAAATACGAATTTAACGCATTGAATGAATGTATGTGTCTTTTAAATGTTTCAATTACCATATTTATGTGAAATTCTCATACAATTAAATTGCAATTGGATTGGTTCTTATGGAGCCATTCAATATTCCAATCGGAGAGTGTGAAATCGCTAGGGGTGACATTATCTTTTATTACGAGTAACGTACTCGAGTACGACCGACTATTATTGTACAAATTGTTGTTCTTTGAGGTCTATGTTACATTCTGCTGAAATTTGTATACATCTATGTAAACGGGGCTGGCCCCCATTTACCTAATAAATAAAAAAAAAAAATATATATTCATTTCTGTGAGAGTATACATATATATATCTCTATAATATAAAAAGATTTCGCGGTCGCCGCCGTGTCAAGAATCGAGGGGGAGGGGGTCAGTACTTTGATGGATGACCGCGATCACCCATCCAAGTATTGAAAATGTCTCTCTTTTAAGGCAGAGTCAGTACTTGGATGGGCGTAATAGTGGGGCTTAGAAGTGTAAGGGCATACGTCTTTTGAAGGACTTGGAATAACAAGGGCTTAAGTCCATAAAGGGGTGCAATCGCGCGAGCCCCGAGCGCCCCTAATATATATCTGTATTGAAGTAATAAAAATGCCATTTCCTTATTGGCACAATAAAAATAAAATAAACCAAGAAAATGAAGCTTTATTAATACAACTTTGCAATCGTATAGTAGGAAAATTATCTGACACAATGATAAGAAAGATCTCTGCAGGTGGGTGTAGATAGCTTTCGGGCAGGGTCTGTGCGAGCGTGTAAATTCTACGGGAATAATTTAACGTGGATTTGTCGCTACTACCGATTACGATAACAAAATAGTTGTCTGCACACAATGCACAACTTGCGTATTTATACTTTTTTGGTTCTTATTCATTTCAGAATGATAAAAAAAAATTGAAAGAAATCCAATTAACAATTTAACCCATTAAAGCTATGTATGTACCTTTTAAATGTTTTAATTACCATATTTGTATAACATTCTCATGCAATTGGATTAATATACATTTTTCTGATATATATATCTTGAAGTAATATAAAGACTATTTCCTTATTGGCACAATAAAAATAAAATACACTAATGTAATCGAGTTTTACTGAAAAAACTTTGCAATAGAACTTTGCAATCGTGCAATAGAAAAGTTATATGGCACAATGATAAGGAAGATCTCTGTAGGTGGGTGTAGATAGCTTTCGGGGAGGGTCTGTGCGTGCGTTTCTCCGAAACCCTTGAAATATTGATCCCTCGGAGATGAGAGAGTCCGAATGCCACGGCACATGCCCGAGAGCGCTCAGCTGGCTTTGCCAACTTTGGCCCCACCGAAAAATGTTGTTCGCCATGCCGTCAGACTGTTGTTAACAAGATGTATATTAATCGTTAAGCGTTCACGTTACTTATATGTGAAATGTAGTTTATACGAAATTGCCTTAAGGGCAGAATAATTCATCGCCCGCACCGTTAAATAAAAAGGTAAGCAGTTTCTCGACGATGTGAAAATTATTAGCTGGGACGGAGTCGAAAAACCCCTTCGGCTCTCAACGACGTTCTCTCCTCTCATTATTGCTCGGGGGCGACGGAAAAAAATTAATTTAAAAAATAAAAAAAATGTATGATTATTCTGACTCGCGATAAAAAAATTCTTTCGTTGCTTCCTTTTATCCTCGTTCATCGATTTGTTGAACTCGAAAGATTCCTCATCGAGAGCCGTCTAAAATGGGGTTAAAAATTATCGAGAATGTAGACGACTCCTTGGTGACAAAAGGAAAACGTGTATTCAACGTGTACTCGAACTGTCCTCTATTGACGATCGGAAATAGAATAACCCAATACGATAAAAATGTTGCACGATAAAATATGAAAATTATATCGACCGTGGCTTATGTTTATAAATAATTTTTCAGCTAATGTTTTGACAATAATAACGGTGATATTAAAAATTGCGGTGACGTGAGTATTATATTGCATATATGCATATGCTTGACGAAAGGTGTTTTCTTGTGATAAGAGTGTCACGTCCTAACTGATTGTGTACGTGTTTTTTATTTTTATTATTTTTTTTGTGACGCCCGTAGCTTATCTATCTGTATTACACCTGAGAAAAGTCCTCTTGTACGCCTTGCGATTTTGTTCGTGAATTAATGAAAACACAAAAAGGAAGAGTCTATTCGAGGAAGATGAGACGTATGAGAACGATACATGTGACAACGTTCTGTTACATTACAAACAAACAAAAACTCGAATATTACAATTGAATGTGCATGCAACGTTTTGACGAAAAGTTGTAAACAAAACAAAGTACATGTTTGTTTTTATGAAAAAGTGAAATTCGACTGCGATAAAATATGGAGATCGTGTATTCATTGAATAGAGCTTATAGTGATATGTTTCTACACTGTAAAAAAGATTGTAAATTCAATATGCAGAACTGGAAGTTTTTATGCAAAAGCTGGTGCATTAAAATTAATGTAAATTTGTGATGAACAATTGATATACTTTTTCATTTAATTAAAGTAAATGATTAAAATAAAAATATATTATTCCCAATGTTCTTAATACAATGAATATTAATTTTTCATCACAATTTAACATGCCAGTTTTTGCATAAAAACTTCCAGTCCGGTGAACTAAATTTAATACAATTTTTTTACAGTGTATGGCTTGTCAAGAGTTCAGCACAAGAATGGAATACGGTTCGATGTAATTGAGCGAGAAAAAAAAATGACTTGAGTTGTTTAGTTGCCGATTGAACGATACAGAAAAAGTGATCAATCGCCTCTATCACCGGTACCCTAAAACCATCGGCTTTACCCTCGAACGTTTAAGGATCGATTGATAGCTAGAAGAATAGAAGACATAGTCTACATTGAATTATATAAAAAAAATTGCTTTGACGTCCGAGGGTTATTGTGTTTTTATTATTACAATAATATAGACACGTTTTTCCATGAGTTAGCCGATCGCACGTGTTCACCTTGTGACCTTGAAGATATCTGCATCGCATTACACTTCATGTTTGGAAATTTTTCTTCCTTATCGATGCGCTTTAGAAAGAAAAAAAATTGTTCACTTCCGGAAGAAACGAAAATTGTTCACTGTAGGAAGAAAGAAAAATTGTTCACTTGTAGAATTTTATTCTGTAGGTGATGTTCACTTAGAACTTCTTGGGCGAAGTTGGTGCGATGCAAAATACACAGCCGTTATAAATTGATGAAATTTAGTCTCGTGCCTATATCTTCCGGGTTGTTCAACCTTCCCCGGGTGTGTGTGAGTCAATGGGGGAAAACACGTGTTGTTAATACGAAACGATAAAAAGTAAAATGTCGATTTAAGCTAACGCGCTCTTCTGTAGGCCTCACCATTGCGAACATAATCCCAATTATGATGTTGGGACGGAAGCAGAGTCTCAAAGGAGAACCCGTTCTAGCAGACTACGGCCCGGAGGAGTCACTCAATGAGAGCGCCGACATCGAGTGGGTCAACAAGGTGAAAGATTAATTTGTATCCGATACATGCTGACTTGATAGGTGCGTTCTTAAATGCAGTTCTGCTCTATTCGGTCTTCTCCTTCTTCTTCTTCTTCTTCTTCTTCTTCTTCTTCTTCTTCTTCTTCTTCTTCTTCTTCTTCTTCTTCTTCTTCTTCTTCTTCTTCAATTTGACTGGGTCCACGGCTGTGGAAACCAGTCTGGCCACTGGGAGAAACCCGCGTCGGCCAACGTATTGCTCTATTCGGTCAAATCTGTAAATATGCACACTGTATCCATATGTAGACTGTTAAAAAAATTGTAAATTTAACGTACAATTGTCATGAAAAGTAATGGACTTTTGGAGTGAAATTAAAATAAATTATTGGAATTGAAGAACTTTTATAGTAAAATTAAAATACATTCTTAAAGGTAAAGTATTTCTAAAGTTTTTATTATACTGTACGTTAATCATTGTTAAAGAAACTTCGTATGAAATTTAATGTAGTCGTACTCGAAGTTTTTATACATAAACTGGTATGTTAAATTTCATGTACAATTGCAATGAAAAATTAAC
This sequence comes from Stenichneumon culpator, assembly GCA_964017025.1. Taxonomy (NCBI): domain Eukaryota; kingdom Metazoa; phylum Arthropoda; class Insecta; order Hymenoptera; family Ichneumonidae; genus Stenichneumon; species Stenichneumon culpator. Next base: position 11,036,405 of record OZ024776.1, on the reverse strand, counting down.
ATACAGCACATTGAAAATTTTACTTTTAATAATATCATTAAATTGTAATAAAAGTACTATAAATCCAATCGATTTTTAACTTTAATTTTACTGTAAAATTCCATTAATTTTTTATCACAATGCTTCATTACCCTTGATGTACCAGTTTTTGCATAACATCTTCCAGTCCGGTGTATTATATTTACAATTGTGATGAAAAACCAAAACACTTTTTCATAAAAATTAAAGTAAACGATAAAAATTAAAATCAATTATTGGAAATAAAGTAGGGTAAAAGTGGTGAATATGGCCCACCTCGATTAACACGTAAATCAATGATATATGGACCGGTCCATATTCCCCACTTTTACCCTATACAAATTTTTGCTTCCTCATAGAGAAAGCTTCGTTTAGGCGATAAAAAAAGTTTCGAGATTTTTATGAAAACCTCTTCAAAATCTTCCAAAACATCGAAAAATCCCATTTTTTAAACAGTATAACTGAGCAGATCTGCATTCAAGAACGCAGCCAAAGAAACAACTCACACACACATGTTCTAAAATATTTCTTCTTTTCGATTCTCTTCCGCAGCTCTGGGTGCGAAGGTTGATGAGGCTCTGCGCGCTGGTGTCTCTCGCGTCGGTATGCCTCAACACCCCGAAGACCTTCGAAAATATCCCAGAACTACAGTACGTCACCTTTATCTGCGACCTTATCGTCACGTTTCTCTTCACCGCCGAGATGATCGCTAAGATGCATATTCGCGGAATATTGAAGGTATATCCGATTGCGTTGACATTTTATCGAAATATAACTGTTTCAAGTTTCTTCCTCAGAGGGACAAGTCGTACTTGAAGGACCACTGGTGCCAATTCGACGCGACGATGGTGTTATTTCTCTGGCTCTCCGTTATTCTTCAGATGTTCGAGATGCTCGGTTTGGTATTGAAGTTCAGCGCGGTGTCGGTAATTCGTTCGCCGAGACCGCTCATCATGATTCGTTTCTTGCGCGTATTTCTCAAATTCTCTATGCCCAAGGCACGAATCAATCAGATTTTCAAGTGAGAAAATCCAATGATTTATCGAGGAACCAACCAAAATTGTATTCGGGTGATACGAAAAGATTCTTATTTTTATTTCAGACGATCGAGTCAACAGATCTACAACGTCACGCTCTTCTTCCTCTTCTTCATGTCGCTTTATGGACTTCTGGGTGTTCAGTTCTTCGGCGAGCTGAAAAATCACTGCGTTCTGAACACCACGGATCCGAATCACATAACGATAAACAGCTTGGCGATACCGGACACATTTTGCTCGACGGATCCGGAATCCGGTTACCAATGTCCGGAGGGCATGATGTGCATGAAGCTCGAACTGTCGAAGTACATAATGGGATTCAATGGATTCGAAGAGTTCGGTGAGTAACGATAGGGACAAGTATTATTATTAATTTTTTATAAACAATACAGATCCCGTTTTGAGTTCTCCCTTTCATGACCCTGAAGATATTTGCGTCGCGTCGAATTTCATCATTGGCAAGTCTCCGTCGATGCTCTCCGCTTTACGGGGAAGAAGAAAAATTGATCGCTTTTAGAATTTTATTATCTGAGTGAACTTCCCTAAGTGAAGCCTGTGCGATGCAAAACGCAGCCGTTATAACTTGACGAAGTTTAGTCTCGTGCAGATATTTTCCGGGTGATTCCCGCACGACCCGGAAGATATCTGCAGCACATCAAATTTCGTGTTTGGTGAGTCTTCGTCGATGCTCTCCGCTTTACGGGGAAGAAGAAAAATTGATCGCTTTTAGAATTTTATTATCTGAGTGAACTTCCCTAAGTGAAGCCTGTGCGATGCAAAACGCAGCCGTTATAACTTGACGAAGTTTAGTCTCGTGCAGATATCTTCCGGGTGATTCCCGCACGACCCTGAAGATATCTGCAGCACATCACATTTCGTCTTTGGCGAGTCTTCGTCGATGCACACTGCTTTAAGGAGAAGAAGAAAAATTTGCTCGCTTGTAGAATTTTATTCTCTGACTGAACTTCCCTAAATGAAGTCTGTGCGATGCAAAACGCAGCCGTTATAACTTGACGAAGTTCAGTCTCATATATGCATCTTCAGGGTTCCTTTAGGAGATTCCCGTATGACACTGAAAATATCGGCATCACATCACGTTTCATCTTTGGCAATTCTCCGTGAATGCACTGCTTTGCGAAGAAAAAAAAGAAAAAATCGTTCACTTGTAGAATTTATACTTTAAGTGAACTTGTCCGCGCGAAGTCTGTTTGATGCAAAATACAGCCGCTATAACTTCAGGAAGTTCAGTCTCATGAAGATATCTTCAAGGTGATAGCCGTTTTCCCACACTGTGAAAAAAATTGTAAATTTAACATACAGGACGTGGAAGTTTTTATGCAAAAACTAGTAGGGGAGAGCGAGGCAAAATGGGACAGTGGGGTAAAACGGGACAATGGGGCAAGACGCAATTTTCCAATAACGTTTGAATAGTTACGGTGGCGGTAAGTGGGACAAAACGGGGTTGAAAAGCCGGATATATCGTTGGGACAAAATGGAGCATCAAAAAATCATTGGAAAATTGAGTTTTGCTCAAATTGAGTTTTGACACAGTCTCGGTTTGCCCCCACTGTCCTATTTTGCAGCGCTCTCCCCTACATTAAATTTAATGTACAATTTTAATGAAAAATAATGTACTTGTTCATTAAAATTAAAGTAAATGATTAAACTTAAAGTCTCTTCCAATAAAATGACAGTAAATTATTAAAAATAAAGTATCTCCAATGTTTCTAATACACTGAACATTAATTTTCCATCACAATTGTACATAAAATTTAATACCAGTTTTTACATAAAGATTTAACAAACCGGACTAAAATTTCCATTCGGGTACATTAAATTTCATTTTTTTAAGTGTTGTTTATATTTTCGTCCCATTCCGTATTACTTGCATACGATTTCCAATACAGTAAAATGTTAATTGGTTTCAGCCACCAGTATCTTCACCGTATACCAGGCAGCATCGCAGGAGGGTTGGGTCTTTATAATGTACCGTGCGATCGACAGTTTGCCCGCATGGCGCGCGGTTCTTTATTTCAGCACGATGATATTCTTCCTCGCATGGCTCGTCAAGAACGTCTTCATCGCCGTTATCACGGAGACCTTCAACGAGATTCGTGTGCAATTCCAGCAGATGTGGGGCATACGCGGTCACATAACGAACAGTTCGGCGTCGCAAATATTGTCGGGCGACGACAACGGATGGAGATTGATAACTCTCGACGAGAACAAGCACGGCGGTTTGGCGTCGCCGCTTTGTCAGGCGATTCTCCGATCGCCCCATTTTCGGATGGTCGTGATGTGCGCGATCCTCGCGAACGGCATTACCACAGCAACGATGAATTTCAAGCACGACGAGCGACCGAGGCACACGTACTACGACAATTATTACTACGCCGAAATTGCATTCACGATATTTCTCGATCTCGAGACACTCTTCAAGATCTGGTGCCTCGGATTTCGAAGCTATTACAAACACTCGATTCACAAGTTTGAACTCCTCTTGGCGATCGGCACGACGATACACATACTTCCGTTCTTTTATCTCTCGGCGTTTACGTACTTTCAGGTAACTATATAATATGCCTTTAACTAAATATGGCAGAGCCCGACAAATGCACTGAGTACCTGCAGTGCGTATTGAAGTATCAAGTACTGAGTCCGTGCCGAGTATTTAGAACTTCAGGAATTCAGTTCTGCCAGTACTCGATACGTCAGTACTCAAGGCCAGCGCTCAGTAGTTGAAGTACTTCAAGTACTTGAATTTACTTCAATATGTAGTTCTTGAATACACTTCAATGTGTAGTACTTGAATATACTTCAATATGTAGTTCTTGAATACACTTCAATGTATACTTCAAGTACTTAGGGTACTCACTCAGCTCTGAAATATAGTTACACAAATAAATGTATTTACTTTATCGCTTTGTGCAGGTTCTGAGGGTCGTCAGGCTCATCAAAGCGTCGCCGATGCTCGAGGATTTTGTCTACAAGATCTTTGGACCCGGAAAAAAACTCGGAAGCCTCATAATCTTCACCATGTGCTTGCTCATAATTTCTTCGAGCATATCCATGCAACTCTTCTGCTTTCTCTGCGATTTTACCAAGTTCGAGACTTTTCCCGAGGTAACTTGGCAATTTGAATTCCATCGTGCACGTATTATTCGTATCCTGAGTTCCATAAGGAAATTTCCGTTTCTTCTCGACAGGCATTCATGTCTATGTTCCAAATATTGACCCAAGAAGCGTGGGTCGAAGTTATGGACGAAACGATGGTCAGGACTCACGAAACTATGGCACCTCTCGTCGCAGTTTATTTCATTTTGTACCATCTCTTCGTCACTCTGGTAATAAGGTTTTTTTTACGAATATACTTTTGTAATTGGCTTTAACAACATTTTCCCACGACAGATCGTCTTGAGTCTTTTCGTCGCCGTAATTCTCGACAATCTCGAACTCGACGAGGACATAAAGAAGCTAAAGCAGCTAAAGTTTCGTGAACAAAGTGCCGAAATCAAGGAGACTCTGCCATTTCGTTTGCGAATTTTTGAAAAATTTCCCGATAGCCCACAAATGACTTGTTTGCACAAAGTTCCATCGGACTTTAATTTACCAAAGGTTCGCGAGCCACATTATATCTCAATCGCTATAATGTTCGCTGTGTATCGAACATATCATTTTACTTTTTTTCTTCGTATGATCGAAAGGTACGCGAGAGTTTCATGCGACAATTCGTTTACGAAGTCGAGGACGAAGAGAACGAGACTACGAAGAAGATAAACGAAACTTTTGATTCTAAAATGGTGTATCGAAAGCAACGTCCGGTGAAGATATTGAACAATCCACCGAAAGTTAGAAACGTCGTTACGAGCCTGAAGAAAGCGGCTATTATTTATATTATCAAGTAAGTGATTCGTTTATTAAATTCGGAGCCGGGAAGCACTTGACGTATACAAGTACTTTTTAGTACTTCAAGTACGTTGTCTGTTTGAACTTTTCAATAAGTATAATTTTAGTATTTAAAAAGGATTCCATAAAAAAATGGGAAGTGTCCGCTTTTCTTTTCTTATATGAAATTGTGTATTAAAGTTTTCTGGGAATTTTTTTTCTTATAAAAAAATGAAGTATAGATGAAATATAGCCTCAAAACAACAAATTACGAAAATTGAAGTCTATATTGAAATGTAAACATTTTTTAATGTTACCAACAAAGGTGCAAATAATTTATTTGCACATGACTTCCTTACTCATTATAATTTTGCGCATAGCTAGAAATACTGTAAGTACAAAAACTACTTGATGCTTTGTACTTTGTACGTGAAGTATTTTTTGGTACTTTGCCCAGCTCTGATTCAATTCTACTGTACTACCAAATACTAATCAAAATTGTTATCAAAGCAGAATTACTAAACAATCATATTCTTCTTCACAGTGACTCGAACAATCAGCGATTGCTTCTCGGTGACTCCGCTATGATACCAGTGCCTGGAAAGAGTCTTCTCAAGCCTCAAGGAACAGTCAACAGTGCTAAACAATTGCGAATTGATCAAAAAAAGTGAGCCTACTTTTGTCGAGGGCTTAAAGTATTTTTTTGTTACTTACGCGATTCGTTGAAACTCTCATCGATCGTGTCGAGCAGGATAGTTGAATAACAATTCGATAACAATAACAGGTCGATACGCAGGAGTGTCCGAAGTGGGTCCATCAAACTTAAACAAACGTACGAGCATCTGATAGAGAACGGTGACATCGGTGCGATAAATCGAGTCACCTCTTCGCGCAGCAGACCTCACGACTTGGACATAAAATTACTTCAGGCGAAGCGACAACAGGCTGAAATGCGGAGGTAATTTATTTTACATCGCTAAGAAGCAAAAAAAAAACTTGAATTCAATTATAGTTTTTGTACATTTAAAAGTGCAGAGAAAACTAAAAATGTCTTAAAAAAACTCTATCGATAATTCTTTATTTTACTTAGAAATCAGCGTGAAGACGATTTGAGGGAAAATCATCCATTTTTTGATACGCCGCTATTCGCCGTTCCTCGCGAGAGTAAATTTCGTAAAGTTTGCCAGCTCCTCGTCTACGCTAGATACGACGCTAGACTGAAGGATCCCCTTACCGGAAAAGAAAGAAAAGTACAATACAAGAGTCTGCAGTGAGTATAAATGAATTTGAACGTGGCGTTTATGACAATTGGCTCATCAATTAGGTATTCATCGACCAACGTTCACAGCAACTTCTTGGGACTGGTGACTTATCTCGACTGGGTGATGATCTGTGCGACAACATTGTCATGTATTTCGATGATGTTCGAAACCCCAAGATATCGCGTCATGGAGATACCCGTTTTGCAAGTTGCTGAGTATGGTTTTGTTATCTTCATGAGCATCGAATTGGCACTGAAGATTCTCGCCGACGGTCTCTTCTTCACGCCCAAGGCTTACATCAAAGACGTAGCTTCCGTTCTCGATGTCTTCATTTACGTCGTACGTTCTTCATTATCACTATCATTATGATTATCATTATTATTATTGTTATTATTATTCAGGTCAGCCTAGTGTTTTTATGCTGGATGCCGAAGAGCGTTCCGCCCAATTCCGGAGCTCAGCTCCTGATGATCCTGCGGTGCGTAAGACCCCTCAGAATTTTTACGCTGGTGCCGCACATGAGAAAAGTTGTTTACGAACTGTGCCGAGGATTCAAAGAGATACTGCTCGTATCGACCCTGTTGATTCTGCTAATGTTCGTGTTCGCGAGCTACGGCGTGCAGCTTTACGGTGGTAGGCTCGCTCGTTGCAACGATCCGACGATTCTGAAGCGAGAAAACTGCGTCGGGGTCTTCATGCGAAGAGTCTTCGTGACGAAGATGAAGTTGAAACCCGGGGCCAACGAGAGCTATCCGTCGATTCTGGTGCCGAGAGTTTGGTAAGAAAAAAAAATTTAAGCGTCATTGATTGAAATTAGTAAAGTACTTTACGCACGCGTAGAGTAAGATCGGACCGATGCGCGCATTGCCGGGTGTTTATAATACACTTGGCTGTAAAGCGCCACTTTCGCCACTCTCGGCAGGCACGAAAAGTAGAATTTTTCACGCATGTGTTACAAAAAGGTAACTTTGTAATAAATATTAAAATATTAATATTATACGCATTTCAGGGCTAATCCTCGACGTTTCAATTTCGATAATATTGGGGATGCGATGTTGGCCCTCTTCGAGGTACTTTCCTTCAAGGGCTGGCTCGACGTTCGTGACGTTCTCATAAAAGCTCTTGGCCAGGTGTTACATTAACTCTCTCATAAATTTAACTATAAAAAATGTCCAATAAATAATTTAATAACAACGATTAAATTTCTCCAGGTTCACGCAATTTACATTCACATTTATATCTTCCTTGGCTGTATGATCGGGCTCACACTTTTCGTGGGCGTTGTAATTGCGAATTACTCGGAGAACAAGGGCACAGCTCTGCTCACCGTCGATCAGCGACGATGGTGCGATCTTAAGAAGAGACTGAAGATCGCTCAGCCTCTCCATTTGCCACCGAGACCGGATGGAAAAAAATTTCGCGCCTTCATCTACGACATCACGCAGAACATTTACTTCAAGAGATTCATCGCCGTTATGGTTTTGATAAACAGCGCGCTCCTGTGTGTTTCGGTACGTTTCCGGAATCCACTAAAATTTTATAAGCCTAAAAAAAAAAGAAATTTCTACATCACAGAAGAAACAAAGAAAAATTTCTACATCACAGAAGAAAAGAAAAAATATATTTACATCACATCGCATTTGATCTTCGGCTACTCTCAGTCGACGGACGGCTTCGGGAAGAAGAAAAAAAATTGTTCACTTTTAGAATTTCATTCTCTAAGGGTCGAATTTTAATACTTTGATCGTTGAACGAGATCGATCTTAAGATCGAAGTGTGGCTCGAATTTCGTTACGTGTTGAAAATCTATCTCAAGATCGAACTTAAATCTGAAGTCATATTCAATTTTCTTTCGAGTTCGAACTCAAGTTCTGGATCCCAAATGCCGTTAACGTGGAGGGCGATAGGGAGATTTTTTTGTATATCTTCTTATCGCTTCTTATCACTTCAAGACAAACTAATGTTTGAAGTTAAGATCGATCTTAAGTTCAGACTTACTATTGTATTTGAGTTCAGACTTAAGTTCCAACTTAAGTTCAAACCAACGTCTTAAAATTCGACCCTGAGTGAACTGTCCCCAGAACTTGATGAAATTTATTTTCATCCGTATTACTTCAGGATAAACAAAATGTACATGTAACATGATATTTTCTTTAGTGGAGAATCGAAGAGGAGCACACGGAAGCCCTCGCCACTGTATCGATCATATTGGTCCTTATCTTCGTCGTTGAAGTAATAATGAAGAACATTGCTTTCACACCCCGAGGCTACTGGCAATCGAGACGTAACAGATACGACCTCCTCGTCACTGTCGTCGGTGTTATATGGATAGTCATTCACTGCACGATGAAAGTAAGCAAGTACCTTTATAAAGAATTGTAAAAAATTACATTAATAATAATAATAATCATAATAATAATAATAATCATAATAATAATAATAATAATAATCATAATAATAATAATAATAATGATAATAATATTAAAAAATTACTTGCAGAACGATTTGTCTTACGTGATCGGATTCATGGTAGTGATTCTCCGATTTTTCACGATAACCGGGAAGCACACGACCCTGAAGATGCTTATGCTGACGGTCGGTGTCTCCGTCTGTAAAAGTTTCTTCATAATCTTCGGTATGTTTTTGCTCGTCTTTTTCTACGCCCTGGCTGGCACGATTCTCTTCGGGACGGTTAAGTACGGTGAAGGCATAGGAAGGTAAAAAAAATTAATATTAATCGAATGACCCTTTAATAATAGGAAGATATTTATATAAAACTATAAATATGTATATGTGTGTATTTAGACGTGCCAACTTCGAGTCTCCGGTTACCGGTGTCGCGATGCTCTTTCGCATCGTCACAGGCGAAGATTGGAACAAAATAATGCACGACTGCATGATACAGCCGCCTTACTGCACGCCCGCTGCTAATTATTGGGAAACCGATTGCGGAAATTTTCATGCCTCTCTCTTCTACTTCTGCACATTCTACGTAATTATCACCTACATCGTATTGAATCTTCTCGTCGGTACGTACTTCGTAATCAGCGCGTCGACATTTTATTATTTATTTTTTTTAATTAATTAATTTTATTAATTCAGCCATCATCATGGAGAACTTTTCTCTCTTTTACTCCAACGAGGAGGACGCACTTTTGTCTTATGCGGATATTAGGAATTTTCAAAATACCTGGAACGTCGTGGATATTCATCAGAGGGGCGTCATTCCGGTTCGACGGGTACGCGAAAATGTTTATAAAAAATTCATTCGACGATATAGAAAGCCTTTAATTATAAGAATAATTATACGAGTTTCAGGTGAAATTCATTCTACGTTTGCTGAAAGGTCGATTAGAGACTGATCCGCAGAAAGATAGACTCCTCTTCAAATATATGTGTTACGAACTGGAGAGACTGCACAACGGCGAAGATGTTACGTTTCACGATGTCATAAAGCAAGTATCTTCTTTATGGATATTTTGGAAAACGGAAGTTTCGAAAATATAGTATATGGGATGGATTCCGGGTTTGGTTGCTATATTTTTGAAATTTTCGTTCTTATAGTATATGGAATGGAATTCAGAAATCCTAAATCCATTTCATTTTTTTTAAATTCCATTATTGTGAATATCACAGTTTTTATGAAAATTCAACGGAATGTAGACATAATTACTTTTTATAAAGAATCGATATTAAACGGAGCATAGCCATTAAACGGTCATCGCCACCATCCAAAAAAAATGTTAGTCTCTTTTTTTATCGAAATGGACCTTTATTGCATTCAAATAAAATCTACAAAATTTAGTTTTCAAACGTTCATTTGAAACTGCAACTTTTATGTCTTAAACGTTTTTTACAAAGGTTTTAAAAAAAAAGTTCAATTTTTTGATATTTTTGAAAAAAATATGAACTAAAAATTCTGAAAAAATTACAAAAAACCCTTGTAAATAATTATGAATTGTGGTAAAATTATCAAATTTTTGACCGTTCGAAACCGTATGAAATACCTCGTATATAATATTACTTAATCCATACAGCTAATGAATAGATAGTTAACGACCGTTGTATCGAATTTTCTATAGTATGCTGTCGTATCGATCGGTCGATATCAGAAAAGCTCTTCAGCTCGAGGAGTTGCTGGCCCGCGAGGAGTTCGAGTATATTATAGAGGAAGAAGTCGCGAAGCAAACTATACGAACGTGGCTCGAGGGATGCCTTAAAAAAATTCGCGCGGTTGGAGTAAGTTTTAATATCGATCGAGTCTCTCAGCTGTTCGACAATTTCGAGTTAAAAAATTATTTTCTTCACAGAAGCAACAAAACAGCTTGATCGCCGGCCTGCGAGCTACGAACGACCTCGCGTTAACGACGCAAGATCACACGGAAGAAAAAACGAAAGAGAGCAGCGTAGATCGCGAGGAAGAAACTGAAACTAAGGTGATAATTATTAATTATTAAATTATTCGAGTATCAATTATTATAAATATTTCCTTCTTTCAGGAAAGCGAGGGTGTGAGACACCGAGCGAAGAAGCCCGTCGTCCTGCCGAGATCCGACAGCATCGGCAGTGGCTCCGGCAGAAAATATTTGGCTCCCACTCTTTCGGATCCTGCGTCCGTTCGAAGCGAGAAAGAAAAGATTGCGGCATCGAAGAAACGAAACAATCGACCAACACGTATGTATATATTAATAAAATATTGTCAAATTTTTCTGATTTACACTAAAATACATTTGTACTTTTATCAAACTTTTTTTGTCCACGGAAATCCACAATTCCTTTCTTGGCAATTTTACACAAAAATTAGTGTAAAGTGAACAAACATTTGTGCGAAACGAACATAAATTTCTGTTAAATGATCAATATTGTTGTTGAATACTCAATATTTTTGCTAAATGCCCAGTATTCTTGTAAAATGCGCAATATTTTTTTTATTTAACAAGAAAAGGTTTGTGGATGTTTATGGTAAAAAAAAGTACCACTTTTACCATAATGTATGTATTTTTCGTATTTATTCAACGTAATGTATTCATTTTTCAGCCGCGACCAAAAACAATTTGCCTTATCTCACCGAAGGGGCTGAGCCGAGCCGACAGCCCAGGGAGCCCGTGAGTTCGAAGCAAGTAGCGTCCAAGCTATCGAACGTAACGTTAGAAGTGCGGGAATGGTGGCGAGAACAGCTCGCTTACAGCAGCGAATCCAGTGACGACGAGTTCTGAAGACGACGCGCCGCCGATTTATAGAAGTGGAAACAAAAGTTAAACGCACAATAGCGTCACTCAGATTGCCATTCCTCTCCCGAGAGGAAAAGATATGACGTTAGGATCCGCTGTGAAAGGCCGATCCGAAAACAAACAACGAGCCTATGCGTCGATCGCGTAGCTCCAAAAATGAATAACGATCGGAGTTGGGCACTGTTTATATCAAACATATTAATTATTTTCTTAAAAAAAAACTTCAATCATTATTTCTCATCCAAAAATACCTAACGGTAAACTTTTCCCCAACGGCTGATATGCACGGGAGATTTCACGTTAAAATTGGGGTCTCTAGATTGAACGGTCCAGAAGATGAAACAAAAAAAGGTCGATCAGACCTCCTCTACACTTTTCACCTTATTACGTCGATTCGACGGTCAGCTGCAGTTTTAATCCACAATATCTCCTGGGTGCCTAATAGTTTCGATCGAATTACTCAGGTTCATTATAGAAACGGGTCAATGCACCTTATACGCACACAATCAGGCATAAACTTAATGATAAATTGTTTGGCCCTTCGCGTACGGGCTTCTCGACCGAGCAGAGTCAAAACTTGGCGATTTTGCAGACCCGGAACTGTTTCTTCGTTACTGCACAGTTTATCTGAAAAAAAAAAACATTGTTAATTAAGAACCAAATTGATTGGCAAAGCAACACGAGCCGCTTTAATCGGCAAGTGTCCCGTACGTGAAGCGGTGAAACACGTTTATAACTCTCAAGCTGTTTGGTGATGAAAATCTGTTTGAATAACGAATAAAGGGCGAACAAAAAAAAATGGGGAAGAAACGAAAGGATCGACTCGGTGATGATACACACGATTTGAGAGAATAATTGATATTTGAGAATTAAATTCGGGATTTATAAACGTAGGGCACTTGTAGATTTTATACGACGAGTGGCGAGCCACTGAGTGATAGTTAAGGTCGTCGAGGTTTCGGAGTTGAATTATGGGCAACTGTTAGTACAATGAGCACTGGATACGATTCGAAGAGTCTTTACAGGGATGGAAACGATCCGGCTCCTTTTATTAATCGATAAGATACCTTTATGAGTTAAGGCATTTAGTCGTTACGTAGTGCATGTTACAGACTGGGTGAATAGATTTTGTATTATATATTAAATTGCCTACGTCGGGTCTAAATGGTCCCCCCATCCAAGTGATCGTTCGGTTACGAGAGAACGGATGCATAGGACATGGCAACATATATATGCGGCATTCCGTAACACTTCGACCTGGGTTCAAACCTTCAGATCTTGGACCGGGCCCGTGATTTTTTATATGACTGAACCAAATCTTGAAAGGACTCAGATTTTTTATTAGAGTTTTCAAAATTGTTTGTAATTATTTATGATTAAAGGAATGAAAAATTCTGAAAAGTCTTGTCATACATAAATATGTTAAGATTGAGCCGAAGTGGGCCGGCGTTACCTTCTATTTTTTGCCAATTTTTTCGATAAAAACAGTAAAAAAAAATTAAAAGGAGACTTCCAAAAAAAATTTGAGTGCTTTTGAGAGTTAGTTTAGTCATATAAAAAATCGCGAGCCCAAGCCAAGATGCGAAGGGTTAAACCTACATCGAAATGGTAGGGAACGCTCCATATATATAATTACGAAGCCTACGAAAGTCGGAATAAACGTTTCGGTTTCGACACTATATCTGTTGGGATTGAGTATCGTAATCATTGTTTTGCGCCTCGTAGTTTATCGAAGCGTTATCTTCATAAGTATGGATATTGGTAGAAAAAAATGGTTGGTATTGAAACGTTGTCGAATGTTTGAGGATCTATTTTCATTGATAGATCGAATTGATTCAAGATCGCTAGCGAAAACGGAGAATCTTTGAGGAGCCTTCAGCCGCATAAATTTGTTCATTTCTTTTCATACATTTTTTTTAAAAGCAAACCATTGGCGAAGTTGTATGTTTGCGAATAAACAAATGTGTTCTTGAGACACACAACAATAAGGACTGTAATTTGACGGAACTGAGAAATATAAAGGGGTAAAATTTGCTTCAATATCGCACCCAATACATGTTCACGAAGTTTTGTTTCTAGAGTATTATTCGTAAATAATAGCCCAATTTCAACGGCGATATGTTTATAGACATTGCTTAAAAATTTCTAATAATGATTGAAACTTTTATTATTATCGGTTGATTTTTTTTAGGAATATTTTAACTTGAGTAAATATTTAGCAATAACTGATTTGCGGTACTGGAGTTTCCTCGAAGGCGTGAGACACGTGTAACGGGCTCGTTATTTTTTATCAGTCGCATTGAAGTAAAGATGATATATTTTTCAGAAAAATAACCGTCCCAAACTACGGTTTACGTAGTGTCGATAAATCGATTTTAGAGTTATTAATTTACATCGTACAGCTTTGCGAGTATAGTTGGAATTGTTTTGATTTCAGATTGTACGATTAAAGCGAGAGGATGAAGTTCCCAAAAAAAAAAAGAAAAGAAAGAAAAACCGGAAACGATTAGATCGAAGAAAAAGAAATATACGGGGACCTGTACGGAACCCAGCCTAAATGTGTGCTAAGGAGAAAATATAGCGTTAAAAATTATGACTATACACTATTAACAATATGAGTTGATTTTATATATATTTACATGGAAACCGGATGGAACGTAGAGATGTAAACTAATGGGTTTACTTTATCGTGATAAATGTTGATCATTGTTGCCTAGTTTATGTGCCAATGTGTTGTACTATACATGGAGCTAATAAATGTTATTAGATACAAAATGAATTTTTTTGCCAAGTATTTCCACTGCAATCTGTGAAACATCTTTCAAATCACCGAGGCGATGTTTTTTGGCAAAAAGCTTCCTCTATGAGGAAGCAAAATTAATTAAAAGATACATTTTTTACATAGGAGCACTTGAAAATAAATAAATAAATAATATCGCAAATTGTCGTCCTATCGAAATGAAAAATTGATATCGGTTACGTTCATTGCCTAATATTATGGATATAATTAATTCGAAATAATAAAACATCTGGAGGTACAATAGACATGCAATACCAATTATAATTATTCATTTTTTTCGATTCAACGAACTTTATTAAAAAACATGAAAAATGTATTTTTTATAATTTGTTTTTTAAGTGCATATTAGGAATTACAGGCACTGAATTGATCAATAGAAATTAAATGAGTAATTAAAAATTCGTACCGATCAGTTTGGTTGGAATTCTTTTTACTTTCCGCATTATATAAGAAATAGTTGATCGTCGGCGAACATTAACTGATTGGCATCGGTCATCTTGTTGATCGCGGCAGTTATTTCACCAGATGTGAATTCCGGTGTGGACTGTTTGTTGATGTGTTCTCGTACTCTCGACATCGGGAGCGACTGAGCTCGCTGCTCTTGGAAGAGCTTGTGCAGAGATGTACGGAAGACTTTGAACCTGAAACGCAAAGTATAATTTTATTACTGCCAACAATAAATTTTATCGCGGATGTTCCCTTAGAGTTTTTTTTTAATCCTCGTGTTCTCTGCTCGATTGATAAATATAATTAAAATCTATTATTTGACGACTGGAATTGAGAATTTTTCTAGCCGTGTTGAAACCAAAGGTGGAGACCATCATAAATCTTCATGCACTTCATTTTCTCTCCCTTTACGATAACCGTGAAATAACATTTTTTGTATATCGGCCTAACCTTTCATCGGAAACGGTAGCCGGTGTTGAATCCTCGGTTTCCATAGATTCAGGTCCCTGCGATACGTCCAGAGTGGAAACAGTTTCGCTTGGTACAGATTCAGTCGCTTTGGAGCGCGAGACTCTTCGCACAGCATCGTCGATGTGAGATTCGTCGTCGCTCTCGTACTCGTAAGGATCGTGTCCAGCCTCACCGGACGCGGGTCTTTCCTTCCTCGTGCGTTTCGGCCTTCTCGCCTCGTCCTCCTCGCCACTTTCGGCGCTCTCCTGACTGTCGCGTCTTCTTCGTTTTCGCTTCTCCTTCTCGAGAACTCGCTTGAAGTAAGCAAACTGAACGAGCTCGATCGCCGCGTACGCGTCGTCCACGGTCACGTTCTTCGATAGGCGAGCTTTGGCGTGTGCCGTCGATAAACGAATAAGAGTTTCCAGGGTACGCGCCGTTATCGGTTGAGTCCTGGCCACGTCCGATTCCACCGTGTCCTCCGAACGGAGCTTCGAGTACTCGTCGGCGATGGCTTTGCTCGCCTCCTCGGTCAGCTTCGGCTTCATGCAACGAGCGATGTGAATGTACTTTCGCATGAACTTCATGCTGAGGATCTGATCGCTGAAAGCACATTGCGATAGATGAAAGTTAAATGGAAAACCCAAAGGTCGTGTAGCTTCTAGATTTAAATTAGTTAAGCCATAAGCAAATCGGAATCGGTGTAGCTATTTTGCTGTGTTTCCGCACTCTTTCTTTGCTTGTTTTTTTTTTATAAACTATGTTGTTTTGTTTTATTTTATTCTTATTATTTTCTCATCTTGGTCATATTATTGTTTTTCTACCTCGTCCCACTAATTTTAGTGAATTACTTTCCACTACTCCTCGTGTAAATGGGCATGCCAGGGTATAATAAATTTTTTTTAAAAGTAAAATTTCGATCCGATATTTACGTCTTGGCGCGCGATTTCCCATGCAAGAGGGGATCGTATTTCTCGTAGACTGGATTGTCGGTCTCCTCGACGCTGACGGCGTCGGGATTCTTCGTGCTGAGAATATCCAGGTTGCTGTTGAGAGGAAGTGCCTCGCCGTCCTGCTCCGTCGGGTTACGATATCGGTGCATTCTCACCACGTGGTCGCTGATGACGTGGTCCTGATCGGGATCGACGATGTCCAGCATGACGAACAGCAGATCGAAACGGGAGAGCAACGAATCCTGAAGGCCTATGTTCTCCATCGGTGTTTTGTATTGATCGTACTGAAGTGAATTTTTTTTTTGATTATCCGAAGATGTTTCGCCGATTACGTACAGAGGTAGATTTAATTCAATTTATTTACCCTTCCGTAGACGGGATTGGCGGCCGCCAGCACGGAACAACGAGCGTTCAGACTGGCGTGAATACCGGCTTTGGCGATCGTTACTCGCCCCTGTTCCATAACTTCGTGAATGGCCGTTCTGTCGATATCAGACATTTTGTCGAACTCGTCGATGCAAATTACTCCACGATCGGCGAGCACCATCGCACCGGCCTCGAGCCTACGCTCGCCGGTCTCCTGGTCTGACGTCACCGCCGCCGTTAAACCGACGCCGGACGAACCTCTGCCCGTCGTGGGAATTGCTCTCGGTGCCGTGCACAGCACGTAACGCAGCAGTTGCGACTTTGCCACCGACGGATCGCCGATCAGCAAGATGTTTATGTCCCTACGCACGGAATAGAGAATAATTTTATCAATTGTGTCGATGAGATAATAGTAAAAAAAACTCCATTTTACATTGCTCATTCGAAATGAACAAAAAAAATTGAGCAACTAAAATGAAAAATTTAAGTAGTTAAAGAAAAAAAAATTAAGAAATTGACAACAAAAATGTACTCTCCTTACGATTAATTATTACTACCACGCTAGTGCTGATCGAGGAATTAGAATTTCGTTGACAAACCTACCCTCTGAGCCTCGTGCCGTTCGGCAATATTTTTTCCACGCCACCCAGAAGTAGACACAGGATAGCCTTTTTTATATACTCGTGGCCGTGTATGGAAGGCGCTAATGATCTGCTCAACAGTTCGAATATATCCTTCCGGGGATTGACCTTTGCTATCTTTTTACACATGGCGACATCGTCGTGCGAGATCGTTAAATTAGCTTCCTTGCTCAATTGAGTTATGTTGTTTGCGATTAATATAGTTCTGAAAGAAAAAAAGGAATATTTTTTATTTGTAAAGAAAGGAATATATTTTTATTACATTTAATGAAATAGAATTTTTACCTGAAAGCTCCTGTCGTATAACCGTTCTGCTTTCCCGGCAGACATCGAAAATTGCCGACTATCTGAACTCTGTCACCTGGCTTGCATACGTCCACCAAATCGTTGTCGCATATAATGTCGACGCTACGCGGCAACTGACCGGCCGGAGCCTTCTCGGGCATTTCTTGAATGGTCAAGGTCTGGTGATCCTTGTACGAGGACAATCCGAATTCCGTCTCAAGTGGATTACCGTCGTCGTCCTGAATTTGAAAATGTATTTAACGTGAGTCAAATAAATATTTGGGAATGAGGCAATGAAAACTGTTGTTCTTTTTAAATTGAAAGATTCGTGTTGTTACAAGACACTTTTATATATTAATTATTGGTAAAGGAGAAATCCGTTAATAAGTAAATAAACAAACAAAAAAAACTCTGACTCGGGGAGTGATTAAATTTTTAACGATCAAGAACCAATCCAGTAATAAACTGAGTTCATCGCTCGTTTTTCTCACCCTTTTAAAAGCAGAAAACAGCGAGGAAGGAGGATGAATGAAAAAATGAGCCCAGCTTTTTTTGTACAAAAAAATATCATTTAAACGCTATTCAAGTTAAACGTTTATTAAAAACTTTGTACCGTGGTAGGATAAACGGCGGATCCTGGAAATGGATCGAACGACGTCAAATCCGTATAATTCCTCTCCATTATAGTTTTCGTCGCACTGCAATAGTGTACGCTCTTCACTACCTTCGGTCTGACCAGCGAACCTGAAAACGATAATTTTCTTTTACAAAAGAATATCTAAATCTTTGGCGAGGTGAGAAAAAAAAAGCAATTCTAACATTTCGTGACGATGCCCTCGACGCAGACGAGATTTCCAAGAAACCTTGAAGTGAGCGTTCTGGGTGTGACGTGCTTGTTGCCAAAACTCCCCTCGAAACCAATGAAAAATTCTACGTTGCCTTTCGTGTAGTCCGTATCGACGCTCGAGACGAATTGCTTCAATGCGCTGTGAAACGCTATTTGTTCCTCGAACGAGTTGTTCAAAAGGCTGAAAATAAAGTAATCTCAGAATTATTTTTTTCTTTGCTCAGCAACCTGTTCCTCAAAAGCACGATCCTGAAGATAACTGCACAATATCAAATTCCATCTCTGGCAAGTCTCTGTCAATGAACAGCTTTAGGAAGAAAAAAAATAATTGTTTGCCTGCAGAATTTTATTCTCCAAGTGAACTTTCCCGAGCGAAGTTTTTCCGATGCAAAACAAAGTCGCTATAACTCAAAGAATTTTAATCTTGTGCAGGTGTCAGGGTCATTAAAGGTAGGCTTTCCGGTACAGTTGTGTCAATCGAGTACCAAAATTTCAAAACTTGTTTGTACACATTCAAAAGAAACAATTAGCATGGACTAAGATGGATCCAAATGAAAGAGTTCCTACTTTATGTAGAAAAGCATGTACAATGAATTTATAGAAAAATAACTCAGTTTACGTGAATAAATCCACAGGCATATATTTTTTTTATTTTTATTTTAACGAGTAAAGGCTCATTTTGTTTCTCGATAGATACTCTACAAATTCACTGGAAAACATTAATGATAATATTTATCATTTACAACTTAGTCATTTATTTATGAAAAAAAAGCAGAGCTCCAGCATTAACTGAATTTTTCTTGCGATTGAGAATCTAAACACAGCAAATTACTCTGTGAATTCATAAAAAATATGTCAATGAACAAAATATGCCGTCACTAGTGAAGATTAGATCGAAATCACAAATTCAACTTCACAAAAATTCTGTAAAAACATGCCTATGGATTTATTGGCGCGAGCCAAGTTATTTCACTACAAATTCATTGTACATTTTTTTTCACCTAAAGTAGGAACTCTTGAATCTAGATCAACCTTAGTTCGCAAAAATGTCTCTGTTAAAGCGTGTACACAGTAAAACAATTTTTTGAAATCCGGCTACTCGATTCACTGGACTGTACCGCACGGACTGCCTCAAAAACGAGTACTTACCTGATGGCTCTTGTTGGATTTTTTCGCCTGAGATCGTTGATGTTGACCAGCAGTCTGTGCTTGTTATCGTCTATCATCGCCTTTACGAGATTCGTGTACAATCCTTGATCTTCCTGAAGAGTTACGCACGAATGTTCAGAGGGTTAAACAAAAAAAAACGCGCTAACACAAAACTTACAGTAGGGCATTAAAAATTGTGGGGCAAAACTTACCGCATCGTCCAAAAAATCAAGATACTCCCGCTCCATATCCTTCATTCTCTGATCCATTTCGAAACCCTCCATGATTGACGAATTTTTGTTATCTTGGAGTTTCTTTGAAGTGTCCAAGCATCAACGGATCCAAGTTTTGTGTCCAAGCGGCCGCGAGCAGACGCGCGAGTGCCGGTTTGCGCGGGAACTCGGCCAGATCGAAAGCGACCTTGAGTTGTTTTTTTCTTCTCAGTAAAGCTCCGTCCACAAGTGACGACTTCTCTCTGGCGCGGAGTTTCAACGGTAGCTTCTCTTCATCTATTTCTTACAGATCCAGTTCGGCAACTCACCATTCCTCCATAAACCGATTCTACACATGCGTTGTTCTACACAATTGATCCAACACAAACCAGATCCTACACATGCTATTTACCAGACAAGTGTGACCCTACACAACGAGAGTTCGCTCGAATCAATGCTATCTAAAATCGGTTGACATTTCGGATAAAACGGATGTATCATCGGACGCGGTATTAAATTCTACATCCGCTAATGTGTTGCTTCTTCCCGAAAAGTCTACGGTGTCTGAATCGTTTCACTACAGATTTTAGTTACCGACTGAGTCGTTTCACATGTCCTTAAGGCGAGTCTAAATTCCTCTCTCTTGCTCTCAAAGACTTGCTCGGCCAAAGATAAAAGCACCCCAAGTGTCGACGGGTCTGAATTACCAAGTTTCTACTGGGACTAAGAACGGACTGAAACGAGTCTGAACTACTGGCAAAATTCTAGTTAAGGACATGTGAAACGACTCAGTCGGTAACCAAAAACTGTAATGAATGCGATTCAGAGACCATAGACTTTTCGGGCAAAAGTAAAGCATTAGCGGATGTACAATTTAATACCGCGTCCGATAATGCTTTCGTTTTATCCGAAACGTCAACCGATTCCAAATGGCATTGATTCGAAAAATGCGTCTATCTCTCTCGCACTCATATATCACGTGGTACATCTTTCACATGCTCTTAATTCGAATCTTTCTAGTCAACAGCCAATCCCATAAGTGTATTTTGAGTCTAATAGAATTTTTCGACTAGTGCTGTGTAAATCTCGTCCCGATCTCACTCACGGTGGAAACTCGGAAATTATTCGCCGATGACAGTGAATGCGACGGATGAAATCGGAATTCACATTGTAGGGCTTTCCATCCAACCGTGGAAATGATTACTTTGTATGACGGATTGATTTGATTGGTCTATCTGACAGAAGGGACCAATAGAATCGATCCGTCATTTTCACGGCTGAACGGAAAGCGCCAATAGCGTTAGCGAAATTGAAGAATCCAACACCGGACAAACTAAAAAAAGAATGAAAAAGCTTGCAGTCATTTGTGTATCCCCACGTGCTCTAAACACTTTCGAATAATAACTGATCATAACCTCCTTCTTGATAAAAGACGTTTTAAAGCATTAGAAAAGTAAAGTTTACGTTATGCGACAATTGCTTTAAAAAATGGGTTTAACGAAACAATATCTCAGATACGTGCCTGCCGGAAATTTGAACATTATCACCAATCCAAAGTGCAATGTTGTGTTTGTTACACTCGAGGGCCAGGAAGGCAGGTTCGTCGCTGTCGGAGCTTGCGAACATGTTTTCATTTGGGACCTCAGACTCGGGGAAAAGGTTTGTAGTCTGCAGTTGTAATTGATAATTTTTAAATTTTTTTCGTTTTATATAATAACGTTTGTTGAGTTAACAGGCACAAGTATTACCCGGCGAAACGTCCGACGCCACGTACCTGGCCGCATCTCCAAACAAACGGCACATCGCTGTCGGATACGCCGACGGAACGGTGAAAACCTTTGATCTAAGATCCGGAGAGAATATCAGCGTGTTGGTCGGACACAGATCGGAAATCTCTGCGCTGGCTTACGACGCGCTGGGACACCGATTAGCTTCAGGATCTAAGGTAAGCCCGGTGACTTGCTTAACATTTTTCTACAAAAGCTCAATTAGCCGCACGTCATACTTATCTAATGTGGAACATCTTTTAAGCGCCAAAACTGTGACTATGGTAAATTTACTTCCCGTATCTATTATTATTTTTTCATTTATTTATTTTTTCGATTTTTTTTTCTTATTTATATATTTTTTCGATTTTTTTCCATTACTGTATATATACGTTTTTCTCTTTGCTATTATTTGTAATTTTATTTATCCCTGGTCCCTGGTGCTCGCAAAAAATGTTATAACGCGAGCTCACCAAGAATCTAATATAAAACTGGCATTGTAAAGTTATGGTCTATTATAATTCTCTTGCAATAAATTTGAAATCGATTATTTTTTTGTTTATTTATTTATTGGTTTCGGCAGGGAAAACCCTTTTCTAAAAAGTATATAAATTATAGTCTACCAAATAAAAAATTATATTAATTTTAATTTAATAAAAAATATATTAATAAAATAAAAAATTTAAATAAGGGCGAAGCTGGAGACCCTTCCAAGAAAACCCCTGAAAACATATCCAGTAAAATAAGGGTTGTGAGTGCATGGAACGCATTACCAGCCACAATAATTGAATCTGAGACAATAAATCAGTTCAAAAATAGATTCTACAAACATGTGTCTACATAATGTAAACTTACAAAGATGGAGATATTATTTATTTATTTATTTATTTACGGGACAAGCCCTTCTACATAAAATAATTTAGATAATATAATAATAGTATGAGATCAAATTACCTTCATTATGATTTTTTGTTTTGCACTTCGTATCACTTCGTATTGGTATCACTCATGAATCACTCAAAAATTATACATATTATAAGTTGTAAACTTTCTTTCTGTAATTTCTAACATTAAAAATAATAATAATAATATTTGCTGTAACATAGTATAAATAGCACTTCATAATTAACGTTCTAAAGAGATCATTAAATCTATTTCCAGGATACGGATATAATAATATGGGACGTCGTCGCCGAAACTGGTATCTGCCGTCTGGCCGGTCACAAAGGCGTGATAACTCAATTGTCGTTTATGCACGAGCACAACATAATTGTCAGTTCGAGCACGGACATGTTCGTCAAGTTCTGGGATCTCGATACGGAGCACAATTTTAGAACCATTGTCGAGCACAGGTCGGAAGTTTGGGGCCTCGCCGTTATTAAAAACGATCAGTATCTCGTCACCGGCTGTAAAGACAACGAGCTGCGGGTTTGGAAGATATCCTTCGTCGATACCGAGAGCACCGATATAGTGAAAAATTTTGAGAGTATGAACGTCAATTCAGAGGACGATGTAAGTATTCGTTCCTTCGAATTTATTCATTTGTTTATTTATTTTATTTACCGGTCCAGCCTTTTTACAAAAAAACACAGATGTAAGGAAGAAAGTACGATTGCATTTAGTACAGCGTGTTTCGGATGTAAGAAAATGGAAAATCGGAACAACGAAATATATTGACGGAAAAAAAAATTGCAATCTTTTTCAAAGGAATTGCCATTTTTTAAACTAAAGCTTATGGATAGTCGTTACATTTTTTTTCTTTTTTAGAAATATTCGTTGCGTTGCGAAAGGATGGGCAGCATACTGCGAGAGGGCAAAGGTCGCATCGTCTCGTTGTGCGCCGATCTTACGCGGACAATCGTTGCTTGCCACGGAACAGACAACAGCATAGAGTCGTTTCAATTCATTCCGGATGATGAGGTCAAAACCAAAGTGGCCAAGCGATTGAAGAAGGAGAGGCTGAAGTATGTCGATATAGTTGAGATTGTTATTGTAATATTATTGAAATAGCTCAACGCTTTAACAAAATTTTTCTTTTTTTCTGCGTACTTAAACTTTCGATTTATTCCACCAGGGAAAAGAACAATGACGAAGTCACTCCGCATGAATGCGCTTTACTGAAAGACAGAGTGAAACGTCTTCCAGTTGCGAAAGTTGCTCATAAAGCGAAAGCTTTGGACCTGGTCATGGGCAAAGGTGGCGAGCTTCGGGTAAACAGTTTTTTTTTGTTTTTTTTTTTAAGATTTTTTTTCTCACAAATTTTGCATACTCCCAAAAAAAAATGTTTTTTTATACTCACAAATACATGATGAAACTGTGTTGCAGATTTGCGTTGGCGTCAACAACAACACTTTGGAGCTGCATTCGTTAACAATCAAGTCTAAAGAACGGCAGGTCGAGTTGTTGCGTACGATATCAGCCCACGGACATCGCACGGACGTCAGAGCTGTTTGCTTCAGTTCGGATAACCTGGCTTTTGCTACGGCTAGCGGTGATTCCGTCAAATTATGGAACAGGTAAAAAAATTAATACATCACGATTGTCGTGTAAGGCACAATAATTTTCTCTCGTTTAATTTTCTTACATTGTCCAGACCATCGCTGGCGTGTTTGAGAACTGTAGAATGCGGATACGCACTGACCGCAACGTTCGTACCCGGCGATAGGCATCTGATCGTCGGTCTCAAGGATGGAAAAATACTCATAATCGATATCGCTTCGGGTGATATTTTAGAGGAAATTCCAGCTCATACGAAGGAAGTGTGGAGCGTCACACTGTTTCCTGACATGGTAAAATTAATGACGATTTAACCAGCTCGTTAATTATTCGTTTCAAATCGTGCAAGTGTACGGAGGAAGATAAAGTCAAAGCGCTATTAAATTTGTCAGACGTTGCCGGAGATATTTAGTTCTATTCTAGCTATGCGAAGAACACCCCAACTCGTATACCAAATTTAATCCGTAAAAAAATGATTTATTTTGCAAACAGAAAGGTGTCGCGTCCGGTGGTGGAGATAAAACAGTCAAGTTTTGGAATTTCGAGCTCGTCCAAGATCCCGAAAGTGAGGCAAAAGTCAAAGTTTTGTCGCTGCTGCACTCGCGAACTTTGAACCTGGAGGAGAGCGTTCTGTGCGTCCGAATCAGCCCGAACAATCGGTTCGTGGCCGTTTCACTTCTGGACTCGACAGTGAAGATATTTTTCTTGGACACCTTCAAGGTAATAAAAAATAGATAATAACAACATTTGTAAAAAAGTTAAATCAATGACTAATCGAATTGTCTAAAGTTTTTCATATCTCTGTACGGTCACAAATTGCCCGTTCTGTGTATGGACATATCGAGTGATTCGACGCTGATAGCGACAGGTTCGGCGGACAGAAACATCAAAATTTGGGGCATGGACTTCGGCGACTGTCACAAATCTATATTCGCGCACGACGATTCCGTGACGGGCTTGTCGTTCGTTCCCAGAACGCATTACATATTCACAAGTGGCAAGGACGGCAAAGTCAAACAGTGGGACGGCGACAGTTTCCAGAAAATCGTAACCCTACAAGTAAGGCGCATCTTAACACGATAATATATTTTTACGCACGCCCCGCGTGCGTCAAAACTCCATTTTCGCGCCGTGTGAAATAAAATTCTGTACGATACTCGTGCGAAAAACGTTTTCTTCATCCGTGTGATTGCGACACTCGCTTTCGGCTGGTGCTGCAAACTCATACTCAGAAAACGTTTTATTACACTAGTATCGTAATGTACTATTTTCCTAACGCATGCGCGTAAAATCCCGCTTTCTGTTCCTGTGAAGTGGGCACAGAAAGGTACTTTTTCGCATCGCGTGCGAGAAAAATACTGCGCATGCGTACAAGCGCAATATTATCTTTTTTCTCGCACTAGTGGGAGAAAGTGCCTTTTTCCGCGCACTGTTCCCAAAAACAAAGAGCGTGTTTTTCGTGAATTTGTGAGGAAAAATTGTGTCAATGGCAAGGGTGTAGAAAGAACATACAGATAACATACAGATAACATGTAACTACATGTAGAAAGAACATACAGATAACATGTAACTACATGTAGAAAGAACATACAGATAACATGTAACTACATGTAGAAAGAACATACAGATAACAATGTTATGAGGACACTAAATTAATATTTGTAAAAAAATCTAGGGACACTCCGGAGAAGCGTGGAGTTGCGCCGTTTCTCCCAACGGTATTTTCGTGATTTCCTGCGGATCGGACAAAGTAGTTAGGATGTACGAGCGTTCGTCCGAGCCGTTGGTGCTGGAGGACGAGGCCGAGGAGGAACGCGAGAAACAGGAAAACGAATTGGCCACCGCAGAAACGACCGTCGTTCAAGGGCAAAAACAGCAATTGTTGCCATCCAGAAAAACCGTCAATGCCGAAAAAGCGGCCGAACTTATTCTCGAATGTTTGGACGTCTCTAAAGAGTACAGAGAACAATTGGCGGATGTTGTTCCGCCTAATCCACCCCCTGCTTTGCCACTCATCATGCAGGCTCACAACTGTAGCAGCACGGAAGAATATTTGCTCGAAACTCTGAAACGCGTTCGAGCGAGGTATGCATTTTAACCGGAAACTAAACAACAAAAAAAAGCAATCATACTGTATGCGTATACATTTTTTTTGTTGTTGTTTTAAAGCGATCTTGAGGAAACGTTGATGCTCTTGCCGTACTCGGCGGCGTGTGAGATTTTGCAAGCACTTCCGAAATTATTACGAAGCGAGTCTCAAGCGGAACTGGTAACGCGGTTGGCACTGAGCCTGATAAAAGCGCATCACGGACCGATCGTCGCGAATTCGGAACTCTTACCGACGCTCCAAAAAGTCAGAAGGCTGGCGATGAAGCGCATATCTTCTTTGAGGGTATAAAAAAACAGTTACAAAGTTATTTATTTTTTTCTAAAGTGTTGGTCTGTTTTATCAGCAATGTTAAACTCGCCTTTTATTGCAGGATACGATCGGCTATAATCTTTACGGCATGGCATACAATCAACGGGCGATCGAGGAACGCCAGGGTGTACAATTGTTCAGGGACGCGACGAAAATGAGAAAGCAGAAGAAAAAAGTTACGAAAAATAAAGAGCGCGCACTGAAGAGAGCTATAATGGCGCTGTAAAAAATGTTGATGACGAATATAAAAATTTAACGATTCAGAATAAATTATGCATAATTCCTAGCACGCGATCACCAGAAGCCCTAATATGTATACACTGTAAAAAAATGTTATTTGAAAATTAATGAACAGTACTGGAAGCTGTTTGTACATAAACTGTTTCCGAAATTTCAAACACATATGCGTTGCAATTTTACAGTAAAATTTTTATTTTTAATTAAAATTTCTGTAAATTTCAGGCAAAGGGTTTATAATTCCAATATATCGTATTTTCATTTTACGAAAAAGTACATTAATGTTCAACTAATGTAATCTATGTAAGTAGATGTCAAGTTCCAGTACATTCAATTTACAATTTATTTTTACAATGTATGTGTGCATATATATCAATGTAAAAAAAATCGTATGAAATTTAATGTACCAGACTGGAAGTTTTTATGCAAAAACGAGTGTTAAACTTCATTTACAATTGTAATAAAAAATTAATGCTCAGTGTATTAAAAACATTGGGAATACTTAATTTTTAATAATCTTTCTTAATTTTACTATCAAAGTACTTTAATTTTAGTAATTTCCTTTAATTTCAATGAATAAGTATCCTAATTTTTCACCAAAATTGTACATTAAATTTAATATGTACCAGTTTTTGCATAAGAACTTCCAGTTCGGTATATTAAATTTACAGTGTGGTTGTTCCTTTCCCTGGCGCTTGCGTCGCTCTCGCGCGTATGAAAACCTAGCATAAGGGAAGACAAGTGGAGGGGAGAAAAAACATTTGTTTACTCTACGGAAAGTATTTTGAAGAGGAGAGCTTATAATCATAATATTTACATTTATATACAAATGTATGTATATTTTCAACAATATGAACAGATATATAGTACGGTGCAATTAAAACGGTTATAATACCGTACACTATTGAGAAAAATTTCTTAACTTTGGAATTACATAAACAGGGTTATGAGATAATATATCGAGGATGATGAGTTCGTCAACACCTCGGTTTCTGCGTCTCTTGCTCTCAGGCAGAAAAGATGGATACAATTGCCGTACGATATGCACAACCAGAGAACAAAAATTTTTTCACGAGTACGACGAGAAAGCAAGATATCCGCGTAAATCGGATTACAAACCGGAGCCGCTAACCACACTCCAACAGGTACAACAGGGTTACAAGTATCTCGTACAGGAGATGAAACTTCTCAAGGAGGAAACCAAGGAAAAGTTTCGGATGGATCCTGTAATGATAACCAGACCCGGCGAGGTGGATGTGCAATGGAAATTCGACGGGAATCCGGAGATGTTGGAAAAGTGGATTGTCACCGCAGACAGCGACTACGGCGAAGGAAACTCAACAGCGAGGTAACTATTATTAGTTTTATTTTTTGTTTGCGAAATAGAATTCTTTTTTATGTATTTCATTTAATTTCATTTATTATTGACCGATCAAGTACAAAAATATTTACGAGCACTTGTTTTGTCCGCAGAAGCTTTAGAGCTTGTTTCCGGATGTTGCATGTATGTTTTTTATATTTCATAAATGTTTGGTACAAAGTTTGCAGGGTAGACAGCGAGAAACTCCATGCATATAATATCTTGACGAGTAAAATTTATAGGCGCATAACAAATTGTGGTCCACACATTAAAGGCATTACATACATTAATTTATTGTATGCATTTACAATATATCAATGCAGTGTTGAAGAAAGTGTTAAATTTGATGCACCAGACTGGACATTTTTATGGAAAGGATTTAAATTTAATGTACAAATTGTGATGAAAAATTAATTAATTTTTACAGCGAAATTAAAGTACTTTATTGGATGTAAAGTAATTTTATAGTATAGTTAATGTAAACCATTAAAAGTAAAGTATTTATAAAGTTTTTAATGTACCATACGTTAATTTTTCATCCCAATTGCACATGAAATGTTATATATTAGTTTAGAACTTTTTCTACAAGTGTCAATGAAATTCTTAACTATAATCCTTTTACAGTTACATACTTGTTTATAATCTATTACTTCGTTTTCGTTTTTATTTGTTACTTTACAATGGTAACTTTGTACTTAATAATTGTAACTTTCGTGATATACGCGCGCTCACGATCTAATTTACCACCGTTGTCTCTAATCTATTTTCATTATTATGCAAAAGAAGATATCCGTCAATAAGTTTAATAAATTATCGATCGGCTTTTCAGTCTGCAGTTTTCACCGCAGGGCAGAGGGATATTTTCGGGTAACCTGGACCCCCGTGTAAAGAAGGACGGCAGGATCAAAGTTGCCGGCTACTGCAATCTCGCGTCCGTGAAGTTACGCGGCTCCTTCCAACGATTGAAAAACTTGAATTGGGGTCCCTACAACTATCTGGTAATGCGTGTCCGAGGAGACGGAAGAAATTATCTTTTGGCTCTCTCAGTGCCGGGAGACTACGATATTCTCTGGAACGATTCTTACCAATATATCTTGCACACGAGAGGCGGGCCTTATTGGCAATACGTTAGGATACCCTTTTCAAAGTTCTTCCTCTCCGCCAAAGGGAGAATTCAGGATACACAACAACCCGTTCCGCTGCAATACGTAAAATCTCTCGGCATAACTGCGTCCGACAAGATACCAGGTTACTTCAAGCTTGAAATCGATTACATCGGAGTCGAATACGATCCCGTGCACAACGAAGAGCACGCCTACGAGATGTACGCTGCCCCTCACAAATTTCACATATAATCGCATATAACGAAATTGTTTAAAGTAGGTGAATCTGTACAAACGCTGAGAATATACGAAAATTATTAAAATATTATCTTACATAGATTTTAAAAAATTGTGTATTCGTTTGTTGGTTTGGATGTTTGCCCTTTACCCCCCTCCCTCCAGCATATATAGAATGGAGTTCGATTAGTCGGCGCTGATAATAATAATAATAATAATAATAATAGTAATTGCATATGTACACGGAAATCGTTTGAAGTATTCCACAAATTATCAAGACATAAATTACAAACGATATAATTAATTTATTATATTTCTATGACGAATGTACACGAGTAACAATAACATTGCGGTCTCTCAGGAAGACGGCCGTTCCGTAATCTTTTTTTTTCTCAAAAGTTTGTATGTGTTTTTCGATACTAAATAACTGATACCGCCAGCGAGAGTCGTTACAGCGGTGAGATACCACAATCCGTGTAAAACCGGATGATCGACGTAATTAAATACGGGAGCTGCGAGAGTGCCAGCCACGAGAGATAATTGAACCGCGGTATTCAATTTACTCGCCATAGTAGGCGCCAATTGGACGGTCGCGTGCGTCGGATCGAAATACCTTGCCAATGTTTTCTGAAATAAATTACGATGGTTAATCGAACGTCGAATACAATGGCATTCGGTAACAGAGCTGGCCAAGTACCCCAAGTACTTGGTTTACGCATTGACGTAGCAAGTACTTCAAGTATTCAGCACTGGGTAGATCTTGAGTATTGACGTATTGAGTACTGACAGAACTTAATAGCGAATGTTCTGAGTACTGGACACTTCAATACGTAATTCAAGTACTTCGTGTACTTGCCCAGCTGTGTTCGATAAAATACTCACGGGTGCGGGCAACGAACGATATCTGACATACGAGGCTCCGGAGATCAAAGCCACATCTCGAAGTATGACAAGGCACGTTAAGGGAACCGGTATCAACCCGACCCAAGTTAAGGAAATGAACATCGTCCCGACTAGCAATTTATCCGCCACAGGATCTAGAAAACTGCCCAACTTGGAAGCCTGGGAGCTCCAAGTGCGCGCTATCCAACCATCTACCAAATCCGTCAAACCGGCAAATCCAAGGAACCCCAGAGCTATCTGCAACGTACAATACCGTAATAAATGTCTTTTTTACTACTCGTACAATCTCACGAGATTGCTCTTCCCGTCGTAAAATGTGTCGTAACTAACTCTAGTACTTTTATAGTTCTATTTAAAGAACCAAAAATAAAAAAATAATTACAGTACTCCAAATAATAACTGAGCCAAATTCACATGATATGTTTACATGAAATTTATATATGGACACACGAATCTATATATGTTCACACAAAATTTATAAGAATTTATAAGGAAAAGGAAAATTGCAATTCAGTTATTAAGATGCAGATTTTATAAGTGTTACACTTCCTTTCTGTAAAGTTTAGTAGTAGTAGTAATAATAATAATAATAATAGTAATAATAATAAGTCACAAGGAGATACCTTCTAACCCTTTATAAGTCACACCTCTATCCCCACTCTTAGGCGTTACCGTAGCAACCCGTTGCCCCCACTCCGCGGGCGTTAGTCTCGTTTCGGTACGGTTGCGAGCGCAGTGACTTATAAAGGGTTAACTTAGCTTAGGTATTACTGAATTTTAAGTTTACTAATCACACGCAAATATCATCTCGTGCTCGATTCTGGAAAGCTCTAAAAATGGAAAATAAACATTATGCTAAAATGGAAAATATTGAAATTTATGTATATTAGGGAACTGGATTTCACCAGTTCCCGATTATTGTAACTATAGTTATGTATGCATGCTCATGATCGCAGTAACCGTCGTTGTGTCTATCGTGATCATCGTGTAAAAGGCAAAATCCATTGAGAAAATTAAATGAAATCAATCACAATGGTTTACCTATTGAATAATTATATACCTTGTAGTCATGAGAAACTATCAAGTAACTGAGATACGGAGAAGTTATGATGCGTCCTATACAGAGAAAATTTGGTATCGTCCAAATGTTTTCCCTCTCGATAATCTCCTCCATCTTCTCCTTCGTCTGACGTAAATCCTGCAGTATCTTATTTTGCAATTCTTTCCTCTTGGTTGTCGTTCGACTGCTCGCGTCGACGAGATTTCCATTATTGCTCTTGTCCGCACTGTAGTAGAGTCGAGTTCTCAGCTTACTCGGACACTTTTCCAGCAATCTGTCCAGTAGAGATCTGTTTACGACTCTCGAGTGTCTCAGCAGCACGTAGTAGCTCATATTTACTTCTTTCCTGTTCATAAATTTTACTCAAATTGTAGATAAATATTTCAACATTTTATTTCGGTACTATCGAGACTCTTTTAATACTGGAACTCATTTTTTTAGGTTATGTACACAAAGTATGATAAATTAATATTTAAAAGCTTTTAGTCGGTCACTTTTTTATAAATAATTATTCAATTATTTTTCTGTTTTATTAAACCGCAATTTGCAATAGTTGATAACTTTGTGAACATAATATTGTGTATAAAAATTGTCTCGGTAGATCGAGCACGAACCTTACCTATAATGTAAAAGCTCACTTTATTTTTATTGCACTACATAACGAGAAACGATGAATTTCTATTTGTTTCTCCAACGGTAAATTAATACACCGCTGATTTTGATTAAATTTCCATATTTTTGTTATTGCCAAAGTGGGGATATATAATCACGAAAAATAAAGTTAACGGCGGATTGTGTGGGGATATATACAAGTTATTTCTTCATCCTCATCGTGGGCGCCCCGCGAGCAAGCGTGTCGTTCGATCTTCGATATTCGACGATTATAAAATGCTGCAGGTAGTGACAAAAGAAAATTGAAATTCACAACAACTAAAACCAAAGGGATAATCATCCGTGGTAATGCATGAAATAAACCTCAATAGCGTCGATAATAATAACAGTAACGATAGTATTTTTCGCCTACAGAAGTAAGTTTCGATAGGATTGCGCACAAATTATATGTGGCTGTGTAATTTACATGGGTCTTTCCTGCCACCTTTTTTGGCATCGCTAAAATTCTGCAGCTTCATTTTATACGCCGTAAAGGCACAATGCCAAATATGTCCAATTGCGTATTCAATATTAACTAAACGGTCAATCTATTTTAAAATGCATATTGCACTATCGAATAGCTGCTGAAAGGAAATTTCGATCAATATACTATAGGACTTCCGACTATAATGTAATTGAAACGGGTGATTCCTGAAACCTTTTTTTTGCATGGCTAAAATTCTGCAGCTTCTTTTATGCGCCTTAAGGCCATTTCATAAGCCGTAAAGCCACAATAGGTCATATATGTTGCAATCTATTTAAAATGTTATACTGCACTATCGCTGAAAGTAAGTTTCGATCCATATACTATACGACGCTCAACTATAGTGTGACGTCCGTACAATGAACCGGTTGAAGGGAAATTTTCATTGACAATTTACCATGGAAATTTAATTTACTGGACGAATACATTTTGACTTTTTTTTCTGTATCGATAACCACCGGCTATCGCATTCCCCAATGTGTCTATGCGTATACATATAACTTTTATGACATTGAATACTGCACTATCGAATAACTGCTGAAAA
The DNA here is from genome assembly GCA_964017025.1 of Stenichneumon culpator. Taxonomy (NCBI): domain Eukaryota; kingdom Metazoa; phylum Arthropoda; class Insecta; order Hymenoptera; family Ichneumonidae; genus Stenichneumon; species Stenichneumon culpator. The sequence continues at coordinate 11,003,562 of OZ024776.1, read as the reverse complement.
TAAATTTCGATCCATACTATAGGACACCGGATATACACTGTACAGTCGGACTATAGGCTGTTAAAAAAAATTGTAAATTTAATGTACCGAACTGGAAGTTTTTATACAAAAACTGTTATTTTAAATTTAATGTACAATTGTGATGAAAAATTAATAGAGTTTTATAGTAAAATTAAAGTAAAATATTAAAAATAAAGTATTTCCAACGTTTTTAAGATACTGAACATGAATTTTTCATCACAATTGTACATTAAATTTAATATACCAGTTTTTGCATAAAAAACTTCCAGTCCACTACATTCAATTTTTCATACAGTGTGACACCCACTTGCTTCCTCATAGAGGAAGCTAGTAGTAGTAGCAGTAGTGAATTTATTAACAATATATAACATGTAACAGTTTTTCATACCTAACAAACTTATCTCTGTTCACCTATATTGCATGTTTCCAATTGGGGATCGAGCGCAGTCCTTTAGGTGAAAGGAAGCTATTTGTCGTAAAAAAAAAATTCGTGATTTTAATGTCGGAGTACTTAAAACAGTCTAAAGCAGTGGTTCTTAACCTTGGGGGTCCACTGGGGGTCCCTCGTGTATTTTGGGGGTCCATGGAACCCAGGTTAAGAACCGCTGGTCTAAAGCGTCGACAAATGTGATTTCTCGACGTTATGTGTGTCTGTGTGTGTGTGTATGTGTGTGCCAGACTTGCGATTAAAACGACTATATAACTCAGAAACGCTTTGCGATAGCTGGATGGTACGCTATAGTAGAGAAGTCACGTGTCTTTCCTCGGTGCATTTTTTATACAGATGAGGCCGAATTGAAGACTTTTTGGTATATGCAATTTTTTTTAAAAAAGGTCTGTAGTACTCTAACTTGCGTAAATTTTGAGCTATCGTCCTAAAACTGCACACGAATATAATATTTTGACGAAGAACCTTTCGTATTGAATTTGGTCGAACCGTTTAAATATGATGGGATTTTAAAAATCTTGACATTTTTTTAACGCCTGACACAAGTTTCTGAATCAAATATCACGCAAAGAGTAAAATGAGTTACAGTTTTGTAATCAGCAATGAAGTATAGATTAAAAACTGCCTCCAAACGTCGAGATCCGCAAATTTCAGTTTGCGATTTCCTATCATAAATTCTCCTGTAAATTTTGACGGCCTCAATGTTACGAAACGCTAGACATTTTTTTAAGTTACAAAAAAGGTGCAAGGCAATTTGCACATGGTTTTTCTATACTTAACTCAACAAACACAATAAAAAAAAACTTAAAAAATAAAAATGTTCATAACGCTTTCTCATAAAAGTTGAAAATAAAAATTTTCACATCGCTTCCTCATAATGTTCCCTTTTTTGTGAAAACTCTATTTTAATTATAGCTTCCTCCGCGAGGAATCGCAAAATCGGCCACCGAAATTCATCGTAGAGGCAGTTACGCGCAAAACCCTAAAACATGAGGAAGTCACTTCGCACGCATTTGTTTTTTCTTCTCTATCGATAAACATCGACTATCGCGTCCGCTGATGTGTCCACGCGCATGCATATAGCTTCCACAGCGTATAAGTGTGGCAAGGCTGCGGCAAGTGAGCGAAACGAGCGCGCAGGCGTATGTCTGGTCAAGGTGTCACAGGCGCACGTCCTGGCAAGCAACAGAGTGCTGTATACCCCCGCCTACGCATTATTCGGCGTATAACCACGTTTGTAATCAAACAACCTGGACCAACGTCGTCCTGTCCATCGGATAATGCGTCCACTATTCGGGCGCGGCTTACCTCGGGCCGTCGAGTAGCGAACGTAAGACCGGAATAAGGGACGAGCATGGTTCTGGCTGGAACAGACCATTTGTTAGCGGGTAAGTCCACTCTGCCAGCCAAATATTCCAACAATCGAGAATATTTTTGTGCGTAGTAATTCTCACGATTCTCCACTATTAAATCTTTCCCACTCACGCGTTAAATAAACATGCTCGCACTATTAGTTTCTCGGATTTGCATCGCTGAACTAAAGTTCACAAAAATAAATAAAGATAAAGAAAACTAAAAACAAACAAACAAACATACCTGGCACGCGAATATATCGCGCAAAAGTTCGATCAATGTTGTCCGAGAATATTCTCACTTTGCGTGGACATTCTTGGCTCGTTGTTATTTTTTTTTAATCTACCTTTGAAAAAATTATAATGATGCGCATGTGTTTGTATTTATGTAGAGACGAGGGGAGGGGTGGATGATTAATTATTCAGGATAAGCTTTCCAATGGGGATTATTCCTCCCCTCCTCCCCTATTGCTCGAGCAAGCTGGCCTCCTCGTGGCCCCGCATTGCGCAAACAGTAGAAACCTTTTGAAAATCGAACTTGGGTCGAATTGAATCGTGTCTACATGCGTATATACATACATACAGTTATATACATATATATGTGTGTGTATATATATACATATATATATAATATTCCGTATAATGTATGTATACATATATATGCACAAACATGAGTATGCATGTGCGCAGACTTTTGCGTGTATGTGTGTGTGTGTGTGAGGTACGCATGCTATCGGGAAAGATCGCGTACGGCACGGGCGGAAAGCGGAAGTGCGATACAACGACAGCGTCGTTTTATCGCTCGTCGGAATGGCGCACAACTTTCCTTTCGCCAGTTATGAATGTATACTCGTCAATATATATAATTTGTATTTGAATCTTTTATGTGTTTGAATTTTTGATGCATTTGAACTTTTTTGGTATTTGAATCACTTACGTATTTGATTTTTTTTTTCGTATTCGATTTTTTTATGAATTTCAATTTTTTTTATGTATATGAATTTGTGTTGTTACAGGACCGGTGGCAGCAACCGCGTTTCTAGGCGCCGTTGCAGGATTCGTTACACTCTTGGTCGTATTGTTTTTGTATCTGTCGCGAAAGTGGTGCTTCACGCCGGTACCGAGTACGACGATTTTCGGCGGTATTTGCGTGCCGCTTTGCGAATCAACGAACAGCTCGACGACGCAGATCTCGAAGAATTTAGGTAGGCGGGTGGTTCATATTATTTAATTTTATTTTTAAAAAAGTGCTTTATTTACACGTGCTCGAGGCACAAAAAATCTTGGACGAAGTAGGACGAAAGAAAGATTGCTTGCAGGAAAAAGTTTTACGTACTCCGATCCGGAAACGAGTTCGGATTCAGAGGAGGACGCTCTTCGAAGATTGCAGAACTCTCGATCGAATCCACCGCCGGACACGCTTACGATTCAGGCTGAGGATGGGCCGACTGTTGTGGGTGAGCGTATAAGCGAGAGAGGAAGAAGAAATTTAAATGGGCCTGAAGATACCTGAGTTATACCGGCTGTTTTGTGCACAAACTTCGCTCGAGGAAGTTCACTTAGGGGCGAATTTTGAGATGTTCGGTTGAACTTAAGATCGAAGTTTGGCCTTCACTTCATTGCAGGCTTAAATTAAATCTTACGTCTGATCTTGATTTTGTGCTTAAGTTTAATCTTAAGTTCGAATCCGAACTACAATTGAATATGAGTTCAGACTTAAGTACGAACATAAGATCAAACTTAAGCATGAAATCTATTTCTAACTGAGGTTCGTTCTTAAGTTCAAACTTAAGATAAAAGGGCGCAATGAAGTCAGGCCAAATTTCAATCTCAGGGGCAATCTTAAGTTCAACCTAATGTCTTAAAATTCGACCCTTAGACAATAGATTTCTAAAAGTGAACAATTTGTTTTTCTTCCTAAAGCCGTGCGTTGATAGAGACTTGCCAAAGGTGAAATTTGTTGTCACGCAGATATCTTCAGGGTCATAAATGAAAAAAAAAATAGCCGAGAGAGTACAGCCGCGATAATTGGTAATTTCCTTATTAGATGCAGGCACGACATCGAGCAGCTGTGCCGAGGAGCATTCTCCCGATCAGCGAGAGGTAAACGACTTTTTGAATCCCGGCATTAATTTATTCAAAGTCGATACTTCAGTTATATATTATTTTCCGCAACTATCGCGCTAGTCTTGAGAAACGTAAGTACGTTAAAAAACGTACTTACAATACCTGCTAGTTAAGTATGTACAAATGTCCAGCAACATTTTTGCAAACTTGGCAAAGTTAGCAAAATAGGACAGAAACGTACGTAAAACTTATTCAAAGTAATGATAATTAAAATTGTATTAATTATTTTTGTCACAGTGCGTCGTCCAAGTCGGTGCTTCGACGATACACCTTGACAACCCCGAGACACCCGAAGAGATCGAAGAGCACATATCTTCGCCGAACGATGTCGCGACGACGCTCGGCGTGACCTCCGAAGACGTCGGTACTTTGGAAGTCGCGTTTCTCTACGATGCACCGATGCGAGAGATGACGGTACATAGCACTATACAATATAGATTCATTTAATATTCAATATTAATTAATCAATATAATACTTCTAGGCAGAATACTGTAGAGTTGTGCGGAGCTGGGCAAATACACTAACGGTCGGATTTTAAGAAGCTAGTTTGAACTTAAGATCGCGCTTGAGATCGAATTTGATTTAGTGCTTAAGTTTGATCTTAAATTCGAACTCAAGTTCCAACTTAAGATAAAACTTAAACACGAAATTAAGTTCGAACTTAAAACCAAACCTAAGCACGACATCACATTCAATCTTAAGTCCGAACTTAAGATAGATTCAAGCACGCGATGAAGTTCGGGCCAAACTTCGATCTTAATTTAGATCCCAAGAGCGACCTTAAATTGAAACTAATGTCTTAAAATTCGGCCCTCGGTACTTGAAGTACGTATTGAAGTATCGAGTATTGAGTCAGTTCCCAGGACTGAGAACTTTAGCGATTATGTTCTGCCAGTACTTAGCTATTCACTTCAGCTATTAAGTTCTGCCAATTCTCAGAACTTCAGCTATTAAGTTCTGCCAATTCTCAGAACTTCAGCTATTAAGTTTTGCCAGTACTCAAAACCTTAGCTATTAAGTTCTGCCAGTACTAAAAACTTTTGATATTAAGTTCTGCCAGTACTCAAAACTTTAGCTATTAAGTTTCGCGAGTACTCAAGAACAATCTAGTGTTCGGTACTTAAAGTACTTGATACTTCGATACGTAATTCAAGTGCTTGGGGTATTTACCCAGCTCTGGGATTGTTTAGTCCACAGAAGCGAAATTAGTTGCGTAAAATTGATCCACGACCGTTCTAATATCGAAAATAAACATTCAGGTGCAGGTACTTCAAGGCCGAAATTATCCACCGGGCATAGGCGGAAGTCAGGTGCGACTGGTCTTGCTTCCGTCGAAGAAACAGCGAAGAAAGACGAGAGTACGACAGGGAATGGCGCCCGAGTACATGGAGAGTTTCCTACTCCCTCGCGTTAATCCGGAGGACGTTAACGCGATGGGTGTAAGACTGCGAGTTTACCTGTGGGGTGGAAGAATGCGACGCGAACGACTCCTCGGCGAGGCGAGAGTATCATTCGATCAGATTAATCTTCAGCTCGAGACGACGCTTTACTTGCCACTTCAGCCTCCGCCCACCTCTTCGGTATTTGGCTTATTGAATGTTTCAAAATTATTTTTGTTCTCGATAAAATGTCAATTGATAAACAATTGTGCAGATACAGGATTGGGGCACGACGACCAGTCTGACTAGAAGCGACTCGACGGGCTCTCAGCAGTCCGTGCAGTCGTACGCGTCGCCGACGACTCCTCCGTACGGTAGCAGCATGAAGGGCAGCGTGGCTGAAATTTTGATCGGTCTGGCGTACAACGGCACGACCGGTCGTCTATCGGTCGAGATTATAAAGGGATCACACTTTCGGGGCGGCGGAGGCGCCGACACGAAGCCTCCGGACACATACGTGAAGCTCGCTCTCGTCGATAGCAACGGCCACGAAATGGGCCGGTCCAAGACCGGACTCAAACGTGCCCAACCCAATCCTCTGTACAAGGAGACATTTATATTTCAGGTAGGGAAAAGTTGAAAATTGGAAGTTGAAAGTTGATAGTTGATAGTTGAAAGTTGAAAGTTGAAAGTTGAAAGTTGAAAGTTGAAAGTTGAAAGTTGAAAGTTGAAAGTTGAAAGTTGAAAGTTGAAAGTTGAAAGTTGAAAGTTGAAAGTTGATAGTTGATAGTTGAAAGTTGATAGTTGAAAGTTGATAGTTGAAAGTTGATAGTTGAAAGTTGATAGTTGAAAGTTGAAAGTTGAAAGTTGAAAGTTGAAAGTTGAAAGTTGAAAGTTGAAAGTTGAAAGTTGAAAGTTGAAAGTTGAAAGTTGAAAGTTGATAGTTGAAAGTTGATAGTTGAAAGTTGAAAGTTGAAAGTTGATAGTTGAAAGTTGATAGTTGAAAGTTGATAGTTGAAAGTTGATAGTTGAAAGTTGATAGTTGAAAGTTGATAGTTGAAAGTTGATAGTTGAAAGTTGAAAGTTGATAGTTGAAAGTTAATAGTTGGAAGTTGATACTTAAAAGTTGATACTTGAAAGTTGATTATTGAAAGTTGATAATCGAACATTTTCGTGAACGGACGAAAAGCGAGTAAAGTTTGTCAAATTAATGTGCCTTAAATTTGGTTGCAGGTCGCTCTGTTCCAACTGGGTGAGGTGACTCTCTTTTTGTCGGTATACAATCGTCGCCGTAGTGCGATGGGAAAAAAGGGACGCGAGATGATAGGCTGGCTGTGTCTGGGCCTCAACAGCTCCGGACCCGAGGAACTTCAGCATTGGAACGACATGCGAGCCTCTCGACAGCCCACTCAAGTTCAGCGCTGGCATTCGCTTTTACGTCCTTAAAGCACGGCTCGCTCGACGGTTTCTGTTGCGCTTGAAACCGGGGAAAAAGTCAACAACAAGGGCAGCAACAAGCGGCATGGTTCAAGCACGTTTCATTCTTTTCAGATCGAATATAAAAACGTGATCCGGAAGGCCAGACGCGAATGTTGCTCTGAGTAACCGTTACGCAAAGGGAAACGACACACCGTTTGCTTTGGAAATCGCGCTCGCCGATACGAGTAACTGCCCGGTTTAAAAAACAGCCAAGTCAATGCGTCAACCCGAAATATCATTGTGAATTACGCGACGCAAACTTGCGCTAACGGGCCGCTTTGATTTTTTGTCTGCATCGATCGGACGAACGCAAGTTATGAAATTTTTGGTAAAATTGGCGAAGACACGTTTTCGTAAGTCGTCGACTAACGAGTAGCGACGAAAATAATCCATCCGTGTCTCTGAGCCAATTTTCACCCTTTACTTTTACATTCATTTCGTGTCTCGTCCCTGAAACGCTTGTTCGCCGATTACTCCAAGTCGGCTCGGTGTGAGATTTTTAAAACTGTTTCGGAAACTCTACACTTCAGAAGCGGTGAAAACTTTTAAAGAATATATCTTTTGATTATTACGGATAAAAAAAAAAGATCGTCGAGGAGAACGATCGGTTTGGCGATTTTAGTATTTAAAAAACAACAAAAAAAATTCAATGACGCACAACTCGCAGATGCACTTAAAAAAATGCAGGATGTGATTTTTAGTATTGATACTACCGATTAGCTTTAGCGGTTTAATATTAAAACTACGATCATCATGATAAAAAAAAAAAAAAAAAAAAAAATAGCGATACGCAGAATTCACCGCGTTTCTCTTAGGGAATGAGCTACATAGATTAACGTACGCGGACGTGAGCGAACGAACCCGATTAACGGACAAAAAAAAACAGAGACGCTGTCAAATTCTTTCGGTAACATTAAATTTCCCCCAAGTATATTTAGAGTCTAGTTTTTATTCGTAAAATAAAACGATTGAATATTGCACGATCGATTCACTGTCGCTAAAACCGTTACGTATCGTTTCTTAGACGTCCGATACGCGGCGCTGTTAAACATGGACTCAGGAATCTCTACGCGAACGTGTTGTTGTTACTACTATCGGTGTATCGATTTTTAATGCATTTTCTTTTTTTCAACGTCATTCGACCACTTTTTTTTATCCCACACTTAAATTTGTTTGACTGTTTTTCTTTATCCGAGCGATCAATCGTATTCAAACGTTGATGTTTTGCATTTTTTCTAAAAATTACGAAGGCTGCGATCACGACGAAAGGATTCCGCTACTTCCGAGTCCTCGTATTATGAAATGTTTGCGAAACGGAGCGACGATAACGCTATTGTGTTATTCCAATGGTGTTTCACGCGGTTACAACGTATCAACATTGTAAGATTGTAAATTGGCTTTTTACGGTCAGTTATTAATGTAAGGGCTTGGAAGTTTACAAACCACCGATCGATCGATCGTTCATGCGGACTGTAAGCCGATGACCGATTGATTTTTTTGTCCACGATTCTATCTACAGCACCTCCTTCTCGATGAGAATTCATTAAAGTTTAAACGTCTACTGCACCAAAAAAGATTTTAAAAACAAAAAAAAAAACGAACAAAAAAGAAAAAATATAAAAAAAACAATGACAACAGATTACCTTAATAAATGTTATTACGTAATTGTATATTATTAATTACCATTTGTCGCGTTTTATAAAAGTGTACTCCAATATTACTACAGTAACAATCCTACAAATAGCTGG